>OZ020307.1:59385363-60585363 GCA_963971305.1 Arcuatula senhousia
GCAACATGTCTACTTTTGAATGATACTCTATTTTAAGAAATACTACTTATAGTTTCACCAGAAAACATCATACCGCCCGAATGGAAGAATTTTCTAGAGCGTCAATTTTATGACGTTTTTCTCGAGAAACAAGTGAAAAACATGTAAGAAAGTTTTTGGTCTCGCGCTATAATAAGCGCTACACGCTCCATTTAGCGCTTACTTTTTTGCGCAACATGTCTACTTGAAGAACATACTTTGTTTTGCTAAATACTTCTTATAGTTTTAATCTGGTACACAATACCGCACGAACAATAGATTTTTTCAGGACGCCAATTTTTTGACGTTTTTTCTAAAACCGAATAAAAAAAATGAAAGATATGGGGATATATTAAAAGGTCATAGGCGCTATGCGCCTATTTTTTGTTGTAATACCTTGCGCAACATGTCTACTTTTGAATGATACTCTATTTTAAGAAATACTACTTATAGTTTCACCAGAAAACATCATACCGCCCGAATGGAAGAATTTTCTAGAGCGTCAATTTTATGACGTTTTTCTCGAAAAACAAGTGAAAAACATGTAAGAAAGTTTTTGGTCTCGCGCTATAATAAGCGCTACACGCTCCATTTAGCGCTTACTTTTTTGCGCAACATGTCTACTTGAAGAACATACTTTGTTTTGCTAAATACTTCTTATAGTTTTAATCTGGTACACAATACCGCACGAACAATAGATTTTTTCAGGACGCCAATTTTTTGACGTTTTTTCTAAAACCGAATAAAAAAAATGAAAGATATGGGGATATATTAAAAGGTCATAGGCGCTATGCGCCTATTTTTTGTTGTAATACCTTGCGCAACATGTCTACTTTTGAATGATACTCTATTTTAAGAAATACTACTTATAGTTTCACCAGAAAACATCATACCGCCCGAATGGAAGAATTTTCTAGAGCGTCAATTTTATGACGTTTTTTCTCGAAAAACAAGTGAAAAACATGTAAGAAAGTTTTTGGTCTCGCGCTATAATAAGCGCTACACGCTCCATTTAGCGCTTACTTTTTTGCGCAACATGTCTACTTGAAGAACATACTTTGTTTTGCTAAATACTTCTTATAGTTTTAATCTGGTACACAATACCGCACGAACAATAGATTTTTTCAGGACGCCAATTTTTTGACGTTTTTTCTAAAACCGAATAAAAAAAATGAAAGATATGGGGATATATTAAAAGGTCATAGGCGCTATGCGCCTATTTTTTGTTGTAATACCTTGCGCAACATGTCTACTTTTGAATGATACTCTATTTTAAGAAATACTACTTATAGTTTCACCAGAAAACATCATACCGCCCGAATGGAAGAATTTTCTAGAGCGTCAATTTTATGACGTTTTTCTCGAAAAACAAGTGAAAAACATGTAAGAAAGTTTTTGGTCTCGCGCTATAATAAGCGCTACACGCTCCATTTAGCGCTTACTTTTTTGCGCAACATGTCTACTTGAAGAACATACTTTGTTTTGCTAAATACTTCTTATAGTTTTAATCTGGTACACAATACCGCACGAACAATAGATTTTTTCAGGACGCCAATTTTTTGACGTTTTTTCTAAAACCGAATAAAAAAAATGAAAGATATGGGGATATATTAAAAGGTCATAGGCGCTATGCGCCTATTTTTTGTTGTAATACCTTGCGCAACATGTCTACTTTTGAATGATACTCTATTTTAAGAAATACTACTTATAGTTTCACCAGAAAATATCATACCGCCCGAATGGAAGAATTTTCTAGAGCGTCAATTTTATGACGTTTTTCTCGAAAAACAAGTGAAAAACATGTAAGAAAGTTTTTGGTCTCGCGCTATAATAAGCGCTACACGCTCCATTTAGCGCTTACTTTTTTGCGCAACATGTCTACTTGAAGAACATACTTTGTTTTGCTAAATACTTCTTATAGTTTTAATCTGGTACACAATACCGCACGAACAATAGATTTTTTCAGGACGCCAATTTTTTGACGTTTTTTCTAAAACCGAATAAAAAAAATGAAAGATATGGGGATATATTAAAAGGTCATAGGCGCTATGCGCCTATTTTTTGTTGTAATACCTTGCGCAACATGTCTACTTTTGAATGATACTCTATTTTAAGAAATACTACTTATAGTTTCACCAGAAAACATCATACCGCCCGAATGGAAGAATTTTCTAGAGCGTCAATTTTATGACGTTTTTCTCGAAAAACAAGTGAAAAACATGTAAGAAAGTTTTTGGTCTCGCGCTATAATAAGCGCTACACGCTCCATTTAGCGCTTACTTTTTTGCGCAACATGTCTACTTGAAGAACATACTTTGTTTTGCTAAATACTTCTTATAGTTTTAATCTGGTACACAATACCGCACGAACAATAGATTTTTTCAGGACGCCAATTTTTTGACGTTTTTTCTAAAACCGAATAAAAAAAATGAAAGATATGGGGATATATTAAAAGGTCATAGGCGCTATGCGCCTATTTTTTGTTGTAATACCTTGCGCAACATGTCTACTTTTGAATGATACTCTATTTTAAGAAATACTACTTATAGTTTCACCAGAAAACATCATACCGCCCGAATGGAAGAATTTTCTAGAGCGTCAATTTTATGACGTTTTTCTCGAAAAACAAGTGAAAGACATGTAAGAAAGTTTTTGGTCTCGCGCTATAATAAGCGCTACACGCTCCATTTAGCGCTTACTTTTTTGCGCAACATGTCTACTTGAAGAACATACTTTGTTTTGCTAAATACTTCTTATAGTTTTAATCTGGTACACAATACCGCACGAACAATAGATTTTTTCAGGACGCCAATTTTTTGACGTTTTTTCTAAAACCGAATAAAAAAAATGAAAGATATGGGGATATATTAAAAGGTCATAGGCGCTATGCGCCTATTTTTTGTTGTAATACCTTGCGCAACATGTCTACTTTTGAATGATACTCTATTTTAAGAAATACTACTTATAGTTTCACCAGAAAACATCATACCGCCCGAATGGAAGAATTTTCTAGAGCGTCAATTTTATGACGTTTTTCTCGAAAAACAAGTGAAAAACATGTAAGAAAGTTTTTGGTCTCGCGCTATAATAAGCGCTACACGCTCCATTTAGCGCTTACTTTTTTGCGCAACATGTCTACTTGAAGAACATACTTTGTTTTGCTAAATACTTCTTATAGTTTTAATCTGGTACACAATACCGCACGAACAATAGATTTTTTCAGGACGCCAATTTTTTGACGTTTTTTCTAAAACCGAATAAAAAAAATGAAAGATATGGGGATATATTAAAAGGTCATAGGCGCTATGCGCCTATTTTTTGTTGTAATACCTTGCGCAACATGTCTACTTTTGAATGATACTCTATTTTAAGAAATACTACTTATAGTTTCACCAGAAAACATCATACCGCCCGAATGGAAGAATTTTCTAGAGCGTCAATTTTATGACGTTTTTCTCGAAAAACAAGTGAAAAACATGTAAGAAAGTTTTTGGTCTCGCGCTATAATAAGCGCTACACGCTCCATTTAGCGCTTACTTTTTTGCGCAACATGTCTACTTGAAGAACATACTTTGTTTTGCTAAATACTTCTTATAGTTTTAATCTGGTACACAATACCGCACGAACAATAGATTTTTTCAGGACGCCAATTTTTTGACGTTTTTTCTAAAACCGAATAAAAAAAATGAAAGATATGGGGATATATTAAAAGGTCATAGGCGCTATGCGCCTATTTTTTGTTGTAATACCTTGCGCAACATGTCTACTTTTGAATGATACTCTATTTTAAGAAATACTACTTATAGTTTCACCAGAAAACATCATACCGCCCGAATGGAAGAATTTTCTAGAGCGTCAATTTTATGACGTTTTTCTCGAAAAACAAGTGAAAAACATGTAAGAAAGTTTTTGGTCTCGCGCTATAATAAGCGCTACACGCTCCATTTAGCGCTTACTTTTTTGCGCAACATGTCTACTTGAAGAACATACTTTGTTTTGCTAAATACTTCTTATAGTTTTAATCTGGTACACAATACCGCACGAACAATAGATTTTTTCAGGACGCCAATTTTTTGACGTTTTTTCTAAAACCGAATAAAAAAAATGAAAGATATGGGGATATATTAAAAGGTCATAGGCGCTATGCGCCTATTTTTTGTTGTAATACCTTGCGCAACATGTCTACTTTTGAATGATACTCTATTTTAAGAAATACTACTTATAGTTTCACCAGAAAACATCATACCGCCCGAATGGAAGAATTTTCTAGAGCGTCAATTTTATGACGTTTTTCTCGAAAAACAAGTGAAAAACATGTAAGAAAGTTTTTGGTCTCGCGCTATAATAAGCGCTACACGCTCCATTTAGCGCTTACTTTTTTGCGCAACATGTCTACTTGAAGAACATACTTTGTTTTGCTAAATACTTCTTATAGTTTTAATCTGGTACACAATACCGCACGAACAATAGATTTTTTCAGGACGCCAATTTTTTGACGTTTTTTCTAAAACCGAATAAAAAAAATGAAAGATATGGGGATATATTAAAAGGTCATAGGCGCTATGCGCCTATTTTTTGTTGTAATACCTTGCGCAACATGTCTACTTTTGAATGATACTCTATTTTAAGAAATACTACTTATAGTTTCACCAGAAAACATCATACCGCCCGAATGGAAGAATTTTCTAGAGCGTCAATTTTATGACGTTTTTCTCGAAAAACAAGTGAAAAACATGTAAGAAAGTTTTTGGTCTCGCGCTATAATAAGCGCTACACGCTCCATTTAGCGCTTACTTTTTTGCGCAACATGTCTACTTGAAGAACATACTTTGTTTTGCTAAATACTTCTTATAGTTTTAATCTGGTACACAATACCGCACGAACAATAGATTTTTTCAGGACGCCAATTTTTTGACGTTTTTTCTAAAACCGAATAAAAAAAATGAAAGATATGGGGATATATTAAAAGGTCATAGGCGCTATGCGCCTATTTTTTGTTGTAATACCTTGCGCAACATGTCTACTTTTGAATGATACTCTATTTTAAGAAATACTACTTATAGTTTCACCAGAAAACATCATACCGCCCGAATGGAAGAATTTTCTAGAGCGTCAATTTTATGACGTTTTTCTCGAAAAACAAGTGAAAAACATGTAAGAAAGTTTTTGGTCTCGCGCTATAATAAGCGCTACACGCTCCATTTAGCGCTTACTTTTTTGCGCAACATGTCTACTTGAAGAACATACTTTGTTTTGCTAAATACTTCTTATAGTTTTAATCTGGTACACAATACCGCACGAACAATAGATTTTTTCAGGACGCCAATTTTTTGACGTTTTTTCTAAAACCGAATAAAAAAAATGAAAGATATGGGGATATATCAAAAGGTCATAGGCGCTATGCGCCTATTTTTTGTTGTAATACCTTGCGCAACATGTCTACTTTTGAATGATACTCTATTTTAAGAAATACTACTTATAGTTTCACCAGAAAACATCATACCGCCCGAATGGAAGAATTTTCTAGAGCGTCAATTTTATGACGTTTTTCTCGAAAAACAAGTGAAAAACATGTAAGAAAGTTTTTGGTCTCGCGCTATAATAAGCGCTACACGCTCCATTTAGCGCTTACTTTTTTGCGCAACATGTCTACTTGAAGAACATACTTTGTTTTGCTAAATACTTCTTATAGTTTTAATCTGGTACACAATACCGCACGAACAATAGATTTTTTCAGGACGCCAATTTTTTGACGTTTTTTCTAAAACCGAATAAAAAAAATGAAAGATATGGGGATATATTAAAAGGTCATAGGCGCTATGCGCCTATTTTTTGTTGTAATACCTTGCGCAACATGTCTACTTTTGAATGATACTCTATTTTAAGAAATACTACTTATAGTTTCACCAGAAAATATCATACCGCCCGAATGGAAGAATTTTCTAGAGCGTCAATTTTATGACGTTTTTCTCGAAAAACAAGTGAAAAACATGTAAGAAAGTTTTTGGTCTCGCGCTATAATAAGCGCTACACGCTCCATTTAGCGCTTACTTTTTTGCGCAACATGTCTACTTGAAGAACATACTTTGTTTTGCTAAATACTTCTTATAGTTTTAATCTGGTACACAATACCGCACGAACAATAGATTTTTTCAGGACGCCAATTTTTTGACGTTTTTTCTAAAACCGAATAAAAAAAATGAAAGATATGGGGATATATTAAAAGGTCATAGGCGCTATGCGCCTATTTTTTGTTGTAATACCTTGCGCAACATGTCTACTTTTGAATGATACTCTATTTTAAGAAATACTACTTATAGTTTCACCAGAAAACATCATACCGCCCGAATGGAAGAATTTTCTAGAGCGTCAATTTTATGACGTTTTTCTCGAAAAACAAGTGAAAAACATGTAAGAAAGTTTTTGGTCTCGCGCTATAATAAGCGCTACACGCTCCATTTAGCGCTTACTTTTTTGCGCAACATGTCTACTTGAAGAACATACTTTGTTTTGCTAAATACTTCTTATAGTTTTAATCTGGTACACAATACCGCACGAACAATAGATTTTTTCAGGACGCCAATTTTTTGACGTTTTTTCTAAAACCGAATAAAAAAAATGAAAGATATGGGGATATATTAAAAGGTCATAGGCGCTATGCGCCTATTTTTTGTTGTAATACCTTGCGCAACATGTCTACTTTTGAATGATACTCTATTTTAAGAAATACTACTTATAGTTTCACCAGAAAACATCATACCGCCCGAATGGAAGAATTTTCTAGAGCGTCAATTTTATGACGTTTTTCTCGAAAAACAAGTGAAAAACATGTAAGAAAGTTTTTGGTCTCGCGCTATAATAAGCGCTACACGCTCCATTTAGCGCTTACTTTTTTGCGCAACATGTCTACTTGAAGAACATACTTTGTTTTGCTAAATACTTCTTATAGTTTTAATCTGGTACACAATACCGCACGAACAATAGATTTTTTCAGGACGCCAATTTTTTGACGTTTTTTCTAAAACCGAATAAAAAAAATGAAAGATATGGGGATATATTAAAAGGTCATAGGCGCTATGCGCCTATTTTTTGTTGTAATACCTTGCGCAACATGTCTACTTTTGAATGATACTCTATTTTAAGAAATACTACTTATAGTTTCACCAGAAAACATCATACCGCCCGAATGGAAGAATTTTCTAGAGCGTCAATTTTATGACGTTTTTCTCGAAAAACAAGTGAAAAACATGTAAGAAAGTTTTTGGTCTCGCGCTATAATAAGCGCTACACGCTCCATTTAGCGCTTACTTTTTTGCGCAACATGTCTACTTGAAGAACATACTTTGTTTTGCTAAATACTTCTTATAGTTTTAATCTGGTACACAATACCGCACGAACAATAGATTTTTTCAGGACGCCAATTTTTTGACGTTTTTTCTAAAACCGAATAAAAAAAATGAAAGATATGGGATATATTAAAAGGTCATAGGCGCTATGCGCCTATTTTTTGTTGTAATACCTTGCGCAACATGTCTACTTTTGAATGATACTCTATTTTAAGAAATACTACTTATAGTTTCACCAGAAAACATCATACCGCCCGAATGGAAGAATTTTCTAGAGCGTCAATTTTATGACGTTTTTCTCGAAAAACAAGTGAAAAACATGTAAGAAAGTTTTTGGTCTCGCGCTATAATAAGCGCTACACGCTCCATTTAGCGCTTACTTTTTTGCGCAACATGTCTACTTGAAGAACATACTTTGTTTTGCTAAATACTTCTTATAGTTTTAATCTGGTACACAATACCGCACGAACAATAGATTTTTTCAGGACGCCAATTTTTTGACGTTTTTTCTAAAACCGAATAAAAAAAATGAAAGATATGGGGATATATTAAAAGGTCATAGGCGCTATGCGCCTATTTTTTGTTGTAATACCTTGCGCAACATGTCTACTTTTGAATGATACTCTATTTTAAGAAATACTACTTATAGTTTCACCAGAAAATATCATACCGCCCGAATGGAAGAATTTTCTAGAGCGTCAATTTTATGACGTTTTTCTCGAAAAACAAGTGAAAAACATGTAAGAAAGTTTTTGGTCTCGCGCTATAATAAGCGCTACACGCTCCATTTAGCGCTTACTTTTTTGCGCAACATGTCTACTTGAAGAACATACTTTGTTTTGCTAAATACTTCTTATAGTTTTAATCTGGTACACAATACCGCACGAACAATAGATTTTTTCAGGACGCCAATTTTTTGACGTTTTTTCTAAAACCGAATAAAAAAAATGAAAGATATGGGGATATATTAAAAGGTCATAGGCGCTATGCGCCTATTTTTTGTTGTAATACCTTGCGCAACATGTCTACTTTTGAATGATACTCTATTTTAAGAAATACTACTTATAGTTTCACCAGAAAACATCATACCGCCCGAATGGAAGAATTTTCTAGAGCGTCAATTTTATGACGTTTTTCTCGAAAAACAAGTGAAAAACATGTAAGAAAGTTTTTGGTCTCGCGCTATAATAAGCGCTACACGCTCCATTTAGCGCTTACTTTTTTGCGCAACATGTCTACTTGAAGAACATACTTTGTTTTGCTAAATACTTCTTATAGTTTTAATCTGGTACACAATACCGCACGAACAATAGATTTTTTCAGGACGCCAATTTTTTGACGTTTTTTCTAAAACCGAATAAAAAAAATGAAAGATATGGGGATATATTAAAAGGTCATAGGCGCTATGCGCCTATTTTTTTGTTGTAATACCTTGCGCAACATGTCTACTTTTGAATGATACTCTATTTTAAGAAATACTACTTATAGTTTCACCAGAAAACATCATACCGCCCGAATGGAAGAATTTTCTAGAGCGTCAATTTTATGACGTTTTTCTCGAAAAACAAGTGAAAAACATGTAAGAAAGTTTTTGGTCTCGCGCTATAATAAGCGCTACACGCTCCATTTAGCGCTTACTTTTTTGCGCAACATGTCTACTTGAAGAACATACTTTGTTTTGCTAAATACTTCTTATAGTTTTAATCTGGTACACAATACCGCACGAACAATAGATTTTTTCAGGACGCCAATTTTTTGACGTTTTTTCTAAAACCGAATAAAAAAAATGAAAGATATGGGGATATATTAAAAGGTCATAGGCGCTATGCGCCTATTTTTTGTTGTAATACCTTGCGCAACATGTCTACTTTTGAATGATACTCTATTTTAAGAAATACTACTTATAGTTTCACCAGAAAACATCATACCGCCCGAATGGAAGAATTTTCTAGAGCGTCAATTTTATGACGTTTTTCTCGAAAAACAAGTGAAAAACATGTAAGAAAGTTTTTGGTCTCGCGCTATAATAAGCGCTACACGCTCCATTTAGCGCTTACTTTTTTGCGCAACATGTCTACTTGAAGAACATACTTTGTTTTGCTAAATACTTCTTATAGTTTTAATCTGGTACACAATACCGCACGAACAATAGATTTTTTCAGGACGCCAATTTTTTGACGTTTTTTCTAAAACCGAATAAAAAAAATGAAAGATATGGGGATATATTAAAAGGTCATAGGCGCTATGCGCCTATTTTTTGTTGTAATACCTTGCGCAACATGTCTACTTTTGAATGATACTCTATTTTAAGAAATACTACTTATAGTTTCACCAGAAAACATCATACCGCCCGAATGGAAGAATTTTCTAGAGCGTCAATTTTATGACGTTTTTCTCGAAAAACAAGTGAAAAACATGTAAGAAAGTTTTTGGTCTCGCGCTATAATAAGCGCTACACGCTCCATTTAGCGCTTACTTTTTTGCGCAACATGTCTACTTGAAGAACATACTTTGTTTTGCTAAATACTTCTTATAGTTTTAATCTGGTACACAATACCGCACGAACAATAGATTTTTTCAGGACGCCAATTTTTTGACGTTTTTTCTAAAACCGAATAAAAAAAATGAAAGATATGGGGATATATTAAAAGGTCATAGGCGCTATGCGCCTATTTTTTGTTGTAATACCTTGCGCAACATGTCTACTTTTGAATGATACTCTATTTTAAGAAATACTACTTATAGTTTCACCAGAAAACATCATACCGCCCGAATTGAAGAATTTTCTAGAGCGTCAATTTTATGACGTTTTTCTCGAAAAACAAGTGAAAAACATGTAAGAAAGTTTTTGGTCTCGCGCTATAATAAGCGCTACACGCTCCATTTAGCGCTTACTTTTTTGCGCAACATGTCTACTTGAAGAACATACTTTGTTTTGCTAAATACTTCTTATAGTTTTAATCTGGTACACAATACCGCACGAACAATAGATTTTTTCAGGACGCCAATTTTTTGACGTTTTTTCTAAAACCGAATAAAAAAAATGAAAGATATGGGGATATATTAAAAGGTCATAGGCGCTATGCGCCTATTTTTTGTTGTAATACCTTGCGCAACATGTCTACTTTTGAATGATACTCTATTTTAAGAAATACTACTTATAGTTTCACCAGAAAACATCATACCGCCCGAATGGAAGAATTTTCTAGAGCGTCAATTTTATGACGTTTTTCTCGAAAAACAAGTGAAAAACATGTAAGAAAGTTTTTGGTCTCGCGCTATAATAAGCGCTACACGCTCCATTTAGCGCTTACTTTTTTGCGCAACATGTCTACTTGAAGAACATACTTTGTTTTGCTAAATACTTCTTATAGTTTTAATCTGGTACACAATACCGCACGAACAATAGATTTTTTCAGGACGCCAATTTTTTGACGTTTTTTCTAAAACCGAATAAAAAAAATGAAAGATATGGGGATATATTAAAAGGTCATAGGCGCTATGCGCCTATTTTTTGTTGTAATACCTTGCGCAACATGTCTACTTTTGAATGATACTCTATTTTAAGAAATACTACTTATAGTTTCACCAGAAAACATCATACCGCCCGAATGGAAGAATTTTCTAGAGCGTCAATTTTATGACGTTTTTCTCGAAAAACAAGTGAAAAACATGTAAGAAAGTTTTTGGTCTCGCGCTATAATAAGCGCTACACGCTCCATTTAGCGCTTACTTTTTTGCGCAACATGTCTACTTGAAGAACATACTTTGTTTTGCTAAATACTTCTTATAGTTTTAATCTGGTACACAATACCGCACGAACAATAGATTTTTTCAGGACGCCAATTTTTTGACGTTTTTTCTAAAACCGAATAAAAAAAATGAAAGATATGGGGATATATTAAAAGGTCATAGGCGCTATGCGCCTATTTTTTGTTGTAATACCTTGCGCAACATGTCTACTTTTGAATGATACTCTATTTTAAGAAATACTACTTATAGTTTCACCAGAAAACATCATACCGCCCGAATGGAAGAATTTTCTAGAGCGTCAATTTTATGACGTTTTTCTCGAAAAACAAGTGAAAAACATGTAAGAAAGTTTTTGGTCTCGCGCTATAATAAGCGCTACACGCTCCATTTAGCGCTTACTTTTTTGCGCAACATGTCTACTTGAAGAACATACTTTGTTTTGCTAAATACTTCTTATAGTTTTAATCTGGTACACAATACCGCACGAACAATAGATTTTTTCAGGACGCCAATTTTTTGACGTTTTTTCTAAAACCGAATAAAAAAAATGAAAGATATGGGGATATATTAAAAGGTCATAGGCGCTATGCGCCTATTTTTTGTTGTAATACCTTGCGCAACATGTCTACTTTTGAATGATACTCTATTTTAAGAAATACTACTTATAGTTTCACCAGAAAACATCATACCGCCCGAATGGAAGAATTTTCTAGAGCGTCAATTTTATGACGTTTTTCTCGAAAAACAAGTGAAAAACATGTAAGAAAGTTTTTGGTCTCGCGCTATAATAAGCGCTACACGCTCCATTTAGCGCTTACTTTTTTGCGCAACATGTCTACTTGAAGAACATACTTTGTTTTGCTAAATACTTCTTATAGTTTTAATCTGGTACACAATACCGCACGAACAATAGATTTTTTCAGGACGCCAATTTTTTGACGTTTTTTCTAAAACCGAATAAAAAAAATGAAAGATATGGGGATATATTAAAAGGTCATAGGCGCTATGCGCCTATTTTTTGTTGTAATACCTTGCGCAACATGTCTACTTTTGAATGATACTCTATTTTAAGAAATACTACTTATAGTTTCACCAGAAAACATCATACCGCCCGAATGGAAGAATTTTCTAGAGCGTCAATTTTATGACGTTTTTCTCGAAAAACAAGTGAAAAACATGTAAGAAAGTTTTTGGTCTCGCGCTATAATAAGCGCTACACGCTCCATTTAGCGCTTACTTTTTTGCGCAACATGTCTACTTGAAGAACATACTTTGTTTTGCTAAATACTTCTTATAGTTTTAATCTGGTACACAATACCGCACGAACAATAGATTTTTTCAGGACGCCAATTTTTTGACGTTTTTTCTAAAACCGAATAAAAAAAATGAAAGATATGGGGATATATTAAAAGGTCATAGGCGCTATGCGCCTATTTTTTGTTGTAATACCTTGCGCAACATGTCTACTTTTGAATGATACTCTATTTTAAGAAATACTACTTATAGTTTCACCAGAAAACATCATACCGCCCGAATGGAAGAATTTTCTAGAGCGTCAATTTTATGACGTTTTTCTCGAAAAACAAGTGAAAAACATGTAAGAAAGTTTTTGGTCTCGCGCTATAATAAGCGCTACACGCTCCATTTAGCGCTTACTTTTTTGCGCAACATGTCTACTTGAAGAACATACTTTGTTTTGCTAAATACTTCTTATAGTTTTAATCTGGTACACAATACCGCACGAACAATAGATTTTTTCAGGACGCCAATTTTTTGACGTTTTTTCTAAAACCGAATAAAAAAAATGAAAGATATGGGGATATATTAAAAGGTCATAGGCGCTATGCGCCTATTTTTTGTTGTAATACCTTGCGCAACATGTCTACTTTTGAATGATACTCTATTTTAAGAAATACTACTTATAGTTTCACCAGAAAACATCATACCGCCCGAATGGAAGAATTTTCTAGAGCGTCAATTTTATGACGTTTTTCTCGAAAAACAAGTGAAAAACATGTAAGAAAGTTTTTGGTCTCGCGCTATAATAAGCGCTACACGCTCCATTTAGCGCTTACTTTTTTGCGCAACATGTCTACTTGAAGAACATACTTTGTTTTGCTAAATACTTCTTATAGTTTTAATCTGGTACACAATACCGCACGAACAATAGATTTTTTCAGGACGCCAATTTTTTGACGTTTTTTCTAAAACCGAATAAAAAAAATGAAAGATATGGGGATATATTAAAAGGTCATAGGCGCTATGCGCCTATTTTTTGTTGTAATACCTTGCGCAACATGTCTACTTTTGAATGATACTCTATTTTAAGAAATACTACTTATAGTTTCACCAGAAAACATCATACCGCCCGAATGGAAGAATTTTCTAGAGCGTCAATTTTATGACGTTTTTCTCGAAAAACAAGTGAAAAACATGTAAGAAAGTTTTTGGTCTCGCGCTATAATAAGCGCTACACGCTCCATTTAGCGCTTACTTTTTTGCGCAACATGTCTACTTGAAGAACATACTTTGTTTTGCTAAATACTTCTTATAGTTTTAATCTGGTACACAATACCGCACGAACAATAGATTTTTTCAGGACGCCAATTTTTTGACGTTTTTTCTAAAACCGAATAAAAAAATGAAAGATATGGGGATATATTAAAAGGTCATAGGCGCTATGCGCCTATTTTTTGTTGTAATACCTTGCGCAACATGTCTACTTTTGAATGATACTCGATTTTAAGAAATACTACTTATAGTTTCACCAGAAAACATCATACCGCCCGAATGGAAGAATTTTCTAGAGCGTCAATTTTATGACGTTTTTCTCGAAAAACAAGTGAAAAACATGTAAGAAAGTTTTTGGTCTCGCGCTATAATAAGCGCTACACGCTCCATTTAGCGCTTACTTTTTTGCGCAACATGTCTACTTGAAGAACATACTTTGTTTTGCTAAATACTTCTTATAGTTTTAATCTGGTACACAATACCGCACGAACAATAGATTTTTTCAGGACGCCAATTTTTTGACGTTTTTTCTAAAACCGAATAAAAAAAATGAAAGATATGGGGATATATTAAAAGGTCATAGGCGCTATGCGCCTATTTTTTGTTGTAATACCTTGCGCAACATGTCTACTTTTGAATGATACTCTATTTTAAGAAATACTACTTATAGTTTCACCAGAAAACATCATACCGCCCGAATGGAAGAATTTTCTAGAGCGTCAATTTTATGACGTTTTTCTCGAAAAACAAGTGAAAAACATGTAAGAAAGTTTTTGGTCTCGCGCTATAATAAGCGCTACACGCTCCATTTAGCGCTTACTTTTTTGCGCAACATGTCTACTTGAAGAACATACTTTGTTTTGCTAAATACTTCTTATAGTTTTAATCTGGTACACAATACCGCACGAACAATAGATTTTTTCAGGACGCCAATTTTTTGACGTTTTTTCTAAAACCGAATAAAAAAAATGAAAGATATGGGGATATATTAAAAGGTCATAGGCGCTATGCGCCTATTTTTTGTTGTAATACCTTGCGCAACATGTCTACTTTTGAATGATACTCTATTTTAAGAAATACTACTTATAGTTTCACCAGAAAACATCATACCGCCCGAATGGAAGAATTTTCTAGAGCGTCAATTTTATGACGTTTTTCTCGAAAAACAAGTGAAAAACATGTAAGAAAGTTTTTGGTCTCGCGCTATAATAAGCGCTACACGCTCCATTTAGCGCTTACTTTTTTGCGCAACATGTCTACTTGAAGAACATACTTTGTTTTGCTAAATACTTCTTATAGTTTTAATCTGGTACACAATACCGCACGAACAATAGATTTTTTCAGGACGCCAATTTTTTGACGTTTTTTCTAAAACCGAATAAAAAAAATGAAAGATATGGGGATATATTAAAAGGTCATAGGCGCTATGCGCCTATTTTTTGTTGTAATACCTTGCGCAACATGTCTACTTTTGAATGATACTCTATTTTAAGAAATACTACTTATAGTTTCACCAGAAAACATCATACCGCCCGAATGGAAGAATTTTCTAGAGCGTCAATTTTATGACGTTTTTCTCGAAAAACAAGTGAAAAACATGTAAGAAAGTTTTTGGTCTCGCGCTATAATAAGCGCTACACGCTCCATTTAGCGCTTACTTTTTTGCGCAACATGTCTACTTGAAGAACATACTTTGTTTTGCTAAATACTTCTTATAGTTTTAATCTGGTACACAATACCGCACGAACAATAGATTTTTTCAGGACGCCAATTTTTTGACGTTTTTTCTAAAACCGAATAAAAAAAATGAAAGATATGGGGATATATTAAAAGGTCATAGGCGCTATGCGCCTATTTTTTGTTGTAATACCTTGCGCAACATGTCTACTTTTGAATGATACTCTATTTTAAGAAATACTACTTATAGTTTCACCAGAAAACATCATACCGCCCGAATGGAAGAATTTTCTAGAGCGTCAATTTTATGACGTTTTTCTCGAAAAACAAGTGAAAAACATGTAAGAAAGTTTTTGGTCTCGCGCTATAATAAGCGCTACACGCTCCATTTAGCGCTTACTTTTTTGCGCAACATGTCTACTTGAAGAACATACTTTGTTTTGCTAAATACTTCTTATAGTTTTAATCTGGTACACAATACCGCACGAACAATAGATTTTTTCAGGACGCCAATTTTTTGACGTTTTTTCTAAAACCGAATAAAAAAAATGAAAGATATGGGGATATATTAAAAGGTCATAGGCGCTATGCGCCTATTTTTTGTTGTAATACCTTGCGCAACATGTCTACTTTTGAATGATACTCTATTTTAAGAAATACTACTTATAGTTTCACCAGAAAATATCATACCGCCCGAATGGAAGAATTTTCTAGAGCGTCAATTTTATGACGTTTTTCTCGAAAAACAAGTGAAAAACATGTAAGAAAGTTTTTGGTCTCGCGCTATAATAAGCGCTACACGCTCCATTTAGCGCTTACTTTTTTGCGCAACATGTCTACTTGAAGAACATACTTTGTTTTGCTAAATACTTCTTATAGTTTTAATCTGGTACACAATACCGCACGAACAATAGATTTTTTCAGGACGCCAATTTTTTGACGTTTTTTCTAAAACCGAATAAAAAAAATGAAAGATATGGGGATATATTAAAAGGTCATAGGCGCTATGCGCCTATTTTTTGTTGTAATACCTTGCGCAACATGTCTACTTTTGAATGATACTCTATTTTAAGAAATACTACTTATAGTTTCACCAGAAAACATCATACCGCCCGAATGGAAGAATTTTCTAGAGCGTCAATTTTATGACGTTTTTCTCGAAAAACAAGTGAAAAACATGTAAGAAAGTTTTTGGTCTCGCGCTATAATAAGCGCTACACGCTCCATTTAGCGCTTACTTTTTTGCGCAACATGTCTACTTGAAGAACATACTTTGTTTTGCTAAATACTTCTTATAGTTTTAATCTGGTACACAATACCGCGCGAACAATAGATTTTTTCAGGACGCCAATTTTTTGACGTTTTTTCTAAAACCGAATAAAAAAAATGAAAGATATGGGGATATATTAAAAGGTCATAGGCGCTATGCGCCTATTTTTTGTTGTAATACCTTGCGCAACATGTCTACTTTTGAATGATACTCTATTTTAAGAAATACTACTTATAGTTTCACCAGAAAACATCATACCGCCCGAATGGAAGAATTTTCTAGAGCGTCAATTTCATGACGTTTTTCTCGAGAAACAAGTGAAAAACATGTAAGAAAGTTTTTGGTCTCGCGCTATAATAAGCGCTACACGCTCCATTTAGCGCTTACTTTTTTGCGCAACATGTCTACTTGAAGAACATACTTTGTTTTGCTAAATACTTCTTATAGTTTTAATCTGGTACACAATACCGCACGAACAATAGATTTTTTCAGGACGCCAATTTTTTGACGTTTTTTCTAAAACCGAATAAAAAAAATGAAAGATATGGGGATATATTAAAAGGTCATAGGCGCTATGCGCCTATTTTTTGTTGTAATACCTTGCGCAACATGTCTACTTTTGAATGATACTCTATTTTAAGAAATACTACTTATAGTTTCACCAGAAAACATCATACCGCCCGAATGGAAGAATTTTCTAGAGCGTCAATTTTATGACGTTTTTCTCGAAAAACAAGTGAAAAACATGTAAGAAAGTTTTTGGTCTCGCGCTATAATAAGCGCTACACGCTCCATTTAGCGCTTACTTTTTTGCGCAACATGTCTACTTGAAGAACATACTTTGTTTTGCTAAATACTTCTTATAGTTTTAATCTGGTACACAATACCGCACGAACAATAGATTTTTTCAGGACGCCAATTTTTTGACGTTTTTTCTAAAACCGAATAAAAAAAATGAAAGATATGGGGATATATTAAAAGGTCATAGAAGCTATGCGCCTATTTTTTGTTGTAATACCTTGCGCAACATGTCTACTTTTGAATGATACTCTATTTTAAGAAATACTACTTATAGTTTCACCAGAAAACATCATACCGCCCGAATGGAAGAATTTTCTAGAGCGTCAATTTCATGACGTTTTTCTCGAAAAACAAGCGAAAAACATGTAAGAAAGTTTTTGGTCTCGCGCTATAATAAGCGCTACACGCTCCATTTAGCGCTTACTTTTTTGCGCAACATGTCTACTTGAAGAACATACTTTGTTTTGCTAAATACTTCTTATAGTTTTAATCTGGTACACAATACCGCACGAACAATAGATTTTTTCAGGACGCCAATTTTTTGACGTTTTTTCTAAAACCGAATAAAAAAAATGAAAGATATGGGGATATATTAAAAGGTCATAGGCGCTATGCGCCTATTTTTTGTTGTAATACCTTGCGCAACATGTCTACTTTTGAATGATACTCTATTTTAAGAAATACTACTTATAGTTTCACCAGAAAACATCATACCGCCCGAATGGAAGAATTTTCTAGAGCGTCAATTTTATGACGTTTTTCTCGAAAAACAAGTGAAAAACATGTAAGAAAGTTTTTGGTCTCGCGCTATAATAAGCGCTACACGCTCCATTTAGCGCTTACTTTTTTGCGCAACATGTCTACTTGAAGAACATACTTTGTTTTGCTAAATACTTCTTATAGTTTTAATCTGGTACACAATACCGCACGAACAATAGATTTTTTCAGGACGCCAATTTTTTGACGTTTTTTCTAAAACCGAATAAAAAAAATGAAAGGTATGGGGATATATTAAAAGGTCATAGGCGCTATGCGCCTATTTTTTGTTGTAATACCTTGCGCAACATGTCTACTTTTGAATGATACTCGATTTTAAGAAATACTACTTATAGTTTCACCAGAAAACATCATACCGCCCGAATGGAAGAATTTTCTAGAGCGTCAATTTTATGACGTTTTTCTCGAAAAACAAGTGAAAAACATGTAAGAAAGTTTTTGGTCTCGCGCTATAATAAGCGCTACACGCTCCATTTAGCGCTTACTTTTTTGCACAACATGTCTACTTGAAGAACATACTTTGTTTTGCTAAATACTTCTTATAGTTTTAATCTGGTACACAATACCGCACGAACAATAGATTTTTTCAGGACGCCAATTTTTTGACGTTTTTTCTAAAACCGAATAAAAAAAATGAAAGATATGGGGATATATTAAAAGGTCATAGGCGCTATGCGCCTATTTTTTGTTGTAATACCTTGCGCAACATGTCTACTTTTGAATGATACTCTATTTTAAGAAATACTACTTATAGTTTCACCAGAAAACATCATACCGCCCGAATGGAAGAATTTTCTAGAGCGTCAATTTTATGACGTTTTTCTCGAAAAACAAGTGAAAAACATGTAAGAAAGTTTTTGGTCTCGCGCTATAATAAGCGCTACACGCTCCATTTAGCGCTTACTTTTTTGCGCAACATGTCTACTTGAAGAACATACTTTGTTTTGCTAAATACTTCTTATAGTTTTAATCTGGTACACAATACCGCACGAACAATAGATTTTTTCAGGACGCCAATTTTTTGACGTTTTTTCTAAAACCGAATAAAAAAATGAAAGATATGGGGATATATTAAAAGGTCATAGGCGCTATGCGCCTATTTTTTGTTGTAATACCTTGCGCAACATGTCTACTTTTGAATGATACTCTATTTTAAGAAATACTACTTATAGTTTCACCAGAAAACATCATACCGCCCGAATGGAAGAATTTTCTAGAGCGTCAATTTTATGACGTTTTTCTCGAAAAACAAGTGAAAAACATGTAAGAAAGTTTTTGGTCTCGCGCTATAATAAGCGCTACACGCTCCATTTAGCGCTTACTTTTTTGCGCAACATGTCTACTTGAAGAACATACTTTGTTTTGCTAAATACTTCTTATAGTTTTAATCTGGTACACAATACCGCACGAACAATAGATTTTTTCAGGACGCCAATTTTTTGACGTTTTTTCTAAAACCGAATAAAAAAAATGAAAGGTATGGGGATATATTAAAAGGTCATAGGCGCTATGCGCCTATTTTTTGTTGTAATACCTTGCGCAACATGTCTACTTTTGAATGATACTCGATTTTAAGAAATACTACTTATAGTTTCACCAGAAAACATCATACCGCCCGAATGGAAGAATTTTCTAGAGCGTCAATTTTATGACGTTTTTCTCGAAAAACAAGTGAAAAACATGTAAGAAAGTTTTTGGTCTCGCGCTATAATAAGCGCTACACGCTCCATTTAGCGCTTACTTTTTTGCGCAACATGTCTACTTGAAGAACATACTTTGTTTTGCTAAATACTTCTTATAGTTTTAATCTGGTACACAATACCGCACGAACAATAGATTTTTTCAGGACGCCAATTTTTTGACGTTTTTTCTAAAACCGAATAAAAAAAATGAAAGATATGGGGATATATTAAAAGGTCATAGGCGCTATGCGCCTATTTTTTGTTGTAATACCTTGCGCAACATGTCTACTTTTGAATGATACTCTATTTTAAGAAATACTACTTATAGTTTCACCAGAAAACATCATACCGCCCGAATGGAAGAATTTTCTAGAGCGTCAATTTTATGACGTTTTTCTCGAAAAACAAGTGAAAAACATGTAAGAAAGTTTTTGGTCTCGCGCTATAATAAGCGCTACACGCTCCATTTAGCGCTTACTTTTTTGCGCAACATGTCTACTTGAAGAACATACTTTGTTTTGCTAAATACTTCTTATAGTTTTAATCTGGTACACAATACCGCACGAACAATAGATTTTTTCAGGACGCCAATTTTTTGACGTTTTTTCTAAAACCGAATAAAAAAATGAAAGATATGGGGATATATTAAAAGGTCATAGGCGCTATGCGCCTATTTTTTGTTGTAATACCTTGCGCAACATGTCTACTTTTGAATGATACTCTATTTTAAGAAATACTACTTATAGTTTCACCAGAAAACATCATACCGCCCGAATGGAAGAATTTTCTAGAGCGTCAATTTTATGACGTTTTTCTCGAAAAACAAGTGAAAAACATGTAAGAAAGTTTTTGGTCTCGCGCTATAATAAGCGCTACACGCTCCATTTAGCGCTTACTTTTTTGCGCAACATGTCTACTTGAAGAACATACTTTGTTTTGCTAAATACTTCTTATAGTTTTAATCTGGTACACAATACCGCACGAACAATAGATTTTTTCAGGACGCCAATTTTTTGACGTTTTTTCTAAAACCGAATAAAAAAAATGAAAGATATGGGGATATATTAAAAGGTCATAGGCGCTATGCGCCTATTTTTTGTTGTAATACCTTGCGCAACATGTCTACTTTTGAATGATACTCTATTTTAAGAAATACTACTTATAGTTTCACCAGAAAACATCATACCGCCCGAATGGAAGAATTTTCTAGAGCGTCAATTTTATGACGTTTTTCTCGAAAAACAAGTGAAAAACATGTAAGAAAGTTTTTGGTCTCGCGCTATAATAAGCGCTACACGCTCCATTTAGCGCTTACTTTTTTGCGCAACATGTCTACTTGAAGAACATACTTTGTTTTGCTAAATACTTCTTATAGTTTTAATCTGGTACACAATACCGCACGAACAATAGATTTTTTCAGGACGCCAATTTTTTGACGTTTTTTCTAAAACCGAATAAAAAAATGAAAGATATGGGGATATATTAAAAGGTCATAGGCGCTATGCGCCTATTTTTTGTTGTAATACCTTGCGCAACATGTCTACTTTTGAATGATACTCTATTTTAAGAAATACTACTTATAGTTTCACCAGAAAACATCATACCGCCCGAATGGAAGAATTTTCTAGAGCGTCAATTTTATGACGTTTTTCTCGAAAAACAAGTGAAAAACATGTAAGAAAGTTTTTGGTCTCGCGCTATAATAAGCGCTACACGCTCCATTTAGCGCTTACTTTTTTGCGCAACATGTCTACTTGAAGAACATACTTTGTTTTGCTAAATACTTCTTATAGTTTTAATCTGGTACACAATACCGCACGAACAATAGATTTTTTCAGGACGCCAATTTTTTGACGTTTTTTCGAAAACCGAATAAAAAAAATGAAAGATATGGGGATATATTAAAAGGTCATAGGCGCTATGCGCCTATTTTTTGTTGTAATACCTTGCGCAACATGTCTACTTTTGAATGATACTCTATTTTAAGAAATACTACTTATAGTTTCACCAGAAAACATCATACCGCCCGAATGGAAGAATTTTCTAGAGCGTCAATTTTATGACGTTTTTCTCGAAAAACAAGTGAAAAACATGTAAGAAAGTTTTTGGTCTCGCGCTATAATAAGCGCTACACGCTCCATTTAGCGCTTACTTTTTTGCGCAACATGTCTACTTGAAGAACATACTTTGTTTTGCTAAATACTTCTTATAGTTTTAATCTGGTACACAATACCGCACGAACAATAGATTTTTTCAGGACGCCAATTTTTTGACGTTTTTTCTAAAACCGAATAAAAAAAATGAAAGATATGGGGATATATTAAAAGGTCATAGGCGCTATGCGCCTATTTTTTGTTGTAATACCTTGCGCAACATGTCTACTTTTGAATGATACTCTATTTTAAGAAATACTACTTATAGTTTCACCAGAAAACATCATACCGCCCGAATGGAAGAATTTTCTAGAGCGTCAATTTTATGACGTTTTTCTCGAAAAACAAGTGAAAAACATGTAAGAAAGTTTTTGGTCTCGCGCTATAATAAGCGCTACACGCTCCATTTAGCGCTTACTTTTTTGCGCAACATGTCTACTTGAAGAACATACTTTGTTTTGCTAAATACTTCTTATAGTTTTAATCTGGTACACAATACCGCACGAACAATAGATTTTTTCAGGACGCCAATTTTTTGACGTTTTTTCTAAAACCGAATAAAAAAAATGAAAGATATGGGGATATATTAAAAGGTCATAGGCGCTATGCGCCTATTTTTTGTTGTAATACCTTGCGCAACATGTCTACTTTTGAATGATACTCTATTTTAAGAAATACTACTTATAGTTTCACCAGAAAACATCATACCGCCCGAATGGAAGAATTTTCTAGAGCGTCAATTTTATGACGTTTTTCTCGAAAAACAAGTGAAAAACATGTAAGAAAGTTTTTGGTCTCGCGCTATAATAAGCGCTACACGCTCCATTTAGCGCTTACTTTTTTGCGCAACATGTCTACTTGAAGAACATACTTTGTTTTGCTAAATACTTCTTATAGTTTTAATCTGGTACACAATACCGCACGAACAATAGATTTTTTCAGGACGCCAATTTTTTGACGTTTTTTCTAAAACCGAATAAAAAAAATGAAAGATATGGGGATATATTAAAAGGTCATAGGCGCTATGCGCCTATTTTTTGTTGTAATACCTTGCGCAACATGTCTACTTTTGAATGATACTCTATTTTAAGAAATACTACTTATAGTTTCACCAGAAAACATCATACCGCCCGAATGGAAGAATTTTCTAGAGCGTCAATTTTATGACGTTTTTCTCGAAAAACAAGTGAAAAACATGTAAGAAAGTTTTTGGTCTCGCGCTATAATAAGCGCTACACGCTCCATTTAGCGCTTACTTTTTTGCGCAACATGTCTACTTGAAGAACATACTTTGTTTTGCTAAATACTTCTTATAGTTTTAATCTGGTACACAATACCGCACGAACAATAGATTTTTTCAGGACGCCAATTTTTTGACGTTTTTTCTAAAACCGAATAAAAAAATGAAAGATATGGGGATATATTAAAAGGTCATAGGCGCTATGCGCCTATTTTTTGTTGTAATACCTTGCGCAACATGTCTACTTTTGAATGATACTCGATTTTAAGAAATACTACTTATAGTTTCACCAGAAAACATCATACCGCCCGAATGGAAGAATTTTCTAGAGCGTCAATTTTATGACGTTTTTCTCGAAAAACAAGTGAAAAACATGTAAGAAAGTTTTTGGTCTCGCGCTATAATAAGCGCTACACGCTCCATTTAGCGCTTACTTTTTTGCGCAACATGTCTACTTGAAGAACATACTTTGTTTTGCTAAATACTTCTTATAGTTTTAATCTGGTACACAATACCGCACGAACAATAGATTTTTTCAGGACGCCAATTTTTTGACGTTTTTTCTAAAACCGAATAAAAAAAATGAAAGATATGGGGATATATTAAAAGGTCATAGGCGCTATGCGCCTATTTTTTGTTGTAATACCTTGCGCAACATGTCTACTTTTGAATGATACTCTATTTTAAGAAATACTACTTATAGTTTCACCAGAAAACATCATACCGCCCGAATGGAAGAATTTTCTAGAGCGTCAATTTTATGACGTTTTTCTCGAGAAACAAGTGAAAAACATGTAAGAAAGTTTTTGGTCTCGCGCTATAATAAGCGCTACACGCTCCATTTAGCGCTTACTTTTTTGCGCAACATGTCTACTTGAAGAACATACTTTGTTTTGCTAAATACTTCTTATAGTTTTAATCTGGTACACAATACCGCACGAACAATAGATTTTTTCAGGACGCCAATTTTTTGACGTTTTTTCTAAAACCGAATAAAAAAAATGAAAGATATGGGGATATATTAAAAGGTCATAGGCGCTATGCGCCTATTTTTTGTTGTAATACCTTGCGCAACATGTCTACTTTTGAATGATACTCTATTTTAAGAAATACTACTTATAGTTTCACCAGAAAACATCATACCGCCCGAATGGAAGAATTTTCTAGAGCTTCAATTTTATGACGTTTTTCTCGAAAAACAAGTGAAAAACATGTAAGAAAGTTTTTGGTCTCGCGCTATAATAAGCGCTACACGCTCCATTTAGCGCTTACTTTTTTGCGCAACATGTCTACTTGAAGAACATACTTTGTTTTGCTAAATACTTCTTATAGTTTTAATCTGGTACACAATACCGCACGAACAATAGATTTTTTCAGGACGCCAATTTTTTGACGTTTTTTCTAAAACCGAATAAAAAAAATGAAAGATATGGGGATATATTAAAAGGTCATAGGCGCTATGCGCCTATTTTTTGTTGTAATACCTTGCGCAACATGTCTACTTTTGAATGATACTCTATTTTAAGAAATACTACTTATAGTTTCACCAGAAAACATCATACCACCCGAATGGAAGAATTTTCTAGAGCGTCAATTTTATGACGTTTTTCTCGAAAAACAAGTGAAAAACATGTAAGAAAGTTTTTGGTCTCGCGCTATAATAAGCGCTACACGCTCCATTTAGCGCTTACTTTTTTGCGCAACATGTCTACTTGAAGAACATACTTTGTTTTGCTAAATACTTCTTATAGTTTTAATCTGGTACACAATACCGCACGAACAATAGATTTTTTCAGGACGCCAATTTTTTGACGTTTTTTCTAAAACCGAATAAAAAAAATGAAAGATATGGGGATATATTAAAAGGTCATAGGCGCTATGCGCCTATTTTTTGTTGTAATACCTTGCGCAACATGTCTACTTTTGAATGATACTCTATTTTAAGAAATACTACTTATAGTTTCACCAGAAAACATCATACCGCCCGAATGGAAGAATTTTCTAGAGCGTCAATTTTATGACGTTTTTCTCGAAAAACAAGTGAAAAACATGTAAGAAAGTTTTTGGTCTCGCGCTATAATAAGCGCTACACGCTCCATTTAGCGCTTACTTTTTTGCGCAACATGTCTACTTGAAGAACATACTTTGTTTTGCTAAATACTTCTTATAGTTTTAATCTGGTACACAATACCGCACGAACAATAGATTTTTTCAGGACGCCAATTTTTTGACGTTTTTTCTAAAACCGAATAAAAAAAATGAAAGATATGGGGATATATTAAAAGGTCATAGGCGCTATGCGCCTATTTTTTGTTGTAATACCTTGCGCAACATGTCTACTTTTGAATGATACTCTATTTTAAGAAATACTACTTATAGTTTCACCAGAAAACATCATACCACCCGAATGGAAGAATTTTCTAGAGCGTCAATTTTATGACGTTTTTCTCGAAAAACAAGTGAAAAACATGTAAGAAAGTTTTTGGTCTCGCGCTATAATAAGCGCTACACGCTCCATTTAGCGCTTACTTTTTTGCGCAACATGTCTACTTGAAGAACATACTTTGTTTTGCTAAATACTTCTTATAGTTTTAATCTGGTACACAATACCGCACGAACAATAGATTTTTTCAGGACGCCAATTTTTTGACGTTTTTTCTAAAACCGAATAAAAAAAATGAAAGATATGGGGATATATTAAAAGGTCATAGGCGCTATGCGCCTATTTTTTGTTGTAATACCTTGCGCAACATGTCTACTTTTGAATGATACTCTATTTTAAGAAATACTACTTATAGTTTCACCAGAAAACATCATACCGCCCGAATGGAAGAATTTTCTAGAGCGTCAATTTTATGACGTTTTTCTCGAAAAACAAGTGAAAAACATGTAAGAAAGTTTTTGGTCTCGCGCTATAATAAGCGCTACACGCTCCATTTAGCGCTTACTTTTTTGCGCAACATGTCTACTTGAAGAACATACTTTGTTTTGCTAAATACTTCTTATAGTTTTAATCTGGTACACAATACCGCACGAACAATAGATTTTTTCAGGACGCCAATTTTTTGACGTTTTTTCTAAAACCGAATAAAAAAATGAAAGATATGGGGATATATTAAAAGGTCATAGGCGCTATGCGCCTATTTTTTGTTGTAATACCTTGCGCAACATGTCTACTTTTGAATGATACTCTATTTTAAGAAATACTACTTATAGTTTCACCAGAAAACATCATACCGCCCGAATGGAAGAATTTTCTAGAGCGTCAATTTTATGACGTTTTTCTCGAAAAACAAGTGAAAAACATGTAAGAAAGTTTTTGGTCTCGCGCTATAATAAGCGCTACACGCTCCATTTAGCGCTTACTTTTTTGCGCAACATGTCTACTTGAAGAACATACTTTGTTTTGCTAAATACTTCTTATAGTTTTAATCTGGTACACAATACCGCACGAACAATAGATTTTTTCAGGACGCCAATTTTTTGACGTTTTTTCTAAAACCGAATAAAAAAAATGAAAGATATGGGGATATATTAAAAGGTCATAGGCGCTATGCGCCTATTTTTTGTTGTAATACCTTGCGCAACATGTCTACTTTTGAATGATACTCTATTTTAAGAAATACTACTTATAGTTTCACCAGAAAACATCATACCGCCCGAATGGAAGAATTTTCTAGAGCGTCAATTTTATGACGTTTTTCTCGAACAAGTGAAAAACATGTAAGAAAGTTTTTGGTCTCGCGCTATAATAAGCGCTACACGCTCCATTTAGCGCTTACTTTTTTGCGCAACATGTCTACTTGAAGAACATACTTTGTTTTGCTAAATACTTCTTATAGTTTTAATCTGGTACACAATACCGCACGAACAATAGATTTTTTCAGGACGCCAATTTTTTGACGTTTTTTCTAAAACCGAATAAAAAAAATGAAAGATATGGGGATATATTAAAAGGTCATAGGCGCTATGCGCCTATTTTTTGTTGTAATACCTTGCGCAACATGTCTACTTTTGAATGATACTCTATTTTAAGAAATACTACTTATAGTTTCACCAGAAAACATCATACCGCCCGAATGGAAGAATTTTCTAGAGCGTCAATTTTATGACGTTTTTCTCGAAAAACAAGTGAAAAACATGTAAGAAAGTTTTTGGTCTCGCGCTATAATAAGCGCTACACGCTCCATTTAGCGCTTACTTTTTTGCGCAACATGTCTACTTGAAGAACATACTTTGTTTTGCTAAATACTTCTTATAGTTTTAATCTGGTACACAATACCGCACGAACAATAGATTTTTGCAGGACGCCAATTTTTTGACGTTTTTTCTAAAACCGAATAAAAAAATGAAAGATATGGGGATATATTAAAAGGTCATAGGCGCTATGCGCCTATTTTTTGTTGTAATACCTTGCGCAACATGTCTACTTTTGAATGATACTCTATTTTAAGAAATACTACTTATAGTTTCACCAGAAAACATCATACCGCCCGAATGGAAGAATTTTCTAGAGCGTCAATTTTATGACGTTTTTCTCGAAAAACAAGTGAAAAACATGTAAGAAAGTTTTTGGTCTCGCGCTATAATAAGCGCTACACGCTCCATTTAGCGCTTACTTTTTTGCGCAACATGTCTACTTGAAGAACATACTTTGTTTTGCTAAATACTTCTTATAGTTTTAATCTGGTACACAATACCGCACGAACAATAGATTTTTTCAGGACGCCAATTTTTTGACGTTTTTTCTAAAACCGAATAAAAAAAATGAAAGATATGGGGATATATTAAAAGGTCATAGGCGCTATGCGCCTATTTTTTGTTGTAATACCTTGCGCAACATGTCTACTTTTGAATGATACTCTATTTTAAGAAATACTACTTATAGTTTCACCAGAAAACATCATACCGCCCGAATGGAAGAATTTTCTAGAGCGTCAATTTTATGACGTTTTTCTCGAAAAACAAGTGAAAAACATGTAAGAAAGTTTTTGGTCTCGCGCTATAATAAGCGCTACACGCTCCATTTAGCGCTTACTTTTTTGCGCAACATGTCTACTTGAAGAACATACTTTGTTTTGCTAAATACTTCTTATAGTTTTAATCTGGTACACAATACCGCACGAACAATAGATTTTTTCAGGACGCCAATTTTTTGACGTTTTTTTCTAAAACCGAATAAAAAAAATGAAAGATATGGGGATATATTAAAAGGTCATAGGCGCTATGCGCCTATTTTTTGTTGTAATACCTTGCGCAACATGTCTACTTTTGAATGATACTCTATTTTAAGAAATACTACTTATAGTTTCACCAGAAAACATCATACCGCCCGAATGGAAGAATTTTCTAGAGCGTCAATTTTATGACGTTTTTCTCGAAAAACAAGTGAAAAACATGTAAGAAAGTTTTTGGTCTCGCGCTATAATAAGCGCTACACGCTCCATTTAGCGCTTACTTTTTTGCGCAACATGTCTACTTGAAGAACATACTTTGTTTTGCTAAATACTTCTTATAGTTTTAATCTGGTACACAATACCGCACGAACAATAGATTTTTTCAGGACGCCAATTTTTTGACGTTTTTTCTAAAACCGAATAAAAAAAATGAAAGATATGGGGATATATTAAAAGGTCATAGGCGCTATGCGCCTATTTTTTGTTGTAATACCTTGCGCAACATGTCTACTTTTGAATGATACTCTATTTTAAGAAATACTACTTATAGTTTCACCAGAAAACATCATACCGCCCGAATGGAAGAATTTTCTAGAGCGTCAATTTTATGACGTTTTTCTCGAGAAACAAGTGAAAAACATGTAAGAAAGTTTTTGGTCTCGCGCTATAATAAGCGCTACACGCTCCATTTAGCGCTTACTTTTTTGCGCAACATGTCTACTTGAAGAACATACTTTGTTTTGCTAAATACTTCTTATAGTTTTAATCTGGTACACAATACCGCACGAACAATAGATTTTTTCAGGACGCCAATTTTTTGACGTTTTTTCTAAAACCGAATAAAAAAAATGAAAGATATGGGGATATATTAAAAGGTCATAGGCGCTATGCACCTATTTTTTGTTGTAATACCTTGCGCAACATGTCTACTTTTGAATGATACTCTATTTTAAGAAATACTACTTATAGTTTCACCAGAAAACATCATACCGCCCGAATGGAAGAATTTTCTAGAGCGTCAATTTTATGACGTTTTTCTCGAAAAACAAGTGAAAAACATGTAAGAAAGTTTTTGGTCTCGCGCTATAATAAGCGCTACACGCTCCATTTAGCGCTTACTTTTTTGCGCAACATGTCTACTTGAAGAACATACTTTGTTTTGCTAAATACTTCTTATAGTTTTAATCTGGTACACAATACCGCACGAACAATAGATTTTTTCAGGACGCCAATTTTTTGACGTTTTTTCTAAAACCGAATAAAAAAAATGAAAGATATGGGGATATATTAAAAGGTCATAGGCGCTATGCGCCTATTTTTTGTTGTAATACCTTGCGCAACATGTCTACTTTTGAATGATACTCTATTTTAAGAAATACTACTTATAGTTTCACAAGAAAACATCATACCGCCCGAATGGAAGAATTTTCTAGAGCGTCAATTTTATGACGTTTTTCTCGAAAAACAAGTGAAAAACATGTAAGAAAGTTTTTGGTCTCGCGCTATAATAAGCGCTACACGCTCCATTTAGCGCTTACTTTTTTGCGCAACATGTCTACTTGAAGAACATACTTTGTTTTGCTAAATACTTCTTATAGTTTTAATCTGGTACACAATACCGCACGAACAATAGATTTTTTCAGGACGCCAATTTTTTGACGTTTTTTCTAAAACCGAATAAAAAAAATGAAAGATATGGGGATATATTAAAAGGTCATAGGCGCTATGCGCCTATTTTTTGTTGTAATACCTTGCGCAACATGTCTACTTTTGAATGATACTCTATTTTAAGAAATACTACTTATAGTTTCACCAGAAAACATCATACCGCCCGAATGGAAGAATTTTCTAGAGCGTCAATTTTATGACGTTTTTCTCGAAAAACAAGTGAAAAACATGTAAGAAAGTTTTTGGTCTCGCGCTATAATAAGCGCTACACGCTCCATTTAGCGCTTACTTTTTTGCGCAACATGTCTACTTGAAGAACATACTTTGTTTTGCTAAATACTTCTTATAGTTTTAATCTGGTACACAATACCGCACGAACAATAGATTTTTTCAGGACGCCAATTTTTTGACGTTTTTTCTAAAACCGAATAAAAAAAATGAAAGATATGGGGATATATTAAAAGGTCATAGGCGCTATGCGCCTATTTTTTGTTGTAATACCTTGCGCAACATGTCTACTTTTGAATGATAATCTATTTTAAGAAATACTACTTATAGTTTCACCAGAAAACATCATACCGCCCGAATGGAAGAATTTTCTAGAGCGTCAATTTTATGACGTTTTTCTCGAAAAACAAGTGAAAAACATGTAGTAAGAAAGTTTTTGGTCTCGCGCTATAATAAGCGCTACACGCTCCATTTAGCGCTTACTTTTTTGCGCAACATGTCTACTTGAAGAACATACTTTGTTTTGCTAAATACTTCTTATAGTTTTAATCTGGTACACAATACCGCACGAACAATAGATTTTTTCAGGACGCCAATTTTTTGACGTTTTTTCTAAAACCGAATAAAAAAATGAAAGATATGGGGATATATTAAAAGGTCATAGGCGCTATGCGCCTATTTTTTGTTGTAATACCTTGCGCAACATGTCTACTTTTGAATGATACTCTATTTTAAGAAATACTACTTATAGTTTCACCAGAAAACATCATACCGCCCGAATGGAAGAATTTTCTAGAGCGTCAATTTTATGACGTTTTTCTCGAAAAACAAGTGAAAAACATGTAAGAAAGTTTTTGGTCTCGCGCTATAATAAGCGCTACACGCTCCATTTAGCGCTTACTTTTTTGCGCAACATGTCTACTTGAAGAACATACTTTGTTTTGCTAAATACTTCTTATAGTTTTAATCTGGTACACAATACCGCACGAACAATAGATTTTTTCAGGACGCCAATTTTTTGACGTTTTTTCTAAAACCGAATAAAAAAAATGAAAGATATGGGGATATATTAAAAGGTCATAGGCGCTATGCGCCTATTTTTTGTTGTAATACCTTGCGCAACATGTCTACTTTTGAATGATACTCTATTTTAAGAAATACTACTTATAGTTTCACCAGAAAACATCATACCGCCCGAATGGAAGAATTTTCTAGAGCGTCAATTTTATGACGTTTTTCTCGAAAAACAAGTGAAAAACATGTAAGAAAGTTTTTGGTCTCGCGCTATAATAAGCGCTACACGCTCCATTTAGCGCTTACTTTTTTGCGCAACATGTCTACTTGAAGAACATACTTTGTTTTGCTAAATACTTCATTTAGTTTTAATCTGGTACACAATACCGCACGAACAATAGATTTTTTCAGGACGCCAATTTTTTGACGTTTTTTCTAAAACCGAATAAAAAAAATGAAAGATATGGGGATATATTAAAAGGTCATAGGCGCTATGCGCCTATTTTTTGTTGTAATACCTTGCGCAACATGTCTACTTTTGAATGATACTCTATTTTAAGAAATACTACTTATAGTTTCACCAGAAAACATCATACCGCCCGAATGGAAGAATTTTCTAGAGCGTCAATTTTATGACGTTTTTCTCGAAAAACAAGTGAAAAACATGTAAGAAAGTTTTTGGTCTCGCGCTATAATAAGCGCTACACGCTCCATTTAGCGCTTACTTTTTTGCGCAACATGTCTACTTGAAGAACATACTTTGTTTTGCTAAATACTTCTTATAGTTTTAATCTGGTACACAATACCGCACGAACAATAGATTTTTTCAGGACGCCAATTTTTTGACGTTTTTTCTAAAACCGAATAAAAAAAATGAAAGATATGGGGATATATTAAAAGGTCATAGGCGCTATGCGCCTATTTTTTGTTGTAATACCTTGCGCAACATGTCTACTTTTGAATGATACTCTATTTTAAGAAATACTACTTATAGTTTCACCAGAAAACATCATACCGCCCGAATGGAAGAATTTTCTAGAGCGTCAATTTTATGACGTTTTTCTCGAAAAACAAGTGAAAAACATGTAAGAAAGTTTTTGGTCTCGCGCTATAATAAGCGCTACACGCTCCATTTAGCGCTTACTTTTTTGCGCAACATGTCTACTTGAAGAACATACTTTGTTTTGCTAAATACTTCATTTAGTTTTAATCTGGTACACAATACCGCACGAACAATAGATTTTTTCAGGACGCCAATTTTTTGACGTTTTTTCTAAAACCGAATAAAAAAAATGAAAGATATGGGGATATATTAAAAGGTCATAGGCGCTATGCGCCTATTTTTTGTTGTAATACCTTGCGCAACATGTCTACTTTTGAATGATACTCTATTTTAAGAAATACTACTTATAGTTTCACCAGAAAACATCATACCGCCCGAATGGAAGAATTTTCTAGAGCGTCAATTTTATGACGTTTTTCTCGAAAAACAAGTGAAAAACATGTAAGAAAGTTTTTGGTCTCGCGCTATAATAAGCGCTACACGCTCCATTTAGCGCTTACTTTTTTGCGCAACATGTCTACTTGAAGAACATACTTTGTTTTGCTAAATACTTCTTATAGTTTTAATCTGGTACACAATACCGCACGAACAATAGATTTTTTCAGGACGCCAATTTTTTGACGTTTTTTCTAAAACCGAATAAAAAAATGAAAGATATGGGGATATATTAAAAGGTCATAGGCGCTATGCGCCTATTTTTTGTTGTAATACCTTGCGCAACATGTCTACTTTTGAATGATACTCTATTTTAAGAAATACTACTTATAGTTTCACCAGAAAACATCATACCGCCCGAATGGAAGAATTTTCTAGAGCGTCAATTTTATGACGTTTTTCTCGAAAAACAAGTGAAAAACATGTAAGAAAGTTTTTGGTCTCGCGCTATAATAAGCGCTACACGCTCCATTTAGCGCTTACTTTTTTGCGCAACATGTCTACTTGAAGAACATACTTTGTTTTGCTAAATACTTCTTATAGTTTTAATCTGGTACACAATACCGCACGAACAATAGATTTTTTCAGGACGCCAATTTTTTGACGTTTTTTCTAAAACCGAATAAAAAAAATGAAAGATATGGGGATATATTAAAAGGTCATAGGCGCTATGCGCCTATTTTTTGTTGTAATACCTTGCGCAACATGTCTACTTTTGAATGATACTCTATTTTAAGAAATACTACTTATAGTTTCACCAGAAAACATCATACCGCCCGAATGGAAGAATTTTCTAGAGCGTCAATTTTATGACGTTTTTCTCGAAAAACAAGTGAAAAACATGTAAGAAAGTTTTTGGTCTCGCGCTATAATAAGCGCTACACGCTCCATTTAGCGCTTACTTTTTTGCGCAACATGTCTACTTGAAGAACATACTTTGTTTTGCTAAATACTTCTTATAGTTTTAATCTGGTACACAATACCGCACGAACAATAGATTTTTTCAGGACGCCAATTTTTTGACGTTTTTTTCTAAAACCGAATAAAAAAAATGAAAGATATGGGGATATATTAAAAGGTCATAGGCGCTATGCGCCTATTTTTTGTTGTAATACCTTGCGCAACATGTCTACTTTTGAATGATACTCTATTTTAAGAAATACTACTTATAGTTTCACCAGAAAACATCATACCGCCCGAATGGAAGAATTTTCTAGAGCGTCAATTTTATGACGTTTTTCTCGAAAAACAAGTGAAAAACATGTAAGAAAGTTTTTGGTCTCGCGCTATAATAAGCGCTACACGCTCCATTTAGCGCTTACTTTTTTGCGCAACATGTCTACTTGAAGAACATACTTTGTTTTGCTAAATACTTCTTATAGTTTTAATCTGGTACACAATACCGCACGAACAATAGATTTTTTCAGGACGCCAATTTTTTGACGTTTTTTTCTAAAACCGAATAAAAAAAATGAAAGATATGGGGATATATTAAAAGGTCATAGGCGCTATGCGCCTATTTTTTGTTGTAATACCTTGCGCAACATGTCTACTTTTGAATGATACTCTATTTTAAGAAATACTACTTATAGTTTCACCAGAAAACATCATACCGCCCGAATGGAAGAATTTTCTAGAGCGTCAATTTTATGACGTTTTTCTCGAAAAACAAGTGAAAAACATGTAAGAAAGTTTTTGGTCTCGCGCTATAATAAGCGCTACACGATCCATTTAGCGCTTACTTTTTTGCGCAACATGTCTACTTGAAGAACATACTTTGTTTTGCTAAATACTTCTTATAGTTTTAATCTGGTACACAATACCGCACGAACAATAGATTTTTTCAGGACGCCAATTTTTTGACGTTTTTTCTAAAACCGAATAAAAAAAATGAAAGATATGGGGATATATTAAAAGGTCATAGGCGCTATGCGCCTATTTTTTGTTGTAATACCTTGCGCAACATGTCTACTTTTGAATGATACTCTATTTTAAGAAATACTACTTATAGTTTCACCAGAAAACATCATACCGCCCGAATGGAAGAATTTTCTAGAGCGTCAATTTTATGACGTTTTTCTCGAAAAACAAGTGAAAAACATGTAAGAAAGTTTTTGGTCTCGCGCTATAATAAGCGCTACACGCTCCATTTAGCGCTTACTTTTTTGCGCAACATGTCTACTTGAAGAACATACTTTGTTTTGCTAAATACTTCTTATAGTTTTAATCTGGTACACAATACCGCACGAACAATAGATTTTTTCAGGACACCAATTTTTTGACGTTTTTTCTAAAACCGAATAAAAAAAATGAAAGATATGGGGATATATTAAAAGGTCATAGGCGCTATGCGCCTATTTTTTGTTGTAATACCTTGCGCAACATGTCTACTTTTGAATGATACTCTATTTTAAGAAATACTACTTATAGTTTCACCAGAAAACATCATACCGCCCGAATGGAAGAATTTTCTAGAGCGTCAATTTAATGACGTTTTTCTCGAAAAACAAGTGAAAAACATGTAAGAAAGTTTTTGGTCTCGCGCTATAATAAGCGCTACACGCTCCATTTAGCGCTTACTTTTTTGCGCAACATGTCTACTTGAAGAACATACTTTGTTTTGCTAAATACTTCTTATAGTTTTAATCTGGTACACAATACCGCACGAACAATAGATTTTTTCAGGACGCCAATTTTTTGACGTTTTTTCTAAAACCGAATAAAAAAAATGAAAGATATGGGGATATATTAAAAGGTCATAGGCGCTATGCGCCTATTTTTTGTTGTAATACCTTGCGCAACATGTCTACTTTTGAATGATACTCTATTTTAAGAAATACTACTTATAGTTTCACCAGAAAACATCATACCGCCCGAATGGAAGAATTTTCTAGAGCGTCAATTTTATGACGTTTTTCTCGAAAAACAAGTGAAAAACATGTAAGAAAGTTTTTGGTCTCGCGCTATAATAAGCGCTACACGCTCCATTTAGCGCTTACTTTTTTGCGCAACATGTTTACTTGAAGAACATACTTTGTTTTGCTAAATACTTCTTATAGTTTTAATCTGGTACACAATACCGCACGAACAATAGATTTTTTCAGGACGCCAATTTTTTGACGTTTTTTTCTGAAACCGAATAAAAAAAATGAAAGATATGGGGATATATTAAAAGGTCATAGGCGCTATGCGCCTATTTTTTGTTGTAATACCTTGCGCAACATGTCTACTTTTGAATGATACTCTATTTTAAGAAATACTACTTATAGTTTCACCAGAAAACATCATACCGCCCGAATGGAAGAATTTTCTAGAGCGTCAATTTTATGACGTTTTTCTCGAAAAACAAGTGAAAAACATGTAAGAAAGTTTTTGGTCTCGCGCTATAATAAGCGCTACACGCTCCATTTAGCGCTTACTTTTTTGCGCAACATGTCTACTTGAAGAACATACTTTGTTTTGCTAAATACTTCTTATAGTTTTAATCTGGTACACAATACCGCACGAACAATAGATTTTTTCAGGACGCCAATTTTTTGACGTTTTTTCTAAAACCGAATAAAAAAAATGAAAGATATGGGGATATATTAAAAGGTCATAGGCGCTATGCGCCTATTTTTTGTTGTAATACCTTGCGCAACATGTCTACTTTTGAATGATACTCTATTTTAAGAAATACTACTTATAGTTTCACCAGAAAACATCATACCGCCCGAATGGAAGAATTTTCTAGAGCGTCAATTTTATGACGTTTTTCTCGAAAAACAAGTGAAAAACATGTAAGAGAGTTTTTGGTCTCGCGCTATAATAAGCGCTACACACTCCATTTAGCGCTTACTTTTTTGCGCAACATGTCTACTTGAAGAACATACTTTGTTTTGCTAAATACTTCTTATAGTTTTAATCTGGTACACAATACCGCACGAACAATAGATTTTTTCAGGACGCCAATTTTTTGACGTTTTTTCTAAAACCGAATAAAAAAAATGAAAGATATGGGGATATATTAAAAGGTCATAGGCGCTATGCGCCTATTTTTTGTTGTAATACCTTGCGCAACATGTCTTCTTTTGAATGATACTCTATTTTAAGAAATACTACTTATAGTTTCACCAGAAAACATCATACCGCCCGAATGGAAGAATTTTCTAGAGCGTCAATTTTATGACGTTTTTCTCGAAAAACAAGTGAAAAACATGTAAGAAAGTTTTTGGTCTCGCGCTATAATAAGCGCTACACGCTCCATTTAGCGCTTACTTTTTTGCGCAACATGTCTACTTGAAGAACATACTTTGTTTTGCTAAATACTTCTTATAGTTTTAATCTGGTACACAATACCGCACGAACAATAGATTTTTTCAGGACGCCAATTTTTTGACGTTTTTTCTAAAACCGAATAAAAAAAATGAAAGATATGGGGATATATTAAAAGGTCATAGGCGCTATGCGCCTATTTTTTGTTGTAATACCTTGCGCAACATGTCTACTTTTGAATGATACTCTATTTTAAGAAATACTACTTATAGTTTCACCAGAAAACATCATACCGCCCGAATGGAAGAATTTTCTAGAGCGTCAATTTTATGACGTTTTTCTCGAAAAACAAGTGAAAAACATGTAAGAAAGTTTTTGGTCTCGCGCTATAATAAGCGCTACACGCTCCATTTAGCGCTTACTTTTTTGCGCAACATGTCTACTTGAAGAACATACTTTGTTTTGCTAAATACTTCTTATAGTTTTAATCTGGTACACAATACCGCACGAACAATAGATTTTTTCAGGACGCCAATTTTTTGACGTTTTTTCTAAAACCGAATAAAAAAAATGAAAGATATGGGGATATATTAAAAGGTCATAGGCGCTATGCGCCTATTTTTTGTTGTAATACCTTGCGCAACATGTCTACTTTTGAATGATACTCTATTTTAAGAAATACTACTTATAGTTTCACCAGAAAACATCATACCGCCCGAATGGAAGAATTTTCTAGAGCGTCAATTTTATGACGTTTTTCTCGAAAAACAAGTGAAAAACATGTAAGAAAGTTTTTGGTCTCGCGCTATAATAAGCGCTACACGCTCCATTTAGCGCTTACTTTTTTGCGCAACATGTCTACTTGAAGAACATACTTTGTTTTGCTAAATACTTCTTATAGTTTTAATCTGGTACACAATACCGCACGAACAATAGATTTTTTCAGGACGCCAATTTTTTGACGTTTTTTCTAAAACCGAATAAAAAAAATGAAAGATATGGGGATATATTAAAAGGTCATAGGCGCTATGCGCCTATTTTTTGTTGTAATACCTTGCGCAACATGTCTACTTTTGAATGATACTCTATTTTAAGAAATACTACTTATAGTTTCACCAGAAAACATCATACCGCCCGAATGGAAGAATTTTCTAGAGCGTCAATTTTATGACGTTTTTCTCGAAAAACAAGTGAAAAACATGTAAGAAAGTTTTTGGTCTCGCGCTATAATAAGCGCTACACGCTCCATTTAGCGCTTACTTTTTTGCGCAACATGTCTACTTGAAGAACATACTTTGTTTTGCTAAATACTTCTTATAGTTTTAATCTGGTACACAATACCGCACGAACAATAGATTTTTTCAGGACGCCAATTTTTTGACGTTTTTTTCTAAAACCGAATAAAAAAAATGAAAGATATGGGGATATATTAAAAGGTCATAGGCGCTATGCGCCTATTTTTTGTTGTAATACCTTGCGCAACATGTCTTCTTTTGAATGATACTCTATTTTAAGAAATACTACTTATAGTTTCACCAGAAAACATCATACCGCCCGAATGGAAGAATTTTCTAGAGTGTCAATTTTATGACGTTTTTCTCGAAAAACAAGTGAAAAACATGTAAGAAAGTTTTTGGTCTCGCGCTATAATAAGCGCTACACACTCCATTTAGCGCTTACTTTTTTGCGCAACATGTCTACTTGAAGAACATACTTTGTTTTGCTAAATACTTCTTATAGTTTTAATCTGGTACACAATACCGCACGAACAATAGATTTTTTCAGGACGCCAATTTTTTGACGTTTTTTTTAAAACCGAATAAAAAAAATGAAAGATATGGGGATATATTAAAAGGTCATAGGCGCTATGCGCCTATTTTTTGTTGTAATACCTTGCGCAACATGTCTACTTTTGAATGATACTCTATTTTAAGAAATACTACTTATAGTTTCACCAGAAAACATCATACCGCCCGAATGGAAGAATTTTCTAGAGCGTCAATTTTATGACGTTTTTCTCGAAAAACAAGTGAAAAACATGTAAGAAAGTTTTTGGTCTCGCGCTATAATAAGCGCTACACGCTCCATTTAGCGCTTACTTTTTTGCGCAACATGTCTACTTGAAGAACATACTTTGTTTTGCTAAATACTTCTTATAGTTTTAATCTGGTACACAATACCGCACGAACAATAGATTTTTTCAGGACGCCAATTTTTTGACGTTTTTTCTAAAACCGAATAAAAAAAATGAAAGATATGGGGATATATTAAAAGGTCATAGGCGCTATGCGCCTATTTTTTGTTGTAATACCTTGCGCAACATGTCTACTTTTGAATGATACTCTATTTTAAGAAATACTACTTATAGTTTCACCAGAAAACATCATACCGCCCGAATGGAAGAATTTTCTAGAGCGTCAATTTTATGACGTTTTTCTCGAAAAACAAGTGAAAAACATGTAAGAAAGTTTTTGGTCTCGCGCTATAATAAGCGCTACACGCTCCATTTAGCGCTTACTTTTTTGCGCAACATGTCTACTTGAAGAACATACTTTGTTTTGCTAAATACTTCTTATAGTTTTAATCTGGTACACAATACCGCACGAACAATAGATTTTTTCAGGACGCCAATTTTTTGACGTTTTTTCTAAAACCGAATAAAAAAAATGAAAGATATGGGGATATATTAAAAGGTCATAGGCGCTATGCGCCTATTTTTTGTTGTAATACCTTGCGCAACATGTCTACTTTTGAATGATACTCTATTTTAAGAAATACTACTTATAGTTTCACCAGAAAACATCATACCGCCCGAATGGAAGAATTTTCTAGAGCGTCAATTTTATGACGTTTTTCTCGAAAAACAAGTGAAAAACATGTAAGAAAGTTTTTGGTCTCGCGCTATAATAAGCGCTACACGCTCCATTTAGCGCTTACTTTTTTGCGCAACATGTCTACTTGAAGAACATACTTTGTTTTGCTAAATACTTCTTATAGTTTTAATCTGGTACACAATACCGCACGAACAATAGATTTTTTCAGGACGCCAATTTTTTGACGTTTTTTCTAAAACCGAATAAAAAAAATGAAAGATATGGGGATATATTAAAAGGTCATAGGCGCTATGCGCCTATTTTTTGTTGTAATACCTTGCGCAACATGTCTACTTTTGAATGATACTCTATTTTAAGAAATACTACTTATAGTTTCACCAGAAAACATCATACCGCCCGAATGGAAGAATTTTCTAGAGCGTCAATTTTATGACGTTTTTCTCGAAAAACAAGTGAAAAACATGTAAGAAAGTTTTTGGTCTCGCGCTATAATAAGCGCTACACGCTCCATTTAGCGCTTACTTTTTTGCGCAACATGTCTACTTGAAGAACATACTTTGTTTTGCTAAATACTTCTTATAGTTTTAATCTGGTACACAATACCGCACGAACAATAGATTTTTTCAGGACGCCAATTTTTTGACGTTTTTTTCTAAAACCGAATAAAAAAAATGAAAGATATGGGGATATATTAAAAGGTCATAGGCGCTATGCGCCTATTTTTTGTTGTAATACCTTGCGCAACATGTCTTCTTTTGAATGATACTCTATTTTAAGAAATACTACTTATAGTTTCACCAGAAAACATCATACCGCCCGAATGGAAGAATTTTCTAGAGTGTCAATTTTATGACGTTTTTCTCGAAAAACAAGTGAAAAACATGTAAGAAAGTTTTTGGTCTCGCGCTATAATAAGCGCTACACACTCCATTTAGCGCTTACTTTTTTGCGCAACATGTCTACTTGAAGAACATACTTTGTTTTGCTAAATACTTCTTATAGTTTTAATCTGGTACACAATACCGCACGAACAATAGATTTTTTCAGGACGCCAATTTTTTGACGTTTTTTTTAAAACCGAATAAAAAAAATGAAAGATATGGGGATATATTAAAAGGTCATAGGCGCTATGCGCCTATTTTTTGTTGTAATACCTTGCGCAACATGTCTACTTTTGAATGATACTCTATTTTAAGAAATACTACTTATAGTTTCACCAGAAAACATCATACCGCCCGAATGGAAGAATTTTCTAGAGCGTCAATTTTATGACGTTTTTCTCGAAAAACAAGTGAAAAACATGTAAGAAAGTTTTTGGTCTCGCGCTATAATAAGCGCTACACGCTCCATTTAGCGCTTACTTTTTTGCGCAACACGTCTACTTGAATAACATACTTTGTTTTGCTAAATACTTCTTATAGTTTTAATCTGGTACACAATACCGCACGAACAATAGATTTTTTCAGGACGCCAATTTTTTGACGTTTTTTCTAAAACCGAATAAAAAAAATGAAAGATATGGGGATATATTAAAAGGTCATAGGCGCTATGCGCCTATTTTTTGTTGTAATACCTTGCGCAACATGTCTACTTTTGAATGATACTCTATTTTAAGAAATACTACTTATAGTTTCACCAGAAAACATCATACCGCCCGAATGGAAGAATTTTCTAGAGCGTCAATTTTATGACGTTTTTCTCGAAAAACAAGTGAAAAACATGTAAGAAAGTTTTTGGTCTCGCGCTATAATAAGCGCTACACACTCCATTTAGCGCTTACTTTTTTGCGCAACATGTATACTTGAAGAACATACTTTGTTTTGCTAAATACTTCTTATAGTTTTAATCTGGTACACAATACCGCACGAACAATAGATTTTTTCAGGACGCCAATTTTTTGACGTTTTTTTTAAAACCGAATAAAAAAAATGAAAGATATGGGGATATATTAAAAGGTCATAGGCGCTATGCGCCTATTTTTTGTTGTAATACCTTGCGCAACATGTCTACTTTTGAATGATACTCTATTTTAAGAAATACTACTTATAGTTTCACCAGAAAACATCATACCGCCCGAATGGAAGAATTTTCTAGAGCGTCAATTTTATGACGTTTTTCTCGAAAAACAAGTGAAAAACATGTAAGAAAGTTTTTGGTCTCGCGCTATAATAAGCGCTACACGCTCCATTTAGCGCTTACTTTTTTGCGCAACATGTCTACTTGAAGAACATACTTTGTTTTGCTAAATACTTCTTATAGTTTTAATCTGGTACACAATACCGCGCGAACAATAGATTTTTTCAGGACGCCAATTTTTTGACGTTTTTTCTAAAACCGAATAAAAAAAATGAAAGATATGGGGATATATTAAAAGGTCATAGGCGCTATGCGCCTATTTTTTGTTGTAATACCTTGCGCAACATGTCTACTTTTGAATGATACTCTATTTTAAGAAATACTACTTATAGTTTCACCAGAAAACATCATACCGCCCGAATGGAAGAATTTTCTAGAGCGTCAATTTTATGACGTTTTTCTCGAAAAACAAGTGAAAAACATGTAAGAAAGTTTTTGGTCTCGCGCTATAATAAGCGCTACACACTCCATTTAGCGCTTACTTTTTTGCGCAACATGTCTACTTGAAGAACATACTTTGTTTTGCTAAATACTTCTTATAGTTTTAATCTGGTACACAATACCGCACGAACAATAGATTTTTTCAGGACGCCAATTTTTTGACGTTTTTTCTAAAACCGAATAAAAAAAATGAAAGATATGGGGATATATTCAAAGGTCATAGGCGCTATGCGCCTATTTTTTGTTGTAATACCTTGCGCAACATGTCTACTTTTGAATGATACTCTATTTTAAGAAATACTACTAATAGTTTCACCAGAAAACATCATACCGCCCGAATGGAAGAATTTTCTAGAGCGTCAATTTTATGACGTTTTTCTCGAAAAACAAGTGAAAAACATGTAAGAAAGTTTTTGGTCTCGCGCTATAATAAGCGCTACACGCTCCATTTAGCGCTTACTTTTTTGCGCAACATGTCTACTTGAAGAACATACTTTGTTTTGCTAAATACTTCTTATAGTTTTAATCTGGTACACAATACCGCACGAACAATAGATTTTTTCAGGACGCCAATTTTTTTCCGTTTTTTCTAAAACCGAATAAAAAAAATGAAAGATATGGGGATATATTAAAAGGTCATAGGCGCTATGCGCCTATTTTTTGTTGTAATACCTTGCGCAACATGTCTACTTTTGAATGATACTCTATTTTAAGAAATACTACTTATAGTTTCACCAGAAAACATCATACCGCCCGAATGGAAGAATTTTCTAGAGCGTCAATTTTATGACGTTTTTCTCGAAAAACAAGTGAAAAACATGTAAGAAAGTTTTTGGTCTCGCGCTATAATAAGCGCTACACGCTCCATTTAGCGCTTACTTTTTTGCGCAACATGTCTACTTGAAGAACATACTTTGTTTTGCTAAATACTTCTTATAGTTTTAATCTGGTACACAATACCGCACGAACAATAGATTTTTTCAGGACGCCAATTTTTTGACGTTTTTTCTAAAACCGAATAAAAAAAATGAAAGATATGGGGATATATTAAAAGGTCATAGGCGCTATGCGCCTATTTTTTGTTGTAATACCTTGCGCAACATGTCTACTTTTGAATAATACTCTATTTTAAGAAATACTACTTATAGTTTCACCAGAAAACATCATACCGCCCGAATGGAAGAATTTTCTAGAGCGTCAATTTTATGACGTTTTTCTCGAAAAACAAGTGAAAAACATGTAAGAAAGTTTTTGGTCTCGCGCTATAATAAGCGCTACACGCTCCATTTAGCGCTTACTTTTTTGCGCAACATGTCTACTTGAAGAACATACTTTGTTTTGCTAAATACTTCTTATAGTTTTAATCTGGTACACAATACCGCACGAACAATAGATTTTTTCAGGACGCCAATTTTTTTCCGTTTTTTCTAAAACCGAATAAAAAAAATGAAAGATATGGGGATATATTAAAAGGTCATAGGCGCTATGCGCCTATTTTTTGTTGTAATACCTTGCGCAACATGTCTACTTTTGAATGATACTCTATTTTAAGAAATACTACTAATAGTTTCACCAGAAAACATCATACCGCCCGAATGGAAGAATTTTCTAGAGCGTCAATTTTATGACGTTTTTCTCGAAAAACAAGTGAAAAACATGTAAGAAAGTTTTTGGTCTCGCGCTATAATAAGCGCTACACGCTCCATTTAGCGCTTACTTTTTTGCGCAACATGTCTACTTGAAGAACATACTTTGTTTTGCTAAATACTTCTTATAGTTTTAATCTGGTACACAATACCGCACGAACAATAGATTTTTTCAGGACGCCAATTTTTTTCCGTTTTTTCTAAAACCGAATAAAAAAAATGAAAGATATGGGGATATATTCAAAGGTCATAGGCGCTATGCGCCTATTTTTTGTTGTAATACCTTGCGCAACATGTCTACTTTTGAATGATACTCTATTTTAAGAAATACTACTTATAGTTTCACCAGAAAACATCATACCGCCCGAATGGAAGAATTTTCTAGAGCGTCAATTTTATGACGTTTTTCTCGAAAAACAAGTGAAAAACATGTAAGAAAGTTTTTGGTCTCGCGCTATAATAAGCGCTACACGCTCCATTTAGCGCTTACTTTTTTGCGCAACATGTCTACTTGAAGAACATACTTTGTTTTGCTAAATACTTCTTATAGTTTTAATCTGGTACACAATACCGCACGAACAATAGATTTTTTCAGGACGCCAATTTTTTTCCGTTTTTTCTAAAACCGAATAAAAAAAATGAAAGATATGGGGATATATTAAAAGGTCATAGGCGCTATGCGCCTATTTTTTGTTGTAATACCTTGCGCAACATGTCTACTTTTGAATGATACTCTATTTTAAGAAATACTACTTATAGTTTCACCAGAAAACATCATACCGCCCGAATGGAAGAATTTTCTAGAGCGTCAATTTTATGACGTTTTTCTCGAAAAACAAGTGAAAAACATGTAAGAAAGTTTTTGGTCTCGCGCTATAATAAGCGCTACACGCTCCATTTAGCGCTTACTTTTTTGCGCAACATGTCTACTTGAAGAACATACTTTGTTTTGCTAAATACTTCTTATAGTTTTAATCTGGTACACAATACCGCACGAACAATAGATTTTTTCAGGACGCCAATTTTTTGACGTTTTTTCTAAAACCGAATAAAAAAAATGAAAGATATGGGGATATATTAAAAGGTCATAGGCGCTATGCGCCTATTTTTTGTTGTAATACCTTGCGCAACATGTCTACTTTTGAATGATACTCTATTTTAAGAAATACTACTAATAGTTTCACCAGAAAACATCATACCGCCCGAATGGAAGAATTTTCTAGAGCGTCAATTTTATGACGTTTTTCTCGAAAAACAAGTGAAAAACATGTAAGAAAGTTTTTGGTCTCGCGCTATAATAAGCGCTACACGCTCCATTTAGCGCTTACTTTTTTGCGCAACATGTCTACTTGAAGAACATACTTTGTTTTGCTAAATACTTCTTATAGTTTTAATCTGGTACACAATACCGCACGAACAATAGATTTTTTCAGGACGCCAATTTTTTTCCGTTTTTTCTAAAACCGAATAAAAAAAATGAAAGATATGGGGATATATTAAAAGGTCATAGGCGCTATGCGCCTATTTTTTGTTGTAATACCTTGCGCAACATGTCTACTTTTGAATGATACTCTATTTTAAGAAATACTACTTATAGTTTCACCAGAAAACATCATACCGCCCGAATGGAAGAATTTTCTAGAGCGTCAATTTTATGACGTTTTTCTCGAAAAACAAGTGAAAAACATGTAAGAAAGTTTTTGGTCTCGCGCTATAATAAGCGCTACACGCTCCATTTAGCGCTTACTTTTTTGCGCAACATGTCTACTTGAAGAACATACTTTGTTTTGCTAAATACTTCTTATAGTTTTAATCTGGTACACAATACCGCACGAACAATAGATTTTTTCAGGACGCCAATTTTTTGACGTTTTTTCTAAAACCGAATAAAAAAAATGAAAGATATGGGGATATATTAAAAGGTCATAGGCGCTATGCGCCTATTTTTTGTTGTAATACCTTGCGCAACATGTCTACTTTTGAATGATACTCTATTTTAAGAAATACTACTTATAGTTTCACCAGAAAACATCATACCGCCCGAATGGAAGAATTTTCTAGAGCGTCAATTTTATGACGTTTTTCTCGAAAAACAAGTGAAAAACATGTAAGAAAGTTTTTGGTCTCGCGCTATAATAAGCGCTACACGCTCCATTTAGCGCTTACTTTTTTGCGCAACATGTCTACTCGAAGAACATACTTTGTTTTGCTAAATACTTCTTATAGTTTTAATCTGGTACACAATACCGCACGAACAATAGATTTTTTCAGGACGCCAATTTTTTTCCGTTTTTTCTAAAACCGAATAAAAAAATGAAAGATATGGGGATATATTAAAAGGTCATAGGCGCTATGCGCCTATTTTTTGTTGTAATACCTTGCGCAACATGTCTACTTTTGAATGATACTCTATTTTAAGAAATACTACTTATAGTTTCACCAGAAAACATCATACCGCCCGAATGGAAGAATTTTCTAGAGCGTCAATTTTATGACGTTTTTCTCGAAAAACAAGTGAAAAACATGTAAGAAAGTTTTTGGTCTCGCGCTATAATAAGCGCTACACGCTCCATTTAGCGCTTACTTTTTTGCGCAACATGTCTACTTGAAGAACATACTTTGTTTTGCTAAATACTTCTTATAGTTTTAATCTGGTACACAATACCGCACGAACAATAGATTTTTTCAGGACGCCAATTTTTTTCCGTTTTTTCTAAAACCGAATAAAAAAAATGAAAGATATGGGGATATATTAAAAGGTCATAGGCGCTATGCGCCTATTTTTTGTTGTAATACCTTGCGCAACATGTCTACTTTTGAATGATACTCTATTTTAAGAAATACTACTTATAGTTTCACCAGAAAACATCATACCGCCCGAATGGAAGAATTTTCTAGAGCGTCAATTTTATGACGTTTTTCTCGAAAAACAAGTGAAAAACATGTAAGAAAGTTTTTGGTCTCGCGCTATAATAAGCACTACACGCTCCATTTAGCGCTTACTTTTTTGCGCAACATGTCTACTTGAAGAACATACTTTGTTTTGCTAAATACTTCTTATAGTTTTAATCTGGTACACAATACCGCACGAACAATAGATTTTTTCAGGACGCCAATTTTTTTCCGTTTTTTCTAAAACCGAATAAAAAAATGAAAGATATGGGGATATATTAAAAGGTCATAGGCGCTATGCGCCTATTTTTTGTTGTAATACCTTGCGCAACATGTCTACTTTTGAATGATACTCTATTTTAAGAAATACTACTTATAGTTTCACCAGAAAACATCATACCGCCCGAATGGAAGAATTTTCTAGAGCGTCAATTTTATGACGTTTTTCTCGAAAAACAAGTGAAAAACATGTAAGAAAGTTTTTGGTCTCGCGATATAATAAGCGCTACACGCTCCATTTAGCGCTTACTTTTTTGCGCAACATGTCTACTTGAAGAACATACTTTGTTTTGCTAAATACTTCTTATAGTTTTAATCTGGTACACAATACCGCACGAACAATAGATTTTTTCAGGACGCCAATTTTTTGACGTTTTTTCTAAAACCGAATAAAAAAAATGAAAGATATGGGGATATATTAAAAGGTCATAGGCGCTATGCGCCTATTTTTTGTTGTAATACCTTGCGCAACATGTCTACTTTTGAATGATACTCTATTTTAAGAAATACTACTTATAGTTTCACCAGAAAACATCATACCGCCCGAATGGAAGAATTTTCTAGAGCGTCAATTTTATGACGTTTTTCTCGAAAAACAAGTGAAAAACATGTAAGAAAGTTTTTGGTCTCGCGCTATAATAAGCGCTACACGCTCCATTTAGCGCTTACTTTTTTGCGCAACATGTCTACTTGAAGAACATACTTTGTTTTGCTAAATACTTCTTATAGTTTTAATCTGGTACACAATACCGCACGAACAATAGATTTTTTCAGGACGCCAATTTTTTGACGTTTTTTCTAAAACCGAATAAAAAAAATGAAAGATATGGGGATATATTAAAAGGTCATAGGCGCTATGCGCCTATTTTTTGTTGTAATACCTTGCGCAACATGTCTACTTTTGAATGATACTCTATTTTAAGAAATACTACTTATAGTTTCACCAGAAAACATCATACCGCCCGAATGGAAGAATTTTCTAGAGCGTCAATTTTATGACGTTTTTCTCGAAAAACAAGTGAAAAACATGTAAGAAAGTTTTTGGTCTCGCGCTATAATAAGCGCTACACGCTCCATTTAGCGCTTACTTTTTTGCGCAACATGTCTACTTGAAGAACATACTTTGTTTTGCTAAATACTTCTTATAGTTTTAATCTGGTACACAATACCGCACGAACAATAGATTTTTTCAGGACGCCAATTTTTTGACGTTTTTTCTAAAACCGAATAAAAAAAATGAAAGATATGGGGATATATTAAAAGGTCATAGGCGCTATGCGCCTATTTTTTGTTGTAATACCTTGCGCAACATGTCTACTTTTAAATGATACTCTATTTTAAGAAATACTACTTATAGTTTCACCAGAAAACATCATACCGCCCGAATGGAAGAATTTTCTAGAGCGTCAATTTTATGACGTTTTTCTCGAAAAACAAGTGAAAAACATGTAAGAAAGTTTTTGGTCTCGCGCTATAATAAGCGCTACACGCTCCATTTAGCGCTTACTTTTTTGCGCAACATGTCTACTTGAAGAACATACTTTGTTTTGCTAAATACTTCTTATAGTTTTAATCTGGTACACAATACCGCACGAACAATAGATTTTTTCAGGACGCCAATTTTTTGACGTTTTTTCTAAAACCGAATAAAAAAATGAAAGATATGGGGATATATTAAAAGGTCATAGGCGCTATGCGCCTATTTTTTGTTGTAATACCTTGCGCAACATGTCTACTTTTGAATGATACTCTATTTTAAGAAATACTACTTATAGTTTCACCAGAAAACATCATACCGCCCGAATGGAAGAATTTTCTAGAGCGTCAATTTTATGACGTTTTTCTCGAAAAACAAGTGAAAAACATGTAAGAAAGTTTTTGGTCTCGCGCTATAATAAGCGCTACACGCTCCATTTAGCGCTTACTTTTTTGCGCAACATGTCTACTTGAAGAACATACTTTGTTTTGCTAAATACTTCTTATAGTTTTAATCTGGTACACAATACCGCACGAACAATAGATTTTTTCAGGACGCCAATTTTTTGACGTTTTTTCTAAAACCGAATAAAAAAAATGAAAGATATGGGGATATATTCAAAGGTCATAGGCGCTATGCGCCTATTTTTTGTTGTAATACCTTGCGCAACATGTCTACTTTTGAATGATACTCTATTTTAAGAAATACTACTTATAGTTTCACCAGAAAACATCATACCGCCCGAATGGAAGAATTTTCTAGAGCGTCAATTTTATGACGTTTTTCTCGAAAAACAAGTGAAAAACATGTAAGAAAGTTTTTGGTCTCGCGCTATAATAAGCGCTACACGCTCCATTTAGCGCTTACTTTTTTGCGCAACATGTCTACTTGAAGAACATACTTTGTTTTGCTAAATACTTCTTAATTATAGTTTTAATCTGGTACACAATACCGCACGAACAATAGATTTTTTCAGGACGCCAATTTTTTGACGTTTTTTCTAAAACCGAATAAAAAAAAATGAAAGATATGGGGATATATTAAAAGGTCATAGGCGCTATGCGCCTATTTTTTGTTGTAATACCTTGCGAAACATGTCTACTTTTGAATGATACTCTATTTTAAGAAATACTACTTATAGTTTCACCAGAAAACATCATACCGCCCAAATGGAAGAATTTTCTAGAGCGTCAATTTTATGACGTTTTTCTCGAAAAACAAGTGAAAAACATGTAAGAAAGATTTTGGTCTCGCGCTATAATAAGCGCTAAACGCTCCATTTAGCGCTTACTTTTTTGCGCAACATGTCTACTTGAAGAACATATTTTATTTTGCTAAATACTTCTTATAGTTTTAATCTGGTACACAATACCGCACGAACAATAGATTTTTTCAGGACGCCAATTTTTTGACGTTTTTTCTAAAACCGAATAAAAAAAATGAAAGATATGGGGATATATTCAAAGGTCATAGGCGCTATGCGCCTATTTTTTGTTGTAATACCTTGCACAACATGTCTACTTTTGAATGATACTCTATTTTAAGAAATACTACTTATAGTTTCACCAGAAAACATCATACCGCCCAATGGAAGAATTTTCTAGAGCGTCAATTTTATGACGTTTTTCTCGAAAAACAAGTGAAAAACATGTAAGAAAGTTTTTGGTCTCGCGCTATAATAAGCGCTACACGCTCCATTTAGCGCTTACTTTTTTGCGCAACATGTCTATTTGAAGAACATACTTTGTTTTGCTAAATACTTCTTATAGTTTTAATCTGGTACACAATACCGCACGAACAATAGATTTTTTCAGGACGCCAATTTTTTGACGTTTTTTCTAAAACCGAATAAAAAAAAATGAAAGATATGGGGATATATTAAAAGGTCATAGGCGCTATGCGCTTATTTTTTGTTGTAATACCTTGCGCAACATGTCTACTTTTGAATGATACTCTATTTTAAGAAATACTACTTATAGTTTCACCAGAAAACATCATACCGCCCGAATGGAAGAATTTTCTAGAGCGTCAATTTTATGACGTTTTTCTCGAAAAACAAGTGAAAAACATGTAAGAAAGTTTTTGGTCTCGCGCTATAATAAGCGCTACACGCTCCATTTAGCGCTTACTTTTTTGCGCAACATGTCTACTTGAAGAACATACTTTGTTTTGCTAAATACTTCTTATAGTTTTAATCTGGTACACAATACCGCACGAACAATAGATTTTTTTAGGACGCCAATTTTTTGACGTTTTTTCTAAAACCGAATAAAAAAAATGAAAGATATGGGGATACATTAAAAGGTCATAGGTGCTATGCGCCTATTTTTTGTTGTAATACCTTGCGCAACATGTCTACTTTTGAATGATACTCTATTTTAAGAAATACTACTTATAGTTTCACCAGAAAACATCATACCGCCCGAATGGAAGAATTTTCTAGAGCGTCAATTTTATGACGTTTTTCTCGAAAAACAAGTGAAAAACATGTAAGAAAGTTTTTGGTCTCGCGCTATAATAAGCGCTACACGCTCCATTTAGCGCTTACTTTTTTGCACAACATGTCTACTTGAAGAACATACTTTGTTTTGCTAAATACTTCTTATAGTTTTAATCTGGTACACAATACTGCACGAACAATAGATTTTTTCAGGACGCCAATTTTTTGACGTTTTTTCTAAAACCGAATAAAAAAAATGAAAGATATGGGGATATATTAAAAGGTCATAGGCGCTATGCGCCTATTTTTTGTTGTAATACCTTGCACAACATGTCTACTTTTGAATGATACTCTATTTTAAGAAATACTACTTATAGTTTCACCAGAAAACATCATACCGCCCAATGGAAGAATTTTCTAGAGCGTCAATTTTATGACGTTTTTCTCGAAAAACAAGTGAAAAACATGTAAGAAAGTTTTTGGTCTCGCGCTATAATAAGCGCTACACGCTCCATTTAGCGCTTACTTTTTTGCGCAACATGTCTATTTGAAGAACATACTTTGTTTTGCTAAATACTTCTTATAGTTTTAATCTGGTACACAATACCGCACGAACAATAGATTTTTTCAGGACGCCAATTTTTTGACGTTTTTTCTAAAACCGAATAAAAAAAAATGAAAGATATGGGGATATATTAAAAGGTCATAGGCGCTATGCGCTTATTTTTTGTTGTAATACCTTGCGCAACATGTCTACTTTTGAATGATACTCTATTTTAAGAAATACTACTTATAGTTTCACCAGAAAACATCATACCGCCCGAATGGAAGAATTTTCTAGAGCGTCAATTTTATGACGTTTTTCTCGAAAAACAAGTGAAAAACATGTAAGAAAGTTTTTGGTCTCGCGCTATAATAAGCGCTACACGCTCCATTTAGCGCTTACTTTTTTGCGCAACATGTCTACTTGAAGAACATACTTTGTTTTGCTAAATACTTCTTATAGTTTTAATCTGGTACACAATACCGCACGAACAATAGATTTTTTTAGGACGCCAATTTTTTGACGTTTTTTCTAAAACCGAATAAAAAAAATGAAAGATATGGGGATACATTAAAAGGTCATAGGTGCTATGCGCCTATTTTTTGTTGTAATACCTTGCGCAACATGTCTACTTTTGAATGATACTCTATTTTAAGAAATACTACTTATAGTTTCACCAGAAAACATCATACCGCCCGAATGGAAGAATTTTCTAGAGCGTCAATTTTATGACGTTTTTCTCGAAAAACAAGTGAAAAACATGTAAGAAAGTTTTTGGTCTCGCGCTATAATAAGCGCTACACGCTCCATTTAGCGCTTACTTTTTTGCACAACATGTCTACTTGAAGAACATACTTTGTTTTGCTAAATACTTCTTATAGTTTTAATCTGGTACACAATACTGCACGAACAATAGATTTTTTCAGGACGCCAATTTTTTGACGTTTTTTCTAAAACCGAATAAAAAAAATGAAAGATATGGGGATATATTAAAAGGTCATAGGCGCTATGCGCCTATTTTTTGTTGTAATACCTTGCGCAACATGTCTACTTTTGAATGATACTCTATTTTAAGAAATACTACTTATAGTTTCACCAGAAAACATCATACCGCCCGAATGGAAGAATTTTCTAGAGCGTCAATTTTATGACGTTTTTCTCGAAAAACAAGTGAAAAACATGTAAGAAAGTTTTTGGTCTCGCGCTATAATAAGCGCTACACGCTCCATTTAGCGCTTACTTTTTTGCGCAACATGTCTACTTGAAGAACATACTTTGTTTTGCTAAATACTTCTTATAGTTTTAATCTGGTACACAATACCGCACGAACAATAGATTTTTTCAGGACGCCAATTTTTTGACGTTTTTTCTAAAACCGAATAAAAAAAATGAAAGATATGGGGATATATTAAAAGGTCATAGGCGCTATGCGCCTATTTTTTGTTGTAATACCTTGCGCAACATGTCTACTTTTGAATGATACTCTATTTTAAGAAATACTACTTATAGTTTCACCAGAAAACATCATACCACCCGAATGGAAGAATCTTCTAGAGCGTCAATTTTATGACGTTTTTCTCGAAAAACAAGTGAAAAACATGTAAGAAAGTTTTTGGTCTCGCGCTATAATAAGCGCTACACGCTCCATTTAGCGCTTACTTTTTTGCACAACATGTCTACTTGAAGAACATACTTTGTTTTGCTAAATACTTCTTATAGTTTTAATCTGGTACACAATACCGCACGAACAATAGATTTTTTCAGGACGCCAATTTTTTGACGTTTTTTCTAAAACCGAATAAAAAAAATGAAAGATATGGGGATATATTAAAAGGTCATAGGCGCTATGCACCTATTTTTTGTTGTAATACCTTGCGCAACATGTCTACTTTTGAATGATACTCTATCTTAAGAAATACTACTTATAGTTTCACCAGAAAACATCATACCGCCCGAATGGAAGAATTTTCTAGAGCGTCAATTTTATGACGTTTTTCTCGAAAAACAAGTGAAAACATGTAAGAAAGTTTTTGGTCTCGCGCTATAATAAGCGCTACACGCTCCATTTAGCGCTTACTTTTTTGCGCAACATGTCTACTTGAAGAACATACTTTGTTTTGCTAAATACTTCTTATAGTTTTAATCTGGTACACAATACCGCACGAACAATAGATTTTTTCAGGACGCCAATTTTTTGACGTTTTTTCTAAAACCGAATAAAAAAAATGAAAGATATGGGGATATATTAAAAGGTCATAGGCGCTATGCGCCTATTTTTTGTTGTAATACCTTGCGAAACATGTCTACTTTTGAATGATACTCTATTTTAAGAAATACTACTTATAGTTTCACCAGAAAACATCATACCGCCCGAATGGAAGAATTTTCTAGAGCGTCAATTTTATGACGTTTTTCTCGAAAAACAAGTGAAAAACATGTAAGAAAGTTTTTGGTCTCGCGCTATAATAAGCGCTACACGCTCCATTTAGCGCTTACTTTTTTGCGCAACATGTCTACTTGAAGAACATACTTTGTTTTGCTAAATACTTCTTAATTATAGTTTTAATCTGGTACACAATACCGCACGAACAATAGATTTTTTCAGGACGCCAATTTTTTGACGTTTTTTCTAAAACCGAATAAAAAAAATGAAAGATATGGGGATATATTAAAAGGTCATAGGCGCTATGCGCCTATTTTTTGTTGTAATACCTTGCGCAACATGTCTACTTTTGAATGATACTCTATTTTAAGAAATACTACTTATAGTTTCACCAGAAAACATCATACCGCCCGAATGGAAGAATTTTCTAGAGCGTCAATTTTATGACGTTTTTCTCGAAAAACAAGTGAAAAACATGTAAGAAAGTTTTTTGGTCTCGCGCTATAATAAGCGCTACACGCTCCATTAAGCGCTTACTTTTTTGCGCAACATGTCTACTTGAAGAACATACTTTGTTTTGCTAAATACTTCTTATAGTTTTAATCTGGTACACAATACCGCACGAACAATAGATTTTTTCAGGACGCCAATTTTTTGACGTTTTTCTAAAACCGAATAAAAAAAATGAAAGATATGGGGATATATTAAAAGGTCATAGGGGCTATGCGCCTATTTTTTGTTGTAATACCTTGCGCAACATGTCTACTTTTGAATGATACTCTATTTTAAGAAATACTACTTATAGTTTCACCAGAAAACATCATACCGCCCGAATGGAAGAATTTTCTAGAGCGTCAATTTTATGACGTTTTTCTCGAAAAACAAGTGAAAAACATGTAAGAAAGTTTTTGGTCTCGCGCTATAATAAGCGCTACACGCTCCATTTAGCGCTTACTTTTTTGCGCAACATGTCTACTTGAAGAACATACTTTGTTTTGCTAAATACTTCTTATAGTTTTAATCATGTACACAATACCGCACGAACAATAGATTTTTTCAGGACGCCAATTTTTTTCCGTTTTTTCTAAAACCGAATAAAAAAAATGAAAGATATGGGGATATATGAAAAGGTCATAGGCGCTATGCGCCTATTTTTTGTTGTAATACCTTGCGCAACATGTCTACTTTTAAATGATACTCTATTTTAAGAAATACTACTTATAGTTTCACCAGAAAACATCATACCGCCCGAATGGAAGAATTTTCTAGAGCGTCAATTTTATGACGTTTTTCTCGAAAAACAAGTGAAAAACATGTAAGAAAGTTTTTGGTCTCGCGCTATAATAAGCGCTACACGCTCCATTTAGTGCTTACTTTTTTGCGCAACATGTCTACTTGAAGAACATACTTTGTTTTGCTAAATACTTCTTATAGTTTTAATCTGGTACACAATACCGCACGAACAATAGATTTTTTCAGGACGCCAATTTTTTGACGTTTTTTCTAAAACCGAATAAAAAAAATGAAGGATATGGGGATATATTAAAAGGTCATAGGCGCTATGCGCCTATTTTTTGTTGTAATACCTTGCGCAACATGTCTACTTTTGAATGATACTCTATTTTAAGAAATACTACTTATAGTTTCACCAGAAAACATCATACCGCCCGAATGGAAGAATTTTCTAGAGCGTCAATTTTATGACGTTTTTCTCGAAAAACAAGTGAAAAACATGTAAGAAAGTTTTTGGTCTCGCGCTATAATAAGCGCTACACGCTCCATTTAGCGCTTACTTTTTTGCGCAACATGTCTACTTGAAGAACATACTTTGTTTTGCTAAATACTTCTTAATTATAGTTTTAATCTGGTACACAATACCGCACGAACAATAGATTTTTTCAGGACGCCAATTTTTTGACGTTTTTTCTAAAACCGAATAAAAAAAATGAAAGATATGGGGATATATTAAAAGGTCATAGGCGCTATGCGCCTATTTTTTGTTGTAATACCTTGCGCAACATGTCTACTTTTGAATGATACTCTATTTTAAGAAATACTACTTATAGTTTCACCAAAAAACATCATACCGCCCGAATGGAAGAATTTTCTAGAGCGTCAATTTTATGACGTTTTTCTCGAAAAACAAGTGAAAAACATGTAAGAAAGTTTTTGGTCTCGCGCTATAATAAGCGCTACACGCTCCATTTAGCGCTTACTTTTTTGCGCAACATGTCTACTTGAAGAACATACTTTGTTTTGCTAAATACTTCTTAATTATAGTTTTAATCTGGTACACAATACCGCACGAACAATAGATTTTTTCAGGACGCCAATTTTTTTACGTTTTTTCTAAAACCGAATAAAAAAAATGAAAGATATGGGGATATATTAAAAGGTCATAGGCGCTATGCGCCTATTTTTTGTTGTAATACCTTGCGCAACATGTCTACTTTTGAATGATACTCTATTTTAAGAAATACTACTTATAGTTTCACCAGAAAACATCATACCGCCCGAATGGAAGAATTTTCTAGAGCGTCAATTTTATGACGTTTTTCTCGAAAAACAAGTGAAAAACATGTAAGAAAGTTTTTGGTCTCGCGCTATAATAAGCGCTACACGCTCCATTTAGCGCTTACTTTTTTGCGCAACATGTCTACTTGAAGAACATACTTTGTTTTGCTAAATACTTCTTATAGTTTTAATCTGGTACACATTACCGCACGAACAATAGATTTTTTCAGGACGCCAATTTTTTGACGTTTTTTCTAAAACCGAATAAAAAAAATGAAAGATGTGGGGATATATTAAAAGGTCATAGGCGCTATGCGCCTATTTTTTGTTGTAATACCTTGCGCAACATGTCTACTTTTGAATGATACTCTATTTTAAGAAATACTACTTATAGTTTCACCAGAAAACATCATACCGCCCGAATGGAAGAATTTTCTAGAGCGTCAATTTTATGACGTTTTTCTCGAAAAACAAGTGAAAAACATGTAAGAAAGTTTTTGGTCTCGCGCTATAATAAGCGCTACACGCTCCATTTAGCGCTTACTTTTTTGCGCAACATGTCTACTTGAAGAACATACTTTGTTTTGCTAAATACTTCTTATAGTTTTAATCTGGTACACAATACCGCACGAACAATAGATTTTTTCAGGACGCCAATTTTTTGACGTTTTTTTCTAAAACCGAATAAAAAAAATGAAAGATATGGGGATATATTAAAAGGTCATAGGCGCTATGCGCCTATTTTTTGTTGTAATACCTTGCGCAACATGTCTACTTTTGAATGATACTCTATTTTAAGAAATACTACTTATAGTTTCACCAGAAAACATCATACCGCCCGAATGGAAGAATTTTCTAGAGCGTCAATTTTATGACGTTTTTCTCGAAAAACAAGTGAAAAACATGTAAGAAAGTTTTTGGTCTCGCGCTATAATAAGCGCTACACACTCCATTTAGCGCTTACTTTTTTGCGCAACATGTCTACTTGAAGAACATACTTTGTTTTGCTAAATACTTCTTATAGTTTTAATCTGGTACACAATACCGCACGAACAATAGATTTTTTCAGGACGCCAATTTTTTGACGTTTTTTCTAAAACCGAATAAAAAAAATGAAAGATATGGGGATATATTAAAAGGTCATAGGCGCTATGCGCCTATTTTTTGTTGTAATACCTTGCGCAACATGTCTACTTTTGAATGATACTCTATTTTAAGAAATACTACTTATAGTTTCACCAGAAAACATCATACCGCCCGAATGGAAGAATTTTCTAGAGCGTCAATTTTATGACGTTTTTCTCGAAAAACAAGTGAAAAACATGTAAGAAAGTTTTTGGTCTCGCGCTATAATAAGCGCTACACGCTCCATTTAGCGCTTACTTTTTTGCGCAACATGTCTACTTGAAGAACATACTTTGTTTTGCTAAATACTTCTTATAGTTTTAATCTGGTACACAATACCGCACGAACAATAGATTTTTTCAGGACGCCAATTTTTTGACGTTTTTTCTAAAACCGAATAAAAAAAATGAAAGATATGGGGATATATTAAAAGGTCATAGGCGCTATGCGCCTATTTTTTGTTGTAATACCTTGCGCAACATGTCTACTTTTGAATGATACTCTATTTTAAGAAATACTACTTATAGTTTCACCAAAAAACATCATACCGCCCGAATGGAAGAATTTTCTAGAGCGTCAATTTTATGACGTTTTTCTCGAAAAACAAGTTAAAAACATGTAAGAAAGTTTTTGGTCTCGCGCTATAATAAGCGCTACACGCTCCATTTAGCGCTTACTTTTTTGCGCAACATGTCTACTTGAAGAACATACTTTGTTTTGCTAAATACTTCTTATAGTTTTAATCTGGTACACAATACCGCACGAACAATAGATTTTTTCAGGACGCCAATTTTTTGACGTTTTTTCTAAAACCGAATAAAAAAAATGAAAGATATGGGGATATATTAAAAGGGCGCCTATTTTTTGTTGTAATACCTTGCGCAACATGTCTACTTTTGAATGATACTCTATTTTAAGAAATACTACTTATAGTTTCACCAGAAAACATCGTACCGCCCGAATGGAAGAATTTTCTAGAGCGTCAATTTTATGACGTTTTTCTCGAAAAACAAGTGAAAAACATGTAAGAAAGTTTTTGGTCTCGCGCAATATTGAGCGCTACACGCTCCATTTAGCGCTTACTTTTTTGCGCAACATGTCTACTTGAAGAACATACTTTGTTTTGCTAAATACTTCTTAATTATAGTTTTAATCTGGTACACAATACCGCACGAACAATAGATTTTTTCAGAACGCCAATTTTTTGACGTTTTTTCTAAAACCGAATAAAAAAAATGAAAGATATGGGGATATATTAAAAAGTCATAGGCGCTATGCGCCTATTTTTTGTTGTAATACCTTGCGCAACATGTCTACTTTTGAATGATACTCTATTTTAAGAAATACTACTTATAGTTTCACCAGAAAACATCATACCGCCCGAATGGAAGAATTTTCTAGAGCGTCAATTTTATGACGTTTTTCTCGAAAAACAAGTGAAAAACATGTAAGAAAGTTTTTGGTCTCGCGCTATAATAAGCGCTACACGCTCCATTTAGCGCTTACTTTTTTGCGCAACATGTCTACTTGAAGAACATACTTTGTTTTGCTAAATACTTCTTATAGTTTTAATCTGGTACACAATACCGCACGAACAATAGATTTTTTCAGGACGCCAATTTTTTGACGTTTTTTCTAAAACCGAATAAAAAAAATGAAAGATATGGGGATATATTAAAAGGTCATAGGCGCTATGCGCCTATTTTTTGTTGTAATACCTTGTGCAACATGTCTACTTTTGAATGATACTCTATTTTAAGAAATACTACTTATAGTTTCACCAGAAAACATCATACCGCCCGAATGGAAGAATTTTCTAGAGCGTCAATTTTATGACGTTTTTCTCGAAAAACAAGTGAAAAACATGTAAGAAAGTTTTTGGTCTCGCGCTATAATAAGCGCTACACACTCCATTTAGCGCTTACTTTTTTGCGCAACATGTCTACTTGAAGAACATACTTTGTTTTGCTAAATACTTCTTATAGTTTTAATCTGGTACACAATACCGCACGAACAATAGATTTTTTCAGGACGCCAATTTTTTGACGTTTTTTCTAAAACCGAATAAAAAAAATGAAAGATATGGGGATATATTAAAAGGTCATAGGCGCTATGCGCCTATTTTTTGTTGTAATACCTTGCGCAACATGTCTACTTTTGAATGATACTCTATTTTAAGAAATACTACTTATAGTTTCACCAGAAAACATCATACCGCCCGAATGGAAGAATTTTCTAGAGCGTCAATTTTATGACGTTTTTCTCGAAAAACAAGTGAAAAACATGTAAGAAAGTTTTTGGTCTCGCGCTATAATAAGCGCTACACGCTCCATTTAGCGCTTACTTTTTTGCGCAACATGTCTACTTGAAGAACATACTTTGTTTTGCTAAATACTTCTTATAGTTTTAATCTGGTACACAATACCGCACGAACAATAGATTTTTTCAGGACGCCAATTTTTTGACGTTTTTTCTAAAACCGAATAAAAAAAATGAAAGATATGGGGATATATTAAAAGGTCATAGGCGCTATGCGCCTATTTTTTGTTGTAATACCTTGCGCAACATGTCTACTTTTGAATGATACTCTATTTTAAGAAATACTACTTATAGTTTCACCAGAAAACATCATACCGCCCGAATGGAAGAATTTTCTAGAGCGTCAATTTTATGACGTTTTTCTCGAAAAACAAGTGAAAAACACGTAAGAAAGTTTTTGGTCTCGTGCTATAATAAGCGCTACACGCTCCATTTAGCGCTTACTTTTTTGCGCAACATGTCTACTTGAAGAACATACTTTGTTTTGCTAAATACTTCTTATAGTTTTAATCTGGTACACAATACCGCACGAACAATAGATTTTTTCAGGACGCCAATTTTTTGACGTTTTTTCTAAAACCGAATAAAAAAAATGAAAGATATGGGGATATATTAAAAGGTCATAGGCGCTATGCGCCTATTTTTTGTTGTAACCTTGCGCAACATGTCTACTTTTGAATGATACTCTATTTTAAGAAATACTACTTATAGTTTCACCAGAAAACATCATACCGCCCGAATGGAAGAATTTTCTAGAGCGTCAATTTTATGACGTTTTTCTCGAAAAACAAGTGAAAAACATGTAAGAAAGTTTTTGGTCTCGCGCTATAATAAGCGCTACACGCTCCATTTAGCGCTTACTTTTTTGCGCAACATGTCTACTTGAAGAACATACTTTGTTTTGCTAAATACTTCTTATAGTTTTAATCTGGTACACAATACCGCACGAACAATAGATTTTTTCAGGACGCCAATTTTTTGACGTTTTTTCTAAAACCGAATAAAAAAAATGAAAGATATGGGGATATATTAAAAGGTCATAGGCGCTATGCGCCTATTTTTTGTTGTAATACCTTGCGCAACATGTCTACTTTTGAATGATACTCTATTTTAAGAAATACTACTTATAGTTTCACCAGAAAACATCATACCGCCCGAATGGAAGAATTTTCTAGAGCGTCAATTTTATGACGTTTTTCTCGAAAAACAAGTGAAAAACATGTAAGAAAGTTTTTGGTCTCGCGCTATAATAAGCGCTACACGCTCCATTTAGCGCTTACTTTTTTGCGCAACATGTCTACTTGAAGAACATACTTTGTTTTGCTAAATACTTCTTATAGTTTTAATCTGGTACACAATACCGCACGAACAATAGATTTTTTCAGGACGCCAATTTTTTGACGTTTTTTCTAAAACCGAATAAAAAAAGGAAAGATATGGGGATATATTAAAAGGTCATAGGCGCTATGCGCCTATTTTTTGTTGTAATACCTTGCGCAACATGTCTACCTTTGAATGATACTCTATTTTAAGAAATACTACTTATAGTTTCACCAGAAAACATCATACCGCCCGAATGGAAGAATTTTCTAGAGCGTCAATTTTATGACGTTTTTCTCGAAAAACAAGTGAAAAACATGTAAGAAAGTTTTTGGTCTCGCGCTATAATAAGCGCTACACGCTCCATTTAGCGCTTACTTTTTTGCGCAACATGTCTACTTGAAGAACATACTTTGTTTTGCTAAATACTTCTTATAGTTTTAATCTGGTACACAATACCGCACGAACAATAGATTTTTTCAGGACGCCAATTTTTTGACGTTTTTTCTAAAACCGAATAAAAAAAATGAAAGATATGGGGATATATTAAAAGGTCATAGGCGCTATGCGCCTATTTTTTGTTGTAATACCTTGCGCAACATGTCTACTTTTGAATGATACTCTATTTTAAGAAATACTACTTATAGTTTCACCAGAAAACATCATACCGCCCGAATGGAAGAATTTTCTAGAGCGTCAATTTTATGACGTTTTTCTCGAAAAACAAGTGAAAAACATGTAAGAAAGTTTTTGGTCTCGCGCTATAATAAGCGCTACACGCTCCATTTAGCGCTTACTTTTTTGCGCAACATGTCTACTTGAAGAACATACTTTGTTTTGCTAAATACTTCTTATAGATTTAATCTGGTACACAATACCGCACGAACAATAGATTTTTTCAGGACGCCAATTTTTTGACGTTTTTTCTAAAACCGAATAAAAAAAATGAAAGATATGGGGATATATTAAAAGGTCATAGGCGCTATGCGCCTATTTTTTGTTGTAATACCTTGCGCAACATGTCTACTTTTGAATGATACTCTATTTTAAGAAATACTACTTATAGTTTCACCAGAAAACATCATACCGCCCGAATGGAAGAATTTTCTAGAGCGTCAATTTTATGACGTTTTTCTCGAAAAACAAGTGAAAAACACGTAAGAAAGTTTTTGGTCTCGCGCTATAATAAGCGCTACACGCTCCATTTAGCGCTTACTTTTTTGCGCAACATGTCTACTTGAAGAACATACTTTGTTTTGCTAAATACTTCTTATAGTTTTAATCTGGTACACAATACCGCACGAACAATAGATTTTTTCAGGACGCCAATTTTTTGACGTTTTTTCTAAAACCGAATAAAAAAAATGAAAGATATGGGGATATATTAAAAGGTCATAGGCGCTATGCGCCTATTTTTTGTTGTAACCTTGCGCAACATGTCTACTTTTGAATGATACTCTATTTTAAGAAATACTACTTATAGTTTCACCAGAAAACATCATACCGCCCGAATGGAAGAATTTTCTAGAGCGTCAATTTTATGACGTTTTTCTCGAAAAACAAGTGAAAAACATGTAAGAAAGTTTTTGGTCTCGCGCTATAATAAGCGCTACACGCTCCATTTAGCGCTTACTTTTTTGCGCAACATGTCTACTTGAAGAACATACTTTGTTTTGCTAAATACTTCTTATAGTTTTAATCTGGTACACAATACCGCACGAACAATAGATTTTTTCAGGACGCCAATTTTTTGACGTTTTTTCTAAAACCGAATAATAAAAATGAAAGATATGGGGATATATTAAAAGGTCATAGGCGCTATGCGCCTATTTTTGTTGTAATACCTTGCGCAACATGTCTACTTTTGAATGATACTCTATTTTAAGAAATACTACTTATAGTTTCACCAGAAAACATCATACCGCCCGAATGGAAGAATTTTCTAGAGCGTCAATTTTATGACGTTTTTCTCGAAAAACAAGTGAAAAACACGTAAGAAAGTTTTTGGTCTCGCGCTATAATAAGCGCTACACGCTCCATTTAGCGCTTACTTTTTTGCGCAACATGTCTACTTGAAGAACATACTTTGTTTTGCTAAATACTTCTTATAGTTTTAATCTGGTACACAATACCGCACGAGCAATAGATTTTTTCAGGAGGCCAATTTTTTGACGTTTTTTCTAAAACCGAATAAAAAAAATGAAAGATATGGGGATATATTAAAAGGTCATAGGCGCTATGCGCCTATTTTTTGTTGTAATACCTTGTGCAACATGTCTACTTTTGAATGATACTCTATTTTAAGAAATACTACTTATAGTTTCACCAGAAAACATCATACCGCCCGAATGGAAGAATTTTCTAGAGCGTCAATTTTATGACGTTTTTCTCGAAAAACAAGTGAAAAACATGTAAGAAAGTTTTTGGTCTCGCGCTATAATAAGCGCTACACACTCCATTTAGCGCTTACTTTTTTGCGCAACATGTCTACTTGAAGAACATACTTTGTTTTGCTAAATACTTCTTATAGTTTTAATCTGGTACACAATACCGCACGAACAATAGATTTTTTCAGGACGCCAATTTTTTGACGTTTTTTCTAAAACCGAATAAAAAAAATGAAAGATATGGGGATATATTAAAAGGTCATAGGCGCTATGCGCCTATTTTTTGTTGTAATACCTTGCGCAACATGTCTACTTTTGAATGATACTCTATTTTAAGAAATACTACTTATAGTTTCACCAGAAAACATCATACCGCCCGAATGGAAGAATTTTCTAGAGCGTCAATTTTATGACGTTTTTCTCGAAAAACAAGTGAAAAACATGTAAGAAAGTTTTTGGTCTCGCGCTATAATAAGCGCTACACGCTCCATTTAGCGCTTACTTTTTTGCGCAACATGTCTACTTGAAGAACATACTTTGTTTTGCTAAATACTTCTTATAGTTTTAATCTGGTACACAATACCGCACGAACAATAGATTTTTTCAGGACGCCAATTTTTTGACGTTTTTTCTAAAACCGAATAAAAAAAATGAAAGATATGGGGATATATTAAAAGGTCATAGGCGCTATGCGCCTATTTTTTGTTGTAATACCTTGCGCAACATGTCTACTTTTGAATGATACTCTATTTTAAGAAATACTACTTATAGTTTCACCAGAAAACATCATACCGCCCGAATGGAAGAATTTTCTAGAGCGTCAATTTTATGACGTTTTTCTCGAAAAACAAGTGAAAAACATGTAAGAAAGTTTTTGGTCTCGCGCTATAATAAGCGCTACACGCTCCATTTAGCGCTTACTTTTTTGCGCAACATGTCTACTTGAAGAACATACTTTGTTTTGCTAAATACTTCTTATAGTTTTAATCTGGTACACAATACCGCACGAACAATAGATTTTTTCAGGACGCCAATTTTTTGACGTTTTTTCTAAAACCGAATAAAAAAAATGAAAGATATGGGGATATATTAAAAGGTCATAGGCGCTATGCGCCTATTTTTTGTTGTAATACCTTGCGCAACATGTCTACTTTTGAATGATACTCTATTTTAAGAAATACTACTTATAGTTTCACCAGAAAACATCATACCGCCCGAATGGAAGAATTTTCTAGAGCGTCAATTTTATGACGTTTTTCTCGAAAAACAAGTGAAAAACATGTAAGAAAGTTTTTGGTCTCGCGCTATAATAAGCGCTACACGCTCCATTTAGCGCTTACTTTTTTGCGCAACATGTCTACTTGAAGAACATACTTTGTTTTGCTAAATACTTCTTATAGATTTAATCTGGTACACAATACCGCACGAACAATAGATTTTTTCAGGACGCCAATTTTTTGACGTTTTTTCTAAAACCGAATAAAAAAAATGAAAGATATGGGGATATATTAAAAGGTCATAGGCGCTATGCGCCTATTTTTTGTTGTAATACCTTGCGCAACATGTCTACTTTTGAATGATACTCTATTTTAAGAAATACTACTTATAGTTTCACCAGAAAACATCATACCGCCCGAATGGAAGAATTTTCTAGAGCGTCAATTTTATGACGTTTTTCTCGAAAAACAAGTGAAAAACATGTAAGAAAGTTTTTGGTCTCGCGCTATAATAAGCGCTACACGCTCCATTTAGCGCTTACTTTTTTGCACAACATGTCTACTTGAAGAACATACTTTGTTTTGCTAAATACTTCTTATAGTTTTAATCTGGTACACAATACCGCACGAACAATAGATTTTTTCAGGACGCCAATTTTTTGACGTTTTTTCTAAAACCGAATAAAAAAAATGAAAGATATGGGGATATATTAAAAGGTCATAGGCGCTATGCGCCTATTTTTTGTTGTAATACCTTGCGCAAAATGTCTACTTTTGAATGATACTCTATTTTAAGAAATACTACTTATAGTTTCACCAGAAAACATCATACCGCCCGAATGGAAGAATTTTCTAGAGCGTCAATTTTATGACGTTTTTCTCGAAAAACAAGTGAAAAACATGTAAGAAAGTTTTTGGTCTCGCGCTATAATAAGCGCTACACGCTCCATTTAGCGCTTACTTTTTTGCGCAACATGTCTACTTGAAGAACATACTTTGTTTTGCTAAATACTTCTTATAGTTTTAATCTGGTACACAATACCGCACGAACAATAGATTTTTTCAGGACGCCAATTTTTTGACGTTTTTTCTAAAACCGAATAATAAAAATGAAAGATATGGGGATATATTAAAAGGTCATAGGCGCTATGCGCCTATTTTTGTTGTAATACCTTGCGCAACATGTCTACTTTTGAATGATACTCTATTTTAAGAAATACTACTTATAGTTTCACCAGAAAACATCATACCGCCCGAATGGAAGAATTTTCTAGAGCGTCAATTTTATGACGTTTTTCTCGAAAAACAAGTGAAAAACACGTAAGAAAGTTTTTGGTCTCGCGCTATAATAAGCGCTACACGCTCCATTTAGCGCTTACTTTTTTGCGCAACATGTCTACTTGAAGAACATACTTTGTTTTGCTAAATACTTCTTATAGTTTTAATCTGGTACACAATACCGCACGAACAATAGATTTTTTCAGGAGGCCAATTTTTTGACGTTTTTTCTAAAACCGAATAAAAAAAATGAAAGATATGGGGATATATTAAAAGCTCATAGGCGCTATGCGCCTATTTTTTGTTGTAATACCTTGTGCAACATGTCTACTTTTGAATGATACTCTATTTTAAGAAATACTACTTATAGTTTCACCAGAAAACATCATACCGCCCGAATGGAAGAATTTTCTAGAGCGTCAATTTTATGACGTTTTTCTCGAAAAACAAGTGAAAAACATGTAAGAAAGTTTTTGGTCTCGCGCTATAATAAGCGCTACACGCTCCATTTAGCGCTTACTTTTTTGCGCAACATGTCTACTTGAAGAACATACTTTGTTTTGCTAAATACTTCTTATAGTTTTAATCTGGTACACAATACCGCACGAACAATAGATTTTTTCAGGACGCCAATTTTTTGACGTTTTTTCTAAAACCGAATAAAAAAAATGAAAGATATGGGGATATATTAAAAGGTCATAGGCGCTATGCGCCTATTTTTTGTTGTAATACCTTGCGCAACATGTCTACTTTTGAATGATACTCTATTTTAAGAAATACTACTTATAGTTTCACCAGAAAACATCATACCGCCCGAATGGAAGAATTTTCTAGAGCGTCAATTTTATGACGTTTTTCTCGAAAAACAAGTGAAAAACATGTAAGAAAGTTTTTGGTCTCGCGCTATAATAAGCGCTACACGCTCCATTTAGCGCTTACTTTTTTGCGCAACATGTCTACTTGAAGAACATACTTTGTTTTGCTAAATACTTCTTATAGTTTTAATCTGGTACACAATACCGCACGAACAATAGATTTTTTCAGGACGCCAATTTTTTGACGTTTTTTCTAAAACCGAATAAAAAAAATGAAAGATATGGGGATATATTAAAAGGTCATAGGCGCTATGCGCCTATTTTTTGTTGTAATACCTTGCGCAACATGTCTACTTTTGAATGATACTCTATTTTAAGAAATACTACTTATAGTTTCACCAGAAAACATCATACCGCCCGAATGGAAGAATTTTCTAGAGCGTCAATTTTATGACGTTTTTCTCGAAAAACAAGTGAAAAACATGTAAGAAAGTTTTTGGTCTCGCGCTATAATAAGCGCTACACGCTCCATTTAGCGCTTACTTTTTTGCGCAACATGTCTACTTGAAGAACATACTTTGTTTTGCTAAATACTTCTTATAGATTTAATCTGGTACACAATACCGCACGAACAATAGATTTTTTCAGGACGCCAATTTTTTGACGTTTTTTCTAAAACCGAATAAAAAAAATGAAAGATATGGGGATATATTAAAAGGTCATAGGCGCTATGCGCCTATTTTTTGTTGTAATACCTTGCGCAACATGTCTACTTTTGAATGATACTCTATTTTAAGAAATACTACTTATAGTTTCACCAGAAAACATCATACCGCCCGAATGGAAGAATTTTCTAGAGCGTCAATTTTATGACGTTTTTCTCGAAAAACAAGTGAAAAACATGTAAGAAAGTTTTTGGTCTCGCGCTATAATAAGCGCTACACGCTCCATTTAGTGCTTACTTTTTTGCGCAACATGTCTACTTGAAGAACATACTTTGTTTTGCTAAATACTTCTTATAGTTTTAATCTGGTACACAATACCGCACGAACAATAGATTTTTTCAGGACGCCAATTTTTTGACGTTTTTTCTAAAACCGAATAAAAAAATGAAAGATATGGGGATATATTCAAAGGTCATTTTTGTTGTAATACCTTGCGCAACATGTCTACTTTTGAATGATACTCTATTTTAAGAAATACTACTTATAGTTTCACCAGAAAACATCATACCGCCCGAATGGAAGAATTTTCTAGAGCGTCAATTTTATGACGTTTTTCTCGAAAAACAAGTGAAAAACATGTAAGAAAATTTTTGGTCTCGCGCTATAATAAGCGCTACACGCTCCATTTAGCGCTTACTTTTTTGCGCAACATGTCTACTTGAAGAACATACTTTGTTTTGCTAAATACTTCTTATAGTTTTAATCTGGTACACAATACCGCACGAACAATAGATTTTTTCAGGACGCCAATTTTTTGACGTTTTTTCTAAAACCGAATAAAAAAAATGAAAGATATGGGGATATATTAAAAGGTCATAGGCGCTATGCGCCTATTTTTTGTTGTAATACCTTGCGCAACATGTCTACTTTTGAATGATACTCTATTTTAAGAAATACTACTTATAGTTTCACCAGAAAACATCATACCACCCGAATGGAAGAATTTTCTAGAGCGTCAATTTTATGACGTTTTTCTCGAAAAACAAGTAAAAAACATGTAAGAAAGTTTTTGCTCTCGCGCTATAATAAGCGCTACATGCTCCAATTAGCGCTTACTTTTTTGCGCAACATGTCTACTTGAAGAACATACTTTGTTTTGCTAAATACTTCTTATAGTTTTAATCTGGTACACAATACCGCACGAACAATAGATTTTTTCAGGACGCCAATTTTTTGACGTTTTTTCTAAAACCGAATAAAAAAAATGAAAGATATGGGGATATATTAAAAGGTCATAGGCGCTATGCGCCTATTTTTTGTTGTAATACCTTGCGCAACATGTCTACTTTTGAATGATACTCTATATTAAGAAATACTACTTATAGTTTCACCAGAAAACATCATACCGCCCGAATGGAAGAATTTTCTAGAGCGTCAATTTTATGACGTTTTTCTCGAAAAACAAGTGAAAAACATGTAAGAAAATTTTTGGTCTCGCGCTATAATAAGCGCTACACGCTCCATTTAGCGCTTACTTTTTTGCGCAACATGTCTACTTGAAGAACATACTTTGTTTTGCTAAATACTTCTTATAGTTTTAATCTGGTACACAATACCGCACGAACAATAGATTTTTTCAGGACGCCAATTTTTTGACGTTTTTTCTAAAACCGAATAAAAAAAATGAAAGATATGGGGATATATTAAAAGGTCATAGGCGCTATGCGCCTATTTTTTGTTGTAATACCTTGCGCAACATGTCTACTTTTGAATGATACTCTATTTTAAGAAATACTACTTATAGTTTCACCAGAAAACATCATACCGCCCGAATGGAAGAATTTTCTAGAGCGTCAATTTTATGACGTTTTTCTCGAAAAACAAGTGAAAAACATGTAAGAAAGTTTTTGGTCTCGCGCTATAATAAGCGCTACACGCTCCATTTAGCGCTTACTTTTTTGTGCAACATGTCTACTTGAAGAACATACTTTGTTTTGCTAAATACTTCTTATAGTTTTAATCTGGTACACAATACCGCACGAACAATAGATTTTTTCAGGACGCCAATTTTTTGACGTTTTTTCTAAAACCGAATAAAAAAAATGAAAGATATGGGGATATATTAAAAGGTCATAGGCGCTATGCGCCTATTTTTTGTTGTAATACCTTGCGCAACATGTCTACTTTTGAATGATACTCTATATTAAGAAATACTACTTATAGTTTCACCAGAAAACATCATACCGCCCGAATGGAAGAATTTTCTAGAGCGTCAATTTTATGACGTTTTTCTCGAAAAACAAGTGAAAAACATGTAAGAAAATTTTTGGTCTCGCGCTATAATAAGCGCTACACGCTCCATTTAGCGCTTACTTTTTTGCGCAACATGTCTACTTGAAGAACATACTTTGTTTTGCTAAATACTTCTTATAGTTTTAATCTGGTACACAATACCGCACGAACAATAGATTTTTTCAGGACGCCAATTTTTTGACGTTTTTTCTAAAACCGAATAAAAAAAATGAAAGATATGGGGATATATTAAAAGGTCATAGGCGCTATGCGCCTATTTTTTGTTGTAATACCTTGCGCAACATGTCTACTTTTGAATGATACTCTATTTTAAGAAATACTACTTATAGTTTCACCAGAAAACATCATACCACCCGAATGGAAGAATTTTCTAGAGCGTCAATTTTATGACGTTTTTCTCGAAAAACAAGTAAAAAACATGTAAGAAAGTTTTTGCTCTCGCGCTATAATAAGCGCTACATGCTCCAATTAGCGCTTACTTTTTTGCGCAACATGTCTACTTGAAGAACATACTTTGTTTTGCTAAATACTTCTTATAGTTTTAATCTGGTACACAATACCGCACGAACAATAGATTTTTTCAGGACGCCAATTTTTTGACGTTTTTTCTAAAACCGAATAAAAAAAATGAAAGATATGGGGATATATTAAAAGGTCATAGGCGCTATGCGCCTATTTTTTGTTGTAATACCTTGCGCAACATGTCTACTTTTGAATGATACTCTATATTAAGAAATACTACTTATAGTTTCACCAGAAAACATCATACCGCCCGAATGGAAGAATTTTCTAGAGCGTCAATTTTATGACGTTTTTCTTGAAAAACAAGTGAAAAACATGTAAGAAAATTTTTGGTCTCGCGCTATAATAAGCGCTACACGCTCCATTTAGCGCTTACTTTTTTGCGCAACATGTCTACTTGAAGAACATACTTTGTTTTGCTAAATACTTCTTATAGTTTTAATCTGGTACACAATACCGCACGAACAATAGATTTTTTCAGGACGCCAATTTTTTGACGTTTTTTCTAAAACCGAATAAAAAAAATGAAAGATATGGGGATATATTAAAAGGTCATAGGCGCTATGCGCCTATTTTTTGTTGTAATACCTTGCGCAACATGTCTACTTTTGAATGATACTCTATTTTAAGAAATACTACTTATAGTTTCACCAGAAAACATCATACCACCCGAATGGAAGAATTTTCTAGAGCGTCAATTTTATGACGTTTTTCTCGAAAAACAAGTAAAAAACATGTAAGAAAGTTTTTGCTCTCGCGCTATAATAAGCGCTACATGCTCCAATTAGCGCTTACTTTTTTGCGCAACATGTCTACTTGAAGAACATACTTTGTTTTGCTAAATACTTCTTATAGTTTTAATCTGGTACACAATACCGCACGAACAATAGATTTTTTCAGGACGCCAATTTTTTGACGTTTTTTCTAAAACCGAATAAAAAAAATGAAAGATATGGGGATATATTAAAAGGTCGTAGGCGCTATGCGCCTATTTTTTGTTGTAATACCTTGCGCAACATGTCTACTTTTGAATGATACTCTATTTTAAGAAATACTACTTATAGTTTCACCAGAAAACATCATACCGCCCGAATGGAAGAATTTTCTAGAGCGTCAATTTTATGACATTTTTCTCGAAAAACAAGTGAAAAACATGTAAGAAAGTTTTTGGTCTCGCGCTATAATAAGCGCTACACGCTCCATTTAGCGCTTACTTTTTTGTGCAACATGTTTACTTGAAGAACATACTTTGTTTTGCTAAATACTTCTTATAGTTTTAATCTGGTACACAATACCGCACGAACAATAGATTTTTTCAGGACGCCAATTTTTTGACGTTTTTTCTAAAACCGAATAAAAAAAATGAAAGATATGGGGATATATTAAAAGGTCATAGGCGCTATGCGCCTATTTTTTGTTGTAATACCTTGCGCAACATGTCTACTTTTGAATGATACTCTATTTTAAGAAATACTACTTATAGTTTCACCAGAAAACATCATACCGCCCGAATGGAAGAATTTTCTAGAGCGTCAATTTTATGACGTTTTTCTCGAAAAACAAGTGAAAAACATGTAAGAAAGTTTTTGGTCTCGCGCTATAATAAGCGCTACACGCTCCATTTAGCGCTTACTTTTTTGCGCAACATGTCTACTTGAAGAACATACTTTGTTTTGCTAAATACTTCTTATAGTTTTAATCTGGTACACAATACCGCACGAACAATAGATTTTTTCAGGACGCCAATTTTTTGACGTTTTTTCTAAAACCGAATAATAAAAATGAAAGATATGGGGATATATTAAAAGGTCATAGGCGCTATGCGCCTATTTTTTGTTGTAATACCTTGCGCAACATGTCTACTTTTGAATGATACTCTATTTTAAGAAATACTACTTATAGTTTCACCAGAAAACATCATACCGCCCGAATGGAAGAATTTTCTAGAGCGTCAATTTTATGACGTTTTTCTCGAAAAACAAGTGAAAAACATGTAAGAAAGTTTTTGGTCTCGCGCTATAATAAGCGCTACACGCTCCATTTAGCGCTTACTTTTTTGCGCAACATGTCTACTTGAAGAACATACTTTGTTTTGCTAAATACTTCTTATAGTTTTAATCTGGTACACAATACCGCACGAACAATAGATTTTTTCAGGACGCCAATTTTTTGACGTTTTTTCTAAAACCGAATAAAAAAAATGAAAGATATGGGGATATATTAAAAGGTCATAGGCGCTATGCGCCTATTTTTTGTTGTAATACCTTGCGCAACATGTCTACTTTTGAATGATACTCTATTTTAAGAAATACTACTTATAGTTTCACCAGAAAACATCATACCGCCCGAATGGAAGAATTTTCTAGAGCGTCAATTTTATGACGTTTTTCTCGAGAAACAAGTGAAAAACATGTAAGAAAGTTTTTGGTCTCGCGCTATAATAAGCGCTACACGCTCCATTTAGCGCTTACTTTTTTGCGCAACATGTCTACTTGAAGAACATACTTTGTTTTGCTAAATACTTCTTATAGTTTTAATCTGGTACACAATACCGCACGAACAATAGATTTTTTCAGGACGCCAATTTTTTGACGTTTTTTCTAAAACCGAATAAAAAAATGAAAGATATGGGGATATATTAAAAGGTCATAGGCGCTATGCGCCTATTTTTTGTTGTAATACCTTGCGCAACATGTCTACTTTTGAATGATACTCTATTTTAAGAAATACTACTTATAGTTTCACCAGAAAACATCATACCGCCCGAATGGAAGAATTTTCTAGAGCGTCAATTTTATGACGTTTTTCTCGAAAAACAAGTGAAAAACATGTAAGAAAGTTTTTGGTCTCGCGCTATAATAAGCGCTACACGCTCCATTTAGCGCTTACTTTTTTGCGCAACATGTCTACTTGAAGAACATACTTTGTTTTGCTAAATACTTCTTATAGTTTTAATCTGGTACACAATACCGCACGAACAATAGATTTTTTCAGGACGCCAATTTTTTGACGTTTTTTCTAAAACCGAATAAAAAAAAGGAAAGATATGGGGATATATTAAAAGGTCATAGGCGCTATGCGCCTGTTTTTTGTTGTAATACCTTGCGCAACATGTCTACTTTTGAATGATACTCTATTTTAAGAAATACTACTTATAGTTTCACCAGAAAACATCATACCGCCCGAATGGAAGAATTTTCTAGAGCGTCAATTTTATGACGTTTTTCTCGAAAAACAAGTGAAAAACATGTAAGAAAGTTTTTGGTCTCGCGCTATAATAAGCGCTACACGCTCCATTTAGCGCTTACTTTTTTGCGCAACATGTCTACTTGAAGAACATACTTTGTTTTGCTAAATACTTCTTATAGTTTTAATCTGGTACACAATACCGCACGAACAATAGATTTTTTCAGGACGCCAATTTTTTGACGTTTAATTCTAAAACCGAATAAAAAAAATGAAAGATATGGGGATATATTAAAAGGTCATAGGCGCTATGCGCCTATTTTTTGTTGTAATACCTTGCGCAACATGTCTACTTTTGAATGATACTCTATTTTAAGAAATACTACTTATAGTTTCACCAGAAAACATCATACCGCCCGAATGGAAGAATTTTCTAGAGCGTCAATTTTATGACGTTTTTCTCGAAAAACAAGTGAAAAACATGTAAGAAAGTTTTTGGTCTCGCGCTATAATAAGCGCTACACGCTCCATTTAGCGCTTACTTTTTTGCGCAATATGTCTACTTGAAGAACATACTTTGTTTTGCTAAATACTTCTTATAGTTTTAATCTGGTACACAATACCGCACGAACAATAGATTTTTTCAGGACGCCAATTTTTTGACGTTTTTTCTAAAACCGAATAAAAAAAATGAAAGATATGGGGATATATTAAAAGGTCATAGGTGCTATGCGCCTATTTTTTGTTGTAATACCTTGCGCAACATGTCTACTTTTGAATGATACTCTATTTTAAGAAATACTACTTATAGTTTCACCAGAAAACATCATACCGCCCGAATGGAAGAATTTTCTAGAGCGTCAATTTTATGACGTTTTTCTCGAAAAACAAGTGAAAAACATGTAAGAAAGTTTTTGGTCTCGCGCTATAATAAGCGCTACACGCTCCATTAAGCGCTTACTTTTTTGCGCAACATGTCTACTTGAAGAACATACTTTGTTTTGCTAAATACTTCTTATAGTTTTAATCTGGTACACAATACCGCACGAACAATAGATTTTTTCAGGACGCCAATTTTTTGACGTTTTTTCTAAAACCGAATAAAAAAAATGAAAGATATGGGGATATATTAAAAGGTCATAGGCGCTATGCGCCTATTTTTTGTTGTAATACCTTGCGCAACATGTCTACTTTTGAATGATACTCTATTTTAAGAAATACTACTTATAGTTTCACCAGAAAACATCATACCGCCCGAATGGAAGAATTTTCTAGAGCGTCAATTTTATGACGTTTTTCTCGAAAAACAAGTGAAAAACATGTAAGAAAGTTTTTGGTCTCGCGCTATAATAAGCGCTACACGCTCCATTTAGCGCTTACTTTTTTGCGCAATATGTCTACTTGAAGAACATACTTTGTTTTGCTAAATACTTCTTATAGTTTTAATCTGGTACACAATACCGCACGAACAATAGATTTTTTCAGGACGCCAATTTTTTGACGTTTTTTCTAAAACCGAATAAAAAAAATGAAAGATATGGGGATATATTAAAAGGTCATAGGTGCTATGCGCCTATTTTTTGTTGTAATACCTTGCGCAACATGTCTTCTTTTGAATGATACTCTATTTTAAGAAATACTACTTATAGTTTCACCAGAAAACATCATACCGCCCGAATGGAAGAATTTTCTAGAGCGTCAATTTTATGACGTTTTTCTCGAAAAACAAGTGAAAAACATGTAAGAAAGTTTTTGGTCTCGCGCTATAATAAGCGCTACACGCTCCATTAAGCGCTTACTTTTTTTGCGCAACATGTCTACTTGAAGAACATACTTTGTTTTGCTAAATACTTCTTATAGTTTTAATCTGGTACACAATACCGCACGAACAATAGATTTTTTCAGGACGCCAATTTTTTGACGTTTTTTCTAAAACCGAATAAAAAAAATGAAAGATATGGGGATATATTAAAAGGTCATAGGCGCTATGCGCCTATTTTTTGTTGTAATACCTTGCGCAACATGTCTACTTTTGAATGATACTCTATTTTAAGAAATACTACTTATAGTTTCACCAGAAAACATCATACCGCCCGAATGGAAGAATTTTCTAGAGCGTCAATTTTATGACGTTTTTCTCGAAAAACAAGTGAAAAACATGTAAGAAAGTTTTTGGTCTCGCGCTATAATAAGCGCTACACGCTCCATTTAGCGCTTACTTTTTTGCGCAACATGTCTACTTGAAGAACATACTTTGTTTTGCTAAATACTTCTTATAGTTTTAATCTGGTACACAATACCGCACGAACAATAGATTTTTTCAGGACGCCAATTTTTTGACGTTTTTTCTAAAACCGAATAAAAAAAATGAAAGATATGGGGATATATTAAAAGGTCATAGGTGCTATGCGCCTATTTTTTGTTGTAATACCTTGCGCAACATGTCTACTTTTGAATGATACTCTATTTTAAGAAATACTACTTATAGTTTCACCAGAAAACATCATACCGCCCGAATGGAAGAATTTTCTAGAGCGTCAATTTTATGACGTTTTTCTCGAAAAACAAGTGAAAAACATGTAAGAAAGTTTTTGGTCTCGCGCTATAATAAGCGCTACACGCTCCATTAAGCGCTTACTTTTTTGCGCAACATGTCTACTTGAAGAACATACTTTGTTTTGCTAAATACTTCTTATAGTTTTAATCTGGTACACAATACCGCACGAACAATAGATTTTTTCAGGACGCCAATTTTTTGACGTTTTTTCTAAAACCGAATAAAAAAAATGAAAGATATGGGGATATATTAAAAGGTCATAGGCGCTATGCGCCTATTTTTTGTTGTAATACCTTGCGCAACATGTCTACTTTTGAATGATACTCTATTTTAAGAAATACTACTTATAGTTTCACCAGAAAACATCATACCGCCCGAATGGAAGAATTTTCTAGAGCGTCAATTTTATGACGTTTTTCTCGAAAAACAAGTGAAAAACATGTAAGAAAGTTTTTGGTCTCGCGCTATAATAAGCGCTACACGCTCCATTTAGCGCTTACTTTTTTGCGCAACATGTCTACTTGAAGAACATACTTTGTTTTGCTAAATACTTCTTATAGTTTTAATCTGGTACACAATACCGCACGAACAATAGATTTTTTCAGGACGCCAATTTTTTGACGTTTTTTCTAAAACCGAATAAAAAAAATGAAAGATATGGGGATATATTAAAAGGTCATAGGCGCTATGCGCCTATTTTTTGTTGTAATACCTTGCGCAACATGTCTACTTTTGAATGATACTCTATTTTAAGAAATACTACTTATAGTTTCACCAGAAAACATCATACCGCCCGAATGGAAGAATTTTCTAGAGCGTCAATTTTATGACGTTTTTCTCGAAAAACAAGTGAAAAACATGTAAGAAAGTTTTTGGTCTCGCGCTATAATAAGCGCTACACGCTCCATTTAGCGCTTACTTTTTTGCGCAACATGTCTACTTGAAGAACATACTTTGTTTTGCTAAATACTTCTTATAGTTTTAATCTGGTACACAATACCGCACGAACAATAGATTTTTTCAGGAGGCCAATTTTTTGACGTTTTTTCTAAAACCGAATAAAAAAAATGAAAGATATGGGGATATATTAAAAGGTCATAGGCGCTATGCGCCTATTTTTTGTTGTAATACCTTGCGCAACATGTCTACTTTTGAATGATACTCTATTTTAAGAAATACTACTTATAGTTTCACCAGAAAACATCATACCGCCCGAATGGAAGAATTTTCTAGAGCGTCAATTTTATGACGTTTTTCTCGAAAAACAAGTGAAAAACAAGTAAGAAAGTTTTTGGTCTCGCGCTATAATAAGCGCTACACGCTCCATTTAGCGCTTACTTTTTTGCGCAACATGTCTACTTGAAGAACATACTTTGTTTTGCTAAATACTTCTTATAGTTTTAATCTGGTACACAATACCGCACGAACAATAGATTTTTTCAGGAGGCCAATTTTTTGACGTTTTTTCTAAAACCGAATAAAAAAAATGAAAGATATGGGGATATATTAAAAGGTCATAGGCGCTATGCGCCTATTTTTTGTTGTAATACCTTGCGCAACATGTCTACTTTTGAATGATACTCTATTTTAAGAAATACTACTTATAGTTTCACCAGAAAACATCATACCGCCCGAATGGAAGAATTTTCTAGAGCGTCAATTTTATGACGTTTTTCTCGAAAAACAAGTGAAAAACATGTAAGAAAGTTTTTGGTCTCGCGCTATAATAAGCGCTACACGCTCCATTTAGCGCTTACTTTTTTGCGCAACATGTTTACTTGAAGAACATACTTTGTTTTGCTAAATACTTCTTATAGTTTTAATCTGGTACACAATACCGCACGAACAATAGATTTTTTCAGGACGCCAATTTTTTGACGTTTTTTTCTGAAACCGAATAAAAAAAATGAAAGATATGGGGATATATTAAAAGGTCATAGGCGCTATGCGCCTATTTTTTGTTGTAATACCTTGCGCAACATGTCTACTTTTGAATGATACTCTATTTTAAGAAATACTACTTATAGTTTCACCAGAAAACATCATACCGCCCGAATGGAAGAATTTTCTAGAGCGTCAATTTTATGACGTTTTTCTCGAAAAACAAGTGAAAAACATGTAAGAAAGTTTTTGGTCTCGCGCTATAATAAGCGCTACACGCTCCATTTAGCGCTTACTTTTTTGCGCAACATGTCTACTTGAAGAACATACTTTGTTTTGCTAAATACTTCTTATAGTTTTAATCTGGTACACAATACCGCACGAACAATAGATTTTTTCAGGACGCCAATTTTTTGACGTTTTTTCTAAAACCGAATAAAAAAAAGGAAAGATATGGGGATATATTAAAAGGTCATAGGCGCTATGCGCCTATTTTTTGTTGTAATACCTTGCGCAACATGTCTACTTTTGAATGATACTCTATTTTAAGAAATACTACTTATAGTTTCACCAGAAAACATCATACCGCCCGAATGGAAGAATTTTCTAGAGCGTCAATTTTATGACGTTTTTCTCGAAAAACAAGTGAAAAACATGTAAGAGAGTTTTTGGTCTCGCGCTATAATAAGCGCTACACACTCCATTTAGCGCTTACTTTTTTGCGCAACATGTCTACTTGAAGAACATACTTTGTTTTGCTAAATACTTCTTATAGTTTTAATCTGGTACACAATACCGCACGAACAATAGATTTTTTCAGGACGCCAATTTTTTGACGTTTTTTCTAAAACCGAATAAAAAAAATGAAAGATATGGGGATATATTAAAAGGTCATAGGCGCTATGCGCCTATTTTTTGTTGTAATACCTTGCGCAACATGTCTTCTTTTGAATGATACTCTATTTTAAGAAATACTACTTATAGTTTCACCAGAAAACATCATACCGCCCGAATGGAAGAATTTTCTAGAGCGTCAATTTTATGACGTTTTTCTCGAAAAGCAAGTGAAAAACATGTAAGAAAGTTTTTGGTCTCGCGCTATAATAAGCGCTACACGCTCCATTTAGCGCTTACTTTTTTGCGCAACATGTCTACTTGAAGAACATACTTTGTTTTGCTAAATACTTCTTATAGTTTTAATCTGGTACACAATACCGCACGAACAATAGATTTTTTCAGGACGCCAATTTTTTGACGTTTTTTTCTAAAACCGAATAAAAAAAATGAAAGATATGGGGATATATTAAAAGGTCATAGGCGCTATGCGCCTATTTTTTGTTGTAATACCTTGCGCAACATGTCTTCTTTTGAATGATACTCTATTTTAAGAAATACTACTTATAGTTTCACCAGAAAACATCATACCGCCCGAATGGAAGAATTTTCTAGAGTGTCAATTTTATGACGTTTTTCTCGAAAAACAAGTGAAAAACATGTAAGAAAGTTTTTGGTCTCGCGCTATAATAAGCGCTACACACTCCATTTAGCGCTTACTTTTTTGCGCAACATGTCTACTTGAAGAACATACTTTGTTTTGCTAAATACTTCTTATAGTTTTAATCTGGTACACAATACCGCACGAACAATAGATTTTTTCAGGACGCCAATTTTTTGACGTTTTTTTTAAAACCGAATAAAAAAAATGAAAGATATGGGGATATATTAAAAGGTCATAGGCGCTATGCGCCTATTTTTTGTTGTAATACCTTGCGCAACATGTCTACTTTTGAATGATACTCTATTTTAAGAAATACTACTTATAGTTTCACCAGAAAACATCATACCGCCCGAATGGAAGAATTTTCTAGAGCGTCAATTTTATGACGTTTTTCTCGAAAAACAAGTGAAAAACATGTAAGAAAGTTTTTGGTCTCGCGCTATAATAAGCGCTACACGCTCCATTTAGCGCTTACTTTTTTGCGCAACATGTCTACTTGAAGAACATACTTTGTTTTGCTAAATACTTCTTATAGTTTTAATCTGGTACACAATACCGCACGAACAATAGATTTTTTCAGGACGCCAATTTTTTGACGTTTTTTCTAAAACCGAATAAAAAAAATGAAAGATATGGGGATATATTAAAAGGTCATAGGCGCTATGCGCCTATTTTTTGTTGTAATACCTTGCGCAACATGTCTACTTTTGAATGATACTCTATTTTAAGAAATACTACTTATAGTTTCACCAGAAAACATCATACCGCCCGAATGGAAGAATTTTCTAGAGCGTCAATTTTATGACGTTTTTCTCGAAAAACAAGTGAAAAACATGTAAGAAAGTTTTTGGTCTCGCGCTATAATAAGCGCTACACGCTCCATTTAGCGCTTACTTTTTTGCGCAACATGTCTACTTGAAGAACATACTTTGTTTTGCTAAATACTTCTTATAGTTTTAATCTGGTACACAATACCGCACGAACAATAGATTTTTTCAGGACGCCAATTTTTTGACGTTTTTTCTAAAACCGAATAAAAAAAATGAAAGATATGGGGATATATTAAAAGGTCATAGGCGCTATGCGCCTATTTTTTGTTGTAATACCTTGCGCAACATGTCTACTTTTGAATGATACTCTATTTTAAGAAATACTACTTATAGTTTCACCAGAAAACATCATACCGCCCGAATGGAAGAATTTTCTAGAGCGTCAATTTTATGACGTTTTTCTCGAAAAACAAGTGAAAAACATGTAAGAAAGTTTTTGGTCTCGCGCTATAATAAGCGCTACACGCTCCATTTAGCGCTTACTTTTTTGCGCAACATGTCTACTTGAAGAACATACTTTGTTTTGCTAAATACTTCTTATAGTTTTAATCTGGTACACAATACCGCACGAACAATAGATTTTTTCAGGACGCCAATTTTTTGACGTTTTTTCTAAAACCGAATAAAAAAAATGAAAGATATGGGGATATATTAAAAGGTCATAGGCGCTATGCGCCTATTTTTTGTTGTAATACCTTGCGCAACATGTCTACTTTTGAATGATACTCTATTTTAAGAAATACTACTTATAGTTTCACCAGAAAACATCATACCGCCCGAATGGAAGAATTTTCTAGAGCGTCAATTTTATGACGTTTTTCTCGAAAAACAAGTGAAAAACATGTAAGAAAGTTTTTGGTCTCGCGCTATAATAAGCGCTACACACTCCATTTAGCGCTTACTTTTTTGCGCAACATGTCTACTTGAAGAACATACTTTGTTTTGCTAAATACTTCTTATAGTTTTAATCTGGTACACAATACCGCACGAACAATAGATTTTTTCAGGACGCCAATTTTTTGACGTTTTTTCTAAAACCGAATAAAAAAAATGAAAGATATGGGGATATATTAAAAGGTCATAGGCGCTATGCGCCTATTTTTTGTTGTAATACCTTGCGCAACATGTCTTCTTTTGAATGATACTCTATTTTAAGAAATACTACTTATATGCGAGCGAAGCGAAGCTCACTATTGTAGAGAGTCTGCCAAATTGCACGAGACTCAAAATACGATGGTTGAAAATAAATTCTGTCATCATTTCGAAGGCATCGGACCTTTTCGAAAATACCGGGTCTCGCGTTAGCGAGACTCTTTATTTTCGTTTATCTATTTACAAACGGTAACAAAACAAAACCTTTTCTTGTTGTTAATGACAATAACTTTCTCAATAAATAATAACTATCTAACGAACGAACACTTGTTGTTTTGTTTTTACACAAATATGACTTTCTCTCGCGAGAATTCGAAACTGTAGTGACCTTTTACCCATAGTGCATAGTCATGCGCAGAAAAATGGTGGGAAATATCATCACATCGTCCCTAATAAGTTCTGTCAATCAATTTTCGGAACTTTTCATAACACAGATTCATTAAAATAAAGTGATCAGCAACTGTTTTTCTACATATGTATGATAATTTGGTCCTACCTGATCTGAAAATAAAATCCTAATCCATCCTTATCCTATGTCGTCCCTCAAACTGACAAAGTTAAACGTCGTCATTTTCCACCAGGTTTCTAAATCAATCTTTTGCAGACAGTACTTGGCAATTATAGATACGGGTATACAAAAAATATAACAAAACCTGGCAGAAGAGCGGTGACATTTTGATGTCTTCATGTTTACAGTCTGCTTGTCGAATGATATGACGTCACTAAGTTATGGATGATGTTGTCCCGGCCGCAAACCATATTTTGGCGTTTTACGGATAATACATTTTTTTCAAATAAATTATTAAATTTTCATCAAAAAGTGGACCCTCTTACCTATTGATCCAGCCAATGTATTTTGATATTTTTTCCAGATCCAATTAAAATTAAACACAGTTTTGGTTGCACCTATTGATTTTGTATCTTCGCGAGCTTTTTAGGGCAGTGCCATTATCATATTAGTTTCACCAGAAAACATCATACCGCCCGAATGGAAGAATTTTCTAGAGCGTCAATTTTATGACGTTTTTCTCGAAAAACAAGTGAAAAACATGTAAGAAAGTTTTTGGTCTCGCGCTATAATAAGCGCTACACGCTCCATTTAGCGCTTACTTTTTTGCGCAACATGTCTACTTGAAGAACATACTTTGTTTTGCTAAATACTTCTTATAGTTTTAATCTGGTACACAATACCGCACGAACAATAGATTTTTTCAGGACGCCAATTTTTTGACGTTTTTTCTAAAACCGAATAAAAAAAATGAAAGATATGGGGATATATTAAAAGGTCATAGGCGCTATGCGCCTATTTTTTGTTGTAATACCTTGCGCAACATGTCTACTTTTGAATGATACTCTATTTTAAGAAATACTACTTATAGTTTCACCAGAAAACATCATACCGCCCGAATGGAAGAATTTTCTAGAGCGTCAATTTTATGACGTTTTTCTCGAAAAACAAGTGAAAAACATGTAAGAAAGTTTTTGGTCTCGCGCTATAATAAGCGCTACACGCTCCATTTAGCGCTTACTTTTTTGCACAACATGTCTACTTGAAGAACATACTTTGTTTTGCTAAAAACTTCTTATAGTTTTAATCTGGTACACAATACCGCACGAACAATAGATTTTTTCAGGAAGCCAATTTTTTGACGTTTTTTCTAAAACCGAATAAAAAAAATGAAAGATATGGGGATATATTCAAAGGTCATAGGCGCTATGCGCCTATTTTATAGCGCCTATTTTTTGTTGTAATACCTTGCGCAACATGTCTACTTTTGAATGATACTCTATTTTAAGAAATACTACTTATAGTTTCACCAGAAAACATCATACCGCCCGAATGGAAGAATTTTCTAGAGCGTCAATTTTATGACGTTTTTCTCGAAAAACAAGTGAAAAACATGTAAGAAAGTTTTTGGTCTCGCGCTATAATAAGCGCTACACGCTCCATTTAGCGCTTACTTTTTTGCGCAACATGTCTACTTGAAGAACATACTTTGTTTTGCTAAATACTTCTTATAGTTTTAATCTGGTACACAATACCGCACGAACAATAGATTTTTTCAGGACGCCAATTTTTTGACGTTTTTTCTAAAACCGAATAAAAAAAATGAAAGATATGGGGATATATTAAAAGGTCATAGGCGCTATGCGCCTATTTTTTGTTGTAATACCTTGCGCAACATGTCTACTTTTGAATGATACTCTATTTTAAGAAATACTACTTATAGTTTCACCAGAAAACATCATACCGCCCGAATGGAAGAATTTTCTAGAGCGTCAATTTTATGACGTTTTTCTCGAAAAACAAGTGAAAAACATGTAAGAAAGTTTTTGGTCTCGCGCTATAATAAGCGCTACACGCTCCATTTAGCGCTTACTTTTTTGCGCAACATGTCTACTTGAAGAACATACTTTGTTTTGCTAAATACTTCTTATAGTTTTAATCTGGTACACAATACCGCACGAACAATAGATTTTTTCAGGACGCCAATTTTTTGACGTTTTTTTCTAAAACCGAATAAAAAAAATGAAAGATATGGGGATATATTAAAAGGTCATAGGCGCTATGCGCCTATTTTTGTTGTAATACCTTGCGCAACATGTCTACTTTTGAATGATACTCTATTTTAAGAAATACTACTTATAGTTTCACCAGAAAACATCATACCGCCCGAATGGAAGAATTTTCTAGAGCGTCAATTTTATGACGTTTTTCTCGAAAAACAATTGAAAAACATGTAAGAAAGTTTTTGGTCTCGCGCTATAATAAGCGCTACACGCTCCATTTAGCGCTTACTTTTTTGCGCAACATGTCTACTTGAAGAACATACTTTGTTTTGCTAAATACTTCTTATAGTTTTAATCTGGTACACAATACCGCACGAACAATAGATTTTTTCAGGACGCCAATTTTTTGACGTTTTTTCTAAAACCGAATAAAAAAAATGAAAGATATGGGGATATATTAAAAGGTCATAGGCGCTATGCGCCTATTTTTTGTTGTAATACCTTGCGCAACATGTCTACTTTTGAATGATACTCTATTTTAAGAAATACTACTTATAGTTTCACCAGAAAACATCATACCGCCCGAATGGAAGAATTTTCTAGAGCGTCAATTTTATGACGTTTTTCTCGAAAAACAAGTGAAAAACATGTAAGAAAGTTTTTGGTCTCGCGCTATAATAAGCGCTACACGCTCCATTTAGCGCTTACTTTTTTGCGCAACATGTCTACTTGAAGAACATACTTTGTTTTGCTAAATACTTCTTATAGTTTTAATCTGGTACACAATACCGCACGAACAATAGATTTTTTCAGGACGCCAATTTTTTGACGTTTTTTTCTAAAACCGAATAAAAAAAATGAAAGATATGGGGATATATTAAAAGGTCATAGGCGCTATGCGCCTATTTTTGTTGTAATACCTTGCGCAACATGTCTACTTTTGAATGATACTCTATTTTAAGAAATACTACTTATAGTTTCACCAGAAAACATCATACCGCCCGAATGGAAGAATTTTCTAGAGCGTCAATTTTATGACGTTTTTCTCGAAAAACAATTGAAAAACATGTAAGAAAGTTTTTGGTCTCGCGCTATAATAAGCGCTACACGCTCCATTTAGCGCTTACTTTTTTGCGCAACATGTCTACTTGAAGAACATACTTTGTTTTGCTAAATACTTCTTATAGTTTTAATCTGGTACACAATACCGCACGAAAAATAGATTTTTTCAGGACGCCAATTTTTTGACGTTTTTTCTAAAACCGAATAAAAAAAATGAAAGATATGGGGATATATTAAAAGGTCATAGGCGCTATGCGCCTATTTTTTGTTGTAATACCTTGCGCAACATGTCTTCTTTTGAATGATACTCTATTTTAAGAAATACTACTTATAGTTTCACCAGAAAACATCATACCGCCCGAATGGAAGAATTTTCTAGAGCGTCAATTTTATGACGTTTTTCTCGAAAAACAAGTGAAAAACATGTAAGAAAGTTTTTGGTCTCGCGCTATAATAAGCGCTACACGCTCCATTTAGCGCTTACTTTTTTGCGCAACATGTCTACTTGAAGAACATACTTTGTTTTGCTAAATACTTCTTATAGTTTTAATCTGGTACACAATACCGCACGAACAATAGATTTTTTCAGGACGCCAATTTTTTGACGTTTTTTCTAAAACCGAATAAAAAAAATGAAAGATATGGGGATATATTAAAAGGTCATAGGCGCTATGCGCCTATTTTTTGTTGTAATACCTTGCGCAACATGTCTACTTTTGAATGATACTCTATTTTAAGAAATACTACTTATAGTTTCACCAGAAAACATCATACCGCCCGAATGGAAGAATTTTCTAGAGCGTCAATTTTATGACGTTTTTCTCGAAAAACAAGTGAAAAACATGTAAGAAAGTTTTTGATCTCGCGCTATAATAAGCGCTACACGCTCCATTTAGCGCTTAATTTTTTGCGCAACATGTCTACTTGAAGAACATACTTTGTTTTGCTAAATACTTCTTATAGTTTTAATCTGGTACACAATACCGCACGAACAATAGATTTTTTCAGGACGCCAATTTTTTGACGTTTTTTCTAAAACCGAATAAAAAAAATGAAAGATATGGGGATATATTCAAAGGTCATAGGCGCTATGCGCCTATTTTTTGTTGTAATACCTTGCGCAACATGTCTACTTTTGAATAATACTCTATTTTAAGAAATACTACTTATAGTTTCACCAGAAAACATCATACCACCCGAATGGAAGAATTTTCTAGAGCGTCAATTTTATGACGTTTTTCTCGAAAAACAAGTGAAAAACATGTAAGAAAGTTTTTGGTCTCGCGCTATAATAAGCGCTACACGCTCCATTTAGCGCTTACTTTTTTGTGCAACATGTCTACTTGAAGAACATACTTTGTTTTGCTAAATACTTCTTATAGTTTTAATCTGGTACACAATACCGCACGAACAATAGATTTTTTCAGGACGCCAATTTTTTTCCGTTTTTTCTAAAACCGAATAAAAAAATGAAAGATATAGGGATATATCAAAAGGTCATAGGCGCTATGCGCCTATTTTTTGTTGTAATACCTTGCGCAACATGTCTACTTTTGAATGATACTCTATTTTAAGAAATACTACTTATAGTTTCACCAGAAAACATCATACCGCCCGAATGGAAGAATTTTCTAGAGCGTCAATTTTATGACGTTTTTCTCGAAAAACAAGTGAAAAACATGTAAGAAAGTTTTTGGTCTCGCGCTATAATAAGCGCTACACGCTCCATTTAGCGCTTACTTTTTTGCGCAACATGTCTACTTGAAGAACATACTTTGTTTTGCTAAATACTTCTTATAGTTTTAATCTGGTACACAATACCGCACGAACAATAGATTTTTTCAGGACGCCAATTTTTTGACGTTTTTTCTAAAACCGAATAAAAAAAATGAAAGATATGGGGATATATTAAAAGGTCATAGGCGCTATGCGCCTATTTTTTGTTGTAATACCTTGCGCAACATGTCTACTTTTGAATGATACTCTATTTTAAGAAATACTACTTATAGTTTCACCAGAAAACATCATACCGCCCGAATGGAAGAATTTTCTAGAGCGTCAATTTTATGACGTTTTTCTCGAAAAACAAGTGAAAAACATGTAAGAAAGTTTTTGGTCTCGCGCTATAATAAGCGCTACACGCTCCATTTAGCGCTTACTTTTTTGCGCAACATGTCTACTTGAAGAACATACTTTGTTTTGCTAAATACTTCTTATAGTTTTAATCTGGTACACAATACCGCACGAACAATAGATTTTTTCAGGACGCCAATTTTTTGACGTTTTTTCTAAAACCGAATAAAAAAATGAAAGATATGGGGATATATTAAAAGGTCATAGGCGCTATGCGCCTATTTTTTGTTGTAATACCTTGCGCAACATGTCTACTTTTAAATGATACTCTATTTTAAGAAATACTACTTATAGTTTCACCAGAAAACATCATACCGCCCGAATGGAAGAATTTTCTAGAGCGTCAATTTTATGACGTTTTTCTCGAAAAACAAGTGAAAAACATGTAAGAAAGTTTTTGGTCTCGCGCTATAATAAGCGCTACACGCTCCATTTAGCGCTTACTTTTTTGCGCAACATGTCTACTTGAAGAACATACTTTGTTTTGCTAAATACTTCTTATAGTTTTAATCTGGTACACAATACCGCACGAACAATAGATTTTTTCAGGACGCCAATTTTTTTCCGTTTTTTCTAAAACCGAATAAAAAAATGAAAGATATAGGGATATATCAAAAGGTCATAGGCGCTATGCGCCTATTTTTTGTTGTAATACCTTGCGCAACATGTCTACTTTTGAATGATACTCTATTTTAAGAAATACTACTTATAGTTTCACCAGAAAACATCATACCGCCCGAATGGAAGAATTTTCTAGAGCGTCAATTTTATGACGTTTTTCTCGAAAAACAAGTGAAAAACATGTAAGAAAGTTTTTGGTCTCGCGCTATAATAAGCGCTACACGCTCCATTTAGCGCTTACTTTTTTGCGCAACATGTCTACTTGAAGAACATACTTTGTTTTGCTAAATACTTCTTATAGTTTTAATCTGGTACACAATACCGCACGAACAATAGATTTTTTCAGGACGCCAATTTTTTGACGTTTTTTCTAAAACCGAATAAAAAAAATGAAAGATATGGGGATATATTCAAAGGTCATAGGCGCTATGCGCCTATTTTTACTTGTAATACCTTGCGCAACATGTCTACTTTTGAATGATACTCTATTTTAAGAAATACTACTTATAGTTTCACCAGAAAACATCATACCGCCCGAATGGAAGAATTTTCTAGAGCGTCAATTTTATGACGTTTTTCTCGAAAAACAAGTGAAAAACATGTAAGAAAGTTTTTGGTCTCGCGCTATAATAAGCGCTACACGCTCCATTTAGCGCTTACTTTTTTGCGCAACATGTCTACTTGAAGAACATACTTTGTTTTGCTAAATACTTCTTATAGTTTTAATCTGGTACACAATACCGCACGAACAATAGATTTTTTCAGGACGCCAATTTTTTGACGTTTTTTCTAAAACCGAATAAAAAAAATGAAAGATATGGGGATATATTAAAAGGTCATAGGCGCTATGCGCCTATTTTTTGTTGTAATACCTTGCGCAACATGTCTACTTTTGAATGATACTCTATTTTAAGAAATACTACTTATAGTTTCACCAGAAAACATCATACCGCCCGAATGGAAGAATTTTCTAGAGCGTCAATTTTATGACGTTTTTCTCGAAAAACAAGTGAAAAACATGTAAGAAAGTTTTTGGTCTCGCGCTATAATAAGCGCTACACGCTCCATTTAGCGCTTACTTTTTTGCGCAACATGTCTACTTGAAGAACATACTTTGTTTTGCTAAATACTTCTTATAGTTTTAATCTGGTACACAATACCGCACGAACAATAGATTTTTTCAGGACGCCAATTTTTTGACGTTTTTTCTAAAACCGAATAAAAAAATGAAAGATATGGGGATATATTAAAAGGTCATAGGCGCTATGCGCCTATTTTTTGTTGTAATACCTTGCGCAACATGTCTACTTTTAAATGATACTCTATTTTAAGAAATACTACTTATAGTTTCACCAGAAAACATCATACCGCCCGAATGGAAGAATTTTCTAGAGCGTCAATTTTATGACGTTTTTCTCGAAAAACAAGTGAAAAACATGTAAGAAAGTTTTTGGTCTCGCGCTATAATAAGCGCTACACGCTCCATTTAGCGCTTACTTTTTTGCGCAACATGTCTACTTGAAGAACATACTTTGTTTTGCTAAATACTTCTTATAGTTTTAATCTGGTACACAATACCGCACGAACAATAGATTTTTTCAGGACGCCAATTTTTTGACGTTTTTTCTAAAACCGAATAAAAAAAATGAAAGATATGGGGATATATTAAAAGGTCATAGGTGCTATGCGCCTATTTTTTGTTGTAATACCTTGCGCAACATGTCTACTTTTGAATGATACTCTATTTTAAGAAATACTACTTATAGTTTCACCAGAAAACATCATACCGCCCGAATGGAAGAATTTTCTAGAGCGTCAATTTTATGACGTTTTTCTCGAAAAACAAGTGAAAAACATGTAAGAAAGTTTTTGGTCTCGCGCTATAATAAGCGCTACACGCTCCATTTAGCGCTTACTTTTTTGCGCAACATGTCTACTTGAAGAACATACTTTGTTTTGCTAAATACTTCTTATAGTTTTAATCTGGTACACAATACCGCACGAACAATAGATTTTTTCAGGACGCCAATTTTTTGACGTTTTTTCTAAAACCGAATAAAAAAAATGAAAGATATGGGGATATATTCAAAGGTCATAGGCGCTATGCGCCTATTTTTTGTTGTAATACCTTGCGCAACATGTCTACTTTTGAATGATACTCTATTTTAAGAAATACTACTTATAGTTTCACCAGAAAACATCATACCGCCCGAATGGAAGAATTTTCTAGAGCGTCAATTTTATGACGTTTTTCTCGAAAAACAAGTGAAAAACATGTAAGAAAGTTTTTGGTCTCGCGCTATAATAAGCGCTACACGCTCCATTTAGCGCTTACTTTTTTGCGCAACATGTCTACTTGAAGAACATACTTTGTTTTGCTAAATACTTCTTATAGTTTTAATCTGGTACACAATACCGCACGAACAATAGATTTTTTCAGGACGCCAATTTTTTGACGTTTTTTCTAAAACCGAATAAAAAAAATGAAAGATATGGGGATATATTAAAAGGTCATAGGTGCTATGCGCCTATTTTTTGTTGTAATACCTTGCGCAACATGTCTACTTTTGAATGATACTCTATTTTAAGAAATACTACTTATAGTTTCACCAGAAAACATCATACCGCCCGAATGGAAGAATTTTCTAGAGCGTCAATTTTATGACGTTTTTCTCGAAAAACAAGTGAAAAACATGTAAGAAAGTTTTTGGTCTCGCGCTATAATAAGCGCTACACGCTCCATTTAGCGCTTACTTTTTTGCGCAACATGTCTACTTGAAGAACATACTTTGTTTTGCTAAATACTTCTTATAGTTTTAATCTGGTACACAATACCGCACGAACAATAGATTTTTTCAGGACGCCAATTTTTTGACGTTTTTTCTAAAACCGAATAAAAAAAATGAAAGATATGGGGATATATTCAAAGGTCATAGGCGCTATGCGCCTATTTTTTGTTGTAATACCTTGCGCAACATGTCTACTTTTGAATGATACTCTATTTTAAGAAATACTACTTATAGTTTCACCAGAAAACATCATACCGCCCGAATGGAAGAATTTTCTAGAGCGTCAATTTTATGACGTTTTTCTCGAAAAACAAGTGAAAAACATGTAAGAAAGTTTTTGGTCTCGCGCTATAATAAGCGCTACACGCTCCATTTAGCGCTTACTTTTTTGCGCAACATGTCTACTTGAAGAACATACTTTGTTTTGCTAAATACTTCTTATAGTTTTAATCTGGTACACAATACCGCACGAACAATAGATTTTTTCAGGACGCCAATTTTTTTCCGTTTTTTCTAAAACCGAATAAAAAAATGAAAGATATGGGGATATATCAAAAGGTCATAGGCGCTATGCGCCTATTTTTTGTTGTAATACCTTGCGCAACATGTCTACTTTTGAATGATACTCTATTTTAAGAAATACTACTTATAGTTTCACCAGAAAACATCATACCGCCCGAATGGAAGAATTTTCTAGAGCGTCAATTTTATGACGTTTTTCTCGAAAAACAAGTGAAAAACATGTAAGAAAGTTTTTGGTCTCGCGCTATAATAAGCGCTACACGCTCCATTTAGCGCTTACTTTTTTGCGCAACATGTCTACTTGAAGAACATACTTTGTTTTGCTAAATACTTCTTATAGTTTTAATCTGGTACACAATACCGCACGAACAATAGATTTTTTCAGGACGCCAATTTTTTGACGTTTTTTCTAAAACCGAATAAAAAAAATGAAAGATATGGGGATATATTCAAAGGTCATAGGCGCTATGCGCCTATTTTTTGTTGTAATACCTTGCGCAACATGTCTACTTTTGAATGATACTCTATTTTAAGAAATACTACTTATAGTTTCACCAGAAAACATCATACCGCCCGAATGGAAGAATTTTCTAGAGCGTCAATTTTATGACGTTTTTCTCGAAAAACAAGTGAAAAACATGTAAGAAAGTTTTTGGTCTCGCGCTATAATAAGCGCTACACGCTCCATTTAGCGCTTACTTTTTTGCGCAACATGTCTACTTGAAGAACATACTTTGTTTTGCTAAATACTTCTTATAGTTTTAATCTGGTACACAATACCGCACGAACAATAGATTTTTTCAGGACGCCAATTTTTTGACGTTTTTTCTAAAACCGAATAAAAAAAATGAAAGATATGGGGATATATTAAAAGGTCATAGGCGCTATGCGCCTATTTTTACTTGTAATACCTTGCGCAACATGTCTACTTTTGAATGATACTCTATTTTAAGAAATACTACTTATAGTTTCACCAGAAAACATCATACCGCCCGAATGGAAGAATTTTCTAGAGCGTCAATTTTATGACGTTTTTCTCGAAAAACAAGTGAAAAACATGTAAGAAAGTTTTTGGTCTCGCGCTATAATAAGCGCTACACGCTCCATTTAGCGCTTACTTTTTTGCGCAACATGTCTACTTGAAGAACATACTTTGTTTTGCTAAATACTTCTTATAGTTTTAATCTGGTACACAATACCGCACGAACAATAGATTTTTTCAGGACGCCAATTTTTTGACGTTTTTTCTAAAACCGAATAAAAAAAATGAAAGATATGGGGATATATTAAAAGGTCATAGGCGCTATGCGCCTATTTTTTGTTGTAATACCTTGCGCAACATGTCTACTTTTGAATGATACTCTATTTTAAGAAATACTACTTATAGTTTCACCAGAAAACATCATACCGCCCGAATGGAAGAATTTTCTAGAGCGTCAATTTTATGACGTTTTTCTCGAAAAACAAGTGAAAAACATGTAAGAAAGTTTTTGGTCTCGCGCTATAATAAGCGCTACACGCTCCATTTAGCGCTTACTTTTTTGCGCAACATGTCTACTTGAAGAACATACTTTGTTTTGCTAAATACTTCTTATAGTTTTAATCTGGTACACAATACCGCACGAACAATAGATTTTTTCAGGACGCCAATTTTTTGACGTTTTTTCTAAAACCGAATAAAAAAAATGAAAGATATGGGGATATATTCAAAGGTCATAGGCGCTATGCGCCTATTTTTTGTTGTAATACCTTGCGCAACATGTCTACTTTTGAATGATACTCTATTTTAAGAAATACTACTTATAGTTTCACCAGAAAACATCATACCGCCCGAATGGAAGAATTTTCTAGAGCGTCAATTTTATGACGTTTTTCTCGAAAAACAAGTGAAAAACATGTAAGAAAGTTTTTGGTCTCGCGCTATAATAAGCGCTACACGCTCCATTTAGCGCTTACTTTTTTGCGCAACATGTCTACTTGAAGAACATACTTTGTTTTGCTAAATACTTCTTATAGTTTTAATCTGGTACACAATACCGCACGAACAATAGATTTTTTCAGGACGCCAATTTTTTGACGTTTTTTCTAAAACCGAATAAAAAAAATGAAAGATATGGGGATATATTCAAAGGTCATAGGCGCTATGCGCCTATTTTTTGTTGTAATACCTTGCGCAACATGTCTACTTTTAAATGATACTCTATTTTAAGAAATACTACTTATAGTTTCACCAGAAAACATCATACCGCCCGAATGGAAGAATTTTCTAGAGCGTCAATTTTATGACGTTTTTCTCGAAAAACAAGTGAAAAACATGTAAGAAAGTTTTTGGTCTCGCGCTATAATAAGCGCTACACGCTCCATTTAGCGCTTACTTTTTTGCGCAACATGTCTACTTGAAGAACATACTTTGTTTTGCTAAATACTTCTTATAGTTTTAATCTGGTACACAATACCGCACGAACAATAGATTTTTTCAGGACGCCAATTTTTTTCCGTTTTTTCTAAAACCGAATAAAAAAATGAAAGATATGGGGATATATCAAAAGGTCATAGGCGCTATGCGCCTATTTTTTGTTGTAATACCTTGCGCAACATGTCTACTTTTGAATGATACTCTATTTTAAGAAATACTACTTATAGTTTCACCAGAAAACATCATACCGCCCGAATGGAAGAATTTTCTAGAGCGTCAATTTTATGACGTTTTTCTCGAAAAACAAGTGAAAAACATGTAAGAAAGTTTTTGGTCTCGCGCTATAAAAAGCGCTACACGCTCCATTTAGCGCTTACTTTTTTGCGCAACATGTCTACTTGAAGAACATACTTTGTTTTGCTAAATACTTCTTATAGTTTTAATCTGGTACACAATACCGCACGAACAATAGATTTTTTCAGGACGCCAATTTTTTGACGTTTTTTCTAAAACCGAATAAAAAAAATGAAAGATATGGGGATATATTCAAAGGTCATAGGCGCTATGCGCCTATTTTTTGTTGTAATACCTTGCGCAACATGTCTACTTTTGAATGATACTCTATTTTAAGAAATACTACTTATAGTTTCACCAGAAAACATCATACCGCCCGAATGGAAGAATTTTCTAGAGCGTCAATTTTATGACGTTTTTCTCGAAAAACAAGTGAAAAACATGTAAGAAAGTTTTTGGTCTCGCGCTATAATAAGCGCTACACGCTCCATTTAGCGCTTACTTTTTTGCGCAACATGTCTACTTGAAGAACATACTTTGTTTTGCTAAATACTTCTTATAGTTTTAATCTGGTACACAATACCGCACGAACAATAGATTTTTTCAGGACGCCAATTTTTTGACGTTTTTTCTAAAACCGAATAAAAAAAATGAAAGATATGGGGATATATTAAAAGGTCATAGGCGCTATGCGCCTATTTTTACTTGTAATACCTTGCGCAACATGTCTACTTTTGAATGATACTCTATTTTAAGAAATACTACTTATAGTTTCACCAGAAAACATCATACCGCCCGAATGGAAGAATTTTCTAGAGCGTCAATTTTATGACGTTTTTCTCGAAAAACAAGTGAAAAACATGTAAGAAAGTTTTTGGTCTCGCGCTATAATAAGCGCTACACGCTCCATTTAGCGCTTACTTTTTTGCGCAACATGTCTACTTGAAGAACATACTTTGTTTTGCTAAATACTTCTTATAGTTTTAATCTGGTACACAATACCGCACGAACAATAGATTTTTTCAGGACGCCAATTTTTTGACGTTTTTTCTAAAACCGAATAAAAAAAATGAAAGATATGGGGATATATTAAAAGGTCATAGGCGCTATGCGCCTATTTTTTGTTGTAATACCTTGCGCAACATGTCTACTTTTGAATGATACTCTATTTTAAGAAATACTACTTATAGTTTCACCAGAAAACATCATACCGCCCGAATGGAAGAATTTTCTAGAGCGTCAATTTTATGACGTTTTTCTCGAAAAACAAGTGAAAAACATGTAAGAAAGTTTTTGGTCTCGCGCTATAATAAGCGCTACACGCTCCATTTAGCGCTTACTTTTTTGCGCAACATGTCTACTTGAAGAACATACTTTGTTTTGCTAAATACTTCTTATAGTTTTAATCTGGTACACAATACCGCACGAACAATAGATTTTTTCAGGACGCCAATTTTTTGACGTTTTTTCTAAAACCGAATAAAAAAAATGAAAGATATGGGGATATATTCAAAGGTCATAGGCGCTATGCGCCTATTTTTTGTTGTAATACCTTGCGCAACATGTCTACTTTTGAATGATACTCTATTTTAAGAAATACTACTAATAGTTTCACCAGAAAACATCATACCGCCCGAATGGAAGAATTTTCTAGAGCGTCAATTTTATGACGTTTTTCTCGAAAAACAAGTGAAAAACATGTAAGAAAGTTTTTGGTCTCGCGCTATAATAAGCGCTACACGCTCCATTTAGCGCTTACTTTTTTGCGCAACATGTCTACTTGAAGAACATACTTTGTTTTGCTAAATACTTCTTATAGTTTTAATCTGGTACACAATACCGCACGAACAATAGATTTTTTCAGGACGCCAATTTTTTGACGTTTTTTCTAAAACCGAATAAAAAAAATGAAAGATATGGGGATATATTAAAAGGTCATAGGCGCTATGCGCCTATTTTTTGTTGTAATACCTTGCGCAACATGTCTACTTTTGAATGATACTCTATTTTAAGAAATACTACTTATAGTTTCACCAGAAAACATCATACCGCCCGAATGGAAGAATTTTCTAGAGCGTCAATTTTATGACGTTTTTCTCGAAAAACAAGTGAAAAACATGTAAGAAAGTTTTTGGTCTCGCGCTATAATAAGCGCTACACGCTCCATTTAGCGCTTACTTTTTTGCGCAACATGTCTACTTGAAGAACATACTTTGTTTTGCTAAATACTTCTTATAGTTTTAATCTGGTACACAATACCGCACGAACAATAGATTTTTTCAGGACGCCAATTTTTTGACGTTTTTTCTAAAACCGAATAAAAAAAATGAAAGATATGGGGATATATTAAAAGGTCATAGGCGCTATGCGCCTATTTTTTGTTGTAATACCTTGCGCAACATGTCTACTTTTGAATAATACTCTATTTTAAGAAATACTACTTATAGTTTCACCAGAAAACATCATACCGCCCGAATGGAAGAATTTTCTAGAGCGTCAATTTTATGACGTTTTTCTCGAAAAACAAGTGAAAAACATGTAAGAAAGTTTTTGGTCTCGCGCTATAATAAGCGCTACACGCTCCATTTAGCGCTTACTTTTTTGCGCAACATGTCTACTTGAAGAACATACTTTGTTTTGCTAAATACTTCTTATAGTTTTAATCTGGTACACAATACCGCACGAACAATAGATTTTTTCAGGACGCCAATTTTTTGACGTTTTTTCTAAAACCGAATAAAAAAAATGAAAGATATGGGGATATATTCAAAGGTCATAGGCGCTATGCGCCTATTTTTTGTTGTAATACCTTGCGCAACATGTCTACTTTTGAATGATACTCTATTTTAAGAAATACTATAATAGTTTCACCAGAAAACATCATACCGCCCGAATGGAAGAATTTTCTAGAGCGTCAATTTTATGACGTTTTTCTCGAAAAACAAGTGAAAAACATGTAAGAAAGTTTTTGGTCTCGCGCTATAATAAGCGCTACACGCTCCATTTAGCGCTTACTTTTTTGCGCAACATGTCTACTTGAAGAACATACTTTGTTTTGCTAAATACTTCTTATAGTTTTAATCTGGTACACAATACCGCACGAACAATAGATTTTTTCAGGACGCCAATTTTTTTCCGTTTTTTCTAAAACCGAATAAAAAAAATGAAAGATATGGGGATATATTCAAAGGTCATAGGCGCTATGCGCCTATTTTTTGTTGTAATACCTTGCGCAACATGTCTACTTTTGAATGATACTCTATTTTAAGAAATACTACTAATAGTTTCACCAGAAAACATCATACCGCCCGAATGGAAGAATTTTCTAGAGCGTCAATTTTATGACGTTTTTCTCGAAAAACAAGTGAAAAACATGTAAGAAAGTTTTTGGTCTCGCGCTATAATAAGCGCTACACGCTCCATTTAGCGCTTACTTTTTTGCGCAACATGTCTACTTGAAGAACATACTTTGTTTTGCTAAATACTTCTTATAGTTTTAATCTGGTACACAATACCGCACGAACAATAGATTTTTTCAGGACGCCAATTTTTTTCCGTTTTTTCTAAAACCGAATAAAAAAAATGAAAGATATGGGGATATATTAAAAGGTCATAGGCGCTATGCGCCTATTTTTTGTTGTAATACCTTGCGCAACATGTCTACTTTTGAATGATACTCTATTTTAAGAAATACTACTTATAGTTTCACCAGAAAACATCATACCGCCCGAATGGAAGAATTTTCTAGAGCGTCAATTTTATGACGTTTTTCTCGAAAAACAAGTGAAAAACATGTAAGAAAGTTTTTGGTCTCGCGCTATAATAAGCGCTACACGCTCCATTTAGCGCTTACTTTTTTGCGCAACATGTCTACTTGAAGAACATACTTTGTTTTGCTAAATACTTCTTATAGTTTTAATCTGGTACACAATACCGCACGAACAATAGATTTTTTCAGGACGCCAATTTTTTGACGTTTTTTCTAAAACCGAATAAAAAAAATGAAAGATATGGGGATATATTAAAAGGTCATAGGCGCTATGCGCCTATTTTTTGTTGTAATACCTTGCGCAACATGTCTACTTTTGAATGATACTCTATTTTAAGAAATACTACTAATAGTTTCACCAGAAAACATCATACCGCCCGAATGGAAGAATTTTCTAGAGCGTCAATTTTATGACGTTTTTCTCGAAAAACAAGTGAAAAACATGTAAGAAAGTTTTTGGTCTCGCGCTATAATAAGCGCTACACGCTCCATTTAGCGCTTACTTTTTTGCGCAACATGTCTACTTGAAGAACATACTTTGTTTTGCTAAATACTTCTTATAGTTTTAATCTGGTACACAATACCGCACGAACAATAGATTTTTTCAGGACGCCAATTTTTTTCCGTTTTTTCTAAAACCGAATAAAAAAAATGAAAGATATGGGGATATATTAAAAGGTCATAGGCGCTATGCGCCTATTTTTTGTTGTAATACCTTGCGCAACATGTCTACTTTTGAATGATACTCTATTTTAAGAAATACTACTTATAGTTTCACCAGAAAACATCATACCGCCCGAATGGAAGAATTTTCTAGAGCGTCAATTTTATGACGTTTTTCTCGAAAAACAAGTGAAAAACATGTAAGAAAGTTTTTGGTCTCGCGCTATAATAAGCGCTACACGCTCCATTTAGCGCTTACTTTTTTGCGCAACATGTCTACTTGAAGAACATACTTTGTTTTGCTAAATACTTCTTATAGTTTTAATCTGGTACACAATACCGCACGAACAATAGATTTTTTCAGGACGCCAATTTTTTGACGTTTTTTCTAAAACCGAATAAAAAAAATGAAAGATATGGGGATATATTAAAAGGTCATAGGCGCTATGCGCCTATTTTTTGTTGTAATACCTTGCGCAACATGTCTACTTTTGAATGATACTCTATTTTAAGAAATACTACTTATAGTTTCACCAGAAAACATCATACCGCCCGAATGGAAGAATTTTCTAGAGCGTCAATTTTATGACGTTTTTCTCGAAAAACAAGTGAAAAACATGTAAGAAAGTTTTTGGTCTCGCGCTATAATAAGCGCTACACGCTCCATTTAGCGCTTACTTTTTTGCGCAACATGTCTACTTGAAGAACATACTTTGTTTTGCTAAATACTTCTTATAGTTTTAATCTGGTACACAATACCGCACGAACAATAGATTTTTTCAGGACGCCAATTTTTTTCCGTTTTTTCTAAAACCGAATAAAAAAATGAAAGATATGGGGATATATTAAAAGGTCATAGGCGCTATGCGCCTATTTTTTGTTGTAATACCTTGCGCAACATGTCTACTTTTGAATGATACTCTATTTTAAGAAATACTACTTATAGTTTCACCAGAAAACATCATACCGCCCGAATGGAAGAATTTTCTAGAGCGTCAATTTTATGACGTTTTTCTCGAAAAACAAGTGAAAAACATGTAAGAAAGTTTTTGGTCTCGCGCTATAATAAGCGCTACACGCTCCATTTAGCGCTTACTTTTTTGCGCAACATGTCTACTTGAAGAACATACTTTGTTTTGCTAAATACTTCTTATAGTTTTAATCTGGTACACAATACCGCACGAACAATAGATTTTTTCAGGACGCCAATTTTTTGACGTTTTTTCTAAAACCGAATAAAAAAAATGAAAGATATGGGGATATATTAAAAGGTCATAGGCGCTATGCGCCTATTTTTTGTTGTAATACCTTGCGCAACATGTCTACTTTTGAATGATACTCTATTTTAAGAAATACTACTTATAGTTTCACCAGAAAACATCATACCGCCCGAATGGAAGAATTTTCTAGAGCGTCAATTTTATGACGTTTTTCTCGAAAAACAAGTGAAAAACATGTAAGAAAGTTTTTGGTCTCGCGCTATAATAAGCGCTACACGCTCCATTTAGCGCTTACTTTTTTGCGCAACATGTCTACTTGAAGAACATACTTTGTTTTGCTAAATACTTCTTATAGTTTTAATCTGGTACACAATACCGCACGAACAATAGATTTTTTCAGGACGCCAATTTTTTTCCGTTTTTTCTAAAACCGAATAAAAAAATGAAAGATATGGGGATATATTAAAAGGTCATAGGCGCTATGCGCCTATTTTTTGTTGTAATACCTTGCGCAACATGTCTACTTTTGAATGATACTCTATTTTAAGAAATACTACTTATAGTTTCACCAGAAAACATCATACCGCCCGAATGGAAGAATTTTCTAGAGCGTCAATTTTATGACGTTTTTCTCGAAAAACAAGTGAAAAACATGTAAGAAAGTTTTTGGTCTCGCGCTATAATAAGCGCTACACGCTCCATTTAGCGCTTACTTTTTTGCGCAACATGTCTACTTGAAGAACATACTTTGTTTTGCTAAATACTTCTTATAGTTTTAATCTGGTACACAATACCGCACGAACAATAGATTTTTTCAGGACGCCAATTTTTTGACGTTTTTTCTAAAACCGAATAAAAAAAATGAAAGATATGGGGATATATTAAAAGGTCATAGGCGCTATGCGCCTATTTTTTGTTGTAATACCTTGCGCAACATGTCTACTTTTGAATGATACTCTATTTTAAGAAATACTACTTATAGTTTCACCAGAAAACATCATACCGCCCGAATGGAAGAATTTTCTAGAGCGTCAATTTTATGACGTTTTTCTCGAAAAACAAGTGAAAAACATGTAAGAAAGTTTTTGGTCTCGCGCTATAATAAGCGCTACACGCTCCATTTAGCGCTTACTTTTTTGCGCAACATGTCTACTTGAAGAACATACTTTGTTTTGCTAAATACTTCTTATAGTTTTAATCTGGTACACAATACCGCACGAACAATAGATTTTTTCAGGACGCCAATTTTTTGACGTTTTTTCTAAAACCGAATAAAAAAAATGAAAGATATGGGGATATATTAAAAGGTCATAGGCGCTATGCGCCTATTTTTTGTTGTAATACCTTGCGCAACATGTCTACTTTTGAATGATACTCTATTTTAAGAAATACTACTTATAGTTTCACCAGAAAACATCATACCGCCCGAATGGAAGAATTTTCTAGAGCGTCAATTTTATGACGTTTTTCTCGAAAAACAAGTGAAAAACATGTAAGAAAGTTTTTGGTCTCGCGCTATAATAAGCGCTACACGCTCCATTTAGCGCTTACTTTTTTGCGCAACATGTCTACTTGAAGAACATACTTTGTTTTGCTAAATACTTCTTATAGTTTTAATCTGGTACACAATACCGCACGAACAATAGATTTTTTCAGGACGCCAATTTTTTGACGTTTTTTCTAAAACCGAATAAAAAAAATGAAAGATATGGGGATATATTAAAAGGTCATAGGCGCTATGCGCCTATTTTTTGTTGTAATACCTTGCGCAACATGTCTACTTTTAAATGATACTCTATTTTAAGAAATACTACTTATAGTTTCACCAGAAAACATCATACCGCCTGAATGGAAGAATTTTCTAGAGCGTCAATTTTATGACGTTTTTCTCGAAAAACAAGTGAAAAACATGTAAGAAAGTTTTTGGTCTCGCGCTATAATAAGCGCTACACGCTCCATTTAGCGCTTACTTTTTTGCGCAACATGTCTACTTGAAGAACATACTTTGTTTTGCTAAATACTTCTTATAGTTTTAATCTGGTACACAATACCGCACGAACAATAGATTTTTTCAGGACGCCAATTTTTTGACGTTTTTTCTAAAACCGAATAAAAAAATGAAAGATATGGGGATATATTAAAAGGTCATAGGCGCTATGCGCCTATTTTTTGTTGTAATACCTTGCGCAACATGTCTACTTTTGAATGATACTCTATTTTAAGAAATACTACTTATAGTTTCACCAGAAAACATCATACCGCCCGAATGGAAGAATTTTCTAGAGCGTCAATTTTATGACGTTTTTCTCGAAAAACAAGTGAAAAACATGTAAGAAAGTTTTTGGTCTCGCGCTATAATAAGCGCTACACGCTCCATTTAGCGCTTACTTTTTTGCGCAACATGTCTACTTGAAGAACATACTTTGTTTTGCTAAATACTTCTTATAGTTTTAATCTGGTACACAATACCGCACGAACAATAGATTTTTTCAGGACGCCAATTTTTTGACGTTTTTTCTAAAACCGAATAAAAAAAATGAAAGATATGGGGATATATTCAAAGGTCATAGGCGCTATGCGCCTATTTTTTGTTGTAATACCTTGCGCAACATGTCTACTTTTGAATGATACTCTATTTTAAGAAATACTACTTATAGTTTCACCAGAAAACATCATACCGCCCGAATGGAAGAATTTTCTAGAGCGTCAATTTTATGACGTTTTTCTCGAAAAACAAGTGAAAAACATGTAAGAAAGTTTTTGGTCTCGCGCTATAATAAGCGCTACACGCTCCATTTAGCGCTTACTTTTTTGCGCAACATGTCTACTTGAAGAACATACTTTGTTTTGCTAAATACTTCTTATAGTTTTAATCTGGTACACAATACCGCACGAACAATAGATTTTTTCAGGACGCCAATTTTTTGACGTTTTTTCTAAAACCGAATAAAAAAAAATGAAAGATATGGGGATATATTAAAAGGTCATATGCGCTATGCGCCTATTTTTTGTTGTAATACCTTGCGAAACATGTCTACTTTTGAATGATACTCTATTTTAAGAAATACTACTTATAGTTTCACCAGAAAACATCATACCGCCCAAATGGAAGAATTTTCTAGAGCGTCAATTTTATGACGTTTTTCTCGAAAAACAAGTGAAAAACATGTAAGAAAGATTTTGGTCTCGCGCTATAATAAGCGCTAAACGCTCCATTTAGCGCTTACTTTTTTGCGCAACATGTCTACTTGAAGAACATATTTTATTTTGCTAAATACTTCTTATAGTTTTAATCTGGTACACAATACCGCACGAACAATAGATTTTTTCAGGACGCCAATTTTTTGACGTTTTTTCTAAAACCGAATAAAAAAAATGAAAGATATGGGGATATATTCAAAGGTCATAGGCGCTATGCGCCTATTTTTTGTTGTAATACCTTGCACAACATGTCTACTTTTGAATGATACTCTATTTTAAGAAATACTACTTATAGTTTCACCAGAAAACATCATACCGCCCAATGGAAGAATTTTCTAGAGCGTCAATTTTATGACGTTTTTCTCGAAAAACAAGTGAAAAACATGTAAGAAAGTTTTTGGTCTCGCGCTATAATAAGCGCTACACGCTCCATTTAGCGCTTACTTTTTTGCGCAACATGTCTATTTGAAGAACATACTTTGTTTTGCTAAATACTTCTTATAGTTTTAATCTGGTACACAATACCGCACGAACAATAGATTTTTTCAGGACGCCAATTTTTTGACGTTTTTTCTAAAACCGAATAAAAAAAAATGAAAGATATGGGGATATATTAAAAGGTCATAGGCGCTATGCGCTTATTTTTTGTTGTAATACCTTGCGCAACATGTCTACTTTTGAATGATACTCTATTTTAAGAAATACTACTTATAGTTTCACCAGAAAACATCATACCGCCCGAATGGAAGAATTTTCTAGAGCGTCAATTTTATGACGTTTTTCTCGAAAAACAAGTGAAAAACATGTAAGAAAGTTTTTGGTCTCGCGCTATAATAAGCGCTACACGCTCCATTTAGCGCTTACTTTTTTGCGCAACATGTCTACTTGAAGAACATACTTTGTTTTGCTAAATACTTCTTATAGTTTTAATCTGGTACACAATACCGCACGAACAATAGATTTTTTCAGGACGCCAATTTTTTGACGTTTTTTCTAAAACCGAATAAAAAAAAATGAAAGATATGGGGATATATTAAAAGGTCATATGCGCTATGCGCCTATTTTTTGTTGTAATACCTTGCGAAACATGTCTACTTTTGAATGATACTCTATTTTAAGAAATACTACTTATAGTTTCACCAGAAAACATCATACCGCCCAAATGGAAGATTTTTTCTAGAGCGTCAATTTTATGACGTTTTTCTCGAAAAACAAGTGAAAAACATGTAAGAAAGATTTTGGTCTCGCGCTATAATAAGCGCTAAACGCTCCATTTAGCGCTTACTTTTTTGCGCAACATGTCTACTTGAAGAACATATTTTATTTTGCTAAATACTTCTTATAGTTTTAATCTGGTACACAATACCGCACGAACAATAGATTTTTTCAGGACGCCAATTTTTTGACGTTTTTTCTAAAACCGAATAAAAAAAATGAAAGATATGGGGATATATTCAAAGGTCATAGGCGCTATGCGCCTATTTTTTGTTGTAATACCTTGCACAACATGTCTACTTTTGAATGATACTCTATTTTAAGAAATACTACTTATAGTTTCACCAGAAAACATCATACCGCCCAATGGAAGAATTTTCTAGAGCGTCAATTTTATGACGTTTTTCTCGAAAAACAAGTGAAAAACATGTAAGAAAGTTTTTGGTCTCGCGCTATAATAAGCGCTACACGCTCCATTTAGCGCTTACTTTTTTGCGCAACATGTCTATTTGAAGAACATACTTTGTTTTGCTAAATACTTCTTATAGTTTTAATCTGGTACACAATACCGCACGAACAATAGATTTTTTCAGGACGCCAATTTTTTGACGTTTTTTCTAAAACCGAATAAAAAAAAATGAAAGATATGGGGATATATTAAAAGGTCATAGGCGCTATGCGCTTATTTTTTGTTGTAATACCTTGCGCAACATGTCTACTTTTGAATGATACTCTATTTTAAGAAATACTACTTATAGTTTCACCAGAAAACATCATACCGCCCGAATGGAAGAATTTTCTAGAGCGTCAATTTTATGACGTTTTTCTCGAAAAACAAGTGAAAAACATGTAAGAAAGTTTTTGGTCTCGCGCTATAATAAGCGCTACACGCTCCATTTAGCGCTTACTTTTTTGCGCAACATGTCTACTTGAAGAACATACTTTGTTTTGCTAAATACTTCTTATAGTTTTAATCTGGTACACAATACCGCACGAACAATAGATTTTTTCAGGACGCCAATTTTTTGACGTTTTTTCTAAAACCGAATAAAAAAAATGAAAGATATGGGGATACATTAAAAGGTCATAGGTGCTATGCGCCTATTTTTTGTTGTAATACCTTGCGCAACATGTCTACTTTTGAATGATACTCTATTTTAAGAAATACTACTTATAGTTTCACCAGAAAACATCATACCGCCCGAATGGAAGAATTTTCTAGAGCGTCAATTTTATGACGTTTTTCTCGAAAAACAAGTGAAAAACATGTAAGAAAGTTTTTGGTCTCGCGCTATAATAAGCGCTACACGCTCCATTTAGCGCTTACTTTTTTGCACAACATGTCTACTTGAAGAACATACTTTGTTTTGCTAAATACTTCTTATAGTTTTAATCTGGTACACAATACTGCACGAACAATAGATTTTTTCAGGACGCCAATTTTTTGACGTTTTTTCTAAAACCGAATAAAAAAAATGAAAGATATGGGGATATATTAAAAGGTCATAGGCGCTATGCGCCTATTTTTTGTTGTAATACCTTGCGCAACATGTCTACTTTTGAATGATACTCTATTTTAAGAAATACTACTTATAGTTTCACCAGAAAACATCATACCGCCCGAATGGAAGAATTTTCTAGAGCGTCAATTTTATGACGTTTTTCTCGAAAAACAAGTGAAAAACATGTAAGAAAGTTTTTGGTCTCGCGCTATAATAAGCGCTACACGCTCCATTTAGCGCTTACTTTTTTGCGCAACATGTCTACTTGAAGAACATACTTTGTTTTGCTAAATACTTCTTATAGTTTTAATCTGGTACACAATACCGCACGAACAATAGATTTTTTCAGGACGCCAATTTTTTGACGTTTTTTCTAAAACCGAATAAAAAAAATGAAAGATATGGGGATATATTAAAAGGTCATAGGCGCTATGCGCCTATTTTTTGTTGTAATACCTTGCGCAACATGTCTACTTTTGAATGATACTCTATTTTAAGAAATACTACTTATAGTTTCACCAGAAAACATCATACCACCCGAATGGAAGAATCTTCTAGAGCGTCAATTTTATGACGTTTTTCTCGAAAAACAAGTGAAAAACATGTAAGAAAGTTTTTGGTCTCGCGCTATAATAAGCGCTACACGCTCCATTTAGCGCTTACTTTTTTGCACAACATGTCTACTTGAAGAACATACTTTGTTTTGCTAAATACTTCTTATAGTTTTAATCTGGTACACAATACCGCACGAACAATAGATTTTTTCAGGACGCCAATTTTTTGACGTTTTTTCTAAAACCGAATAAAAAAAATGAAAGATATGGGGATATATTAAAAGGTCATAGGCGCTATGCACCTATTTTTTGTTGTAATACCTTGCGCAACATGTCTACTTTTGAATGATACTCTATCTTAAGAAATACTACTTATAGTTTCACCAGAAAACATCATACCGCCCGAATGGAAGAATTTTCTAGAGCGTCAATTTTATGACGTTTTTCTCGAAAAACAAGTGAAAACATGTAAGAAAGTTTTTGGTCTCGCGCTATAATAAGCGCTACACGCTCCATTTAGCGCTTACTTTTTTGCGCAACATGTCTACTTGAAGAACATACTTTGTTTTGCTAAATACTTCTTATAGTTTTAATCTGGTACACAATACCGCACGAACAATAGATTTTTTCAGGACGCCAATTTTTTGACGTTTTTTCTAAAACCGAATAAAAAAAATGAAAGATATGGGGATATATTAAAAGGTCATAGGCGCTATGCGCCTATTTTTTGTTGTAATACCTTGCGAAACATGTCTACTTTTGAATGATACTCTATTTTAAGAAATACTACTTATAGTTTCACCAGAAAACATCATACCGCCCGAATGGAAGAATTTTCTAGAGCGTCAATTTTATGACGTTTTTCTCGAAAAACAAGTGAAAAACATGTAAGAAAGTTTTTGGTCTCGCGCTATAATAAGCGCTACACGCTCCATTTAGCGCTTACTTTTTTGCGCAACATGTCTACTTGAAGAACATACTTTGTTTTGCTAAATACTTCTTATAGTTTTAATCTGGTACACAATACCGCACGAACAATAGATTTTTTCAGGACGCCAATTTTTTGACGTTTTTTCTAAAACCGAATAAAAAAAATGAAAGATATGGGGATATATTAAAAGGTCATAGGCGCTATGCGCCTATTTTTTGTTGTAATACCTTGCGCAACATGTCTACTTTTAAATGATACTCTATTTTAAGAAATACTACTTATAGTTTCACCAGAAAACATCATACCGCCTGAATGGAAGAATTTTCTAGAGCGTCAATTTTATGACGTTTTTCTCGAAAAACAAGTGAAAAACATGTAAGAAAGTTTTTGGTCTCGCGCTATAATAAGCGCTACACGCTCCATTTAGCGCTTACTTTTTTGCGCAACATGTCTACTTGAAGAACATACTTTGTTTTGCTAAATACTTCTTATAGTTTTAATCTGGTACACAATACCGCACGAACAATAGATTTTTTCAGGACGCCAATTTTTTGACGTTTTTTCTAAAACCGAATAAAAAAATGAAAGATATGGGGATATATTAAAAGGTCATAGGCGCTATGCGCCTATTTTTTGTTGTAATACCTTGCGCAACATGTCTACTTTTGAATGATACTCTATTTTAAGAAATACTACTTATAGTTTCACCAGAAAACATCATACCGCCCGAATGGAAGAATTTTCTAGAGCGTCAATTTTATGACGTTTTTCTCGAAAAACAAGTGAAAAACATGTAAGAAAGTTTTTGGTCTCGCGCTATAATAAGCGCTACACGCTCCATTTAGCGCTTACTTTTTTGCGCAACATGTCTACTTGAAGAACATACTTTGTTTTGCTAAATACTTCTTATAGTTTTAATCTGGTACACAATACCGCACGAACAATAGATTTTTTCAGGACGCCAATTTTTTGACGTTTTTTCTAAAACCGAATAAAAAAAATGAAAGATATGGGGATATATTCAAAGGTCATAGGCGCTATGCGCCTATTTTTTGTTGTAATACCTTGCGCAACATGTCTACTTTTGAATGATACTCTATTTTAAGAAATACTACTTATAGTTTCACCAGAAAACATCATACCGCCCGAATGGAAGAATTTTCTAGAGCGTCAATTTTATGACGTTTTTCTCGAAAAACAAGTGAAAAACATGTAAGAAAGTTTTTGGTCTCGCGCTATAATAAGCGCTACACGCTCCATTTAGCGCTTACTTTTTTGCGCAACATGTCTACTTGAAGAACATACTTTGTTTTGCTAAATACTTCTTATAGTTTTAATCTGGTACACAATACCGCACGAACAATAGATTTTTTCAGGACGCCAATTTTTTGACGTTTTTTCTAAAACCGAATAAAAAAAAATGAAAGATATGGGGATATATTAAAAGGTCATATGCGCTATGCGCCTATTTTTTGTTGTAATACCTTGCGAAACATGTCTACTTTTGAATGATACTCTATTTTAAGAAATACTACTTATAGTTTCACCAGAAAACATCATACCGCCCAAATGGAAGAATTTTCTAGAGCGTCAATTTTATGACGTTTTTCTCGAAAAACAAGTGAAAAACATGTAAGAAAGATTTTGGTCTCGCGCTATAATAAGCGCTAAACGCTCCATTTAGCGCTTACTTTTTTGCGCAACATGTCTACTTGAAGAACATATTTTATTTTGCTAAATACTTCTTATAGTTTTAATCTGGTACACAATACCGCACGAACAATAGATTTTTTCAGGACGCCAATTTTTTGACGTTTTTTCTAAAACCGAATAAAAAAAATGAAAGATATGGGGATATATTCAAAGGTCATAGGCGCTATGCGCCTATTTTTTGTTGTAATACCTTGCACAACATGTCTACTTTTGAATGATACTCTATTTTAAGAAATACTACTTATAGTTTCACCAGAAAACATCATACCGCCCAATGGAAGAATTTTCTAGAGCGTCAATTTTATGACGTTTTTCTCGAAAAACAAGTGAAAAACATGTAAGAAAGTTTTTGGTCTCGCGCTATAATAAGCGCTACACGCTCCATTTAGCGCTTACTTTTTTGCGCAACATGTCTATTTGAAGAACATACTTTGTTTTGCTAAATACTTCTTATAGTTTTAATCTGGTACACAATACCGCACGAACAATAGATTTTTTCAGGACGCCAATTTTTTGACGTTTTTTCTAAAACCGAATAAAAAAAAATGAAAGATATGGGGATATATTAAAAGGTCATAGGCGCTATGCGCTTATTTTTTGTTGTAATACCTTGCGCAACATGTCTACTTTTGAATGATACTCTATTTTAAGAAATACTACTTATAGTTTCACCAGAAAACATCATACCGCCCGAATGGAAGAATTTTCTAGAGCGTCAATTTTATGACGTTTTTCTCGAAAAACAAGTGAAAAACATGTAAGAAAGTTTTTGGTCTCGCGCTATAATAAGCGCTACACGCTCCATTTAGCGCTTACTTTTTTGCGCAACATGTCTACTTGAAGAACATACTTTGTTTTGCTAAATACTTCTTATAGTTTTAATCTGGTACACAATACCGCACGAACAATAGATTTTTTCAGGACGCCAATTTTTTGACGTTTTTTCTAAAACCGAATAAAAAAAAATGAAAGATATGGGGATATATTAAAAGGTCATATGCGCTATGCGCCTATTTTTTGTTGTAATACCTTGCGAAACATGTCTACTTTTGAATGATACTCTATTTTAAGAAATACTACTTATAGTTTCACCAGAAAACATCATACCGCCCAAATGGAAGATTTTTTCTAGAGCGTCAATTTTATGACGTTTTTCTCGAAAAACAAGTGAAAAACATGTAAGAAAGATTTTGGTCTCGCGCTATAATAAGCGCTAAACGCTCCATTTAGCGCTTACTTTTTTGCGCAACATGTCTACTTGAAGAACATATTTTATTTTGCTAAATACTTCTTATAGTTTTAATCTGGTACACAATACCGCACGAACAATAGATTTTTTCAGGACGCCAATTTTTTGACGTTTTTTCTAAAACCGAATAAAAAAAATGAAAGATATGGGGATATATTCAAAGGTCATAGGCGCTATGCGCCTATTTTTTGTTGTAATACCTTGCACAACATGTCTACTTTTGAATGATACTCTATTTTAAGAAATACTACTTATAGTTTCACCAGAAAACATCATACCGCCCAATGGAAGAATTTTCTAGAGCGTCAATTTTATGACGTTTTTCTCGAAAAACAAGTGAAAAACATGTAAGAAAGTTTTTGGTCTCGCGCTATAATAAGCGCTACACGCTCCATTTAGCGCTTACTTTTTTGCGCAACATGTCTATTTGAAGAACATACTTTGTTTTGCTAAATACTTCTTATAGTTTTAATCTGGTACACAATACCGCACGAACAATAGATTTTTTCAGGACGCCAATTTTTTGACGTTTTTTCTAAAACCGAATAAAAAAAAATGAAAGATATGGGGATATATTAAAAGGTCATAGGCGCTATGCGCTTATTTTTTGTTGTAATACCTTGCGCAACATGTCTACTTTTGAATGATACTCTATTTTAAGAAATACTACTTATAGTTTCACCAGAAAACATCATACCGCCCGAATGGAAGAATTTTCTAGAGCGTCAATTTTATGACGTTTTTCTCGAAAAACAAGTGAAAAACATGTAAGAAAGTTTTTGGTCTCGCGCTATAATAAGCGCTACACGCTCCATTTAGCGCTTACTTTTTTGCGCAACATGTCTACTTGAAGAACATACTTTGTTTTGCTAAATACTTCTTATAGTTTTAATCTGGTACACAATACCGCACGAACAATAGATTTTTTCAGGACGCCAATTTTTTGACGTTTTTTCTAAAACCGAATAAAAAAAATGAAAGATATGGGGATACATTAAAAGGTCATAGGTGCTATGCGCCTATTTTTTGTTGTAATACCTTGCGCAACATGTCTACTTTTGAATGATACTCTATTTTAAGAAATACTACTTATAGTTTCACCAGAAAACATCATACCGCCCGAATGGAAGAATTTTCTAGAGCGTCAATTTTATGACGTTTTTCTCGAAAAACAAGTGAAAAACATGTAAGAAAGTTTTTGGTCTCGCGCTATAATAAGCGCTACACGCTCCATTTAGCGCTTACTTTTTTGCACAACATGTCTACTTGAAGAACATACTTTGTTTTGCTAAATACTTCTTATAGTTTTAATCTGGTACACAATACTGCACGAACAATAGATTTTTTCAGGACGCCAATTTTTTGACGTTTTTTCTAAAACCGAATAAAAAAAATGAAAGATATGGGGATATATTAAAAGGTCATAGGCGCTATGCGCCTATTTTTTGTTGTAATACCTTGCGCAACATGTCTACTTTTGAATGATACTCTATTTTAAGAAATACTACTTATAGTTTCACCAGAAAACATCATACCGCCCGAATGGAAGAATTTTCTAGAGCGTCAATTTTATGACGTTTTTCTCGAAAAACAAGTGAAAAACATGTAAGAAAGTTTTTGGTCTCGCGCTATAATAAGCGCTACACGCTCCATTTAGCGCTTACTTTTTTGCGCAACATGTCTACTTGAAGAACATACTTTGTTTTGCTAAATACTTCTTATAGTTTTAATCTGGTACACAATACCGCACGAACAATAGATTTTTTCAGGACGCCAATTTTTTGACGTTTTTTCTAAAACCGAATAAAAAAAATGAAAGATATGGGGATATATTAAAAGGTCATAGGCGCTATGCGCCTATTTTTTGTTGTAATACCTTGCGCAACATGTCTACTTTTGAATGATACTCTATTTTAAGAAATACTACTTATAGTTTCACCAGAAAACATCATACCACCCGAATGGAAGAATCTTCTAGAGCGTCAATTTTATGACGTTTTTCTCGAAAAACAAGTGAAAAACATGTAAGAAAGTTTTTGGTCTCGCGCTATAATAAGCGCTACACGCTCCATTTAGCGCTTACTTTTTTGCACAACATGTCTACTTGAAGAACATACTTTGTTTTGCTAAATACTTCTTATAGTTTTAATCTGGTACACAATACCGCACGAACAATAGATTTTTTCAGGACGCCAATTTTTTGACGTTTTTTCTAAAACCGAATAAAAAAAATGAAAGATATGGGGATATATTAAAAGGTCATAGGCGCTATGCACCTATTTTTTGTTGTAATACCTTGCGCAACATGTCTACTTTTGAATGATACTCTATCTTAAGAAATACTACTTATAGTTTCACCAGAAAACATCATACCGCCCGAATGGAAGAATTTTCTAGAGCGTCAATTTTATGACGTTTTTCTCGAAAAACAAGTGAAAACATGTAAGAAAGTTTTTGGTCTCGCGCTATAATAAGCGCTACACGCTCCATTTAGCGCTTACTTTTTTGCGCAACATGTCTACTTGAAGAACATACTTTGTTTTGCTAAATACTTCTTATAGTTTTAATCTGGTACACAATACCGCACGAACAATAGATTTTTTCAGGACGCCAATTTTTTGACGTTTTTTCTAAAACCGAATAAAAAAAATGAAAGATATGGGGATATATTAAAAGGTCATAGGCGCTATGCGCCTATTTTTTGTTGTAATACCTTGCGAAACATGTCTACTTTTGAATGATACTCTATTTTAAGAAATACTACTTATAGTTTCACCAGAAAACATCATACCGCCCGAATGGAAGAATTTTCTAGAGCGTCAATTTTATGACGTTTTTCTCGAAAAACAAGTGAAAAACATGTAAGAAAGTTTTTGGTCTCGCGCTATAATAAGCGCTACACGCTCCATTTAGCGCTTACTTTTTTGCGCAACATGTCTACTTGAAGAACATACTTTGTTTTGCTAAATACTTCTTAATTATAGTTTTAATCTGGTACACAATACCGCACGAACAATAGATTTTTTCAGGACGCCAATTTTTTGACGTTTTTTCTAAAACCGAATAAAAAAAATGAAAGATATGGGGATATATTAAAAGGTCATAGGCGCTATGCGCCTATTTTTTGTTGTAATACCTTGCGCAACATGTCTACTTTTGAATGATACTCTATTTTAAGAAATACTACTTATAGTTTCACCAGAAAACATCATACCGCCCGAATGGAAGAATTTTCTAGAGCGTCAATTTTATGACGTTTTTCTCGAAAAACAAGTGAAAAACATGTAAGAAAGTTTTTTGGTCTCGCGCTATAATAAGCGCTACACGCTCCATTAAGCGCTTACTTTTTTGCGCAACATGTCTACTTGAAGAACATACTTTGTTTTGCTAAATACTTCTTATAGTTTTAATCTGGTACACAATACCGCACGAACAATAGATTTTTTCAGGACGCCAATTTTTTGACGTTTTTCTAAAACCGAATAAAAAAAATGAAAGATATGGGGATATATTAAAAGGTCATAGGGGCTATGCGCCTATTTTTTGTTGTAATACCTTGCGCAACATGTCTACTTTTGAATGATACTCTATTTTAAGAAATACTACTTATAGTTTCACCAGAAAACATCATACCGCCCGAATGGAAGAATTTTCTAGAGCGTCAATTTTATGACGTTTTTCTCGAAAAACAAGTGAAAAACATGTAAGAAAGTTTTTGGTCTCGCGCTATAATAAGCGCTACACGCTCCATTTAGCGCTTACTTTTTTGCGCAACATGTCTACTTGAAGAACATACTTTGTTTTGCTAAATACTTCTTATAGTTTTAATCTGGTACACAATACCGCACGAACAATAGATTTTTTCAGGACGCCAATTTTTTTCCGTTTTTTCTAAAACCGAATAAAAAAAATGAAAGATATGGGGATATATGAAAAGGTCATAGGCGCTATGCGCCTATTTTTTGTTGTAATACCTTGCGCAACATGTCTACTTTTAAATGATACTCTATTTTAAGAAATACTACTTATAGTTTCACCAGAAAACATCATACCGCCCGAATGGAAGAATTTTCTAGAGCGTCAATTTTATGACGTTTTTCTCGAAAAACAAGTGAAAAACATGTAAGAAAGTTTTTGGTCTCGCGCTATAATAAGCGCTACACGCTCCATTTAGCGCTTACTTTTTTGCACAACATGTCTACTTGAAGAACATACTTTGTTTTGCTAAATACTTCTTATAGTTTTAATCTGGTACACAATACTGCACGAACAATAGATTTTTTCAGGACGCCAATTTTTTGACGTTTTTTCTAAAACCGAATAAAAAAAATGAAAGATATGGGGATATATTAAAAGGTCATAGGCGCTATGCGCCTATTTTTTGTTGTAATACCTTGCGCAACATGTCTACTTTTGAATGATACTCTATTTTAAGAAATACTACTTATAGTTTCACCAGAAAACATCATACCGCCCGAATGGAAGAATTTTCTAGAGCGTCAATTTTATGACGTTTTTCTCGAAAAACAAGTGAAAAACATGTAAGAAAGTTTTTGGTCTCGCGCTATAATAAGCGCTACACGCTCCATTTAGCGCTTACTTTTTTGCGCAACATGTCTACTTGAAGAACATACTTTGTTTTGCTAAATACTTCTTATAGTTTTAATCTGGTACACAATACCGCACGAACAATAGATTTTTTCAGGACGCCAATTTTTTGACGTTTTTTCTAAAACCGAATAAAAAAAATGAAAGATATGGGGATATATTAAAAGGTCATAGGCGCTATGCGCCTATTTTTTGTTGTAATACCTTGCGCAACATGTCTACTTTTGAATGATACTCTATTTTAAGAAATACTACTTATAGTTTCACCAGAAAACATCATACCACCCGAATGGAAGAATCTTCTAGAGCGTCAATTTTATGACGTTTTTCTCGAAAAACAAGTGAAAAACATGTAAGAAAGTTTTTGGTCTCGCGCTATAATAAGCGCTACACGCTCCATTTAGCGCTTACTTTTTTGCACAACATGTCTACTTGAAGAACATACTTTGTTTTGCTAAATACTTCTTATAGTTTTAATCTGGTACACAATACCGCACGAACAATAGATTTTTTCAGGACGCCAATTTTTTGACGTTTTTTCTAAAACCGAATAAAAAAAATGAAAGATATGGGGATATATTAAAAGGTCATAGGCGCTATGCACCTATTTTTTGTTGTAATACCTTGCGCAACATGTCTACTTTTGAATGATACTCTATCTTAAGAAATACTACTTATAGTTTCACCAGAAAACATCATACCGCCCGAATGGAAGAATTTTCTAGAGCGTCAATTTTATGACGTTTTTCTCGAAAAACAAGTGAAAACATGTAAGAAAGTTTTTGGTCTCGCGCTATAATAAGCGCTACACGCTCCATTTAGCGCTTACTTTTTTGCGCAACATGTCTACTTGAAGAACATACTTTGTTTTGCTAAATACTTCTTATAGTTTTAATCTGGTACACAATACCGCACGAACAATAGATTTTTTCAGGACGCCAATTTTTTGACGTTTTTTCTAAAACCGAATAAAAAAAATGAAAGATATGGGGATATATTAAAAGGTCATAGGCGCTATGCGCCTATTTTTTGTTGTAATACCTTGCGAAACATGTCTACTTTTGAATGATACTCTATTTTAAGAAATACTACTTATAGTTTCACCAGAAAACATCATACCGCCCGAATGGAAGAATTTTCTAGAGCGTCAATTTTATGACGTTTTTCTCGAAAAACAAGTGAAAAACATGTAAGAAAGTTTTTGGTCTCGCGCTATAATAAGCGCTACACGCTCCATTTAGCGCTTACTTTTTTGCGCAACATGTCTACTTGAAGAACATACTTTGTTTTGCTAAATACTTCTTAATTATAGTTTTAATCTGGTACACAATACCGCACGAACAATAGATTTTTTCAGGACGCCAATTTTTTGACGTTTTTTCTAAAACCGAATAAAAAAAATGAAAGATATGGGGATATATTAAAAGGTCATAGGCGCTATGCGCCTATTTTTTGTTGTAATACCTTGCGCAACATGTCTACTTTTGAATGATACTCTATTTTAAGAAATACTACTTATAGTTTCACCAGAAAACATCATACCGCCCGAATGGAAGAATTTTCTAGAGCGTCAATTTTATGACGTTTTTCTCGAAAAACAAGTGAAAAACATGTAAGAAAGTTTTTTGGTCTCGCGCTATAATAAGCGCTACACGCTCCATTAAGCGCTTACTTTTTTGCGCAACATGTCTACTTGAAGAACATACTTTGTTTTGCTAAATACTTCTTATAGTTTTAATCTGGTACACAATACCGCACGAACAATAGATTTTTTCAGGACGCCAATTTTTTGACGTTTTTCTAAAACCGAATAAAAAAAATGAAAGATATGGGGATATATTAAAAGGTCATAGGGGCTATGCGCCTATTTTTTGTTGTAATACCTTGCGCAACATGTCTACTTTTGAATGATACTCTATTTTAAGAAATACTACTTATAGTTTCACCAGAAAACATCATACCGCCCGAATGGAAGAATTTTCTAGAGCGTCAATTTTATGACGTTTTTCTCGAAAAACAAGTGAAAAACATGTAAGAAAGTTTTTGGTCTCGCGCTATAATAAGCGCTACACGCTCCATTTAGCGCTTACTTTTTTGCGCAACATGTCTACTTGAAGAACATACTTTGTTTTGCTAAATACTTCTTATAGTTTTAATCTGGTACACAATACCGCACGAACAATAGATTTTTTCAGGACGCCAATTTTTTTCCGTTTTTTCTAAAACCGAATAAAAAAAATGAAAGATATGGGGATATATGAAAAGGTCATAGGCGCTATGCGCCTATTTTTTGTTGTAATACCTTGCGCAACATGTCTACTTTTAAATGATACTCTATTTTAAGAAATACTACTTATAGTTTCACCAGAAAACATCATACCGCCCGAATGGAAGAATTTTCTAGAGCGTCAATTTTATGACGTTTTTCTCGAAAAACAAGTGAAAAACATGTAAGAAAGTTTTTGGTCTCGCGCTATAATAAGCGCTACACGCTCCATTTAGTGCTTACTTTTTTGCGCAACATGTCTACTTGAAGAACATACTTTGTTTTGCTAAATACTTCTTATAGTTTTAATCTGGTACACAATACCGCACGAACAATAGATTTTTTCAGGACGCCAATTTTTTGACGTTTTTTCTAAAACCGAATAAAAAAAATGAAGGATATGGGGATATATTAAAAGGTCATAGGCGCTATGCGCCTATTTTTTGTTGTAATACCTTGCGCAACATGTCTACTTTTGAATGATACTCTATTTTAAGAAATACTACTTATAGTTTCACCAGAAAACATCATACCGCCCGAATGGAAGAATTTTCTAGAGCGTCAATTTTATGACGTTTTTCTCGAAAAACAAGTGAAAAACATGTAAGAAAGTTTTTGGTCTCGCGCTATAATAAGCGCTACACGCTCCATTTAGCGCTTACTTTTTTGCGCAACATGTCTACTTGAAGAACATACTTTGTTTTGCTAAATACTTCTTAATTATAGTTTTAATCTGGTACACAATACCGCACGAACAATAGATTTTTTCAGGACGCCAATTTTTTGACGTTTTTTCTAAAACCGAATAAAAAAAATGAAAGATATGGGGATATATTAAAAGGTCATAGGCGCTATGCGCCTATTTTTTGTTGTAATACCTTGCGCAACATGTCTACTTTTGAATGATACTCTATTTTAAGAAATACTACTTATAGTTTCACCAAAAAACATCATACCGCCCGAATGGAAGAATTTTCTAGAGCGTCAATTTTATGACGTTTTTCTCGAAAAACAAGTGAAAAACATGTAAGAAAGTTTTTGGTCTCGCGCTATAATAAGCGCTACACGCTCCATTTAGCGCTTACTTTTTTGCGCAACATGTCTACTTGAAGAACATACTTTGTTTTGCTAAATACTTCTTAATTATAGTTTTAATCTGGTACACAATACCGCACGAACAATAGATTTTTTCAGGACGCCAATTTTTTTACGTTTTTTCTAAAACCGAATAAAAAAAATGAAAGATATGGGGATATATTAAAAGGTCATAGGCGCTATGCGCCTATTTTTTGTTGTAATACCTTGCGCAACATGTCTACTTTTGAATGATACTCTATTTTAAGAAATACTACTTATAGTTTCACCAGAAAACATCATACCGCCCGAATGGAAGAATTTTCTAGAGCGTCAATTTTATGACGTTTTTCTCGAAAAACAAGTGAAAAACATGTAAGAAAGTTTTTGGTCTCGCGCTATAATAAGCGCTACACGCTCCATTTAGCGCTTACTTTTTTGCGCAACATGTCTACTTGAAGAACATACTTTGTTTTGCTAAATACTTCTTATAGTTTTAATCTGGTACACATTACCGCACGAACAATAGATTTTTTCAGGACGCCAATTTTTTGACGTTTTTTCTAAAACCGAATAAAAAAAATGAAAGATGTGGGGATATATTAAAAGGTCATAGGCGCTATGCGCCTATTTTTTGTTGTAATACCTTGCGCAACATGTCTACTTTTGAATGATACTCTATTTTAAGAAATACTACTTATAGTTTCACCAGAAAACATCATACCGCCCGAATGGAAGAATTTTCTAGAGCGTCAATTTTATGACGTTTTTCTCGAAAAACAAGTGAAAAACATGTAAGAAAGTTTTTGGTCTCGCGCTATAATAAGCGCTACACGCTCCATTTAGCGCTTACTTTTTTGCGCAACATGTCTACTTGAAGAACATACTTTGTTTTGCTAAATACTTCTTATAGTTTTAATCTGGTACACAATACCGCACGAACAATAGATTTTTTCAGGACGCCAATTTTTTGACGTTTTTTTCTAAAACCGAATAAAAAAAATGAAAGATATGGGGATATATTAAAAGTTCATAGGCGCTATGCGCCTATTTTTTGTTGTAATACCTTGCGCAACATGTCTACTTTTGAATGATACTCTATTTTAAGAAATACTACTTATAGTTTCACCAGAAAACATCATACCGCCCGAATGGAAGAATTTTCTAGAGCGTCAATTTTATGACGTTTTTCTCGAAAAACAAGTGAAAAACATGTAAGAAAGTTTTTGGTCTCGCGCTATAATAAGCGCTACACACTCCATTTAGCGCTTACTTTTTTGCGCAACATGTCTACTTGAAGAACATACTTTGTTTTGCTAAATACTTCTTATAGTTTTAATCTGGTACACAATACCGCACGAACAATAGATTTTTTCAGGACGCCAATTTTTTGACGTTTTTTCTAAAACCGAATAAAAAAAATGAAAGATATGGGGATATATTAAAAGGTCATAGGCGCTATGCGCCTATTTTTTGTTGTAATACCTTGCGCAACATGTCTACTTTTGAATGATACTCTATTTTAAGAAATACTACTTATAGTTTCACCAGAAAACATCATACCGCCCGAATGGAAGAATTTTCTAGAGCGTCAATTTTATGACGTTTTTCTCGAAAAACAAGTGAAAAACATGTAAGAAAGTTTTTGGTCTCGCGCTATAATAAGCGCTACACGCTCCATTTAGCGCTTACTTTTTTGCGCAACATGTCTACTTGAAGAACATACTTTGTTTTGCTAAATACTTCTTATAGTTTTAATCTGGTACACAATACCGCACGAACAATAGATTTTTTCAGGACGCCAATTTTTTGACGTTTTTTCTAAAACCGAATAAAAAAAATGAAAGATATGGGGATATATTAAAAGGTCATAGGCGCTATGCGCCTATTTTTTGTTGTAATACCTTGCGCAACATGTCTACTTTTGAATGATACTCTATTTTAAGAAATACTACTTATAGTTTCACCAAAAAACATCATACCGCCCGAATGGAAGAATTTTCTAGAGCGTCAATTTTATGACGTTTTTCTCGAAAAACAAGTTAAAAACATGTAAGAAAGTTTTTGGTCTCGCGCTATAATAAGCGCTACACGCTCCATTTAGCGCTTACTTTTTTGCGCAACATGTCTACTTGAAGAACATACTTTGTTTTGCTAAATACTTCTTATAGTTTTAATCTGGTACACAATACCGCACGAACAATAGATTTTTTCAGGACGCCAATTTTTTGACGTTTTTTCTAAAACCGAATAAAAAAAATGAAAGATATGGGGATATATTAAAAGGGCGCCTATTTTTTGTTGTAATACCTTGCGCAACATGTCTACTTTTGAATGATACTCTATTTTAAGAAATACTACTTATAGTTTCACCAGAAAACATCGTACCGCCCGAATGGAAGAATTTTCTAGAGCGTCAATTTTATGACGTTTTTCTCGAAAAACAAGTGAAAAACATGTAAGAAAGTTTTTGGTCTCGCGCAATATTGAGCGCTACACGCTCCATTTAGCGCTTACTTTTTTGCGCAACATGTCTACTTGAAGAACATACTTTGTTTTGCTAAATACTTCTTAATTATAGTTTTAATCTGGTACACAATACCGCACGAACAATAGATTTTTTCAGAACGCCAATTTTTTGACGTTTTTTCTAAAACCGAATAAAAAAAATGAAAGATATGGGGATATATTAAAAAGTCATAGGCGCTATGCGCCTATTTTTTGTTGTAATACCTTGCGCAACATGTCTACTTTTGAATGATACTCTATTTTAAGAAATACTACTTATAGTTTCACCAGAAAACATCATACCGCCCGAATGGAAGAATTTTCTAGAGCGTCAATTTTATGACGTTTTTCTCGAAAAACAAGTGAAAAACATGTAAGAAAGTTTTTGGTCTCGCGCTATAATAAGCGCTACACGCTCCATTTAGCGCTTACTTTTTTGCGCAACATGTCTACTTGAAGAACATACTTTGTTTTGCTAAATACTTCTTATAGTTTTAATCTGGTACACAATACCGCACGAACAATAGATTTTTTCAGGACGCCAATTTTTTGACGTTTTTTCTAAAACCGAATAAAAAAAATGAAAGATATGGGGATATATTAAAAGGTCATAGGCGCTATGCGCCTATTTTTTGTTGTAATACCTTGTGCAACATGTCTACTTTTGAATGATACTCTATTTTAAGAAATACTACTTATAGTTTCACCAGAAAACATCATACCGCCCGAATGGAAGAATTTTCTAGAGCGTCAATTTTATGACGTTTTTCTCGAAAAACAAGTGAAAAACATGTAAGAAAGTTTTTGGTCTCGCGCTATAATAAGCGCTACACACTCCATTTAGCGCTTACTTTTTTGCGCAACATGTCTACTTGAAGAACATACTTTGTTTTGCTAAATACTTCTTATAGTTTTAATCTGGTACACAATACCGCACGAACAATAGATTTTTTCAGGACGCCAATTTTTTGACGTTTTTTCTAAAACCGAATAAAAAAAATGAAAGATATGGGGATATATTAAAAGGTCATAGGCGCTATGCGCCTATTTTTTGTTGTAATACCTTGCGCAACATGTCTACTTTTGAATGATACTCTATTTTAAGAAATACTACTTATAGTTTCACCAGAAAACATCATACCGCCCGAATGGAAGAATTTTCTAGAGCGTCAATTTTATGACGTTTTTCTCGAAAAACAAGTGAAAAACATGTAAGAAAGTTTTTGGTCTCGCGCTATAATAAGCGCTACACGCTCCATTTAGCGCTTACTTTTTTGCGCAACATGTCTACTTGAAGAACATACTTTGTTTTGCTAAATACTTCTTATAGTTTTAATCTGGTACACAATACCGCACGAACAATAGATTTTTTCAGGACGCCAATTTTTTGACGTTTTTTCTAAAACCGAATAAAAAAAATGAAAGATATGGGGATATATTAAAAGGTCATAGGCGCTATGCGCCTATTTTTTGTTGTAATACCTTGCGCAACATGTCTACTTTTGAATGATACTCTATTTTAAGAAATACTACTTATAGTTTCACCAGAAAACATCATACCGCCCGAATGGAAGAATTTTCTAGAGCGTCAATTTTATGACGTTTTTCTCGAAAAACAAGTGAAAAACACGTAAGAAAGTTTTTGGTCTCGTGCTATAATAAGCGCTACACGCTCCATTTAGCGCTTACTTTTTTGCGCAACATGTCTACTTGAAGAACATACTTTGTTTTGCTAAATACTTCTTATAGTTTTAATCTGGTACACAATACCGCACGAACAATAGATTTTTTCAGGACGCCAATTTTTTGACGTTTTTTCTAAAACCGAATAAAAAAAATGAAAGATATGGGGATATATTAAAAGGTCATAGGCGCTATGCGCCTATTTTTTGTTGTAACCTTGCGCAACATGTCTACTTTTGAATGATACTCTATTTTAAGAAATACTACTTATAGTTTCACCAGAAAACATCATACCGCCCGAATGGAAGAATTTTCTAGAGCGTCAATTTTATGACGTTTTTCTCGAAAAACAAGTGAAAAACATGTAAGAAAGTTTTTGGTCTCGCGCTATAATAAGCGCTACACGCTCCATTTAGCGCTTACTTTTTTGCGCAACATGTCTACTTGAAGAACATACTTTGTTTTGCTAAATACTTCTTATAGTTTTAATCTGGTACACAATACCGCACGAACAATAGATTTTTTCAGGACGCCAATTTTTTGACGTTTTTTCTAAAACCGAATAAAAAAAATGAAAGATATGGGGATATATTAAAAGGTCATAGGCGCTATGCGCCTATTTTTTGTTGTAATACCTTGCGCAACATGTCTACTTTTGAATGATACTCTATTTTAAGAAATACTACTTATAGTTTCACCAGAAAACATCATACCGCCCGAATGGAAGAATTTTCTAGAGCGTCAATTTTATGACGTTTTTCTCGAAAAACAAGTGAAAAACATGTAAGAAAGTTTTTGGTCTCGCGCTATAATAAGCGCTACACGCTCCATTTAGCGCTTACTTTTTTGCGCAACATGTCTACTTGAAGAACATACTTTGTTTTGCTAAATACTTCTTATAGTTTTAATCTGGTACACAATACCGCACGAACAATAGATTTTTTCAGGACGCCAATTTTTTGACGTTTTTTCTAAAACCGAATAAAAAAAATGAAAGATATGGGGATATATTAAAAGGTCATAGGCGCTATGCGCCTATTTTTTGTTGTAATACCTTGCGCAACATGTCTACTTTTGAATGATACTCTATTTTAAGAAATACTACTTATAGTTTCACCAGAAAACATCATACCGCCCGAATGGAAGAATTTTCTAGAGCGTCAATTTTATGACGTTTTTCTCGAAAAACAAGTGAAAAACATGTAAGAAAGTTTTTGGTCTCGCGCTATAATAAGCGCTACACGCTCCATTTAGCGCTTACTTTTTTGCGCAACATGTCTACTTGAAGAACATACTTTGTTTTGCTAAATACTTCTTATAGATTTAATCTGGTACACAATACCGCACGAACAATAGATTTTTTCAGGACGCCAATTTTTTGACGTTTTTTCTAAAACCGAATAAAAAAAATGAAAGATATGGGGATATATTAAAAGGTCATAGGCGCTATGCGCCTATTTTTTGTTGTAATACCTTGCGCAACATGTCTACTTTTGAATGATACTCTATTTTAAGAAATACTACTTATAGTTTCACCAGAAAACATCATACCGCCCGAATGGAAGAATTTTCTAGAGCGTCAATTTTATGACGTTTTTCTCGAAAAACAAGTGAAAAACACGTAAGAAAGTTTTTGGTCTCGCGCTATAATAAGCGCTACACGCTCCATTTAGCGCTTACTTTTTTGCGCAACATGTCTACTTGAAGAACATACTTTGTTTTGCTAAATACTTCTTATAGTTTTAATCTGGTACACAATACCGCACGAACAATAGATTTTTTCAGGACGCCAATTTTTTGACGTTTTTTCTAAAACCGAATAAAAAAAATGAAAGATATGGGGATATATTAAAAGGTCATAGGCGCTATGCGCCTATTTTTTGTTGTAACCTTGCGCAACATGTCTACTTTTGAATGATACTCTATTTTAAGAAATACTACTTATAGTTTCACCAGAAAACATCATACCGCCCGAATGGAAGAATTTTCTAGAGCGTCAATTTTATGACGTTTTTCTCGAAAAACAAGTGAAAAACATGTAAGAAAGTTTTTGGTCTCGCGCTATAATAAGCGCTACACGCTCCATTTAGCGCTTACTTTTTTGCACAACATGTCTACTTGAAGAACATACTTTGTTTTGCTAAATACTTCTTATAGTTTTAATCTGGTACACAATACCGCACGAACAATAGATTTTTTCAGGACGCCAATTTTTTGACGTTTTTTCTAAAACCGAATAAAAAAAATGAAAGATATGGGGATATATTAAAAGGTCATAGGCGCTATGCGCCTATTTTTTGTTGTAATACCTTGCGCAACATGTCTACTTTTGAATGATACTCTATTTTAAGAAATACTACTTATAGTTTCACCAGAAAACATCATACCGCCCGAATGGAAGAATTTTCTAGAGCGTCAATTTTATGACGTTTTTCTCGAAAAACAAGTGAAAAACATGTAAGAAAGTTTTTGGTCTCGCGCTATAATAAGCGCTACACGCTCCATTTAGCGCTTACTTTTTTGCGCAACATGTCTACTTGAAGAACATACTTTGTTTTGCTAAATACTTCTTATAGTTTTAATCTGGTACACAATACCGCACGAACAATAGATTTTTTCAGGACGCCAATTTTTTGACGTTTTTTCTAAAACCGAATAATAAAAATGAAAGATATGGGGATATATTAAAAGGTCATAGGCGCTATGCGCCTATTTTTGTTGTAATACCTTGCGCAACATGTCTACTTTTGAATGATACTCTATTTTAAGAAATACTACTTATAGTTTCACCAGAAAACATCATACCGCCCGAATGGAAGAATTTTCTAGAGCGTCAATTTTATGACGTTTTTCTCGAAAAACAAGTGAAAAACACGTAAGAAAGTTTTTGGTCTCGCGCTATAATAAGCGCTACACGCTCCATTTAGCGCTTACTTTTTTGCGCAACATGTCTACTTGAAGAACATACTTTGTTTTGCTAAATACTTCTTATAGTTTTAATCTGGTACACAATACCGCACGAACAATAGATTTTTTCAGGAGGCCAATTTTTTGACGTTTTTTCTAAAACCGAATAAAAAAAATGAAAGATATGGGGATATATTAAAAGGTCATAGGCGCTATGCGCCTATTTTTTGTTGTAATACCTTGTGCAACATGTCTACTTTTGAATGATACTCTATTTTAAGAAATACTACTTATAGTTTCACCAGAAAACATCATACCGCCCGAATGGAAGAATTTTCTAGAGCGTCAATTTTATGACGTTTTTCTCGAAAAACAAGTGAAAAACATGTAAGAAAGTTTTTGGTCTCGCGCTATAATAAGCGCTACACACTCCATTTAGCGCTTACTTTTTTGCGCAACATGTCTACTTGAAGAACATACTTTGTTTTGCTAAATACTTCTTATAGTTTTAATCTGGTACACAATACCGCACGAACAATAGATTTTTTCAGGACGCCAATTTTTTGACGTTTTTTCTAAAACCGAATAAAAAAAATGAAAGATATGGGGATATATTAAAAGGTCATAGGCGCTATGCGCCTATTTTTTGTTGTAATACCTTGCGCAACATGTCTACTTTTGAATGATACTCTATTTTAAGAAATACTACTTATAGTTTCACCAGAAAACATCATACCGCCCGAATGGAAGAATTTTCTAGAGCGTCAATTTTATGACGTTTTTCTCGAAAAACAAGTGAAAAACATGTAAGAAAGTTTTTGGTCTCGCGCTATAATAAGCGCTACACGCTCCATTTAGCGCTTACTTTTTTGCGCAACATGTCTACTTGAAGAACATACTTTGTTTTGCTAAATACTTCTTATAGTTTTAATCTGGTACACAATACCGCACGAACAATAGATTTTTTCAGGACGCCAATTTTTTGACGTTTTTTCTAAAACCGAATAAAAAAAATGAAAGATATGCGGATATATTAAAAGGTCATAGGCGCTATGCGCCTATTTTTTGTTGTAATACCTTGCGCAACATGTCTACTTTTGAATGATACTCTATTTTAAGAAATACTACTTAAAGTTTCACCAGAAAACATCATACCGCCCGAATGGAAGAATTTTCTAGAGCGTCAATTTTATGACGTTTTTCTCGAAAAACAAGTGAAAAACATGTAAGAAAGTTTTTGGTCTCGCGCTATAATAAGCGCTACACGCTCCATTTAGCGCTTACTTTTTTGCGCAACATGTCTACTTGAAGAACATACTTTGTTTTGCTAAATACTTCTTATAGTTTTAATCTGGTACACAATACCGCACGAACAATAGATTTTTTCAGGACGCCAATTTTTTGACGTTTTTTCTAAAACCGAATAAAAAAAATGAAAGATATGGGGATATATTAAAAGGTCATAGGCGCTATGCGCCTATTTTTTGTTGTAATACCTTGTGCAACATGTCTACTTTTGAATGATACTCTATTTTAAGAAATACTACTTATAGTTTCACCAGAAAACATCATACCGCCCGAATGGAAGAATTTTCTAGAGCGTCAATTTTATGACGTTTTTCTCGAAAAACAAGTGAAAAACATGTAAGAAAGTTTTTGGTCTCGCGCTATAATAAGCGCTACACGCTCCATTTAGCGCTTACTTTTTTGCGCAACATGTCTACTTGAAGAACATACTTTGTTTTGCTAAATACTTCTTATAGTTTTAATCTGGTACACAATACCGCACGAACAATAGATTTTTTCAGGACGCCAATTTTTTGACGTTTTTTCTAAAACCGAATAATAAAAATGAAAGATATGGGGATATATTAAAAGGTCATAGGCGCTATGCGCCTATTTTTGTTGTAATACCTTGCGCAACATGTCTACTTTTGAATGATACTCTATTTTAAGAAATACTACTTATAGTTTCACCAGAAAACATCATACCGCCCGAATGGAAGAATTTTCTAGAGCGTCAATTTTATGACGTTTTTCTCGAAAAACAAGTGAAAAACACGTAAGAAAGTTTTTGGTCTCGCGCTATAATAAGCGCTACACGCTCCATTTAGCGCTTACTTTTTTGCGCAACATGTCTACTTGAAGAACATACTTTGTTTTGCTAAATACTTCTTATAGTTTTAATCTGGTACACAATACCGCACGAACAATAGATTTTTTCAGGAGGCCAATTTTTTGACGTTTTTTCTAAAACCGAATAAAAAAAATGAAAGATATGGGGATATATTAAAAGGTCATAGGCGCTATGCGCCTATTTTTTGTTGTAATACCTTGTGCAACATGTCTACTTTTGAATGATACTCTATTTTAAGAAATACTACTTATAGTTTCACCAGAAAACATCATACCGCCCGAATGGAAGAATTTTCTAGAGCGTCAATTTTATGACGTTTTTCTCGAAAAACAAGTGAAAAACATGTAAGAAAGTTTTTGGTCTCGCGCTATAATAAGCGCTACACACTCCATTTAGCGCTTACTTTTTTGCGCAACATGTCTACTTGAAGAACATACTTTGTTTTGCTAAATACTTCTTATAGTTTTAATCTGGTACACAATACCGCACGAACAATAGATTTTTTCAGGACGCCAATTTTTTGACGTTTTTTCTAAAACCGAATAAAAAAAATGAAAGATATGGGGATATATTAAAAGGTCATAGGCGCTATGCGCCTATTTTTTGTTGTAATACCTTGCGCAACATGTCTACTTTTGAATGATACTCTATTTTAAGAAATACTACTTATAGTTTCACCAGAAAACATCATACCGCCCGAATGGAAGAATTTTCTAGAGCGTCAATTTTATGACGTTTTTCTCGAAAAACAAGTGAAAAACATGTAAGAAAGTTTTTGGTCTCGCGCTATAATAAGCGCTACACGCTCCATTTAGCGCTTACTTTTTTGCGCAACATGTCTACTTGAAGAACATACTTTGTTTTGCTAAATACTTCTTATAGTTTTAATCTGGTACACAATACCGCACGAACAATAGATTTTTTCAGGACGCCAATTTTTTGACGTTTTTTCTAAAACCGAATAAAAAAAATGAAAGATATGCGGATATATTAAAAGGTCATAGGCGCTATGCGCCTATTTTTTGTTGTAATACCTTGCGCAACATGTCTACTTTTGAATGATACTCTATTTTAAGAAATACTACTTAAAGTTTCACCAGAAAACATCATACCGCCCGAATGGAAGAATTTTCTAGAGCGTCAATTTTATGACGTTTTTCTCGAAAAACAAGTGAAAAACATGTAAGAAAGTTTTTGGTCTCGCGCTATAATAAGCGCTACACGCTCCATTTAGCGCTTACTTTTTTGCGCAACATGTCTACTTGAAGAACATACTTTGTTTTGCTAGATACTTCTTATAGTTTTAATCTGGTACACAATACCGCACGAACAATAGATTTTTTCAGGACGCCAATTTTTTGACGTTTTTTCTAAAACCGAATAAAAAAAATGAAAGATATGGGGATATATTAAAAGGTCATAGGCGCTATGCGCCTATTTTTTGTTGTAATACCTTGTGCAACATGTCTACTTTTGAATGATACTCTATTTTAAGAAATACTACTTATAGTTTCACCAGAAAACATCATACCGCCCGAATGGAAGAATTTTCTACAGCGTCAATTTTATGACGTTTTTCTCGAAAAACAAGTGAAAAACATGTAAGAAAGTTTTTGGTCTCGCGCTATAATAAGCGCTACACGCTCCATTTAGCGCTTACTTTTTTGCACAACATGTCTACTTGAAGAACATACTTTGTTTTGCTAAATACTTCTTATAGTTTTAATCTGGTACACAATACCGCACGAACAATAGATTTTTTTAGGACGCCAATTTTTTGACGTTTTTTCTAAAACCGAATAAAAAAAATGAAAGATATGGGGATATATTAAAAGGTCATAGGCGCTATGCGCCTATTTTTTGTTGTAATACCTTGCGCAACATGTCTACTTTTGAATGATACTCTATTTTAAGAAATACTACTTATAGTTTCACCAGAAAACATCATACCGCCCGAATGGAAGAATTTTCTAGAGCGTCAATTTTATGACGTTTTTCTCGAAAAACAAGTGAAAAACATGTAAGAAAGTTTTTGGTCTCGCGCTATAATAAGCGCTACACGCTCCATTTAGCGCTTACTTTTTTGCGCAACATGTCTACTTGAAGAACATACTTTGTTTTGCTAAATACTTCTTATAGTTTTAATCTGGTACACAATACCGCACGAACAATAGATTTTTTCAGGAGGCCAATTTTTTGACGTTTTTTCTAAAACCGAATAAAAAAAATGAAAGATATGGGGATATATTAAAAGGTCATAGGCGCTATGCGCCTATTTTTTGTTGTAATACCTTGTGAAACATGTCTACTTTTGAATGATACTCTATTTTAAGAAATACTACTTATAGTTTCACCAGAAAACATCATACCGCCCGAATGGAAGAATTTTCTAGAGCGTCAATTTTATGACGTTTTTCTCGAAAAACAAGTGAAAAACATGTAAGAAAGTTTTTGGTCTCGCGCTATAATAAGCGCTACACACTCCATTTAGCGCTTACTTTTTTGCGCAACATGTCTACTTGAAGAACATACTTTGTTTTGCTAAATACTTCTTATAGTTTTAATCTGGTACACAATACCGCACGAACAATAGATTTTTTCAGGACGCCAATTTTTTGACGTTTTTTCTAAAACCGAATAAAAAAAATGAAAGATATGGGGATATATTAAAAGGTCATAGGCGCTATGCGCCTATTTTTTGTTGTAATACCTTGCGCAACATGTCTACTTTTGAATGATACTCTATTTTAAGAAATACTACTTATAGTTTCACCAGAAAACATCATACCGCCCGAATGGAAGAATTTTCTAGAGCGTCAATTTTATGACGTTTTTCTCGAAAAACAAGTGAAAAACATGTAAGAAAGTTTTTGGTCTCGCGCTATAATAAGCGCTACACGCTCCATTTAGCGCTTACTTTTTTGCGCAACATGTCTACTTGAAGAACATACTTTGTTTTGCTAAATACTTCTTATAGTTTTAATCTGGTACACAATACCGCACGAACAATAGATTTTTTCAGGACGCCAATTTTTTGACGTTTTTTCTAAAACCGAATAAAAAAAATGAAAGATATGCGGATATATTAAAAGGTCATAGGCGCTATGCGCCTATTTTTTGTTGTAATACCTTGCGCAACATGTCTACTTTTGAATGATACTCTATTTTAAGAAATACTACTTATAGTTTCACCAGAAAACATCATACCGCCCGAATGGAAGAATTTTCTAGAGCGTCAATTTTATGACGTTTTTCTCGAAAAACAAGTGAAAAACATGTAAGAAAGTTTTTGGTCTCGCGCTATAATAAGCGCTACACGCTCCATTTAGCGCTTACTTTTTTGCGCAACATGTCTACTTGAAGAACATACTTTGTTTTGCTAGATACTTCTTATAGTTTTAATCTGGTACACAATACCGCACGAACAATAGATTTTTTCAGGACGCCAATTTTTTGACGTTTTTTCTAAAACCGAATAAAAAAAATGAAAGATATGGGGATATATTAAAAGGTCATAGGCGCTATGCGCCTATTTTTTGTTGTAATACCTTGTGCAACATGTCTACTTTTGAATGATACTCTATTTTAAGAAATACTACTTATAGTTTCACCAGAAAACATCATACCGCCCGAATGGAAGAATTTTCTACAGCGTCAATTTTATGACGTTTTTCTCGAAAAACAAGTGAAAAACATGTAAGAAAGTTTTTGGTCTCGCGCTATAATAAGCGCTACACGCTCCATTTAGCGCTTACTTTTTTGCGCAACATGTCTACTTGAAGAACATACTTTGTTTTGCTTAATACTTCTTATAGTTTTAATCTGGTACACAATACCGCACGAACAATAGATTTTTTCAGGACGCCAATTTTTTGACGTTTTTTCTAAAACCGAATAAAAAAAATGAAAGATATGGGGATATATTAAAAGGTCATAGGCGCTATGCGCCTATTTTTTGTTGTAATACCTTGTGCAACATGTCTACTTTTGAATGATACTCTATTTTAAGAAATACTACTTATAGTTTCACCAGAAAACATCATACCGTCCGAATGGAAGAATTTTCTAGAGCGTCAATTTTATGACGTTTTTCTCGAAAAACAAGTGAAAAACATGTAAGAAAGTTTTTGGTCTCGCGCTATAATAAGCGCTACACGCTCCATTTAGCGCTTACTTTTTTGCGCAACATGTCTACTTGAAGAACATACTTTGTTTTGCTAAATACTTCTTATAGTTTTAATCTGGTACACAATACCGCACGAACAATAGATTTTTTCAGGACGCCAATTTTTTGACGTTTTTTCTAAAACCGAATAAAAAAAATGAAAGATATGCGGATATATTAAAAGGTCATAGGCGCTATGCGCCTATTTTTTGTTGTAATACCTTGCGCAACATGTCTAATTTTGAATGATACTCTATTTTATGAAATACTACTTATAGTTTCACCAGAAAACATCATACCGCCCGAATGGAAGAATTTTCTAGAGCGTCAATTTTATGACGTTTTTCTCGAAAAACAAGTGAAAAACATGTAAGAAAGTTTTTGGTCTCGCGCTATAATAAGCGCTACACGCTCCATTTAGCGCTTACTTTTTTGCGCAACATGTCTACTTGAAGAACATACTTTGTTTTGCTAAATACTTCTTATAGTTTTAATCTGGTACACAATACCGCACGAACAATAGATTTTTTCAGGACGCCAATTTTTTGACGTTTTTTCTAAAACCGAATAAAAAAAAATGAAAGATATGGGGATATATTAAAAGGTCATAGGCGCTATGCGCCTATTTTTTGTTGTAATACCTTGTGCAACATGTCTACTTTTGAATGATACTCTATTTTAAGAAATACTACTTATAGTTTCACCAGAAAACATCATACCGCCCGAATGGAAGAATTTTCTAGAGCGTCAATTTTATGACGTTTTTCTCGAAAAACAAGTGAAAAACATGTAAGAAAGTTTTTGGTCTCGCGCTATAATAAGCGCTACACGCTCCATTTAGCGCTTACTTTTTTGCGCAACATGTCTACTTGAAGAACATACTTTGTTTTGCTAAATACTTCTTATAGTTTTAATCTGGTACACAATACCGCACGAACAATAGATTTTTTCAGGACGCCAATTTTTTGACGTTTTTTCTAAAACCGAATAAAAAAAATGAAAGATATGGGGATATATTAAAAGGTCATAGGCGCTATGCGCCTATTTTTTGTTGTAATACCTTGCGCAACATGTCTACTTTTGAATGATACTCTATTTTAAGAAATACTACTTATAGTTTCACCAGAAAACATCATACCGCCCGAATGGAAGAATTTTCTAGAGCGTCAATTTTATGACGTTTTTCTCGAAAAACAAGTGAAAAACATGTAAGAAAGTTTTTGGTCTCGCGCTATAATAAGCGCTACACGCTCCATTTAGCGCTTACTTTTTTGCGCAACATGTCTACTTGAAGAACATACTTTGTTTTGCTAAATACTTCTTATAGTTTTAATCTGGTACATAATACCGCACGAACAATAGATTTTTTCAGGACGCCAATTTTTTGACGTTTTTTCTAAAACCGAATAAAAAAAAATGAAAGATATGGGGATATATTAAAAGGTCATAGGCGCTATGCGCCTATTTTTTGTTGTAATACCTTGCGCAACATGTCTACTTTTGAATGATACTCTATTTTAAGAAATACTACTTATAGTTTCACCAGAAAACATCATACCGCCCGAATGGAAGAATTTTCTAGAGCGTCAATTTTATGACGTTTTTCTCGAAAAACAAGTGAAAAACATGTAAGAAAGTTTTTGGTCTCGCGCTATAATAAGCGCTACACGCTCCATTTAGTGCTTACTTTTTTGCGCAACATGTCTACTTGAAGAACATACTTTGTTTTGCTAAATACTTCTTATAGTTTTAATCTGGTACACAATACCGCACGAACAATAGATTTTTTCAGGACGCCATTTTTTGACGTTTTTTCTAAAACCGAATAAAAAAATGAAAGATATGGGGATATATTCAAAGGTCATTTTTGTTGTAATACCTTGCGCAATATGTCTACTTTTGAATGATACTCTATTTTAAGAAATACTACTTATAGTTTCACCAGAAAACATCATACCGCCCGAATGGAAGAATTTTCTAGAGCGTCAATTTTATGACGTTTTTCTCGAAAAACAAGTGAAAAACATGTAAGAAAGTTTTTGGTCTCGCGCTATAATAAGCGCTACACGCTCCATTTAGCGCTTACTTTTTTGCGCAACATGTCTACTTGAAGAACATACTTTGTTTTGCTAAATACTTCTTATAGTTTTAATCTGGTACACAATACCGCACGAACAATAGATTTTTTCAGGACGCCAATTTTTTGACGTTTTTTCTAAAACCGAATAAAAAAAATGAAAGATATGCGGATATATTAAAAGGTCATAGGCGCTATGCGCCTATTTTTTGTTGTAATACCTTGCGCAACATGTCTACTTTTGAATGATACTCTATTTTAAGAAATACTACTTATAGTTTCACCAGAAAACATCATACCGCCCGAATGGAAGAATTTTCTAGAGCGTCAATTTTATGACGTTTTTCTCGAAAAACAAGTGAAAAACATGTAAGAAAGTTTTTGGTCTCGCGCTATAATAAGCGCTACACGCTCCATTTAGCGCTTACTTTTTTGCGCAACATGTCTACTTGAAGAACATACTTTGTTTTGCTAAATACTTCTTATAGTTTTAATCTGGTACACAATACCGCACGAACAATAGATTTTTTCAGGACGCCAATTTTTTGACGTTTTTTCTAAAACCGAATAAAAAAAATGAAAGATATGGGGATATATTAAAAGGTCATAGGCGCTATGCGCCTATTTTTTGTTGTAATACCTTGCGCAACATGTCTACTTTTGAATGATACTCTATTTTAAGAAATACTACTTATAGTTTCACCAGAAAACATCATACCGCCCGAATGGAAGAATTTTCTAGAGCGTCAATTTTATGACGTTTTTCTCGAAAAACAAGTGAAAAACATGTAAGAAAGTTTTTGGTCTCGCGCTATAATAAGCTCTACACGCTCCATTTAGCGCTTACTTTTTTGCGCAACGTGTCTACTTGAAGAACATACTTTGTTTTGCTAAATACTTCTTATAGTTTTAATCTGGTACACAATACCGCACGAACAATAGATTTTTTCAGGACGCCAATTTTTTGACGTTTTTTCTAAAACCGAATAAAAAAAATGAAAGATATGGGGATATATTAAAAGGTCATAGGCGCTATGCGCCTATTTTTTGTTGTAATACCTTGCGCAACATGTCTACTTTTGAATGATACTCTATTTTAAGAAATACTACTTATAGTTTCACCAGAAAACATCATACCGCCCGAATGGAAGAATTTTCTAGAGCGTCAATTTTATGACGTTTTTCTCGAAAAACAAGTGAAAAACATGTAAGAAAGTTTTTGGTCTCGCGCTATAATAAGCGCTACACGCTCCATTTAGCGCTTACTTTTTTGCGCAACATGTCTACTTGAAGAACATACTTTGTTTTGCTAAATACTTCTTATAGTTTTAATCTGGTACACAATACCGCACGAACAATAGATTTTTTCAGGACGCCAATTTTTTGACGTTTTTTCTAAAACCGAATAAAAAAAATGAAAGATATGGGGATATATTAAAAGGTCATAGGCGCTATGCGCCTATTTTTACTTGTAATACCTTGCGCAACATGTCTACTTTTGAATGATACTCTATTTTAAGAAATACTACTTATAGTTTCACCAGAAAACATCATACCGCCCGAATGGAAGAATTTTCTAGAGCGTCAATTTTATGACGTTTTTCTCGAAAAACAAGTGAAAAACATGTAAGAAAGTTTTTGGTCTCGCGCTATAATAAGCGCTACACGCTCCATTTAGCGCTTACTTTTTTGCGCAACATGTCTACTTGAAGAACATACTTTGTTTTGCTAAATACTTTTTATAGTTTTAATCTGGTACATAATACCGCACGAACAATAGATTTTTTCAGGACGCCAATTTTTTGACGTTTTTTCTAAAACCAAATAAAAAAAAATGAAAGATATGGGGATATATTAAAAGGTCATAGGCGCTATGCGCCTATTTTTTGTTGTAATACCTTGCGCAACATGTCTACTTTTGAATGATACTCTATTTTAAGAAATACTACTTATAGTTTCACCAGAAAACATCATACCGCCCGAATGGAAGAATTTTCTAGAGCGTCAATTTTATGACGTTTTTCTCGAAAAACAAGTGAAAAACATGTAAGAAAGTTTTTGGTCTCGCGCTATAATAAGCGCTACACGCTCCATTTAGTGCTTACTTTTTTGCGCAACATGTCTACTTGAAGAACATACTTTGTTTTGCTAAATACTTCTTATAGTTTTAATCTGGTACACAATACCGCACGAACAATAGATTTTTTCAGGACGCCAATTTTTTGACGTTTTTTCTAAAACCGAATAAAAAAATGAAAGATATGGGGATATATTCAAAGGTCATTTTTGTTGTAATACCTTGCGCAACATGTCTACTTTTGAATGATACTCTATTTTAAGAAATACTACTTATAGTTTCACCAGAAAACATCATACCGCCCGAATGGAAGAATTTTCTAGAGCGTCAATTTTATGACGTTTTTCTCGAAAAACAAGTGAAAAACATGTAAGAAAATTTTTGGTCTCGCGCTATAATAAGCGCTACACGCTCCATTTAGCGCTTACTTTTTTGCGCAACATGTCTACTTGAAGAACATACTTTGTTTTGCTAAATACTTCTTATAGTTTTAATCTGGTACACAATACCGCACGAACAATAGATTTTTTCAGGACGCCAATTTTTTGACGTTTTTTCTAAAACCGAATAAAAAAAATGAAAGATATGGGGATATATTAAAAGGTCATAGGCGCTATGCGCCTATTTTTTGTTGTAATACCTTGCGCAACATGTCTACTTTTGAATGATACTCTATTTTAAGAAATACTACTTATAGTTTCACCAGAAAACATCATACCACCCGAATGGAAGAATTTTCTAGAGCGTCAATTTTATGACGTTTTTCTCGAAAAACAAGTAAAAAACATGTAAGAAAGTTTTTGCTCTCGCGCTATAATAAGCGCTACATGCTCCAATTAGCGCTTACTTTTTTGCGCAACATGTCTACTTGAAGAACATACTTTGTTTTGCTAAATACTTCTTATAGTTTTAATCTGGTACACAATACCGCACGAACAATAGATTTTTTCAGGACGCCAATTTTTTGACGTTTTTTCTAAAACCGAATAAAAAAAATGAAAGATATGGGGATATATTAAAAGGTCATAGGAGCTATGCGCCTATTTTTTGTTGTAATACCTTGCGCAACATGTCTACTTTTGAATGATACTCTATATTAAGAAATACTACTTATAGTTTCACCAGAAAACATCATACCGCCCGAATGGAAGAATTTTCTAGAGCGTCAATTTTATGACGTTTTTCTCGAAAAACAAGTGAAAAACATGTAAGAAAATTTTTGGTCTCGCGCTATAATAAGCGCTACACGCTCCATTTAGCGCTTACTTTTTTGCGCAACATGTCTACTTGAAGAACATACTTTGTTTTGCTAAATACTTCTTATAGTTTTAATCTGGTACACAATACCGCACGAACAATAGATTTTTTCAGGACGCCAATTTTTTGACGTTTTTTCTAAAACCGAATAAAAAAAATGAAAGATATGGGGATATATTAAAAGGTCATAGGTGCTATGCGCCTATTTTTTGTTGTAATACCTTGCGCAACATGTCTACTTTTGAATGATACTCTATTTTAAGAAATACTACTTATAGTTTCACCAGAAAACATCATACCGCCCGAATGGAAGAATTTTCTAGAGCGTCAATTTTATGACGTTTTTCTCGAAAAACAAGTGAAAAACATGTAAGAAAGTTTTTGGTCTCGCGCTATAATAAGCGCTACACGCTCCATTAAGCGCTTACTTTTTTGCGCAACATGTCTACTTGAAGAACATACTTTGTTTTGCTAAATACTTCTTATAGTTTTAATCTGGTACACAATACCGCACGAACAATAGATTTTTTCAGGACGCCAATTTTTTGACGTTTTTTCTAAAACCGAATAAAAAAAATGAAAGATATGGGGATATATTAAAAGGTCATAGGCGCTATGCGCCTATTTTTTGTTGTAATACCTTGCGCAACATGTCTACTTTTGAATGATACTCTATTTTAAGAAATACTACTTATAGTTTCACCAGAAAACATCATACCGCCCGAATGGAAGAATTTTCTAGAGCGTCAATTTTATGACGTTTTTCTCGAAAAACAAGTGAAAAACATGTAAGAAAGTTTTTGGTCTCGCGCTATAATAAGCGCTACACGCTCCATTTAGCGCTTACTTTTTTGTGCAACATGTCTACTTGAAGAACATACTTTGTTTTGCTAAATACTTCTTATAGTTTTAATCTGGTACACAATACCGCACGAACAATAGATTTTTTCAGGACGCCAATTTTTTGACGTTTTTTCTAAAACCGAATAAAAAAAATGAAAGATATGGGGATATATTAAAAGGTCATAGGCGCTATGCGCCTATTTTTTGTTGTAATACCTTGCGCAACATGTCTACTTTTGAATGATACTCTATATTAAGAAATACTACTTATAGTTTCACCAGAAAACATCATACCGCCCGAATGGAAGAATTTTCTAGAGCGTCAATTTTATGACGTTTTTCTCGAAAAACAAGTGAAAAACATGTAAGAAAATTTTTGGTCTCGCGCTATAATAAGCGCTACACGCTCCATTTAGCGCTTACTTTTTTGCGCAACATGTCTACTTGAAGAACATACTTTGTTTTGCTAAATACTTCTTATAGTTTTAATCTGGTACACAATACCGCACGAACAATAGATTTTTTCAGGACGCCAATTTTTTGACGTTTTTTCTAAAACCGAATAAAAAAAATGAAAGATATGGGGATATATTAAAAGGTCATAGGCGCTATGCGCCTATTTTTCGTTGTAATACCTTGCGCAACATGTCTACTTTTGAATGATACTCTATTTTAAGAAATACTACTTATAGTTTCACCAGAAAACATCATACCACCCGAATGGAAGAATTTTCTAGAGCGTCAATTTTATGACGTTTTTCTCGAAAAACAAGTAAAAAACATGTAAGAAAGTTTTTGCTCTCGCGCTATAATAAGCGCTACATGCTCCAATTAGCGCTTACTTTTTTGCGCAACATGTCTACTTGAAGAACATACTTTGTTTTGCTAAATACTTCTTATAGTTTTAATCTGGTACACAATACCGCACGAACAATAGATTTTTTCAGGACGCCAATTTTTTGACGTTTTTTCTAAAACCGAATAAAAAAAATGAAAGATATGGGGATATATTAAAAGGTCATAGGCGCTATGCGCCTATTTTTTGTTGTAATACCTTGCGCAACATGTCTACTTTTGAATGATACTCTATATTAAGAAATACTACTTATAGTTTCACCAGAAAACATCATACCGCCCGAATGGAAGAATTTTCTAGAGCGTCAATTTTATGACATTTTTCTCGAAAAACAAGTGAAAAACATGTAAGAAAGTTTTTGGTCTCGCGCTATAATAAGCGCTACACGCTCCATTTAGCGCTTACTTTTTTGTGCAACATGTTTACTTGAAGAACATACTTTGTTTTGCTAAATACTTCTTATAGTTTTAATCTGGTACACAATACCGCACGAACAATAGATTTTTTCAGGACGCCAATTTTTTGACGTTTTTTCTAAAACCGAATAAAAAAAATGAAAGATATGGGGATATATTAAAAGGTCATAGGCGCTATGCGCCTATTTTTTGTTGTAATACCTTGCGCAACATGTCTACTTTTGAATGATACTCTATTTTAAGAAATACTACTTATAGTTTCACCAGAAAACATCATACCGCCCGAATGGAAGAATTTTCTAGAGCGTCAATTTTATGACGTTTTTCTCGAAAAACAAGTGAAAAACATGTAAGAAAGTTTTTGGTCTCGCGCTATAATAAGCGCTACACGCTCCATTTAGCGCTTACTTTTTTGCGCAACATGTCTACTTGAAGAACATACTTTGTTTTGCTAAATACTTCTTATAGTTTTAATCTGGTACACAATACCGCACGAACAATAGATTTTTTCAGGACGCCAATTTTTTGACGTTTTTTCTAAAACCGAATAATAAAAATGAAAGATATGGGGATATATTAAAAGGTCATAGGCGCTATGCGCCTATTTTTTGTTGTAATACCTTGCGCAACATGTCTACTTTTGAATGATACTCTATTTTAAGAAATACTACTTATAGTTTCACCAGAAAACATCATACCGCCCGAATGGAAGAATTTTCTAGAGCGTCAATTTTATGACGTTTTTCTCGAAAAACAAGTGAAAAACATGTAAGAAAGTTTTTGGTCTCGCGCTATAATAAGCGCTACACGCTCCATTTAGCGCTTACTTTTTTGCGCAACATGTCTACTTGAAGAACATACTTTGTTTTGCTAAATACTTCTTATAGTTTTAATCTGGTACACAATACCGCACGAACAATAGATTTTTTCAGGACGCCAATTTTTTGACGTTTTTTCTAAAACCGAATAATAAAAATGAAAGATATGGGGATATATTAAAAGGTCATAGGCGCTATGCGCCTATTTTTTGTTGTAATACCTTGCGCAACATGTCTACTTTTGAATGATACTCTATTTTAAGAAATACTACTTATAGTTTCACCAGAAAACATCATACCGCCCGAATGGAAGAATTTTCTAGAGCGTCAATTTTATGACGTTTTTCTCGAAAAACAAGTGAAAAACATGTAAGAAAGTTTTTGGTCTCGCGCTATAATAAGCGCTACACGCTCCATTTAGCGCTTACTTTTTTGCGCAACATGTCTACTTGAAGAACATACTTTGTTTTGCTAAATACTTCTTATAGTTTTAATCTGGTACACAATACCGCACGAACAATAGATTTTTTCAGGACGCCAATTTTTTGACGTTTTTTCTAAAACCGAATAAAAAAAATGAAAGATATGGGGATATATTAAAAGGTCATAGGCGCTATGCGCCTATTTTTTTGTTGTAATACCTTGCGCAACATGTCTACTTTTGAATGATACTCTATTTTAAGAAATACTACTTATAGTTTCACCAGAAAACATCATACCGCCCGAATGGAAGAATTTTCTGGAGCGTCAATTTTATGACGTTTTTCTCGAGAAACAAGTGAAAAACATGTAAGAAAGTTTTTGGTCTCACCCTATAATAAGCGCTACACGCTCCATTTAGCGCTTACTTTTTTGCGCAACATGTCTACTTGAAGAACATACTTTGTTTTGCTAAATACTTCTTATAGTTTTAATCTGGTACACAATACCGCACGAACAATAGATTTTTTCAGGACGCCAATTTTTTGACGTTTTTTCTAAAACCGAATAAAAAAAATGAAAGATATGGGGATATATTAAAAGGTCATAGGCGCTATGCGCCTATTTTTTGTTGTAATACCTTGCGCAACATGTCTACTTTTGAATGATACTCTATTTTAAGAAATACTACTTATAGTTTCACCAGAAAACATCATACCGCTCGAATGGAAGAATTTTCTAGAGCGTCAATTTTATGACGTTTTTCTCGAAAAACAAGTGAAAAACATGTAAGAAAGTTTTTGGTCTCGCGCTATAATAAGCGCTACACGCTCCATTTATCGCTTACTTTTTTGCGCAACATGTCTACTTGAAGAACATACTTTGTTTTGCTAAATACTTCTTATAGTTTTAATCTGGTACACAATACCGCACGAACAATAGATTTTTTCAGGACGCCAATTTTTTGACGTTTTTTCTAAAACCGAATAATAAAAATGAAAGATATGGGGATATATTAAAAGGTCATAGGCGCTATGCGCCTATTTTTTGTTGTAATACCTTGCGCAACATGTCTACTTTTGAATGATACTCTATTTTAAGAAATACTACTTATAGTTTCACCAGAAAACATCATACCGCCCGAATGGAAGAATTTTCTAGAGCGTCAATTTTATGACGTTTTTCTCGAAAAACAAGTGAAAAACATGTAAGAAAGTTTTTGGTCTCGCGCTATAATAAGCGCTACACGCTCCATTTAGCGCTTACTTTTTTGCGCAACATGTCTACTTGAAGAACATACTTTGTTTTGCTAAATACTTCTTATAGTTTTAATCTGGTACACAATACCGCACGAACAATAGATTTTTTCAGGACGCCAATTTTTTGACGTTTTTTCTAAAACCGAATAAAAAAAATGAAAGATATGGGGATATATTAAAAGGTCATAGGCGCTATGCGCCTATTTTTTGTTGTAATACCTTGCGCAACATGTCTACTTTTGAATGATACTCTATTTTAAGAAATACTACTTATAGTTTCACCAGAAAACATCATACCGCCCGAATGGAAGAATTTTCTAGAGCGTCAATTTTATGACGTTTTTCTCGAGAAACAAGTGAAAAACATGTAAGAAAGTTTTTGGTCTCGCGCTATAATAAGCGCTACACGCTCCATTTAGCGCTTACTTTTTTGCGCAACATGTCTACTTGAAGAACATACTTTGTTTTGCTAAATACTTCTTATAGTTTTAATCTGGTACACAATACCGCACGAACAATAGATTTTTTCAGGACGCCAATTTTTTGACGTTTTTTCTAAAACCGAATAAAAAAATGAAAGATATGGGGATATATTAAAAGGTCATAGGCGCTATGCGCCTATTTTTTGTTGTAATACCTTGCGCAACATGTCTACTTTTGAATGATACTCTATTTTAAGAAATACTACTTATAGTTTCACCAGAAAACATCATACCGCCCGAATGGAAGAATTTTCTAGAGCGTCAATTTTATGACGTTTTTCTCGAAAAACAAGTGAAAAACATGTAAGAAAGTTTTTGGTCTCGCGCTATAATAAGCGCTACACGCTCCATTTAGCGCTTACTTTTTTGCGCAACATGTCTACTTGAAGAACATACTTTGTTTTGCTAAATACTTCTTATAGTTTTAATCTGGTACACAATACCGCACGAACAATAGATTTTTTCAGGACGCCAATTTTTTGACGTTTTTTCTAAAACCGAATAAAAAAAAGGAAAGATATGGGGATATATTAAAAGGTCATAGGCGCTATGCGCCTATTTTTTGTTGTAATACCTTGCGCAACATGTCTACTTTTGAATGATACTCTATTTTAAGAAATACTACTTATAGTTTCACCAGAAAACATCATACCGCCCGAATGGAAGAATTTTCTAGAGCGTCAATTTTATGACGTTTTTCTCGAAAAACAAGTGAAAAACATGTAAGAAAGTTTTTGGTCTCGCGCTATAATAAGCGCTACACGCTCCATTTAGCGCTTACTTTTTTGCGCAACATGTCTACTTGAAGAACATACTTTGTTTTGCTAAATACTTCTTATAGTTTTAATCTGGTACACAATACCGCACGAACAATAGATTTTTTCAGGACGCCAATTTTTTGACGTTTAATTCTAAAACCGAATAAAAAAAATGAAAGATATGGGGATATATTAAAAGGTCATAGGCGCTATGCGCCTATTTTTTGTTGTAATACCTTGCGCAACATGTCTACTTTTGAATGATACTCTATTTTAAGAAATACTACTTATAGTTTCACCAGAAAACATCATACCGCCCGAATGGAAGAATTTTCTAGAGCGTCAATTTTATGACGTTTTTCTCGAAAAACAAGTGAAAAACATGTAAGAAAGTTTTTGGTCTCGCGCTATAATAAGCGCTACACGCTCCATTTAGCGCTTACTTTTTTGCGCAACATGTCTACTTGAAGAACATACTTTGTTTTGCTAAATACTTCTTATAGTTTTAATCTGGTACACAATACCGCACGAACAATAGATTTTTTCAGGACGCCAATTTTTTGACGTTTTTTCTAAAACCGAATAATAAAAATGAAAGATATGGGGATATATTAAAAGGTCATAGGCGCTATGCGCCTATTTTTTGTTGTAATACCTTGCGCAACATGTCTACTTTTGAATGATACTCTATTTTAAGAAATACTACTTATAGTTTCACCAGAAAACATCATACCGCCCGAATGGAAGAATTTTCTAGAGCGTCAATTTTATGACGTTTTTCTCGAAAAACAAGTGAAAAACATGTAAGAAAGTTTTTGGTCTCGCGCTATAATAAGCGCTACACGCTCCATTTAGCGCTTACTTTTTTGCGCAACATGTCTACTTGAAGAACATACTTTGTTTTGCTAAATACTTCTTATAGTTTTAATCTGGTACACAATACCGCACGAACAATAGATTTTTTCAGGACGCCAATTTTTTGACGTTTTTTCTAAAACCGAATAAAAAAAATGAAAGATATGGGGATATATTAAAAGGTCATAGGCGCTATGCGCCTATTTTTTTGTTGTAATACCTTGCGCAACATGTCTACTTTTGAATGATACTCTATTTTAAGAAATACTACTTATAGTTTCACCAGAAAACATCATACCGCCCGAATGGAAGAATTTTCTGGAGCGTCAATTTTATGACGTTTTTCTCGAGAAACAAGTGAAAAACATGTAAGAAAGTTTTTGGTCTCACCCTATAATAAGCGCTACACGCTCCATTTAGCGCTTACTTTTTTGCGCAACATGTCTACTTGAAGAACATACTTTGTTTTGCTAAATACTTCTTATAGTTTTAATCTGGTACACAATACCGCACGAACAATAGATTTTTTCAGGACGCCAATTTTTTGACGTTTTTTCTAAAACCGAATAAAAAAAATGAAAGATATGGGGATATATTAAAAGGTCATAGGCGCTATGCGCCTATTTTTTGTTGTAATACCTTGCGCAACATGTCTACTTTTGAATGATACTCTATTTTAAGAAATACTACTTATAGTTTCACCAGAAAACATCATACCGCTCGAATGGAAGAATTTTCTAGAGCGTCAATTTTATGACGTTTTTCTCGAAAAACAAGTGAAAAACATGTAAGAAAGTTTTTGGTCTCGCGCTATAATAAGCGCTACACGCTCCATTTATCGCTTACTTTTTTGCGCAACATGTCTACTTGAAGAACATACTTTGTTTTGCTAAATACTTCTTATAGTTTTAATCTGGTACACAATACCGCACGAACAATAGATTTTTTCAGGACGCCAATTTTTTGACGTTTTTTCTAAAACCGAATAATAAAAATGAAAGATATGGGGATATATTAAAAGGTCATAGGCGCTATGCGCCTATTTTTTGTTGTAATACCTTGCGCAACATGTCTACTTTTGAATGATACTCTATTTTAAGAAATACTACTTATAGTTTCACCAGAAAACATCATACCGCCCGAATGGAAGAATTTTCTAGAGCGTCAATTTTATGACGTTTTTCTCGAAAAACAAGTGAAAAACATGTAAGAAAGTTTTTGGTCTCGCGCTATAATAAGCGCTACACGCTCCATTTAGCGCTTACTTTTTTGCGCAACATGTCTACTTGAAGAACATACTTTGTTTTGCTAAATACTTCTTATAGTTTTAATCTGGTACACAATACCGCACGAACAATAGATTTTTTCAGGACGCCAATTTTTTGACGTTTTTTCTAAAACCGAATAAAAAAAATGAAAGATATGGGGATATATTAAAAGGTCATAGGCGCTATGCGCCTATTTTTTGTTGTAATACCTTGCGCAACATGTCTACTTTTGAATGATACTCTATTTTAAGAAATACTACTTATAGTTTCACCAGAAAACATCATACCGCCCGAATGGAAGAATTTTCTAGAGCGTCAATTTTATGACGTTTTTCTCGAGAAACAAGTGAAAAACATGTAAGAAAGTTTTTGGTCTCGCGCTATAATAAGCGCTACACGCTCCATTTAGCGCTTACTTTTTTGCGCAACATGTCTACTTGAAGAACATACTTTGTTTTGCTAAATACTTCTTATAGTTTTAATCTGGTACACAATACCGCACGAACAATAGATTTTTTCAGGACGCCAATTTTTTGACGTTTTTTCTAAAACCGAATAAAAAAATGAAAGATATGGGGATATATTAAAAGGTCATAGGCGCTATGCGCCTATTTTTTGTTGTAATACCTTGCGCAACATGTCTACTTTTGAATGATACTCTATTTTAAGAAATACTACTTATAGTTTCACCAGAAAACATCATACCGCCCGAATGGAAGAATTTTCTAGAGCGTCAATTTTATGACGTTTTTCTCGAAAAACAAGTGAAAAACATGTAAGAAAGTTTTTGGTCTCGCGCTATAATAAGCGCTACACGCTCCATTTAGCGCTTACTTTTTTGCGCAACATGTCTACTTGAAGAACATACTTTGTTTTGCTAAATACTTCTTATAGTTTTAATCTGGTACACAATACCGCACGAACAATAGATTTTTTCAGGACGCCAATTTTTTGACGTTTTTTCTAAAACCGAATAAAAAAAAGGAAAGATATGGGGATATATTAAAAGGTCATAGGCGCTATGCGCCTATTTTTTGTTGTAATACCTTGCGCAACATGTCTACTTTTGAATGATACTCTATTTTAAGAAATACTACTTATAGTTTCACCAGAAAACATCATACCGCCCGAATGGAAGAATTTTCTAGAGCGTCAATTTTATGACGTTTTTCTCGAAAAACAAGTGAAAAACATGTAAGAAAGTTTTTGGTCTCGCGCTATAATAAGCGCTACACGCTCCATTTAGCGCTTACTTTTTTGCGCAACATGTCTACTTGAAGAACATACTTTGTTTTGCTAAATACTTCTTATAGTTTTAATCTGGTACACAATACCGCACGAACAATAGATTTTTTCAGGACGCCAATTTTTTGACGTTTAATTCTAAAACCGAATAAAAAAAATGAAAGATATGGGGATATATCAAAAGGTCATAGGCGCTATGCGCCTATTTTTTGTTGTAATACCTTGCGCAACATGTCTACTTTTGAATGATACTCTATTTTAAGAAATACTACTTATAGTTTCACCAGAAAACATCATACCGCCCGAATGGAAGAATTTTCTAGAGCGTCAATTTTATGACGTTTTTCTCGAAAAACAAGTGAAAAACATGTAAGAAAGTTTTTGGTCTCGCGCTATAATAAGCGCTACACGCTCCATTTAGCGCTTACTTTTTTGCGCAATATGTCTACTTGAAGAACATACTTTGTTTTGCTAAATACTTCTTATAGTTTTAATCTGGTACACAATACCGCACGAACAATAGATTTTTTCAGGACGCCAATTTTTTGACGTTTTTTCTAAAACCGAATAAAAAAAATGAAAGATATGGGGATATATTAAAAGGTCATAGGTGCTATGCGCCTATTTTTTGTTGTAATACCTTGCGCAACATGTCTACTTTTGAATGATACTCTATTTTAAGAAATACTACTTATAGTTTCACCAGAAAACATCATACCGCCCGAATGGAAGAATTTTCTAGAGCGTCAATTTTATGACGTTTTTCTCGAAAAACAAGTGAAAAACATGTAAGAAAGTTTTTGGTCTCGCGCTATAATAAGCGCTACACGCTCCATTAAGCGCTTACTTTTTTGCGCAACATGTCTACTTGAAGAACATACTTTGTTTTGCTAAATACTTCTTATAGTTTTAATCTGGTACACAATACCGCACGAACAATAGATTTTTTCAGGACGCCAATTTTTTGACGTTTTTTCTAAAACCGAATAAAAAAAATGAAAGATATGGGGATATATTAAAAGGTCATAGGCGCTATGCGCCTATTTTTTGTTGTAATACCTTGCGCAACATGTCTACTTTTGAATGATACTCTATTTTAAGAAATACTACTTATAGTTTCACCAGAAAACATCATACCGCCCGAATGGAAGAATTTTCTAGAGCGTCAATTTTATGACGTTTTTCTCGAAAAACAAGTGAAAAACATGTAAGAAAGTTTTTGGTCTCGCGCTATAATAAGCGCTACACGCTCCATTTAGCGCTTACTTTTTTGCGCAATATGTCTACTTGAAGAACATACTTTGTTTTGCTAAATACTTCTTATAGTTTTAATCTGGTACACAATACCGCACGAACAATAGATTTTTTCAGGACGCCAATTTTTTGACGTTTTTTCTAAAACCGAATAAAAAAAATGAAAGATATGGGGATATATTAAAAGGTCATAGGTGCTATGCGCCTATTTTTTGTTGTAATACCTTGCGCAACATGTCTACTTTTGAATGATACTCTATTTTAAGAAATACTACTTATAGTTTCACCAGAAAACATCATACCGCCCGAATGGAAGAATTTTCTAGAGCGTCAATTTTATGACGTTTTTCTCGAAAAACAAGTGAAAAACATGTAAGAAAGTTTTTGGTCTCGCGCTATAATAAGCGCTACACGCTCCATTAAGCGCTTACTTTTTTTGCGCAACATGTCTACTTGAAGAACATACTTTGTTTTGCTAAATACTTCTTATAGTTTTAATCTGGTACACAATACCGCACGAACAATAGATTTTTTCAGGACGCCAATTTTTTGACGTTTTTTCTAAAACCGAATAAAAAAAATGAAAGATATGGGGATATATTAAAAGGTCATAGGCGCTATGCGCCTATTTTTTGTTGTAATACCTTGCGCAACATGTCTACTTTTGAATGATACTCTATTTTAAGAAATACTACTTATAGTTTCACCAGAAAACATCATACCGCCCGAATGGAAGAATTTTCTAGAGCGTCAATTTTATGACGTTTTTCTCGAAAAACAAGTGAAAAACATGTAAGAAAGTTTTTGGTCTCGCGCTATAATAAGCGCTACACGCTCCATTTAGCGCTTACTTTTTTGCGCAACATGTCTACTTGAAGAACATACTTTGTTTTGCTAAATACTTCTTATAGTTTTAATCTGGTACACAATACCGCACGAACAATAGATTTTTTCAGGACGCCAATTTTTTGACGTTTTTTCTAAAACCGAATAAAAAAAATGAAAGATATGGGGATATATTAAAAGGTCATAGGTGCTATGCGCCTATTTTTTGTTGTAATACCTTGCGCAACATGTCTACTTTTGAATGATACTCTATTTTAAGAAATACTACTTATAGTTTCACCAGAAAACATCATACCGCCCGAATGGAAGAATTTTCTAGAGCGTCAATTTTATGACGTTTTTCTCGAAAAACAAGTGAAAAACATGTAAGAAAGTTTTTGGTCTCGCGCTATAATAAGCGCTACACGCTCCATTAAGCGCTTACTTTTTTGCGCAACATGTCTACTTGAAGAACATACTTTGTTTTGCTAAATACTTCTTATAGTTTTAATCTGGTACACAATACCGCACGAACAATAGATTTTTTCAGGACGCCAATTTTTTGACGTTTTTTCTAAAACCGAATAAAAAAAATGAAAGATATGGGGATATATTAAAAGGTCATAGGCGCTATGCGCCTATTTTTTGTTGTAATACCATGCGCAACATGTCTACTTTTGAATGATACTCTATTTTAAGAAATACTACTTATAGTTTCACCAGAAAACATAATACCGCCCGAATGGAAGAATTTTCTAGAGCGTCAATTTTATGACGTTTTTCTCGAAAAACAAGTGAAAAACATGTAAGAAAGTTTTTGGTCTCGCGCTATAATAAGCGCTACACGCTCCATTTAGCGCTTACTTTTTTGCGCAACATGTCTACTTGAAGAACATACTTTGTTTTGCTAAATACTTCTTATAGTTTTAATCTGGTACACAATACCGCACGAACAATAGATTTTTTCAGGACGCCAATTTTTTGACGTTTTTTCTAAAACCGAATAAAAAAAATGAAAGATATGGGGATATATTAAAAGGTCATAGGCGCTATGCGCCTATTTTTTGTTGTAATACCTTGCGCAACATGTCTACTTTTGAATGATACTCTATTTTAAGAAATACTACTTATAGTTTCACCAGAAAACATCATACCGCCCGAATGGAAGAATTTTCTAGAGCGTCAATTTTATGACGTTTTTCTCGAAAAACAAGTGAAAAACATGTAAGAAAGTTTTTGGTCTCGCGCTATAATAAGCGCTACACGCTCCATTTAGCGCTTACTTTTTTGCGCAACATGTCTACTTGAAGAACATACTTTGTTTTGCTAAATACTTCTTATAGTTTTAATCTGGTACACAATACCGCACGAACAATAGATTTTTTCAGGAGGCCAATTTTTTGACGTTTTTTCTAAAACCGAATAAAAAAAATGAAAGATATGGGGATATATTAAAAGGTCATAGGCGCTATGCGCCTATTTTTTGTTGTAATACCTTGCGCAACATGTCTACTTTTGAATGATACTCTATTTTAAGAAATACTACTTATAGTTTCACCAGAAAACATCATACCGCCCGAATGGAAGAATTTTCTAGAGCGTCAATTTTATGACGTTTTTCTCGAAAAACAAGTGAAAAACAAGTAAGAAAGTTTTTGGTCTCGCGCTATAATAAGCGCTACACGCTCCATTTAGCGCTTACTTTTTTGCGCAACATGTCTACTTGAAGAACATACTTTGTTTTGCTAAATACTTCTTATAGTTTTAATCTGGTACACAATACCGCACGAACAATAGATTTTTTCAGGAGGCCAATTTTTTGACGTTTTTTCTAAAACCGAATAAAAAAAATGAAAGATATGGGGATATATTAAAAGGTCATAGGCGCTATGCGCCTATTTTTTGTTGTAATACCTTGCGCAACATGTCTACTTTTGAATGATACTCTATTTTAAGAAATACTACTTATAGTTTCACCAGAAAACATCATACCGCCCGAATGGAAGAATTTTCTAGAGCGTCAATTTTATGACGTTTTTCTCGAAAAACAAGTGAAAAACATGTAAGAAAGTTTTTGGTCTCGCGCTATAATAAGCGCTACACGCTCCATTTAGCGCTTACTTTTTTGCGCAACATGTCTACTTGAAGAACATACTTTGTTTTGCTAAATACTTCTTATAGTTTTAATCTGGTACACAATACCGCACGAACAATAGATTTTTTCAGGACGCCAATTTTTTGACGTTTTTTTCTAAAACCGAATAAAAAAAATGAAAGATATGGGGATATATTAAAAGGTCATAGGCGCTATGCGCCTATTTTTTGTTGTAATACCTTGCGCAACATGTCTACTTTTGAATGATACTCTATTTTAAGAAATACTACTTATAGTTTCACCAGAAAACATCATACCGCCCGAATGGAAGAATTTTCTAGAGCGTCAATTTTATGACGTTTTTCTCGAAAAACAAGTGAAAAACATGTAAGAAAGTTTTTGGTCTCGCGCTATAATAAGCGCTACACGCTCCATTTAGCGCTTACTTTTTTGCGCAACATGTCTACTTGAAGAACATACTTTGTTTTGCTAAATACTTCTTATAGTTTTAATCTGGTACACAATACCGCACGAACAATAGATTTTTTCAGGACACCAATTTTTTGACATTTTTCTAAAACCGAATAAAAAAAATGAAAGATATGGGGATATATTAAAAGGTCATAGGCGCTATGCGCCTATTTTTTGTTGTAATACCTTGTGCAACATGTCTACTTTTGAATGATACTCTATTTTAAGAAATACTACTTATAGTTTCACCAGAAAACATCATACCGCCCGAATGGAAGAATTTTCTAGAGCGTCAATTTTATGACGTTTTTCTCGAAAAACAAGTGAAAAACATGTAAGAAAGTTTTTGGTCTCGCGCTATAATAAGCGCTACACGCTCCATTAAGCGCTTACTTTTTTGCGCAACATGTCTACTTGAAGAACATACTTTGTTTTGCTAAATACTTCTTATAGTTTTAATCTGGTAAACAATACCGCACGAACAATAGATTTTTTCAGGACGCCAATTTTTTGACGTTTTTTCTAAAACCGAATAAAAAAAAATGAAAGATATGGGGATATATTAAAAGGTCATAGGCGCTATGCGCCTATTTTTTGTTGTAATACCTTGCGCAACATGTCTACTTTTGAATGATACTCTATTTTAAGAAATACTACTTATAGTTTCACCAGAAAACATCATACCGCCCGAATGGAAGAATTTTCTAGAGCGTCAATTTTATGACGTTTTTCTCGAAAAACAAGTGAAAAACATGTAAGAAAGTTTTTGGTCTCGCGCTATAATAAGCGCTACACGCTCCATTTAGCGCTTACTTTTTTGCGCAAAATGTCTACTTGAAGAACATACTTTGTTTTGCTAAATACTTCTTATAGTTTTAATCTGGTACACAATACCGCACGAACAATAGATTTTTTTCAGGACGCCAATTTTTTGACGTTTTTTCTAAAACCGAATAAAAAAAATGAAAGATATGGGGATATATTAAAAGGTCATAGGCGCTATGCGCCTATTTTTTGTTGTAATACCTTGCGCAACATGTCTACTTTTGAATGATACTCTATTTTAAGAAATACTACTTATAGTTTCACCAGAAAACATCATACCGCCCGAATGGAAGAATTTTCTAGAGCGTCAATTTTATGACGTTTTTCTCGAAAACAAGTGAAAAACATGTAAGAAAGTTTTTGGTCTCGCGCTATAATTAGCGCTACACGCTCCATTTAGCGCTTACTTTTTTGCGCAACATGTCTACTTGAAGAACATACTTTGTTTTGCTAAATACTTCTTATAGTTTTAATCTGGTACACAATACCGCACGAACAATAGATTTTTTCAGGACGCCAATTTTTTGACGTTTTTTTCTAAAACCGAATAAAAAAAATGAAAGATATGGGGATATATTAAAAGGTCATAGGCGCTATGCGCCTATTTTTTGTTGTAATACCTTGCGCAACATGTCTACTTTTGAATGATACTCTATTTTAAGAAATACTACTTATAGTTTCACCAGAAAACATCATACCGCCCGAATGGAAGAATTTTCTAGAGCGTCAATTTTATGACGTTTTTCTCGAAAAACAAGTGAAAAACATGTAAGAAAGTTTTTGGTCTCGCGCTATAATAAGCGCTACACGCTCCATTTAGCGCTTACTTTTTTGCGCAACATGTCTACTTGAAGAACATACTTTGTTTTGCTAAGTACTTCTTATAGTTTTAATCTGGTACACAATACCACACGAACAATAGATTTTTTCAAGACGCCAATTTTTTGACGTTTTTTCTAAAACCGAATAAAAAAAATGAAAGATATGGGGATATATTAAAAGGTCATAGGCGCTATGCGCCTATTTTTTATTGTAATACCTTGCGCAACATGTCTACTTTTGAATGATACTCTATTTTAAGAAATACTATTTATAGTTTCACCAGAAAACATCATACCGCCCGAATGGAAGAATTTTCTAGAGCGTCAATTTTATGACGTTTTTCTCGAAAAACAAGTGAATAACATGTAAGAAAGTTTTTGGTCTCGCGCTATAATAAGCGCTACACGCTCCATTTAGCGCTTACTTTTTTGCGCAACATGTCTACTTGAAGAACATACTTTGTTTTGCTTAATACTTCTTATAGTTTTAATCTGGTACACAATACCGCACGAACAATAGATTTTTTCAGGACGCCAATTTTTTGGCGTTTTTTCTAAAACCGAATAAAAAAATGAAAGATATGGGGATATATTAAAAGGTCATAGGCGCTATGCGCCTATTTTTTGTTGTAATACCTTGCGCAACATGTCTACTTTTGAATGATACTCTATTTTAAGAAATACTACATATAGTTTCACCAGAAAACATCATACCGCCCGAATGGAAGAATTTTCTAGAGCGTCAATTTTATGACGTTTTTCTCGAAAAACAAGTGAAAAACATGTAAGAAAGTTTTTGGTCTCGCGCTATAATAAGCGCTACACACTCCATTTAGCGCTTACTTTTTTGCGCAACATGTCTACTTGAAGAACATACTTTGTTTTGCTAAATACTTCTTATAGTTTTAATCTGGTACACAATACCGCACGAACAATAGATTTTTTCAGGACGCCAATTTTTTGACGTTTTTTTCTAAAACCGAATAAAAAAAATGAAAGATATGGGGATATATTAAAAGGTCATAGGCGCTTTGCGCCTATTTTTTGTTGTAATACCTTGCGCAACATGTCTACTTTTGAATGATACTCTATTTTAAGAAATACTACTTATAGTTTCACCAGAAAACATCATACCGCCCGAATGGAAGAATTTTCTAGAGCGTCAATTGTATGACGTTTTTCTCGAAAAACAAGTGAAAAACATGTAAGAAAGTTTTTGGTCTCGCGCTATAATAAGCGCTACACGCTCCATTTAGCGCTTACTTTTTTGCGCAACATGTCTACTTGAAGAACATACTTTGTTTTGCTAAATACTTCTTATAGTTTTAATCTGGTACACAATACCGCACGAACAATAGATTTTTTCAGGACGCCAATTTTTTGACGTTTTTTCTAAAACCGAATAAAAAAAATGAAAGATATGGGGATATATTAAAAGGTCATAGGCGCTATGCGCCTATTTTTTGTTGTAATACCTTGCGCAACATGTCTACTTTTGAATGATACTCTATTTTAAGAAATACTACTTATAGTTTCACCAGAAAACATCATACCGCCCGAATGGAAGAATTTTCTAGAGCGTCAATTTTATGACGTTTTTCTCGAAAAACAAGTGAAAAACATGTAAGAAAGTTTTTGGTCTCGCGCTATAATAAGCGCTACACGCTCCATTTAGCGCTTACTTTTTTGCGCAACATGTCTACTTGAAGAACATACTTTGTTTTGCTAAATACTTCTTATAGTTTTAATCTGGTACACAATACCGCACGAACAATAGATTTTTTCAGGACGCCAATTTTTTGACGTTTTTTCTAAAACCGAATAAAAAAAATGAAAGATATGGGGATATATTAAAAGGTCATAGGCGCTATGCGCCTATTTTTTGTTGTAATACCTTGCGCAACATGTCTACTTTTGAATGATACTCTATTTTAAGAAATACTACTTATAGTTTCACCAGAAAACATCATACCGCCCGAATGGAAGAATTTTCTAGAGCGTCAATTTTATGACGTTTTTCTCGAAAAACAAGTGAAAAACATGTAAGAAAGTTTTTGGTCTCGCGCTATAATAAGCACTACACGCTCCATTAAGCGCTTACTTTTTTGCGCAACATGTCTACTTGAAGAACATACTTTGTTTTGCTAAATACTTCTTATAGTTTTAATCTGGTACACAATACCGCACGAACAATAGATTTTTTCAGGACGCCAATTTTTTGACGTTTTTTCTAAAACCGAATAAAAAAAATGAAAGATATGGGGATATATTAAAAGGTCATAGGCGCTATGCGCATATTTTTTGTTGTAATACCTTGCGCAACATGTCTACTTTTGAATGATACTCTATTTTAAGAAATACTACTTATAGTTTCACCAGAAAACATCATACCGCCCGAATGGAAGAATTTTCTAGAGCGTCAATTTTATGACGTTTTTCTCGAAAAACAAGTGAAAAACATGTAAGAAAGTTTTTGGTCTCGCGCTATAATAAGCGCTACACGCTCCATTAAGCGCTTACTTTTTTGCGCAACATGTCTACTTGAAGAACATACTTTGTTTTGCTAAATACTTCTTATAGTTTTAATCTGGTACACAATACCGCACGAACAATAGATTTTTTCAGGACGCCAATTTTTTGACGTTTTTTCTAAAACCGAATAAAAAAAATGAAAGATATGCGGATATATTAAAAGGTCATAGGCGCTATGCGCCTATTTTTTGTTGTAATACCTTGCGCATCATGTCTACTTTTGAATGATACTCTATTTTAAGAAATACTACTTATAGTTTCACCAGAAAACATCATACCGCCCGAATGGAAGAATTTTCTAGAGCGTCAATTTTATGACGTTTATCTCGAAAAACAAGTGAAAAACATGTAAGAAAGTTTTTGGTCTCGCGCTATAATAAGCGCTACACGCTCCATTTAGCGCTTACTTTTTTGCGCAACATGTCTACTTGAAGAACATACTTTGTTTTGCTAAATACTTCTTATAGTTTTAATCTGGTACACAATACCACACGAACAATAGATTTTTTCAAGACGCCAATTTTTTGACGTTTTTTCTAAAACCGAATAAAAAAAATGAAAGAAATGGGGATATATTAAAAGATCATAGGCGCTATGCGCCTATTTTTTGTTGTAATACCTTGCGCAACATGTCTACTTTTGAATGATACTCTATTTTAAGAAATACTACTTATATTTTCACCAGAAAACATCATACCGCCCGAATGGAAGAATTTTCTAGAGCGTCAATTTTATGACGTTTTTCTCGAAAACCAAGTGAATAACATGTAAGAAAGTTTTTGGTCTCGCGCTATAATAAGCGCTACACGCTCCATTTAGCGCTTACTTTTTTGCGCAACATGTCTACTTGAAGAACATACTTTGTTTTGCTAAATACTTCTTATAGTTTTAATCTGGTACACAATACCGCACGAACAATAGATTTTTTCAGGACGCCAATTTTTTGACGTTTTTTCTAAAACCGAATAAAAAAAATGAAAGATATGGGGATATATTAAAAGGTCATAGGCGCTATGCGCCTATTTTTTGTTGTAATACCTTGCGCAACATGTCTACTTTTGAATGATACTCTATTTTAAGAAATACTACATATAGTTTCACCAGAAAACATCATACCGCCCGAATGGAAGAATTTTCTAGAGCGTCAATTTTATGACGTTTTTCTCGAAAAACAAGTGAAAAACATGTAAGAAAGTTTTTGGTCTCGCGTTATAATAAGCGCTACACGCTCCATTTAGCGCTTACTTTTTTGCGCAACATGTCTACTTGAAGAACATACTTTGTTTTGCTAAATACTTCTTATAGTTTTAATCTGGTACACAATACCGCACGAACAATAGATTTTTTCAGGACGCCAATTTTTTGACGTTTTTTCTAAAACCGAATAAAAAAAATGAAAGATATGGGGATATATTAAAAGGTCATAGGCGCTATGCGCCTATTTTTTGTTGTAATACCTTGCGCAACATGTCTACTTTTGAATGATACTCTATTTTAAGAAATACTACTTATAGTTTCACCAGAAAACATCATACCGCCCGAATGGAAGAATTTTCTAGAGCGTCAATTGTATGACGTTTTTCTCGAAAAACAAGTGAAAAACATGTAAGAAAGTTTTTGGTCTCGCGCTATAATAAGCGCTACACGCTCCATTTAGCGCTTACTTTTTTGCGCAACATGTCTACTTGAAGAACATACTTTGTTTTGCTAAATACTTCTTATAGTTTTAATCTGGTACACAATACCGCACGAACAATAGATTTTTTCAGGACGCCAATTTTTTGACGTTTTTTCTAAAACCGAATAAAAAAAATGAAAGATATGGGGATATATTAAAAGGTCATAGGCGCTATGCGCCTATTTTTTGTTGTAATACCTTGCGCAACATGTCTACTTTTGAATGATACTCTATTTTAAGAAATACTACTTATAGTTTCACCAGAAAACATCATACCGCCCGAATGGAAGAATTTTCTAGAGCGTCAATTTTATGACGTTTTTCTCGAAAAACAAGTGAAAAACATGTAAGAAAGTTTTTGGTCTCGCGCTATAATAAGCGCTACACGCTCCATTTAGCGCTTACTTTTTTGCGCAACATGTCTACTTGAAGAACATACTTTGTTTTGCTAAATACTTCTTATAGTTTTAATCTGGTACACAATACCGCACGAACAATAGATTTTTTCAGGACGCCAATTTTTTGACGTTTTTTCTAAAACCGAATAAAAAAAATGAAAGATATGGGGATATATTAAAAGGTCATAGGCGCTATGCGCCTATTTTTTGTTGTAATACCTTGCGCAACATGTCTACTTTTGAATGATACTCTATTTTAAGAAATACTACTTATAGTTTCACCAGAAAACATCATACCGCCCGAATGGAAGAATTTTCTAGAGCGTCAATTTTATGACGTTTTTCTCGAAAAACAAGTGAAAAACATGTAAGAAAGTTTTTGGTCTCGCGCTATAATAAGCGCTACACGCTCCATTAAGCGCTTACTTTTTTGCGCAACATGTCTACTTGAAGAACATACTTTGTTTTGCTAAATACTTCTTATAGTTTTAATCTGGTACACAATACCGCACGAACAATAGATTTTTTCAGGACGCCAATTTTTTGACGTTTTTTCTAAAACCGAATAAAAAAAATGAAAGATATGGGGATATATTAAAAGGTCATAGGCGCTATGCGCATATTTTTTGTTGTAATACCTTGCGCAACATGTCTACTTTTGAATGATACTCTATTTTAAGAAATACTACTTATAGTTTCACCAGAAAACATCATACCGCCCGAATGGAAGAATTTTCTAGAGCGTCAATTTTATGACGTTTTTCTCGAAAAACAAGTGAAAAACATGTAAGAAAGTTTTTGGTCTCGCGCTATAATAAGCGCTACACGCTCCATTAAGCGCTTACTTTTTTGCGCAACATGTCTACTTGAAGAACATACTTTGTTTTGCTAAATACTTCTTATAGTTTTAATCTGGTACACAATACCGCACGAACAATAGATTTTTTCAGGACGCCAATTTTTTGACGTTTTTTCTAAAACCGAATAAAAAAAATGAAAGATATGCGGATATATTAAAAGGTCATAGGCGCTATGCGCCTATTTTTTGTTGTAATACCTTGCGCATCATGTCTACTTTTGAATGATACTCTATTTTAAGAAATACTACTTATAGTTTCACCAGAAAACATCATACCGCCCGAATGGAAGAATTTTCTAGAGCGTCAATTTTATGACGTTTTTCTCGAAAACCAAGTGAAAAACATGTAAGAAAGTTTTTGGTCTCGCGCTATAATAAGCGCTACACGCTCCATTTAGCGCTTACTTTTTTGCGCAACATGTCTACTTGAAGAACATACTTTGTTTTGCTAAATACTTCTTATAGTTTTAATCTGGTACACAATACCACACGAACAATAGATTTTTTCAAGACGCCAATTTTTTGACGTTTTTTCTAAAACCGAATAAAAAAAATGAAAGAAATGGGGATATATTAAAAGATCATAGGCGCTATGCGCCTATTTTTTGTTGTAATACCTTGCGCAACATGTCTACTTTTGAATGATACTCTATTTTAAGAAATACTACTTATAGTTTCACCAGAAAACATCATACCGCCCGAATGGAAGAATTTTCTAGAGCGTCAATTTTATGACGTTTTTCTCGAAAACCAAGTGAATAACATGTAAGAAAGTTTTTGGTCTCGCGCTATAATAAGCGCTACACGCTCCATTTAGCGCTTACTTTTTTGCGCAACATGTCTACTTGAAGAACATACTTTGTTTTGCTAAATACTTCTTATAGTTTTAATCTGGTACACAATACCGCACGAACAATAGATTTTTTCAGGACGCCAATTTTTTGACGTTTTTTCTAAAACCGAATAAAAAAAATGAAAGATATGGGGATATATTAAAAGGTCATAGGCGCTATGCGCCTATTTTTTGTTGTAATACCTTGCGCAACATGTCTACTTTTGAATGATACTCTATTTTAAGAAATACTACATATAGTTTCACCAGAAAACATCATACCGCCCGAATGGAAGAATTTTCTAGAGCGTCAATTTTATGACGTTTTTCTCGAAAAACAAGTGAAAAACATGTAAGAAAGTTTTTGGTCTCGCGTTATAATAAGCGCTACACGCTCCATTTAGCGCTTACTTTTTTGCGCAACATGTCTACTTGAAGAACATACTTTGTTTTGCTAAATACTTCTTATAGTTTTAATCTGGTACACAATACCGCACGAACAATAGATTTTTTCAGGACGCCAATTTTTTGACGTTTTTTCTAAAACCGAATAAAAAAAATGAAAGATATGGGGATATATTAAAAGGTCATAGGCGCTATGCGCCTATTTTTTGTTGTAATACCTTGCGCAACATGTCTACTTTTGAATGATACTCTATTTTAAGAAATACTACTTATAGTTTCACCAGAAAACATCATACCGCCCGAATGGAAGAATTTTCTAGAGCGTCAATTTTATGACGTTTTTCTCGAAAAACAAGTGAAAAACATGTAAGAAAGTTTTTGGTCTCGCGCTATAATAAGCGCTACACGCTCCATTTAGCGCTTACTTTTTTGCGCAACATGTCTACTTGAAGAACATACTTTGTTTTGCTAAATACTTCTTATAGTTTTAATCTGGTACACAATACCACACGAACAATAGATTTTTTCAAGACGCCAATTTTTTGACGTTTTTTCTAAAACCGAATAAAAAAAATGAAAGATATGGGGATATATTAAAAGGTCATAGGCGCTATGCGCCTATTTTTTGTTGTAATACCTTGCGCAACATGTCTACTTTTGAATGATACTCTATTTTAAGAAATACTACTTATAGTTTCACCAGAAAACATCATACCGCCCGAATGGAAGAATTTTCTAGAGCGTCAATTTTATGACGTTTTTCTCGAAAACCAAGTGAATAACATGTACACTCAAAAAAAAATTCTACTTAAAACCCTACAAATGTTACTTATTTTAAGTATTTCCATTAGTAGGGAAAGTTGTCAGACGGTTAAGTAATACTTAGTAACCTGTAAGTAGTTGATATTACTTGTTACTATAAGTAAAACTTGTACTTTAAGTATTACTATTTGTAAAATACAATAATTACTTGAAGTAGAATAGCAATTTTGATTTAGTAATTAAGTACTACTTCTTGTTTTACTTTAAGCGTTACTTGAAGTTATGTTGTTACCACTCAGGTTACCATTACTTGCAGTAGTTGCATTGCTGTATAAGGACATCATTACTTGCAGTAGTTTGATTGCTATTAACAATGTACAGCATTTTTATTTATTGAAGAAGTGTCGTTATGCTTTTGTTTATTACCTCAATAAAAACCACAATATTCAAGGTTTATATCTTGGGTATTTATAATTATAATGTTTTAAAAAGTTATTACTCAAAGTTAATCATTTAAATTCTGGATAACATAATAATAAGTTTTGCAGATTTAAATTTTTCATTCAAAATTGAAACAAAATTAGTTTCATTTTCCTAATTTACTAAATTTCAAGGGAGATAATTAAAAAATTCCAAAAAAAGAGAGAGAATTTGAGACAATTTAACAGTGAAAAAAAAACTGATTTGTTTATACATGTAATTTCACTAAAACTATGAAGTGATTAACACTTTATTTCCAAAATAGGATCATTTTATGTCAAGTTTAATTAAAATAATTACTTAATTTTCAATTTTTATTATTTCATGATATTATACCTGGATCGCGAGTTCCAAAATAGCCGCCATTTTACCTCGATTTTACTGGAAAACTTGTACCTACTCAGTGATAAATCAAACAGGGAAACCTTGTGCTTTCTCTCCAATCCCTTGGAAATGTTTGTTTTTATATTTCTTTAACCATTACAAACTGATGAACAAAACTTTGTATTCAATTTTCTTTCAAATTTTCCTAAAATAAATCGGTTAACATGTTGCTTCCATTGCTCCCAATGTTCTGACGTCAGATCTTACCTCAGTTGACCTTTGACATTTGGACATTCTAATATCCGGAATGTTCCGGAATGGATTAACTCGCGATTGGTCTATTGTTGATATGTAAATTAATCACTTTAATAATTTTAATTCCAAATCTAATTCAAGCCTCATCTTTAATAATTTTGAAATTGATTGTTTTCTGAAAATGAAACTTGCATGTAGGCACGAAGTGTTCAAAGACTAAAAAGATTATCAAACCCTAATAATTTGCCTGTTAATATTTTGATAACTTTGTAATAATATAGAATAGCATTCTTTAAATGAAATATATGATGTTTTTTTTTTTTTTTCTCATTATTTTGCTTATAAATAGGTATTTCCTCATACGGACTTGCAGGACATAATGTGTTCTTAACTGCCCTTGCATCTTTAGTTATTAGAAAAATTAAAATTACAATTATACGTGTAAATGTATACTTCTATTATACATTAATATAAATATATAGACAAGGCAAATTTAAGTTTATTTAATTTGCTTTAAGAAATGATCAATACTGCAACTGAGTACTGAAAGTAATCATGTTGTAGCTTTAAGTAACGAAATACTACTTCAAGTATTTTCGTTCTTTAAACGGTTCCTGAAATAAAAATCTTACTTAAAATAAGTAACATTGTGTAAATGAGTAATATGTATGAATTTTATTACTAAAAGTAAGTAATCATAAGTAATGCATAAGTAGTTCATTACTAAAATCACTACTTGAAATAAGTAACTAGTAACTACTAAGTAGCGTATTTTTTTGAGTGTAAGAAAGTTTTTGGTCTCGCGCTATAATAAGCGCTACACGCTCCATTTAGCGCTTACTTTTTTGCGCAACATGTCTACTTGAAGAACATACTTTGTTTTGCTAAATACTTCTTATAGTTTTAATCTGGTACACAATACCGCACGAACAATAGATTTTTTCAGGACGCCAATTTTTTGACGTTTTTTCTAAAACCGAATAAAAAAAATGAAAGATATGGGGATATATTAAAAGGTCATAGGCGCTATGCGCCTATTTTTTGTTGTAATACCTTGCGCAACATGTCTACTTTTGAATGATACTCTATTTTAAGAAATACTACATATAGTTTCACCAGAAAACATCATACCGCCCGAATGGAAGAATTTTCTAGAGCGTCAATTTTATGACGTTTTTCTCGAAAAACAAGTGAAAAACATGTAAGAAAGTTTTTGGTCTCGCGTTATAATAAGCGCTACACGCTCCATTTAGCGCTTACTTTTTTGCGCAACATGTCTACTTGAAGAACATACTTTGTTTTGCTAAATACTTCTTATAGTTTTAATCTGGTACACAATACCGCACGAACAATAGATTTTTTCAGGACGCCAATTTTTTGACGTTTTTTCTAAAACCGAATAAAAAAAATGAAAGATATGGGGATATATTAAAAGGTCATAGGCGCTATGCGCCTATTTTTTGTTGTAATACCTTGCGCAACATGTCTACTTTTGAATGATACTCTATTTTAAGAAATACTACTTATAGTTTCACCAGAAAACATCATACCGCCCGAATGGAAGAATTTTCTAGAGCGTCAATTGTATGACGTTTTTCTCGAAAAACAAGTGAAAAACATGTAAGAAAGTTTTTGGTCTCGCGCTATAATAAGCGCTACACGCTCCATTTAGCGCTTACTTTTTTGCGCAACATGTCTACTTGAAGAACATACTTTGTTTTGCTAAATACTTCTTATAGTTTTAATCTGGTACACAATACCGCACGAACAATAGATTTTTTCAGGACGCCAATTTTTTGACGTTTTTTCTAAAACCGAATAAAAAAAATGAAAGATATGGGGATATATTAAAAGGTCATAGGCGCTATGCGCCTATTTTTTGTTGTAATACCTTGCGCAACATGTCTACTTTTGAATGATACTCTATTTTAAGAAATACTACTTATAGTTTCACCAGAAAACATCATACCGCCCGAATGGAAGAATTTTCTAGAGCGTCAATTTTATGACGTTTTTCTCGAAAAACAAGTGAAAAACATGTAAGAAAGTTTTTGGTCTCGCGCTATAATAAGCGCTACACGCTCCATTTAGCGCTTACTTTTTTGCGCAACATGTCTACTTGAAGAACATACTTTGTTTTGCTAAATACTTCTTATAGTTTTAATCTGGTACACAATACCGCACGAACAATAGATTTTTTCAGGACGCCAATTTTTTGACGTTTTTTCTAAAACCGAATAAAAAAAATGAAAGATATGGGGATATATTAAAAGGTCATAGGCGCTATGCGCCTATTTTTTGTTGTAATACCTTGCGCAACATGTCTACTTTTGAATGATACTCTATTTTAAGAAATACTACTTATAGTTTCACCAGAAAACATCATACCGCCCGAATGGAAGAATTTTCTAGAGCGTCAATTTTATGACGTTTTTCTCGAAAAACAAGTGAAAAACATGTAAGAAAGTTTTTGGTCTCGCGCTATAATAAGCGCTACACGCTCCATTAAGCGCTTACTTTTTTGTGCAACATGTCTACTTGAAGAACATACTTTGTTTTGCTAAATACTTCTTATAGTTTTAATCTGGTACACAATACCGCACGAACAATAGATTTTTTCAGGACGCCAATTTTTTGACGTTTTTTCTAAAACCGAATAAAAAAAATGAAAGATATGGGGATATATTAAAAGGTCATAGGCGCTATGCGCATATTTTTTGTTGTAATACCTTGCGCAACATGTCTACTTTTGAATGATACTCTATTTTAAGAAATACTACTTATAGTTTCACCAGAAAACATCATACCGCCCGAATGGAAGAATTTTCTAGAGCGTCAATTTTATGACGTTTTTCTCGAAAAACAAGTGAAAAACATGTAAGAAAGTTTTTGGTCTCGCGCTATAATAAGCGCTACACGCTCCATTAAGCGCTTACTTTTTTGCGCAACATGTCTACTTGAAGAACATACTTTGTTTTGCTAAATACTTCTTATAGTTTTAATCTGGTACACAATACCGCACGAACAATAGATTTTTTCAGGACGCCAATTTTTTGACGTTTTTTCTAAAACCGAATAAAAAAAATGAAAGATATGCGGATATATTAAAAGGTCATAGGCGCTATGCGCCTATTTTTTGTTGTAATACCTTGCGCATCATGTCTACTTTTGAATGATACTCTATTTTAAGAAATACTACTTATAGTTTCACCAGAAAACATCATACCGCCCGAATGGAATAATTTTCTAGAGCGTCAATTTTATGACGTTTTTCTCGAAAACCAAGTGAAAAACATGTAAGAAAGTTTTTGGTCTCGCGCTATAATAAGCGCTACACGCTCCATTTAGCGCTTACTTTTTTGCGCAACATGTCTACTTGAAGAACATACTTTGTTTTGCTAAATACTTCTTATAGTTTTAATCTGGTACACAATACCACACGAACAATAGATTTTTTCAAGACGCCAATTTTTTGACGTTTTTTCTAAAACCGAATAAAAAAAATGAAAGAAATGGGGATATATTAAAAGATCATAGGCGCTATGCGCCTATTTTTTGTTGTAATACCTTGCGCAACATGTCTACTTTTGAATGATACTCTATTTTAAGAAATACTACTTATAGTTTCACCAGAAAACATCATACCGCCCGAATGGAAGAATTTTCTAGAGCGTCAATTTTATGACGTTTTTCTCGAAAACCAAGTGAATAACATGTAAGAAAGTTTTTGGTCTCGCGCTATAATAAGCGCTACACGCTCCATTTAGCGCTTACTTTTTTGCGCAACATGTCTACTTGAAGAACATACTTTGTTTTGCTAAATACTTCTTATAGTTTTAATCTGGTACACAATACCGCACGAACAATAGATTTTTTCAGGACGCCAATTTTTTGACGTTTTTTCTAAAACCGAATAAAAAAAATGAAAGATATGGGGATATATTAAAAGGTCATAGGCGCTATGCGCCTATTTTTTGTTGTAATACCTTGCGCAATATGTCTACTTTTGAATGATACTCTATTTTAAGAAATACTACATATAGTTTCACCAGAAAACATCATACCGCCCGAATGGAAGAATTTTCTAGAGCGTCAATTTTATGACGTTTTTCTCGAAAAACAAGTGAAAAACATGTAAGAAAGTTTTTGGTCTCGCGTTATAATAAGCGCTACACGCTCCATTTAGCGCTTACTTTTTTGCGCAACATGTCTACTTGAAGAACATACTTTGTTTTGCTAAATACTTCTTATAGTTTTAATCTGGTACACAATACCGCACGAACAATAGATTTTTTCAGGACGCCAATTTTTTGACGTTTTTTCTAAAACCGAATAAAAAAAATGAAAGATATGGGGATATATTAAAAGGTCATAGGCGCTATGCGCCTATTTTTTGTTGTAATACCTTGCGCAACATGTCTACTTTTGAATGATACTCTATTTTAAGAAATACTACTTATAGTTTCACCAGAAAACATCATACCGCCCGAATGGAAGAATTTTCTAGAGCGTCAATTTTATGACGTTTTTCTCGAAAAACAAGTGAAAAACATGTAAGAAAGTTTTTGGTCTCGCGCTATAATAAGCGCTACACGCTCCATTTAGCGCTTACTTTTTTGCGCAACATGTCTACTTGAAGAACATACTTTGTTTTGCTAAATACTTCTTATAGTTTTAATCTGGTACACAATACCACACGAACAATAGATTTTTTCAAGACGCCAATTTTTTGACGTTTTTTCTAAAACCGAATAAAAAAAATGAAAGATATGGGGATATATTAAAAGGTCATAGGCGCTATGCGCCTATTTTTTGTTGTAATACCTTGCGCAACATGTCTACTTTTGAATGATACTCTATTTTAAGAAATACTACTTATAGTTTCACCAGAAAACATCATACCGCCCGAATGGAAGAATTTTCTAGAGCGTCAATTTTATGACGTTTTTCTCGAAAACCAAGTGAATAACATGTAAGAAAGTTTTTGGTCTCGCGCTATAATAAGCGCTACACGCTCCATTTAGCGCTTACTTTTTTGCGCAACATGTCTACTTGAAGAACATACTTTGTTTTGCTAAATACTTCTTATAGTTTTAATCTGGTACACAATACCGCACGAACAATAGATTTTTTCAGGACGCCAATTTTTTGACGTTTTTTCTAAAACCGAATAAAAAAAATGAAAGATATGGGGATATATTAAAAGGTCATAGGCGCTATGCGCCTATTTTTTGTTGTAATACCTTGCGCAACATGTCTACTTTTGAATGATACTCTATTTTAAGAAATACTACATATAGTTTCACAAGAAAACATCATACCGCCCGAATGGAAGAATTTTCTAGAGCGTCAATTTTATGACGTTTTTCTCGAAAAACAAGTGAAAAACATGTAAGAAAGTTTTTGGTCTCGCGCTATAATAAGCGCTACACGCTCCATTTAGCGCTTACTTTTTTGCGCAACATGTCTACTTGAAGAACATACTTTGTTTTGCTAAATACTTCTTATAGTTTTAATCTGGTACACAATACCGCACGAACAATAGATTTTTTCAGGACGCCAATTTTTTGACGTTTTTTCTAAAACCGAATAAAAAAAATGAAAGATATGGGGATATATTAAAAGGTCATAGGCGCTATGCGCCTATTTTTTGTTGTAATACCTTGCGCAACATGTCTACTTTTGAATGATACTCTATTTTAAGAAATACTACTTATAGTTTCACCAGAAAACATCATACCGCCCGAATGGAAGAATTTTCTAGAGCGTCAATTTTATGACGTTTTTCTCGAAAAACAAGTGAAAAACATGTAAGAAAGTTTTTGGTCTCGCGCTATAATAAGCGCTACACGCTCCATTTAGCGCTTACTTTTTTGCGCAACATGTCTACTTGAAGAACATACTTTGTTTTGCTAAATACTTCTTATAGTTTTAATCTGGTACACAATACCACACGAACAATAGATTTTTTCAAGACGCCAATTTTTTGACGTTTTTTCTAAAACCGAATAAAAAAAATGAAAGATATGGGGATATATTAAAAGGTCATAGGCGCTATGCGCCTATTTTTTGTTGTAATACCTTGCGCAACATGTCTACTTTTGAATGATACTCTATTTTAAGAAATACTACTTATAGTTTCACCAGAAAACATCATACCGCCCGAATGGAAGAATTTTCTAGAGCGTCAATTTTATGACGTTTTTCTCGAAAACCAAGTGAATAACATGTAGGAAAGTTTTTGGTCTCGCGCTATAATAAGCGCTACACGCTCCATTTAGCGCTTACTTTTTTGCGCAACATGTCTACTTGAAGAACATACTTTGTTTTGCTAAATACTTCTTATAGTTTTAATCTGGTACACAATACCGCACGAACAATAGATTTTTTCAGGACGCCAATTTTTTGACGTTTTTTCTAAAACCGAATAAAAAAAATGAAAGATATGGGGATATATTAAAAGGTCATAGGCGCTTTGCGCCTATTTTTTGTTGTAATACCTTGCGCAACATGTCTACTTTTGAATGATACTCTATTTTAAGAAATACTACTTATAGTTTCACCAGAAAACATCATACCGCCCGAATGGAAGAATTTTCTAGAGCGTCAATTTTATGACGTTTTTCTCGAAAAACAAGTGAAAAACATGTAAGAAAGTTTTTGGTCTCGCGCTATAATAAGCGCTACACGCTCCATTAAGCGCTTACTTTTTTGCGCAACATGTCTACTTGAAGAACATACTTTGTTTTGCTAAATACTTCTTATAGTTTTAATCTGGTACACAATACCACACGAACAATAGATTTTTTCAGGACGCCAATTTTTTGACGTTTTTTCTAAAACCGAATAAAAAAAATGAAAGATATGGGGATATATTAAAAGTTCATAGGCGCTATGCGCCTATTTTTTGTTGTAATACCTTGCGCAACATGTCTACTTTTGAATGATACTCTATTTTAAGAAATACTACTTATAGTTTCACCAGAAAACATCATACCGCCCGAATGGAAGAATTTTCTAGAGCGTCAATTTTATGACGTTTTTCTCGAAAAACAAGTGAAAAACATGTCAGAAAGTTTTTGGTCTCGCGCTATAATAAGCGCTACACGCTCCATTTAGCGCTTACTTTTTTGCGCAACATGTCTACTTGAAGAACATACTTTGTTTTGCTAAATACTTCTTATAGTTTTAATCTGGTACACAATACCGCACGAACAATAGATTTTTTCAGGACGCCAATTTTTTGACGTTTTTTCTAAAACCGAATAAAAAAAATGAAAGATATGGGGATATATTAAAAGGTCATAGGCGCTATGCGCCTATTTTTTGTTGTAATACCTTGCGCAACATGTCTACTTTTGAATGATACTCTATTTTAAGAAATACTACTTATAGTTTCACCAGAAAACATCATACCGCCCGAATGGAAGAATTTTCTAGAGCGTCAATTTTATGACGTTTTTCTCGAAAAACAAGTGAAAAACATGTAAGAAAGTTTTTGGTCTCGCGCTATAATAAGCGCTACACGCTCCATTTAGCGCTTACTTTTTTGCGCAACATGTCTACTTGAAGAACATACTTTGTTTTGCTAAATACTTCTGATAGTTTTAATCTGGTACACAATACCGCACGAACAATAGATTTTTTCAGGACGCCAATTTTTTGACGTTTTTTCTAAAACCGAATAAAAAAAATGAAAGATATGGGGATATATTAAAAGGTCATAGGCGCTATGCGCCTATTTTTTGTTGTAATACCTTGCGCAACATGTCTACTTTTGAATGATACTCTATTTTAAGAAATACTACTTATAGTTTCACCAGAAAACATCATACCGCCCGAATGGAAGAATTTTCTAGAGCGTCAATTTTATGACGTTTTTCTCGAAAAACAAGTGAAAAACATGTAAGAAAGTTTTTGGTCTCGCGCTATAATAAGCGCTACACGCTCCATTTAGCGCTTACTTTTTTGCGCAACATGTCTACTTGAAGAACATACTTTGTTTTGCTAAATACTTCTTATAGTTTTAATCTGGTACACAATACCACACGAACAATAGATTTTTTCAAGACGCCAATTTTTTGACGTTTTTTCTAAAACCGAATAAAAAAAATGAAAGATATGGGGATATATTAAAAGGTCATAGGCGCTATGCGCCTATTTTTTGTTGTAATACCTTGCGCAACATGTCTACTTTTGAATGATACTCTATTTTAAGAAATACTACTTATAGTTTCACCAGAAAACATCATACCGCCCGAATGGAAGAATTTTCTAGAGCGTCAATTTTATGACGTTTTTCTCGAAAACCAAGTGAATAACATGTAAGAAAGTTTTTGGTCTCGCGCTATAATAAGCGCTACACGCTCCATTTAGCGCTTACTTTTTTGCGCAACATGTCTACTTGAAGAACATACTTTGTTTTGCTAAATACTTCTTATAGTTTTAATCTGGTACACAATACCGCACGAACAATAGATTTTTTCAGGACGCCAATTTTTTGACGTTTTTTCTAAAACCGAATAAAAAAAATGAAAGATATGGGGATATATTAAAAGGTCATAGGCGCTTTGCGCCTATTTTTTGTTGTAATACCTTGCGCAACATGTCTACTTTTGAATGATACTCTATTTTAAGAAATACTACTTATAGTTTCACCAGAAAACATCATACCGCCCGAATGGAAGAATTTTCTAGAGCGTCAATTTTATGACGTTTTTCTCGAAAAACAAGTGAAAAACATGTAAGAAAGTTTTTGGTCTCGCGCTATAATAAGCGCTACACGCTCCATTAAGCGCTTACTTTTTTGCGCAACATGTCTACTTGAAGAACATACTTTGTTTTGCTAAATACTTCTTATAGTTTTAATCTGGTACACAATACCGCACGAACAATAGATTTTTTCAGGACGCCAATTTTTTGACGTTTTTTCTAAAACCGAATAAAAAAAATGAAAGATATGGGGATATATTAAAAGGTCATAGGCGCTATGCGCCTATTTTTTGTTGTAATACCTTGCGCAACATGTCTACTTTTGAATGATACTCTATTTTAAGAAATACTACTTATAGTTTCACCAGAAAACATCATACCGCCCGAATGGAAGAATTTTCTAGAGCGTCAATTTTATGACGTTTTTCTCGAAAAACAAGTGAAAAACATGTAAGAAAGTTTTTGGTCTCGCGCTATAATAAGCGCTACACGCTCCATTTAGCGCTTACTTTTTTGCGCAACATGTCTACTTGAAGAACATACTTTGTTTTGCTAAATACTTCTTATAGTTTTAATCTGGTACACAATACCGCACGAACAATAGATTTTTTCAGGACGCCAATTTTTTGACGTTTTTTCTAAAACCGAATAAAAAAAATGAAAGATATGGGGATATATTAAAAGGTCATAGGCGCTATGCGCCTATTTTTTGTTGTAATACCTTGCGCAACATGTCTACTTTTGAATGATACTCTATTTTAAGAAATACTACTTATAGTTTCACCAGAAAACATCATACCGCCCGAATGGAAGAATTTTCTAGAGCGTCAATTTTATGACGTTTTTCTCGAAAAACAAGTAAAAAACATGTAAGAAAGTTTTTGGTCTCGCGATATAATAAGCGCTACACGCTCCATTTAGCGCTTACTTTTTTGCGCAACATGTCTACTTGAAGAGCATACTTTGTTTTGCTAAATACTTCTTATAGTTTTAATCTGGTACACAATACCGCACGAACAATAGATTTTTTCAGGACGCCAATTTTTTGACGTTTTTTCTAAAACCGAATAAAAAAAATGAAAGATATGGGGATATATTAAAAGGTCATGGGCGCTATGCGCCTATTTTTTGTTGTAATACCTTGCGCAACATGTCTACTTTTGAATGATACTCTATTTTAAGAAATACTACTTATAGTTTCACCAGAAAACATCATACCGCCCGAATGGAAGAATTTTCTAGAGCGTCAATTTTATGACGTTTTTCTCGAAAAACAAGTGAAAAACATGTAAGAAAGTTTTTGGTCTCGCGCTATAATAAGCGCTACACCCTCCATTTAGCGCTTACTTTTTTGCGCAACATGTCTACTTGAAGAACATACTTTGTTTTGCTAAATACTTCTTATAGTTTTAATCTGGTACACAATACCGCACGAACAATAGATTTTTTCAGGACGCCAATTTTTTGACGTTTTTTCTAAAACCGAATAAAAAAAATGAAAGATATGGGGATATATTAAAAGGTCATAGGCGCTATGCGCCTATTTTTTGTTGTAATTCCTTGCGCAACATGTCTACTTTTGAATGATACTCTATTTTAAGAAATACTACTTATAGTTTCACCAGAAAACATCATACCGCCTGAATGGAAGAATTTTCTAGAGCGTCAATTTTATGACGTTTTTCTCGAAAAACAAGTGAAAAACATGTAAGAAAGTTTTTGGTCTCGCGCTATAATAAGCGCTACATGCTCCATTAAGCGCTTACTTTTTTGCACAACATGTCTACTCGAAGAACATACTTTGTTTTGCTAAATACTTCTTATAGTTTTAATCTGGTACACAATACCGCACGAACAATAGATTTTTTCAGGACGCCAATTTTTTGACGTTTTTTCTAAAACCGAATAAAAAAAATGAAAGATATGGGGATATTTTAAAAGGTCATAGGCGCTATGCGCCTATTTTTTGTTGTAATACCTTGCACAACATGTCTACTTTTGAATGATACTCTATTTTAAGAAATACTACTTATAGTTTCACCATAAAACATCATACCGCCCGAATGGAAGAATTTTCTAGAGCGTCAATTTTATGACGTTTTTCTCGAAAAACAAGTGAAAAACATGTAAGAAAGTTTTTGGTCTCGCGCTATAATAAGCGCTACACGCTCCATTTAGCGCTTACTTTTTTGCGCAACATGTCTACTTGAAGAACATACTTTGTTTTGCTAAATACTTCTTATAGTTTTAATCTGGTACACAATACCGCACGAACAATAGATTTTTTCAGGACGCCAATTTTTTGACGTTTTTTCTAAAACCGAATAAAAAAAATGAAAGATATGGGGATATATTAAAAGGTCATAGGCGCTATGCGCCTATTTTTTGTTGTAATACCTTGCGCAACATGTCTACTTTTGAATGATACTCTATTTTAAGAAATACTACTTATAGTTTCACCAGAAAACATCATACCGCCCGAATGGAAGAATTTTCTAGAGCGTCAATTTTATGACGTTTTTCTCGAAAAACAAGTGAAAAACATGTAAGAAAGTTTTTGGTCTCGCGCTATAATAAGCGCTACACCCTCCATTTAGCGCTTACTTTTTTGCACAACATGTCTACTTGAAGAACATACTTTGTTTTGCTAAATACTTCTTATAGTTTTAATCTGGTACACAATACCGCACGAACAATAGATTTTTTTAGGACGCCAATTTTTTGACGTTTTTTCTAAAACCGAATAAAAAAAATGAAAGATATGGGGATATATTAAAAGGTCATAGGCGCTATGCGGCCTATTTTTTGTTGTAATTCCTTGCACAACATGTCTACTTTTGAATGATACTCTATTTTAAGAAATACTACTTATAGTTTCACCAGAAAACATCATACCGCCCGAATGGAAGAATTTTCTAGAGCGTCAATTTTATGACGTTTTTCTCGAAAAACAAGTGAAAAACATGTAAGAAAGTTTTTGGTCTCGCGCTATAATAAGCGCTACACGCTCCATTAAGCGCTTACTTTTTTGCGCAACATGTCTACTCGAAGAACATACTTTGTTTTGCTAAATACTTCTTATAGTTTTAATCTGGTACACAATACCGCACGAACAATAGATTTTTTCAGGACGCCAATTTTTTGACGTTTTTTCTAAAACCGAATAAAAAAAATGAAAGATATGGGGATATTTTAAAAGGTCATAGGCTCTATGCGCCTATTTTTTGTTGTAATACCTTGCACAACATGTCTACTTTTGAATGATACTCTATTTTAAGAAATACTACTTATAGTTTCACCAGAAAACATCATACCGCCCGAATGGAAGAATTTTCTAGAGCGTCAATTTTATGACGTTTTTCTCGAAAAACAATTGAAAAACATGTAAGAAAGTTTTTGGTCTCGCGCTATAATAAGCGCTACACGCTCCATTTAGCGCTTACTTTTTTGCGCAACATGTCTACTTGAAGAACATACTTTGTTTTGCTAAATACTTCTTATAGTTTTAATCTGGTACACAATACCGCACGAACAATAGAATTTCAGGACGCCAATTTTTTGACGTTTTTTCTAAAACCGAATAAAAAAAATGAAAGATATGGGGATATATTAAAAGGTCATAGGCGCTATGCGCCTATTTTTTGTTGTAATACCTTGCGCAACATGTCTACTTTTGAATGATACTCTATTTTAAGAAATACTACTTATAATTTCACCAGAAAACATCATACCGCCCGAATGGAAGAATTTTCTAGAGCGTCAATTTTATGACGTTTTTCTCGAAAAACAAGTGAAAAACATGTAAGAAAGTTTTTGGTCTCGCGCTATAATAAGCGCTACACGCTCCATTTAGCGCTTACTTTTTTCCGCAACATGTCTACTTGAAGAACATACTTTGTTTTGCTAAATACTTCTTATAGTTTTAATCTGGTACACAATACCGCACGAACAATAGATTTTTTCAGGACGCCAATTTTTTGACGTTTTTTCTAAAACCGAATAAAAAAAATGAAAGATATGGGGATATATTAAAAGGTCATAGGCGCTATGCGCCTATTATTTGTTGTAATACCTTGCGCAACATGTCTACTTTTGAATGATACTCTATTTTAAGAAATACTACTTATAGTTTCACCAGAAAACATCATACCGCCCGAATGGAAGAATTTTCTAGAGCGTCAATTTTATGACGTTTTTCTCGAAAAACAAGTGAAAAACATGTAAGAAAGTTTTTGGTCTCGCGCTATAATAAGCGCTACACGCTCCATTTAGCGCTTACTTTTTTGCGCAACATGTCTACTTGAAGAACATACTTTGTTTTGCTAAATACTTCTTATAGTTTTAATCTGGTACACAATACCGCACGAACAATAGATTTTTTCAGGACGCCAATTTTTTGACGTTTTTTCTAAAACCGAATAAAAAAAATGAAAGATATGGGGATATATTAAAAGGTCATAGGCGCTATGCGCCTATTTTTTGTTGTAATACCTTGCGCAACATGTCTACTTTTGAATGATACTCTATTTTAAGAAATACTATTTATAGTTTTACCAGAAAACATCATACCGCCCGAATGGAAGAATTTTCTAGAGCGTCAATTTTATGACGTTTTTCTCGAAAAACAAGTGAAAAACATGTAAGAAAGTTTTTGGTCTCGCGCTATAATAAGCGCTACACGCTCCATTTAGCGCTTACTTTTTTGCGCAACATGTCTACTTGAAGAACATACTTTGTTTTGCTAAATACTTCTTATAGTTTTAATCTGGTACACAATACCGCACGAACAATAGATTTTTTCAGGACGCCAATTTTTTGACGTTTTATCTAAAACCGAATAAAAAAAATGAAAGATATGGGGATATATTAAAAGGTCATAGGCGCTATGCGCCTATTTTTTGTTGTAATACCTTGCGCAACATGTCTACTTTTGAATGATACTCTATTTTAAGAAATACTACTTATAGTTTCACCAGAAAACATCATACCGCCCGAATGGAAGAATTTTCTAGAGCGTCAATTTTATGACGTTTTTCTCGAAAAACAAGTGAAAAACATGTAAGAAAGTTTTTGGTCTCGCGCTATAATAAGCGCTACACGCTCCATTTAGCACTTACTTTTTTGCGCAACATGTCTACTTGAAGAACATACTTTGTTTTGCTAAATACTTCTTATAGTTTTAATCTGGTACACAATACCGCACGAACAATAGATTTTTTCAGGACGCCAATTTTTTGACGTTTTTTCTAAAACCGAATAAAAAAAATGAAAGATATGGGGATATATTAAAAGGTCATGGGCGCTATGCGCCTATTTTTTGTTGTAATACCTTGCGCAACATGTCTACTTTTGAATGATACTCTATTTTAAGAAATACTACTTATAGTTTCACCAGAAAACATCATACCGCCCGAATGGAAGAATTTTCTAGAGCGTCAATTTTATGACGTTTTTCTCGAAAAACAAGTGAAAAACATGTAAGAAAGTTTTTGGTCTCGCGCTATAATAAGCGCTACACCCTCCATTTAGCGCTTACTTTTTTGCGCAACATGTCTACTTGAAGAACATACTTTGTTTTGCTAAATACTTCTTATAGTTTTAATCTGGTACACAATACCGCACGAACAATAGATTTTTTCAGGACGCCAATTTTTTGACGTTTTTTCTAAAACCGAATAAAAAAAATGAAAGATATGGGGATATATTAAAAGGTCATAGGCGCTATGCGCCTATTTTTTGTTGTAATTCCTTGCGCAACATGTCTACTTTTGAATGATACTCTATTTTAAGAAATACTACTTATAGTTTCACCAGAAAACATCATACCGCCCGAATGGAAGAATTTTCTAGAGCGTCAATTTTATGACGTTTTTCTCGAAAAACAAGTGAAAAACATGTAAGAAAGTTTTTGGTCTCGCGCTATAATAAGCGCTACACGCTCCATTAAGCGCTTACTTTTTTGCACAACATGTCTACTCGAAGAACATACTTTGTTTTGCTAAATACTTCTTATAGTTTTAATCTGGTACACAATACCGCACGAACAATAGATTTTTTCAGGACGCCAATTTTTTGACGTTTTTTCTAAAACCGAATAAAAAAAATGAAAGATATGGGGATATTTTAAAAGGTCATAGGCGCTATGCGCCTATTTTTTGTTGTAATACCTTGCACAACATGTCTACTTTTGAATGATACTCTATTTTAAGAAATACTACTTATAGTTTCACCAGAAAACATCATACCGCCCGAATGGAAGAATTTTCTAGAGCGTCAATTTTATGACGTTTTTCTCGAAAAACAAGTGAAAAACATGTAAGAAAGTTTTTGGTCTCGCGCTATAATAAGCGCTACACGCTCCATTTAGCGCTTACTTTTTTGCGCAACATGTCTACTTGAAGAACATACTTTGTTTTGCTAAATACTTCTTATAGTTTTAATCTGGTACACAATACCGCACGAACAATAGATTTTTTCAGGACGCCAATTTTTTGACGTTTTTTCTAAAACCGAATAAAAAAAATGAAAGATATGGGGATATATTAAAAGGTCATAGGCGCTATGCGCCTATTTTTTGTTGTAATACCTTGCGCAACATGTCTACTTTTGAATGATACTCTATTTTAAGAAATACTATTTATAGTTTTACCAGAAAACATCATACCGCCCGAATGGAAGAATTTTCTAGAGCGTCAATTTTATGACGTTTTTCTCGAAAAACAAGTGAAAAACATGTAAGAAAGTTTTTGGTCTCGCGCTATAATAAGCGCTACACGCTCCATTTAGCGCTTACTTTTTTGCGCAACATGTCTACTTGAAGAACATACTTTGTTTTGCTAAATACTTCTTATAGTTTTAATCTGGTACACAATACCGCACGAACAATAGATTTTTTCAGGACGCCAATTTTTTGACGTTTTATCTAAAACCGAATAAAAAAAATGAAAGATATGGGGATATATTAAAAGGTCATAGGCGCTATGCGCCTATTTTTTGTTGTAATACCTTGCGCAACATGTCTACTTTTGAATGATACTCTATTTTAAGAAATACTACTTATAGTTTCACCAGAAAACATCATACCGCCCGAATGGAAGAATTTTCTAGAGCGTCAATTTTATGACGTTTTTCTCGAAAAACAAGTGAAAAACATGTAAGAAAGTTTTTGGTCTCGCGCTATAATAAGCGCTACACGCTCCATTTAGCACTTACTTTTTTGCGCAACATGTCTACTTGAAGAACATACTTTGTTTTGCTAAATACTTCTTATAGTTTTAATCTGGTACACAATACCGCACGAACAATAGATTTTTTCAGGACGCCAATTTTTTGACGTTTTTTCTAAAACCGAATAAAAAAAATGAAAGATATGGGGATATATTAAAAGGTCATGGGCGCTATGCGCCTATTTTTTGTTGTAATACCTTGCGCAACATGTCTACTTTTGAATGATACTCTATTTTAAGAAATACTACTTATAGTTTCACCAGAAAACATCATACCGCCCGAATGGAAGAATTTTCTAGAGCGTCAATTTTATGACGTTTTTCTCGAAAAACAAGTGAAAAACATGTAAGAAAGTTTTTGGTCTCGCGCTATAATAAGCGCTACACCCTCCATTTAGCGCTTACTTTTTTGCGCAACATGTCTACTTGAAGAACATACTTTGTTTTGCTAAATACTTCTTATAGTTTTAATCTGGTACACAATACCGCACGAACAATAGATTTTTTCAGGACGCCAATTTTTTGACGTTTTTTCTAAAACCGAATAAAAAAAATGAAAGATATGGGGATATATTAAAAGGTCATAGGCGCTATGCGCCTATTTTTTGTTGTAATTCCTTGCGCAACATGTCTACTTTTGAATGATACTCTATTTTAAGAAATACTACTTATAGTTTCACCAGAAAACATCATACCGCCCGAATGGAAGAATTTTCTAGAGCGTCAATTTTATGACGTTTTTCTCGAAAAACAAGTGAAAAACATGTAAGAAAGTTTTTGGTCTCGCGCTATAATAAGCGCTACACGCTCCATTAAGCGCTTACTTTTTTGCACAACATGTCTACTCGAAGAACATACTTTGTTTTGCTAAATACTTCTTATAGTTTTAATCTGGTACACAATACCGCACGAACAATAGATTTTTTCAGGACGCCAATTTTTTGACGTTTTTTCTAAAACCGAATAAAAAAAATGAAAGATATGGGGATATTTTAAAAGGTCATAGGCGCTATGCGCCTATTTTTTGTTGTAATACCTTGCACAACATGTCTACTTTTGAATGATACTCTATTTTAAGAAATACTACTTATAGTTTCACCAGAAAACATCATACCGCCCGAATGGAAGAATTTTCTAGAGCGTCAATTTTATGACGTTTTTCTCGAAAAACAAGTGAAAAACATGTAAGAAAGTTTTTGGTCTCGCGCTATAATAAGCGCTACACGCTCCATTTAGCGCTTACTTTTTTGCGCAACATGTCTACTTGAAGAACATACTTTGTTTTGCTAAATACTTCTTATAGTTTTAATCTGGTACACAATACCGCACGAACAATAGATTTTTTCAGGACGCCAATTTTTTGACGTTTTTTCTAAAACCGAATAAAAAAAATGAAAGATATGGGGATATATTAAAAGGTCATAGGCGCTATGCGCCTATTTTTTGTTGTAATACCTTGCGCAACATGTCTACCTTTGAATGATACTCTATTTTAAGAAATACTACTTATAGTTTCACCAGAAAACATCATACCGCCCGAATGGAAGAATTTTCTAGAGCGTCAATTTTATGACGTTTTTCTCGAAAAACAAGTGAAAAACATGTAAGAAAGTTTTTGGTCTCGCGCTATAATAAGCGCTACACCCTCCATTTAGCGCTTACTTTTTTGCACAACATGTCTACTTGAAGAACATACTTTGTTTTGCTAAATACTTCTTATAGTTTTAATCTGGTACACAATACCGCACGAACAATAGATTTTTTTAGGACGCCAATTTTTTGACGTTTTTTCTAAAACCGAATAAAAAAAATGAAAGATATGGGGATATATTAAAAGGTCATAGGCGCTATGCGGCCTATTTTTTGTTGTAATTCCTTGCACAACATGTCTACTTTTGAATGATACTCTATTTTAAGAAATACTACTTATAGTTTCACCAGAAAACATCATACCGCCCGAATGGAAGAATTTTCTAGAGCGTCAATTTTATGACGTTTTTCTCGAAAAACAAGTGAAAAACATGTAAGAAAGTTTTTGGTCTCGCGCTATAATAAGCGCTACACGCTCCATTAAGCGCTTACTTTTTTGCACAACATGTCTACTCGAAGAACATACTTTGTTTTGCTAAATACTTCTTATAGTTTTAATCTGGTACACAATACCGCACGAACAATAGATTTTTTCAGGACGCCAATTTTTTGACGTTTTTTCTAAAACCGAATAAAAAAAATGAAAGATATGGGGATATTTTAAAAGGTCATAGGCGCTATGCGCCTATTTTTTGTTGTAATACCTTGCACAACATGTCTACTTTTGAATGATACTCTATTTTAAGAAATACTACTTATAGTTTCACCAGAAAACATCATACCGCCCGAATGGAAGAATTTTCTAGAGCGTCAATTTTATGACGTTTTTCTCGAAAAACAAGTGAAAAACATGTAAGAAAGTTTTTGGTCTCGCGCTATAATAAGCGCTACACGCTCCATTTAGCGCTTACTTTTTTGCGCAACATGTCTACTTGAAGAACATACTTTGTTTTGCTAAATACTTCTTATAGTTTTAATCTGGTACACAATACCGCACGAACAATAGATTTTTTCAGGACGCCAATTTTTTGACGTTTTTTCTAAAACCGAATAAAAAAAATGAAAGATATGGGGATATATTAAAAGGTCATAGGCGCTATGCGCCTATTTTTTGTTGTAATACCTTGCGCAACATGTCTACTTTTGAATGATACTCTATTTTAAGAAATACTACTTATAGTTTCACCAGAAAACATCATACCGCCCGAATGGAAGAATTTTCTAGAGCGTCAATTTTATGACGTTTTTCTCGAAAAACAAGTGAAAAACATGTAAGAAAGTTTTTGGTCTCGCGCTATAATAAGCGCTACACCCTCCATTTAGCGCTTACTTTTTTGCACAACATGTCTACTTGAAGAACATACTTTGTTTTGCTAAATACTTCTTATAGTTTTAATCTGGTACACAATACCGCACGAACAATAGATTTTTTTAGGACGCCAATTTTTTGACGTTTTTTCTAAAACCGAATAAAAAAAATGAAAGATATGGGGATATATTAAAAGGTCATAGGCGCTATGCGGCCTATTTTTTGTTGTAATTCCTTGCACAACATGTCTACTTTTGAATGATACTCTATTTTAAGAAATACTACTTATAGTTTCACCAGAAAACATCATACCGCCCGAATGGAAGAATTTTCTAGAGCGTCAATTTTATGACGTTTTTCTCGAAAAACAAGTGAAAAACATGTAAGAAAGTTTTTGGTCTCGCGCTATAATAAGCGCTACACGCTCCATTAAGCGCTTACTTTTTTGCACAACATGTCTACTCGAAGAACATACTTTGTTTTGCTAAATACTTCTTATAGTTTTAATCTGGTACACAATACCGCACGAACAATAGATTTTTTCAGGACGCCAATTTTTTGACGTTTTTTCTAAAACCGAATAAAAAAAATGAAAGATATGGGGATATTTTAAAAGGTCATAGGCGCTATGCGCCTATTTTTTGTTGTAATACCTTGCACAACATGTCTACTTTTGAATGATACTCTATTTTAAGAAATACTACTTATAGTTTCACCAGAAAACATCATACCGCCCGAATGGAAGAATTTTCTAGAGCGTCAATTTTATGACGTTTTTCTCGAAAAACAAGTGAAAAACATGTAAGAAAGTTTTTGGTCTCGCGCTATAATAAGCGCTACACGCTCCATTTAGCGCTTACTTTTTTGCGCAACATGTCTACTTGAAGAACATACTTTGTTTTGCTAAATACTTCTTATAGTTTTAATCTGGTACACAATACCGCACGAACAATAGATTTTTTCAGGACGCCAATTTTTTGACGTTTTATCTAAAACCGAATAAAAAAAATGAAAGATATGGGGATATATTAAAAGGTCATAGGCGCTATGCGCCTATTTTTTGTTGTAATACCTTGCGCAACATGTCTACTTTTGAATGATACTCTATTTTAAGAAATACTACTTATAGTTTCACCAGAAAACATCATACCGCCCGAATGGAAGAATTTTCTAGAGCGTCAATTTTATGACGTTTTTCTCGAAAAACAAGTGAAAAACATGTAAGAAAGTTTTTGGTCTCGCGCTATAATAAGCGCTACACCCTCCATTTAGCGCTTACTTTTTTGCACAACATGTCTACTTGAAGAACATACTTTGTTTTGCTAAATACTTCTTATAGTTTTAATCTGGTACACAATACCGCACGAACAATAGATTTTTTTAGGACGCCAATTTTTTGACGTTTTTTCTAAAACCGAATAAAAAAAATGAAAGATATGGGGATATATTAAAAGGTCATAGGCGCTATGCGGCCTATTTTTTGTTGTAATTCCTTGCACAACATGTCTACTTTTGAATGATACTCTATTTTAAGAAATACTACTTATAGTTTCACCAGAAAACATCATACCGCCCGAATGGAAGAATTTTCTAGAGCGTCAATTTTATGACGTTTTTCTCGAAAAACAAGTGAAAAACATGTAAGAAAGTTTTTGGTCTCGCGCTATAATAAGCGCTACACGCTCCATTAAGCGCTTACTTTTTTGCGCAACATGTCTACTCGAAGAACATACTTTGTTTTGCTAAATACTTCTTATAGTTTTAATCTGGTACACAATACCGCACGAACAATAGATTTTTTCAGGACGCCAATTTTTTGACGTTTTTTCTAAAACCGAATAAAAAAAATGAAAGATATGGGGATATTTTAAAAGGTCATAGGCTCTATGCGCCTATTTTTTGTTGTAATACCTTGCACAACATGTCTACTTTTGAATGATACTCTATTTTAAGAAATACTACTTATAGTTTCACCAGAAAACATCATACCGCCCGAATGGAAGAATTTTCTAGAGCGTCAATTTTATGACGTTTTTCTCGAAAAACAATTGAAAAACATGTAAGAAAGTTTTTGGTCTCGCGCTATAATAAGCGCTACACGCTCCATTTAGCGCTTACTTTTTTGCGCAACATGTCTACTTGAAGAACATACTTTGTTTTGCTAAATACTTCTTATAGTTTTAATCTGGTACACAATACCGCACGAACAATAGAATTTAAGGACGCCAATTTTTTGACGTTTTTTCTAAAACCGAATAAAAAAAATGAAAGATATGGGGATATATTAAAAGGTCATAGGCGCTATGCGCCTATTTTTTGTTGTAATACCTTGCGCAACATGTCTACTTTTGAATGATACTCTATTTTAAGAAATACTACTTATAATTTCACCAGAAAACATCATACCGCCCGAATGGAAGAATTTTCTAGAGCGTCAATTTTATGACGTTTTTCTCGAAAAACAAGTGAAAAACATGTAAGAAAGTTTTTGGTCTCGCGCTATAATAAGCGCTACACGCTCCATTTAGCGCTTACTTTTTTCTGCAACATGTCTACTTGAAGAACATACTTTGTTTTGCTAAATACTTCTTATAGTTTTAATCTGGTACACAATACCGCACGAACAATAGATTTTTTCAGGACGCCAATTTTTTGACGTTTTTTCTAAAACCGAATAAAAAAAATGAAAGATATGGGGATATATTAAAAGGTCATAGGCGCTATGCGCCTATTATTTGTTGTAATACCTTGCGCAACATGTCTACTTTTGAATGATACTCTATTTTAAGAAATACTACTTATAGTTTCACCAGAAAACATCATACCGCCCGAATGGAAGAATTTTCTAGAGCGTCAATTTTATGACGTTTTTCTCGAAAAACAAGTGAAAAACATGTAAGAAAGTTTTTGGTCTCGCGCTATAATAAGCGCTACACGCTCCATTTAGCGCTTACTTTTTTGCGCAACATGTCTACTTGAAGAACATACTTTGTTTTGCTAAATACTTCTTATAGTTTTAATCTGGTACACAATACCGCACGAACAATAGATTTTTTCAGGACGCCAATTTTTTGACGTTTTTTCTAAAACCGAATAAAAAAAATGAAAGATATGGGGATATATTAAAAGGTCATAGGCGCTATGCGCCTATTTTTTGTTGTAATACCTTGCGCAACATGTCTACTTTTGAATGATACTCTATTTTAAGAAATACTATTTATAGTTTTACCAGAAAACATCATACCGCCCGAATGGAAGAATTTTCTAGAGCGTCAATTTTATGACGTTTTTCTCGAAAAACAAGTGAAAAACATGTAAGAAAGTTTTTGGTCTCGCGCTATAATAAGCGCTACACGCTCCATTTAGCGCTTACTTTTTTGCGCAACATGTCTACTTGAAGAACATACTTTGTTTTGCTAAATACTTCTTATAGTTTTAATCTGGTACACAATACCGCACGAACAATAGATTTTTTCAGGACGCCAATTTTTTGACGTTTTATCTAAAACCGAATAAAAAAAATGAAAGATATGGGGATATATTAAAAGGTCATAGGCGCTATGCGCCTATTTTTTGTTGTAATACCTTGCGCAACATGTCTACTTTTGAATGATACTCTATTTTAAGAAATACTACTTATAGTTTCACCAGAAAACATCATACCGCCCGAATGGAAGAATTTTCTAGAGCGTCAATTTTATGACGTTTTTCTAGAAAAACAAGTGAAAAACATGTAAGAAAGTTTTTGGTCTCGCGCTATAATAAGCGCTACACGCTCCATTTAGCACTTACTTTTTTGCGCAACATGTCTACTTGAAGAACATACTTTGTTTTGCTAAATACTTCTTATAGTTTTAATCTGGTACACAATACCGCACGAACAATAGATTTTTTCAGGACGCCAATTTTTTGACGTTTTTTCTAAAACCGAATAAAAAAATGAAAGATATGGGGATATATTAAAAGGTCATAGGCGCTATGCGCCTATTTTTTGTTGTAATACCTTGCGCAACATGTCTACTTTTGAATAATACTCTATTTTAAGAAATACTACTTATAGTTTCACCAGAAAACATCATACCGCCCGAATGGAAGAATTTTCTAGAGCGTCAATTTTATGACGTTTTTCTCGAAAAACAAGTGAAAAACATGTAAGAAAGTTTGTGGTCTCGCGCTATAATAAGCGCTACACGCTCCATTTAGCGCTTACTTTTTTGCGCAACATGTCTACTTGAAGAACATACTTTGTTTTGCTAAATACTTCTTATAGTTTTAATCTGGTACACAATACCGCACGAACAATAGATATTTTCAGGACGCCAATTTTTTGACGTTTTTTCTAAAACCGAATAAAAAAATGAAAGATATGGGGATATATTAAAAGGTCATAGGCGCTATGCGCCTATTTTTTGTTGTAATACCTTGCGCAACATGTCTACTTTTGAATGATACTCTATTTTAAGAAATACTACTTATAGTTTCACCAGAAAACATCATACCGCCCGAATGGAAGAATTTTCTAGAGCGTCAATTTTATGACGTTTTTCTCGAAAAACAAGTGAAAAACATGTAAGAAAGTTTTTGGTCTCGCGCTATAATAAGCGCTACACGCTCCATTTAGCGCTTACTTTTTGCGCAACATGTCTACTTGAAGAACATACTTTTTTTTGCTAAATACTTCTTATAGTTTTAATCTGGTACACAATACCGCACGAACAATAGATTTTTTCAGGACGCCAATTTTTTGACGTTTTTTCTAAAACCGAATAAAAAAAATAAAAGATATGGGGATATATTAAAAGGTCATAGGCGCTATGCGCCTATTTTTTGTTGTAATACCTTGCGCAATATGTCTACTTTTGAATGATACTCTATTTTAAGAAATACTACTTATAGTTTCACCAGAAAACATCATACCGCCCGAATGGAAGAATTTTCTAGAGCGTCAATTATATGACGTTTTTCTCGAAAAACAAGTGAAAAACATTTAAGAAAGTTTTTGGTCTCGCGCTATAATAAGCGCTACACGCTCCATTTAGCGCTTACTTTTTTGCGCAACATGTCTACTTGAAGAACATACTTTGTTTTGCTAAATACTTCTTATAGTTTTAATCTGGTACACAATACCGCACGAACAATAGATTTTTTCAGGACGCCAATTTTTTGACGTTTTTTCTAAAACCGAATAAAAAAAATGAAAGATATGGGGATATATTAAAAGGTCATAGGCGCTATGCGCCTATTTTTTGTTGTAATACCTTGCGCAACATGTCTACTTTTGAATGATACTCTATTTTAAGAAATACTACTTATAGTTTCACCAGAAAACATCATACCGCCCGAATGGAAGAATTTTCTAGAGCGTCAATTTTATGACGTTTTTCTCGAAAAACAAGTGAAAAACATGTAAGAAAGTTTTTGGTCTCGCGCTATAATAAGCGCTACACGCTCCATTTAGCGCTTACTTTTTTGCGCAACATGTCTACTTGAAGAACATACTTTGTTTTGCTAAATACTTCTTATAGTTTTAATCTGGTACACAATACCGCACGAACAATAGATTTTTTCAGGACGCCAATTTTTTGACGTTTTTTCTAAAACCGAATAAAAAAAATGAAAGATATGGGGATATATTAAAAGGTCATAGGCGCTATGCGCCTATTTTTTGTTGTAATACCTTGCGCAACATGTCTACTTTTGAATGATACTCTATTTTAAGAAATACTACTTATAGTTTCACCAGAAAACATCATACCGCCCGAATGGAAGAATTTTCTAGAGCGTCAATTTTATGACGTTTTTCTCGAAAAACAAGTGAAAAACATGTAAAAAAGTTTTTGGTCTCGCGCTATAATAAGCGCTACACGCTCCATTTAGCGCTTACTTTTTTGCGCAACATGTCTACTTGAAGAACATACTTTGTTTTGCTAAATACTTCTTATAGTTTTAATCTGGTACACAATACCGCACGAACAATAGATTTTTTCTGGACGCCAATTTTTTGACGTTTTTTTCTAAAACCGAATAAAAAAAATGAAAGATATGGGGATATATTAAAAGGTCATAGGCGCTATGCGCCTATTTTTTGTTGTAATACCTTGCGCAACATGTCTACTTTTGAATGATACTCTATTTTAAGAAATACTACTTATAGTTTCACCAGAATACATCATACCGCCCGAATGGAAGAATTTTCTAGAGCGTCAATTTTATGACGTTTTTCTCGAAAAACAAGTGAAAAACATGTAAGAAAGTTTTTGGTCTCGCGCTATAATAAGCGCTACACGCTCCATTTAGCGCTTACTTTTTTGCGCAACATGTCTACTTGAAGAACATACTTTGTTTTGCTAAATACTTCTTATAGTTTTAATCTGGTACACAATACCGCACGAACAATAGATTTTTTCAGGACGCCAATTTTTTGACGTTTTTTTCTAAAACCGAATAAAAAAAATGAAAGATATGGGGATATATTAAAAGGTCATAGGCGCTATGCGCCTATTTTTTGTTGTAATACCTTGCGCAACATGTCTACTTTTGAATGATACTCTATTTTAAGAAATACTACTTATAGTTTCACCAGAAAACATCATACCGCCCGAATGGAAGAATTTTCTAGAGCGTCAATTTTATGACGTTTTTCTCGAAAAACAAGTGAAAAACATGTAAGAAAGTTTTTGGTCTCGCGCTATAATAAGCGCTACACGCTCCATTTAGCGCTTACTTTTTTGCGCAACATGTCTACTTGAAGAACATACTTTGTTTTGCTAAATACTTCTTATAGTTTTAATCTGGTACACAATACCGCACGAACAATAGATTTTTTCAGGACGCCAATTTTTTGACGTTTTTTTCTAAAACCGAATAAAAAAAATGAAAGATATGGGGATATATTAAAAGGTCATAGGCGCTATGCGCCTATTTTTTGTTGTAATACCTTGCGCAACATGTCTACTTTTGAATGATACTCTATTTTAAGAAATACTACTTATAGTTTCACCAGAAAACATCATACCGCCCGAATGGAAGAATTTTCTAGAGCGTCAATTTTATGACGTTTTTCTCGAAAAACAAGTGAAAAACATGTAAGAAAGTTTTTGGTCTCGCGCTATAATAAGCGCTACACGCTCCATTTAGCGCTTACTTTTTTGCGCAACATGTCTACTTGAAGAACATACTTTGTTTTGCTAAATACTTCTTATAGTTTTAATCTGGTACACAATACCGCACGAACAATAGATTTTTTCAGGACGCCAATTTTTTGACGTTTTTTTCTAAAACCGAATAAAAAAAATGAAAGATATGGGGATATATTAAAAGGTCATAGGCGCTATGCGCCTATTTTTTGTTGTAATACCTTGCGCAACATGTCTACTTTTGAATGATACTCTATTTTAAGAAATACTACTTATAGTTTCACCAGAATACATCATACCGCCCGAATGGAAGAATTTTCTAGAGCGTCAATTTTATGACGTTTTTCTCGAAAAACAAGTGAAAAACATGTAAGAAAGTTTTTGGTCTCGCGCTATAATAAGCGCTACACGCTCCATTTAGCGCTTACTTTTTTGCGCAACATGTCTACTTGAAGAACATACTTTGTTTTGCTAAATACTTCTTATAGTTTTAATCTGGTACACAATACCGCACGAACAATAGATTTTTTCAGGACGCCAATTTTTTGACGTTTTTTTCTAAAACCGAATAAAAAAAATGAAAGATATGGGGATATATTAAAAGGTCATAGGCGCTATGCGCCTATTTTTTGTTGTAATACCTTGCGCAACATGTCTACTTTTGAATGATACTCTATTTTAAGAAATACTACTTATAGTTTCACCAGAAAACATCATACCGCCCGAATGGAAGAATTTTCTAGAGCGTCAATTTTATGACGTTTTTCTCGAAAAACAAGTGAAAAACATGTAAGAAAGTTTTTGGTCTCGCGCTATAATAAGCGCTACACGCTCCATTTAGCGCTTACTTTTTTGCGCAACATGTCTACTTGAAGAACATACTTTGTTTTGCTAAATACTTCTTATAGTTTTAATCTGGTACACAATACCGCATGAACAATAGATTTTTTCAGGACGCCAATTTTTTGACGTTTTTTCTAAAACCGAATAAAAAAAATGAAAGATATGGGGATATATTAAAAGGTCATAGGCGCTATGCGCCTATTTTTTGTTGTAATACCTTGCGCAACATGTCTACTTTTGAATGATACTCTATTTTAAGAAATACTACTTATAGTTTCACCAGAAAACATCATACCGCCCGAATGGAAGAATTTTCTAGAGCGTCAATTTTATGACGTTTTTCTCGAAAAACAAGTGAAAAACATGTAAGAAAGTTTTTGGTCTCGCGCTATAATAAGCGCTACACGCTCCATTTAGCGCTTACTTTTTTGCGCAACATGTCTACTTGAAGAACATACTTTGTTTTGCTAAATACTTCTTATAGTTTTAATCTGGTACACAATACCGCACGAACAATAGATTTTTTCAGGACGCCAATTTTTTGACGTTTTTTTCTAAAACCGAATAAAAAAAATGAAAGATATGGGGATATATTAAAAGGTCATAGGCGCTATGCGCCTATTTTTTGTTGTAATACCTTGCGCAACATGTCTACTTTTGAATGATACTCTATTTTAAGAAATACTACTTATAGTTTCACCAGAATACATCATACCGCCCGAATGGAAGAATTTTCTAGAGCGTCAATTTTATGACGTTTTTCTCGAAAAACAAGTGAAAAACATGTAAGAAAGTTTTTGGTCTCGCGCTATAATAAGCGCTACACGCTCCATTTAGCGCTTACTTTTTTGCGCAACATGTCTACTTGAAGAACATACTTTGTTTTGCTAAATACTTCTTATAGTTTTAATCTGGTACACAATACCGCACGAACAATAGATTTTTTCAGGACGCCAATTTTTTGACGTTTTTTTCTAAAACCGAATAAAAAAAATGAAAGATATGGGGATATATTAAAAGGTCATAGGCGCTATGCGCCTATTTTTTGTTGTAATACCTTGCGCAACATGTCTACTTTTGAATGATACTCTATTTTAAGAAATACTACTTATAGTTTCACCAGAAAACATCATACCGCCCGAATGGAAGAATTTTCTAGAGCGTCAATTTTATGACGTTTTTCTCGAAAAACAAGTGAAAAACATGTAAGAAAGTTTTTGGTCTCGCGCTATAATAAGCGCTACACGCTCCATTTAGCGCTTACTTTTTTGCGCAACATGTCTACTTGAAGAACATACTTTGTTTTGCTAAATACTTCTTATAGTTTTAATCTGGTACACAATACCGCATGAACAATAGATTTTTTCAGGACGCCAATTTTTTGACGTTTTTTCTAAAACCGAATAAAAAAAATGAAAGATATGGGGATATATTAAAAGGTCATAGGCGCTATGCGCCTATTTTTTGTTGTAATACCTTGCGCAACATGTCTACTTTTGAATGATACTCTATTTTAAGAAATACTACTTATAGTTTCACCAGAAAACATCATACCGCCCGAATGGAAGAATTTTCTAGAGCGTCAATTTTATGACGTTTTTCTCGAAAAACAAGTGAAAAACATGTAAGAAAGTTTTTGGTCTCGCGCTATAATAAGCGCTACACGCTCCATTTAGCGCTTACTTTTTTGCGCAACATGTCTACTTGAAGAACATACTTTGTTTTGCTAAATACTTCTTATAGTTTTAATCTGGTACACAATACCGCACGAACAATAGATTTTTTCAGGACGCCAATTTTTTGACGTTTTTTCTAAAACCGAATAAAAAAAATGAAAGATATGGGGATATATTAAAAGGTCATAGGCGCTATGCGCCTATTTTTTGTTGTAATACCTTGCGCAACATGTCTACTTTTGAATGATACTCTATTTTAAGAAATACTACTTATAGTTTCACCAGAAAACATCATACCGCCCGAATGGAAGAATTTTCTAGAGCGTCAATTTTATGACGTTTTTTCTCGAAAAACAAGTGAAAAACATGTAAGAAAGTTTTTGGTCTCGCGCTATAATAAGCGCTACACGCTCCATTTAGCGCTTACTTTTTTGCGCAACATGTCTACTTGAAGAACATACTTTGTTTTGCTAAATACTTCTTATAGTTTTAATCTGGTACACAATACCGCACGAACAATAGATTTTTTCAGGACGCCAATTTTTTGACGTTTTTTCTAAAACCGAATAAAAAAAATGAAAGATATGGGGATATATTAAAAGGTCATAGGCGCTATGCGCCTATTTTTTGTTGTAATACCTTGCGCAACATGTCTACTTTTGAATGATACTCTATTTTAAGAAATACTACTTATAGTTTCACCAGAAAACATCATACCGCCCGAATGGAAGAATTTTCTAGAGCGTCAATTTTATGACGTTTTTCTCGAAAAACAAGTGAAAAACATGTAAGAAAGTTTTTGGTCTCGCGCTATAATAAGCGCTACACGCTCCATTTAGCGCTCACTTTTTTGCGCAACATGTCTACTTGAAGAACATACTTTGTTTTGCTAAATACTTCTTATAGTTTTAATCTGGTACACAATACCGCACGAACAATAGATTTTTTCAGGACGCCAATTTTTTGACGTTTTTTCTAAAACCGAATAAAAAAAATGAAAGATATGGGGATATATTAAAAGGTCATAGGCGCTATGCGCCTATTTTTTGTTGTAATACCTTGCGCAACATGTCTACTTTTGAATGATACTCTATTTTAAGAAATACTACTTATAGTTTCACCAGAAAACATCATACCGCCCGAATGGAAGAATTTTCTAGAGCGTCAATTTTATGACGTTTTTCTCGAAAAACAAGTGAAAAACATGTAAGAAAGTTTTTGGTCTCGCGCTATAATAAGCGCTACACGCTCCATTTAGCGCTTACTTTTTTGCGCAACATGTCTACTTGAAGAACATACTTTGTTTTGCTAAATACTTCTTATAGTTTTAATCTGGTACACAATACCGCACGAACAATAGATTTTTTCAGGACGCCAATTTTTTGACGTTTTTTCTAAAACCGAATAAAAAAAATGAAAGATATGGGGATATATTAAAAGGTCATAGGCGCTATGCGCCTATTTTTTGTTGTAATACCTTGCGCAACATGTCTACTTTTGAATGATACTCTATTTTAAGAAATACTACTTATAGTTTCACCAGAAAACATCATACCGCCCGAATGGAAGAATTTTCTAGAGCGTCAATTTTATGACGTTTTTCTCGAAAAACAAGTGAAAAACATGTAAGAAAGTTTTTGGTCTCGCGCTATAATAAGCGCTACACGCTCCATTTAGCGCTTACTTTTTTGCGCAACATGTCTACTTGAAGAACATACTTTGTTTTGCTAAATACTTCTTATAGTTTTAATCTGGTACACAATACCGCACGAACAATAGATTTTTTCAGGACGCCAATTTTTTGACGTTTTTTCTAAAACCGAATAAAAAAAATGAAAGATATGGGGATATATTAAAAGGTCATAGGCGCTATGCGCCTATTTTTTGTTGTAATACCTTGCGCAACATGTCTACTTTTGAATGATACTCTATTTTAAGAAATACTACTTATAGTTTCACCAGAAAACATCATACCGCCCGAATGGAAGAATTTTCTAGAGCGTCAATTTTATGACGTTTTTCTCGAAAAACAAGTGAAAAACATGTAAGAAAGTTTTTGGTCTCGCGCTATAATAAGCGCTACACGCTCCATTTAGCGCTTACTTTTTTGCGCAACATGTCTACTTGAAGAACATACTTTGTTTTGCTAAATACTTCTTATAGTTTTAATCTGGTACACAATACCGCACGAACAATAGATTTTTTCAGGACGCCAATTTTTTGACGTTTTTTCTAAAACCGAATAAAAAAAATGAAAGATATGGGGATATATTAAAAGGTCATAGGCGCTATGCGCCTATTTTTTGTTGTAATACCTTGCGCAACATGTCTACTTTTGAATGATACTCTATTTTAAGAAATACTACTTATAGTTTCACCAGAAAACATCATACCGCCCGAATGGAAGAATTTTCTAGAGCGTCAATTTTATGACGTTTTTTCTCGAAAAACAAGTGAAAAACATGAAAGAAAGTTCTTGGTCTCGCGCTATAATAAGCGCTACACGCTCCATTTAGCGCTTACTTTTTTGCGCAACATGTCTACTTGAAGAACATACTTTGTTTTGCTAAATACTTCTTATAGTTTTAATCTGGTACACAATACCGCACGAACAATAGATTTTTTCAAGACGCCAATTTTTTGACGTTTTTTCTAAAACCGAATAAAAAAAATGAAAGATATGGGGATATATTAAAAGGTCATAGGCGCTATGCGCCTATTTTTTGTTGTAATACCTTGCGCAACATGTCTACTTTTGAATGATACTCTATTTTAAGAAATACTACTTATAGTTTCACCAGAAAACATCATACCGCCCGAATGGAAGAATTTTCTAGAGCGTCAATTTTATGACGTTTTTCTCGAAAAACAAGTGAAAAACATGTAAGAAAGTTTTAGGTCTCGCGCTATAATAAGCGCTACACGCTCCATTTAGCGCTTACTTTTTTGCGCAACATGTCTACTTGAAGAACATACTTTGTTTTGCTAAATACTTCTTATAGTTTTAATCTGGTACACAATACCGCACGAACAATAGATTTTTTCAGGACGCCAATTTTTTGACGTTTTTTCTAAAACCGAATAAAAAAAATGAAAGATATGGGGATATATTAAAAGGTCATAGGCGCTATGCGCCTATTTTTTGTTGTAATACCTTGCGCAACATGTCTACTTTTGAATGATACTCTATTTTAAGAAATACTACTTATAGTTTCACCAGAAAACATCATACCGCCCGAATGGAAGAATTTTCTAGAGCGTCAATTTTATGACGTTTTTCTCGAAAAACAAGTGAAAAACATGTAAGAAAGTTTTTGGTCTCGCGCTATAATAAGCGCTACACGCTCCATTTAGCGCTTACTTTTTTGCGCAACATGTCTACTTGAAGAACATACTTTGTTTTGCTAAATACTTCTTATAGTTTTAATCTGGTACACAATACCGCACGAACAATAGATTTTTTCAGGACGCCAATTTTTTGACGTTTTTTCTAAAACCGAATAAAAAAAATGAAAGATATGGGGATATATTAAAAGGTCATAGGCGCTATGCGCCTATTTTTTGTTGTAATACCTTGCGCAACATGTCTACTTTTGAATGATACTCTATTTTAAGAAATACTACTTATAGTTTCACCAGAAAACATCATACCGCCCGAATGGAAGAATTTTCTAGAGCGTCAATTTTATGACGTTTTTCTCGAAAAACAAGTGAAAAACATGTAAGAAAGTTTTTGGTCTCGCGCTATAATAAGCGCTACACGCTCCATTTAGCGCTTACTTTTTTGCACAACATGTCTACTTGAAGAACATACTTTGTTTTGCTAAATACTTCTTATAGTTTTAATCTGGTACACAATACCGCACGAACAATAGATTTTTTCAGGACGCCAATTTTTTGACGTTTTTTCTAAAACCGAATAAAAAAAATGAAAGATATGGGGATATATTAAAAGGTCATAGGCGCTATGCGCCTATTTTTTGTTGTAATACCTTGCGCAACATGTCTACTTTTGAATGATACTCTATTTTAAGAAATACTACTTATAGTTTCACCAGAAAACATCATACCGCCCGAATGGAAGAATTTTCTAGAGCGTCAATTTTATGACGTTTTTTCTCGAAAAACAAGTGAAAAACATGTAAGAAAGTTTTTGGTCTCGCGCTATAATAAGCGCTACACGCTCCATTTAGCGCTTACTTTTTTGCGCAACATGTCTACTTGAAGAACATACTTTGTTTTGCTAAATACTTCTTATAGTTTTAATCTGGTACACAATACCGCACGAACAATAGATTTTTTCAGGACGCCAATTTTTTGACGTTTTTTCTAAAACCGAATAAAAAAAATGAAAGATATGGGGATATATTAAAAGGTCATAGGCGCTATGCGCCTATTTTTTGTTGTAATACCTTGCGCAACATGTCTACTTTTGAATGATACTCTATTTTAAGAAATACTACTTATAGTTTCACCAGAAAACATCATACCGCCCGAATGGAAGAATTTTCTAGAGCGTCAATTTTATGACGTTTTTCTCGAAAAACAAGTGAAAAACATGTAAGAAAGTTTTTGGTCTCGCGCTATAATAAGCGCTACACGCTCCATTTAGCGCTTACTTTTTTGCACAACATGTCTACTTGAAGAACATACTTTGTTTTGCTAAATACTTCTTATAGTTTTAATCTGGTACACAATACCGCACGAACAATAGATTTTTTCAGGACGCCAATTTTTTGACGTTTTTTCTAAAACCGAATAAAAAAAATGAAAGATATGGGGATATATTAAAAGGTCATAGGCGCTATGCGCCTATTTTTTGTTGTAATACCTTGCGCAACATGTCTACTTTTGAATGATACTCTATTTTAAGAAATACTACTTATAGTTTCACCAGAAAACATCATACCGCCCGAATGGAAGAATTTTCTAGAGCGTCAATTTTATGACGTTTTTTCTCGAAAAACAAGTGAAAAACATGTAAGAAAGTTTTTGGTCTCGCGCTATAATAAGCGCTACACGCTCCATTTAGCGCTTACTTTTTTGCGCAACATGTCTACTTGAAGAACATACTTTGTTTTGCTAAATACTTCTTATAGTTTTAATCTGGTACACAATACCGCACGAACAATAGATTTTTTCAGGACGCCAATTTTTTGACGTTTTTTCTAAAACCGAATAAAAAAAATGAAAGATATGGGGATATATTAAAAGGTCATAGGCGCTATGCGCCTATTTTTTGTTGTAATACCTTGCGCAACATGTCTACTTTTGAATGATACTCTATTTTAAGAAATACTACTTATAGTTTCACCAGGAAACATCATACCGCCCGAATGGAAGAATTTTCTAGAGCGTCAATTTTATGACGTTTTTCTCGAAAAACAAGTGAAAAACATGTAAGAAAGTTTTTGGTCTCGCGCTATAATAAGCGCTACACGCTCCATTTAGCGCTTACTTTTTTGCGCAACATGTCTACTTGAAGAACATACTTTGTTTTGCTAAATACTTCTTATAGTTTTAATCTGGTACACAATACCGCACGAACAATAGATTTTTTCAGGACGCCAATTTTTTGACGTTTTTTCTAAAACCGAATAAAAAAAATGAAAGATATGGGGATATATTAAAAGGTCATAGACGCTATGCGCCTATTTTTTGTTGTAATACCTTGCGCAACATGTCTACTTTTGAATGATACTCTATTTTAAGAAATACTACTTATAGTTTCACCAGAAAACATCATACCGCCCGAATGGAAGAATTTTCTAGAGCGTCAATTTTATGACGTTTTTCTCGAAAAACAAGTGAAAAACATGTAAGAAAGTTTTTGGTCTCGCGCTATAATAAGCGCTACACGTTCCATTTAGCGCTTACTTTTTTGCGCAACATGTCTACTTGAAGAACATACTTTGTTTTGCTAAATACTTCTTATAGTTTTAATCTGGTACACAATACCGCACGAACAATAGATTTTTTCAGGACGCCAATTTTTTGACGTTTTTTCTAAAACCGAATAAAAAAAATGAAAGATATGGGGATATATTAAAAGGTCATAGGCACTATGCGCCTATTTTTTGTTGTAATACCCTGCGCAACATGTCTACTTTTGAATGATACTCTATTATAAGAAATACTACTTATAGTTTCACCAGAAAACATCATACCGCCCGAATGGAAGAATTTTCTAGAGCGTCAATTTTATGACGTTTTTCTCGAAAAACAAGTGAAAAACATGTAAGAAAGTTTTTGGTCTCGCGCTATAATAAGCGCTACACGCTCCATTTAGCGCTTACTTTTTTGCGCAACATGTCTACTTGAAGAACATACTTTGTTTTGCTAAATACTTCTTATAGTTTTAATCTGGTACACAATACCGCACGAACAATAGATTTTTTCAGGACGCCAATTTTTTGACGTTTTTTCTAAAACCGAATAAAAAAAATGAAAGATATGGGGATATATTAAAAGGTCATAGACGCTATGCGCCTATTTTTTGTTGTAATACCTTGCGCAACATGTCTACTTTTGAATGATACTCTATTTTAAGAAATACTACTTATAGTTTCACCAGAAAACATCATACCGCCCGAATGGAAGAATTTTCTAGAGCGTCAATTTTATGACGTTTTTCTCGAAAAACAAGTGAAAAACATGTAAGAAAGTTTTTGGTCTCGCGCTATAATAAGCGCTACACGTTCCATTTAGCGCTTACTTTTTTGCGCAACATGTCTACTTGAAGAACATACTTTGTTTTGCTAAATACTTCTTATAGTTTTAATCTGGTACACAATACCGCACGAACAATAGATTTTTTCAGGACGCCAATTTTTTGACGTTTTTTCTAAAACCGAATAAAAAAAATGAAAGATATGGGGATATATTAAAAGGTCATAGGCGCTATGCGCCTATTTTTTGTTGTAATACCTTGCGCAACATGTCTACTTTTGAATGATACTCTATTTTAAGAAATACTACTTATAGTTTCACCAGAAAACATCATACCGCCCGAATGGAAGAATTTTCTAGAGCGTCAATTTTATGACGTTTTTCTCGAAAAACAAGTGAAAAACATGTAAGAAAGTTTTTGGTCTCGCGCTATAATAAGCGCTACACGCTCCATTTAGCGCTTACTTTTTTGCGCAACATGTCTACTTGAAGAACATACTTTGTTTTGCTAAATACTTCTTATAGTTTTAATCTGGTACACAATACCGCACGAACAATTGATTTTTTCAGGACGCCAATTTTTTGACGTTTTTTCTAAAACCGAATAAAAAAAATGAAAGATATGGGGATATATTAAAAGGTCATAGGCGCTATGCGCCTATTTTTTGTTGTAATACCTTGCGCAACATGTCTACTTTTGAATGATACTCTATTTTAAGAAATACTACTTATAGTTTCACCAGAAAACATCATACCGCCCGAATGGAAGAATTTTCTAGAGCGTCAATTTTATGACGTTTTTCTCGAAAAACAAGTGAAAAACATGTAAGAAAGTTTTTGGTCTCGCGCTATAATAAGAGCTACACGCTCCATTTAGCGCTTACTTTTTTTGCGCAACATGTCTACTTGAATAACATACTTTGTTTTGCTAAATACTTCTTATAGTTTTAATCTGGTACACAATACCGCATGAACAATAGATTTTTTCAGGACGCCAATTTTTTGACGTTTTTTCTAAAACCGAATAAAAAAAATGAAAGATATGGGGATATATTAAAAGGTCATAGGCGCTATGCGCCTATTTTTTGTTGTAATACCTTGCGCAACATGTCTACTTTTGAATGATACTCTATTTTAAGAAATACTACTTACAGTTTCACCAGAAAACATCATACCGCCCGAATGGAAGAATTTTCTAGAGCGTCAATTTTATGACGTTTTTCTCGAAAAACAAGTGAAAAACATGTAAGAAAGTTTTTGGTCTCGCGCTATAATAAGCGCTACACGCTCCATTTAGCGCTTACTTTTTTGCGCAACATGTCTACTTGAAGAACATACTTTGTTTTGCTAAATACTTCTTAATTTTAGTTTTAATCTGGTACACAAAACCGCACGAACAATAGATTTTTTCAGGACGCCAATTTTTTGACGTTTTTTCTAAAACCGAATAAAAAAAATGAAAGATATGGGGATATATTAAAAGGTCCTAGGCGCTATGCGCCTATTTTTTGTTGTAATACCTTGCGCAACATGTCTACTTTTGAATGATACTCTATTTTAAGAAATACTACTTATAGTTTCACCAGAAAACATCATACCGCCCGAATGGAAGAATTTTCTAGAGCGTCAATTTTATGACGTTTTTCTCGAAAAACAAGTGAAAAACATGTAAGAAAGTTTTTGGTCTCGCGCTATAATAAGCGCTACACGCTCCATTTAGCGCTTACTTTTTTGCGCAACATGTCTACTTGAAGAACATACTTTGTTTTGCTAAATACTTCTTATAGTTTTAATCTGGTACACAATACCGCACGAACAATAGATTTTTTTCAGGACGCCAATTTTTTGACGTTTTTTCTAAAACCGAATAAAAAAAATGAAAGATATGGGGATATATTAAAAGGTCCTAGGCGCTATGCGCCTATTTTTTGTTGTAATACCTTGCGCAACATGTCTACTTTTGAATGATACTCTATTTTAAGAAATACTACTTATAGTTTCACCAGAAAACATCATACCGCCCGAATGGAAGAATTTTCTAGAGCGTCAATTTTATGACGTTTTTCTCGAAAAACAAGTGAAAAACATGTAAGAAAGTTTTTGGTCTCGCGCTATAATAAGCGCTACACGCTCCATTTAGCGCTTACTTTTTTGTGCAACATGTCTACTTGAAGAACATACTTTGTTTTGCTAAATACTTCTTATAGTTTTAATCTGGTACACAATACCGCACGAACAATAGATTTTATCAGGACGCCAATTTTTTGACGTTTTTTCTAAAACCGAATAAAAAAAATGAAAGATATGGGGATATATTAAAAGGTCATAGGCGCTATGCGCCTATTTTTTGTTGTAATACCTTGCGCAACATGTCTACTTTTGAATGATACTCTATTTTAAGAAATACTACTTATAGTTTCACCAGAAAACATCATACCGCCCGAATGGAAGAATTTTCTAGAGCGTCAATTTTATGACGTTTTTCTCGAAAAACAAGTGAAAAACATGTAAGAAAGTTTTTGGTCTCGCGCTATAATAAGCGCTACACGCTCCATTTAGCGCTTACTTTTTTGCGCAACATGTCTACTTGAAGAACATACTTTGTTTTGCTAAATACTTCTTATAGTTTTAATCTGGTACACAATACCGCACGAACAATAGATTTTTTCAGGACGCCAATTTTTTGACGTTTTTTCTAAAACCGAATAAAAAAAATGAAAGATATGGGGATATATTAAAAGGTCATAGGCGCTATGCGCCTATTTTTTGTTGTAATAGCTTGCGCAACATGTCTACTTTTGAATGATACTCTATTTTAAGAAATACTACTTATAGTTTCACCAGAAAACATCATACCGCCCGAATGGAAGAATTTTCTAGAGCGTCAATTTTATGACGTTTTTCTCGAAAAACAAGTGAAAAACATGTAAGAAAGTTTTTGGTCTCGCGCTATAATAAGCGCTACACGCTCCATTTAGCGCTTACTTTTTTGCGCAACATGTCTACTTGAAGAACATACTTTGTTTTGCTAAATACTTCTTATAGTTTTAATCTGGTACACAATACCGCACGAACAATTGATTTTTTCAGGACGCCAATTTTTTGACGTTTTTTCTAAAACCGAATAAAAAAAATGAAAGATATGGGGATATATTAAAAGGTCATAGGCGCTATGCGCCTATTTTTTGTTGTAATACCTTGCGCAACATGTCTACTTTTGAATGATACTCTATTTTAAGAAATACTACTTATAGTTTCACCAGAAAACATCATACCGCCCGAATGGAAGAATTTTCTAGAGCGTCAATTTTATGACGTTTTTCTCGAAAAACAAGTGAAAAACATGTAAGAAAGTTTTTGGTCTCGCGCTATAATAAGCGCTACACGCTCCATTTAGCGCTTACTTTTTTGCGCAACATGTCTACTTGAAGAACATACTTTGTTTTGCTAAATACTTCTTAATTTTAGTTTTAATCTGGTACACAAAACCGCACGAACAATAGATTTTTTCAGGACGCCAATTTTTTGACGTTTTTTCTAAAACCGAATAAAAAAAATGAAAGATATGGGGATATATTAAAAGGTCATAGGCGCTATGCGCCTATTTTTTGTTGTAATACCTTGCGCAACATGTCTACTTTTGAATGATACTCTATTTTAAGAAATACTACTTATAGTTTCACCAGAAAACATCATACCGCCCGAATGGAAGAATTTTCTAGAGCGTCAATTTTATGACGTTTTTCTCGAAAAACAAGTGAAAAACATGTAAGAAAGTTTTTGGTCTCGCGCTATAATAAGTGCTACACGCTCCATTTAGCGCTTACTTTTTTGCGCAACATGTCTACTTGAAGAACATACTTTGTTTTGCTAAATACTTCTTATAGTTTTAATCTGGTACACAATACCGCACGAACAATAGATTTTTTCAGGACGCCAATTTTTTGACGTTTTTTCTAAAACCGAATAAAAAAAATGAAAGATATGGGGATATATTAAAAGGTCATAGGCGCTATGCGCCTATTTTTTGTTGTAATACCTTGCGCAACATGTCTACTTTTGAATGATACTCTATTTTAAGAAATACTACTTATAGTTTCACCAGAAAACATCATACCGCCCGAATGGAAGAATTTTCTAGAGCGTCAATTTTATGACGTTTTTCTCGAAAAACAAGTGAAAAACATGTAAGAAAGTTTTTGGTCTCGCGCTATAATAAGCGCTACACGCTCCATTTAGCGCTTACTTTTTTGCGCAACATGTCTACTTGAAGAACATACTTTGTTTTGCTAAATACTTCTTATAGTTTTAATCTGGTACACAATACCGCACGAACAATAGATTTTTTTCAGGACGCCAATTTTTTGACGTTTTTTCTAAAACCGAATAAAAAAAATGAAAGATATGGGGATATATTAAAAGGTCCTAGGCGCTATGCGCCTATTTTTTGTTGTAATACCTTGCGCAACATGTCTACTTTTGAATGATACTCTATTTTAAGAAATACTACTTATAGTTTCACCAGAAAACATCATACCGCCCGAATGGAAGAATTTTCTAGAGCGTCAATTTTATGACGTTTTTCTCGAAAAACAAGTGAAAAACATGTAAGAAAGTTTTTGGTCTCGCGCTATAATAAGCGCTACACGCTCCATTTAGCGCTTACTTTTTTGTGCAACATGTCTACTTGAAGAACATACTTTGTTTTGCTAAATACTTCTTATAGTTTTAATCTGGTACACAATACCGCACGAACAATAGATTTTATCAGGACGCCAATTTTTTGACGTTTTTTCTAAAACCGAATAAAAAAAATGAAAGATATGGGGATATATTAAAAGGTCATAGGCGCTATGCGCCTATTTTTTGTTGTAATACCTTGCGCAACATGTCTACTTTTGAATGATACTCTATTTTAAGAAATACTACTTATAGTTTCACCAGAAAACATCATACCGCCCGAATGGAAGAATTTTCTAGAGCGTCAATTTTATGACGTTTTTCTCGAAAAACAAGTGAAAAACATGTAAGAAAGTTTTTGGTCTCGCGCTATAATAAGCGCTACACGCTCCATTTAGCGCTTACTTTTTTGCGCAACATGTCTACTTGAAGAACATACTTTGTTTTGCTAAATACTTCTTAATTTTAGTTTTAATCTGGTACACAAAACCGCACGAACAATAGATTTTTTCAGGACGCCAATTTTTTGACGTTTTTTCTAAAACCGAATAAAAAAAATGAAAGATATGGGGATATATTAAAAGGTCATAGGCGCTATGCGCCTATTTTTTGTTGTAATACCTTGCGCAACATGTCTACTTTTGAATGATACTCTATTTTAAGAAATACTACTTATAGTTTCACCAGAAAACATCATACCGCCCGAATGGAAGAATTTTCTAGAGCGTCAATTTTATGACGTTTTTCTCGAAAAACAAGTGAAAAACATGTAAGAAAGTTTTTGGTCTCGCGCTATAATAAGCGCTACACGCTCCATTTAGCGCTTACTTTTTTGCGCAACATGTCTACTTGAAGAACATACTTTGTTTTGCTAAATACTTCTTATAGTTTTAATCTGGTACACAATACCGCACGAACAATAGATTTTTTCAGGACGCCAATTTTTTGACGTTTTTTCTAAAACCGAATAAAAAAAATGAAAGATATGGGGATATATTCAAAGGTCATAGGCGCTATGCGCCTATTTTTTGTTGTCATACCTTGCGCAACATGTCTACTTTTGAATGATACTCTATTTTAAGAAATACTACTTATAGTTTCACCAGAAAACATCATACCGCCCGAATGGAAGAATTTTCTAGAGCGTCAATTTTATGACGTTTTTCTCGAAAAACAAGTGAAAAACATGTAAGAAAGTTTTTGGTCTCGCGCTATAATAAGCGCTACACGCTCCATTTAGCGCTTACTTTTTTGCGCAACATGTCTACTTGAAGAACATACTTTGTTTTGCTAAATACTTCTTATAGTTTTAATCTGGTACACAATACCGCACGAACAATAGATTTTTTCAGGACGCCAATTTTTTGACGTTTTTTCTAAAACCGAATAAAAAAATGAAAGATATGGGGATATATTAAAAGGTCATAGGCGCTATGCGCCTATTTTTTGTTGTAATACCTTGCGCAACATGTCTACTTTTGAATGATACTCTATTTTAAGAAATACTACTTATAGTTTCACCAGAAAACATCATACCGCCCGAATGGAAGAATTTTCTAGAGCGTCAATTTTATGACGTTTTTCTCGAAAAACAAGTGAAAAACATGTAAGAAAGTTTTTGGTCTCGCGCTATAATAAGCGCTACACGCTCCATTTAGCGCTTACTTTTTTGCGCAACATGTCTACTTGAAGAACATACTTTGTTTTGCTAAATACTTCTTATAGTTTTAATCTGGTACACAATACCGCACGAACAATAGATTTTTTCAGGACGCCAATTTTTTGACGTTTTTTCTAAAACCGAATAAAAAAAATGAAAGATATGGGGATATATTAAAAGGTCATAGGCGCTATGCGCCTATTTTTTGTTGTAATACCTTGCACAACATGTCTACTTTTGAATGATACTCTATTTTAAGAAATACTACTTATAGTTTCACCAGAAAACATCATACCGCCCGAATGGAAGAATTTTCTAGAGCGTCAATTTTATGACGTTTTTCTCGAAAAACAAGTGAAAAACATGTAAGAAAGTTTTTGGTCTCGCGCTATAATAAGCGCTACACGCTCCATTTAGCGCTTACTTTTTTGCGCAACATGTCTACTTGAAGAACATACTTTGTTTTGCTAAATACTTCTTATAGTTTTAATCTGGTACACAATACCGCACGAACAATAGATTTTTTCAGGACGCCAATTTTTTGACGTTTTTTCTAAAACCGAATAAAAAAAATGAAAGATATGGGGATATATTAAAAGGTCATAGGCGCTATGCGCCTATTTTTTGTTGTAATACCTTGCGCAACATGTCTACTTTTGAATGATACTCTATTTTAAGAAATACTACTTATAGTTTCACCAGAAAACATCATACCGCCCGAATGGAAGAATTTTCTAGAGCGTCAATTTTATGACGTTTTTCTCGAAAAACAAGTGAAAAACATGTAAGAAAGTTTTTGGTCTCGCGCTATAATAAGCGCTACACGCTCCATTTAGCGCTTACTTTTTTGTGCAACATGTCTACTTGAAGAACATACTTTGTTTTGCTAAATACTTCTTATAGTTTTAATCTGGTACACAATACCGCACGAACAATAGATTTTTTCAGGACGCCAATTTTTTGACGTTTTTTCTAAAACCGAATAAAAAAATGAAAGATATGGGGATATATTAAAAGGTCATAGGCGCTATGCGCCTATTTTTTGTTGTAATACCTTGCGCAACATGTCTACTTTTGAATGATACTCTATATTAAGAAATACTACTTATAGTTTCACCAGAAAACATCATACCGCCCGAATGGAAGAATTTTCTAGAGCGTCAATTTTATGACGTTTTTCTCGAAAAACAAGTGAAAAACATGTAAGAAAGTTTTTGGTCTCGCGCTATACGCTCCATTTAGCGCTTACTTTTTTGCGCAACATGTCTGCTTGAAGAACATACTTTGTTTTGCTAAATACTTCTTATAGTTTTAATCTGGTACACAATACCGCACGAACAATAGATTTTTTCAGGACGCCAATTTTTTGACGTTTTTTCTAAAACCGAATAAAAAAAATGAAAGATATGGGGATATATTAAAAGGTCATAGGCGATATGCGCCTATTTTTTGTTGTAATACCTTGCGCAACATGTCTACTTTTGAATGATACTCTATTTTAAGAAATACTACTTATAGTTTCACCAGAAAACATCATACCGCCCGAATGGAAGAATTTTCTAGAGCGTCAATTTTATGACGTTTTTCTCGAAAAACAAGTGAAAAACATGTAAGAAAGTTTTTGGTCTCGCGCTAAAATAAGCGCTACATGCTCCAATTAGCGCTTACTTTTTTGCGCAACATGTCTACTTGAAGAACATACTTTGTTTTGCTAAATACTTCTTATAGTTTTAATCTGGTACACAATACCGCACGAACAATAGATTTTTTCAGGACGCCAATTTTTTGACGTTTTTTCTAAAACCGAATAAAAAAAATGAAAGATATGGGGATATATTAAAAGGTCGTAGGCGCTATGCGCCTATTTTTTGTTGTAATACCTTGCGCAACATGTCTACTTTTGAATGATACTCTATTTTAAGAAATACTACTTATAGTTTCACCAGAAAACATCATACCGCCCGAATGGAAGAATTTTCTAGAGCGTCAATTTTATGACATTTTTCTCGAAAAACAAGTGAAAAACATGTAAGAAAGTTTTTGGTCTCGCGCTATAATAAGCGCTACACGCTCCATTTAGCGCTTACTTTTTTGCGCAACATGTCTACTTGAAGAACATACTTTGTTTTGCTAAATACTTCTTATAGTTTTAATCTGGTACACAATACCGCACGAACAATAGATTTTTTCAGGACGCCAATTTTTTGACGTTTTTTCTAAAACCGAATAAAAAAAATGAAAGATATGGGGATATATTAAAAGGTCATAGGCGCTATGCGCCTATTTTTTGTTGTAATACCTTGCGCAACATGTCTACTTTTGAATGATACTCTATTTTAAGAAATACTACTTATAGTTTCACCAGAAAACATCATACCGCCCGAATGGAAGAATTTTCTAGAGCGTCAATTTTATGACGTTTTTCTCGAAAAACAAGTGAAAAACATGTAAGAAAGTTTTTGGTCTCGCGCTATAATAAGCGCTACACGCTCCATTTAGCGCTTACTTTTTTGCGCAACATGTCTACTTGAAGAACATACTTTGTTTTGCTAAATACTTCTTATAGTTTTAATCTGGTACACAATACCGCACGAACAATAGATTTTTTTCAGGACGCCAATTTTTTGACGTTTTTTCTAAAACCGAATAAAAAAAATGAAAGATATGGGGATATATTAAAAGGTCATAGGCGCTATGCGCCTATTTTTTGTTGTAATACCTTGCGCAACATGTCTACTTTTGAATGATACTCTATTTTAAGAAATACTACTTATAGTTTCACCAGAAAACATCATACCGCCCGAATGGAAGAATTTTCTAGAGCGTCAATTTTATGACGTTTTTCTCGAAAAACAAGTGAAAAACATGTAAGAAAGTTTTTGGTCTCGCGCTATAATAAGCGCTACACGCTCCATTTAGCGCTTACTTTTTTGCACAACATGTCTACTTGAAGAACATACTTTGTTTTGCTAAATACTTCTTATAGTTTTAATCTGGTACACAATACCGCACGAACAATAGATTTTTTCAGGACGCCAATTTTTTGACGTTTTTTTCTAAAACCGAATAAAAAAAATGAAAGATATGGGGATATATTAAAAGGTCATAGACGCTATGCGCCTATTTTTTGTTGTAATACCTTGCGCAACATGTCTACTTTTGAATGATACTCTATTTTAAGAAATACTACTTATAGTTTCACCAGAAAACATCATACCGCCCGAATGGAAGAATTTTCTAGAGCGTCAATTTTATGACGTTTTTCTCGAAAAACAAGTGAAAAACATGTAAGAAAGTTTTTGGTCTCGCGCTATAATAAGCGCTACACGTTCCATTTAGCGCTTACTTTTTTGCGCAACATGTCTACTTGAAGAACATACTTTGTTTTGCTAAATACTTCTTATAGTTTTAATCTGGTACACAATACCGCACGAACAATAGATTTTTTCAGGACGCCAATTTTTTGACGTTTTTTCTAAAACCGAATAAAAAAAATGAAAGATATGGGGATATATTAAAAGGTCATAGGCGCTATGCGCCTATTTTTTGTTGTAATACCTTGCGCAACATGTCTACTTTTGAATGATACTCTATTTTAAGAAATACTACTTATAGTTTCACCAGAAAACATCATACCGCCCGAATGGAAGAATTTTCTAGAGCGTCAATTTTATGACGTTTTTCTCGAAAAACAAGTGAAAAACATGTAAGAAAGTTTTTGGTCTCGCGCTATAATAAGCGCTACACGCTCCATTTAGCGCTTACTTTTTTGCGCAACATGTCTACTTGAAGAACATACTTTGTTTTGCTAAATACTTCTTATAGTTTTAATCTGGTACACAATACCGCACGAACAATAGATTTTTTCAGGACGCCAATTTTTTGACGTTTTTTCTAAAACCGAATAAAAAAAATGAAAGATATGGGGATATATTAAAAGGTCATAGGCGCTATGCGCCTATTTTTTGTTGTAATACCTTGCGCAACATGTCTACTTTTGAATGATACTCTATTTTAAGAAATACTACTTATAGTTTCACCAGAAAACATCATACCGCCCGAATGGAAGAATTTTCTAGAGCGTCAATTTTATGACGTTTTTCTCGAAAAACAAGTGAAAAACATGTAAGAAAGTTTTTGGTCTCGCGCTATAATAAGCGCTACACGCTCCATTTAGCGCTTACTTTTTTGCGCAACATGTCTACTTGAAGAACATACTTTGTTTTGCTAAATACTTCTTATAGTTTTAATCTGGTACACAATACCGCACGAACAATAGATTTTTTCAGGACGCCAATTTTTTGACGTTTTTTCTAAAACCGAATAAAAAAAATGAAAGATATGGGGATATATTCAAAGGTCATAGGCGCTATGCGCCTATTTTTTGTTGTCATACCTTGCGCAACATGTCTACTTTTGAATGATACTCTATTTTAAGAAATACTACTTATAGTTTCACCAGAAAACATCATACCGCCCGAATGGAAGAATTTTCTAGAGCGTCAATTTTATGACGTTTTTCTCGAAAAACAAGTGAAAAACATGTAAGAAAGTTTTTGGTCTCGCGCTATAATAAGCGCTACACGCTCCATTTAGCGCTTACTTTTTTGCGCAACATGTCTACTTGAAGAACATACTTTGTTTTGCTAAATACTTCTTATAGTTTTAATCTGGTACACAATACCGCACGAACAATAGATTTTTTCAGGACGCCAATTTTTTGACGTTTTTTCTAAAACCGAATAAAAAAATGAAAGATATGGGGATATATTAAAAGGTCATAGGCGCTATGCGCCTATTTTTTGTTGTTATACCTTGCGCAACATGTCTACTTTTGAATGATACTCTATTTTAAGAAATACTACTTATAGTTTCACCAGAAAACATCATACCGCCCGAATGGAAGAATTTTCTAGAGCGTCAATTTTATGACGTTTTTCTCGAAAAACAAGTGAAAAACATGTAAGAAAGTTTTTGGTCTCGCGCTATAATAAGCGCTACACGCTCCATTTAGCGCTTACTTTTTTGCGCAACATGTCTACTTGAAGAACATACTTTGTTTTGCTAAATACTTCTTATAGTTTTAATCTGGTACACAATACCGCACGAACAATAGATTTTTTCAGGACGCCAATTTTTTGACGTTTTTTCTAAAACCGAATAAAAAAAATGAAAGATATGGGGATATATTAAAAGGTCATAGGCGCTATGCGCCTATTTTTGTTGTAATACCTTGCGCAACATGTCTACTTTTGAATGATACTCTATTTTAAGAAATACTACTTATAGTTTCACCAGAAAACATCATATCGCACGAATGGAAGAATTTTCTAGAGCGTCAATTTTATGACGTTTTTCTCGAAAAACAAGTGAAAAACATGTAAGAAAGTTTTTGGTCTCGCGCTATAATAAGCACTACACGCTCCATTTAGCGCTTACTTTTTTGCGCAACATGTCTACTTGAAGAACATACTTTGTTTTGCTAAATACTTCTTATAGTTTTAATCTGGTACACAATACCGCACGAACAATAGATTTTTTCAGGACGCCAATTTTTTGACGTTTTTTCTAAAACCGAATAAAAAAAATGAAAGATATGGGGATATATTAAAAGGTCATAGGCGCTATGCGCCTATTTTTTGTTGTAATACCTTGCACAACATGTCTACTTTTGAATGATACTCTATTTTAAGAAATACTACTTATAGTTTCACCAGAAAACATCATACCGCCCGAATGGAAGAATTTTCTAGAGCGTCAATTTTATGACGTTTTTCTCGAAAAACAAGTGAAAAACATGTAAGAAAGTTTTTGGTCTCGCGCTATAATAAGCGCTACACGCTCCATTTAGCGCTTACTTTTTTGCGCAACATGTCTACTTGAAGAACATACTTTGTTTTGCTAAATACTTCTTATAGTTTTAATCTGGTACACAATACCGCACGAACAATAGATTTTTTCAGGACGCCAATTTTTTGACGTTTTTTCTAAAACCGAATAAAAAAAATGAAAGATATGGGGATATATTAAAAGGTCATAGGCGCTATGCGCCTATTTTTTGTTGTAATACCTTGCGCAACATGTCTACTTTTGAATGATACTCTATTTTAAGAAATACTACTTATAGTTTCACCAGAAAACATCATACCGCCCGAATGGAAGAATTTTCTAGAGCGTCAATTTTATGACGTTTTTCTCGAAAAACAAGTGAAAAACATGTAAGAAAGTTTTTGGTCTCGCGCTATAATAAGCGCTACACGCTCCATTTAGCGCTTACTTTTTTGTGCAACATGTCTACTTGAAGAACATACTTTGTTTTGCTAAATACTTCTTATAGTTTTAATCTGGTACACAATACCGCACGAACAATAGATTTTTTCAGGACGCCAATTTTTTGACGTTTTTTCTAAAACCGAATAAAAAAAATGAAAGATATGGGGATATTTTAAAAGGTCATAGGCGCTATGCGCCTATTTTTTGTTGTAATACCTTGCGCAACATGTCTACTTTTGAATGATACTCTATATTAAGAAATACTACTTATAGTTTCACCAGAAAACATCATACCGCCCGAATGGAAGAATTTTCTAGAGCGTCAATTTTATGACGTTTTTCTCGAAAAACAAGTGAAAAACATGTAAGAAAGTTTTTGGTCTCGCGCTATAATAAGCGCTACACGCTCCATTTAGCGCTTACTTTTTTGCGCAACATGTCTGCTTGAAGAACATACTTTGTTTTGCTAAATACTTCTTATAGTTTTAATCTGGTACACAATACCGCACGAACAATAGATTTTTTCAGGACGCCAATTTTTTGACGTTTTTTCTAAAACCGAATAAAAAAAATGAAAGATATGGGGATATATTAAAAGGTCATAGGCGCTATGCGCCTATTTTTTGTTGTAATACCTTGCGCAACATGTCTACTTTTGAATGATACTCTATTTTAAGAAATACTACTTATAGTTTCACCAGAAAACATCATACCGCCCGAATGGAAGAATTTTCTAGAGCGTCAATTTTATGACGTTTTTCTCGAAAAACAAGTGAAAAACATGTAAGAAAGTTTTTGGTCTCGCGCTATAATAAGCGTTACATGCTCCATTTAGCGCTTACTTTTTTGCGCAACATGTCTACTTGAAGAACATACTTTGTTTTGCTAAATACTTCTTATAGTTTTAATCTGGTACACAATACCGCACGAACAATAGATTTTTTCAGGACGCCAATTTTTTGACGTTTTTTCTAAAACCGAATAAAAAAAATGAAAGATATGGGGATATATTAAAAGGTCGTAGGCGCTATGCGCCTATTTTTTGTTGTAATACCTTGCGCAACATGTCTACTTTTGAATGATACTCTATTTTAAGAAATACTACTTATAGTTTCACCAGAAAACATCATACCGCCCGAATGGAAGAATTTTCTAGAGCGTCAATTTTATGACGTTTTTCTCGAAAAACAAGTGAAAAACATGTAAGAAAGTTTTTGGTCTCGCGCTATAATAAGCGCTACATGCTCCAATTAGCGCTTACTTTTTTGCGCAACATGTCTACTTGAAGAACATACTTTGTTTTGCTAAATACTTCTTATAGTTTTAATCTGGTACACAATACCGCACGAACAATAGATTTTTTCAGGACGCCAATTTTTTGACGTTTTTTCTAAAACCGAATAAAAAAAATGAAAGATATGGGGATATATTAAAAGGTCGTAGGCGCTATGCGCCTATTTTTTGTTGTAATACCTTGCGCAACATGTCTACTTTTGAATGATACTCTATTTTAAGAAATACTACTTATAGTTTCACCAGAAAACATCATACCGCCCGAATGGAAGAATTTTCTAGAGCGTCAATTTTATGACATTTTTCTCGAAAAACAAGTGAAAAACATGTAAGAAAGTTTTTGGTCTCGCGCTATAATAAGCGCTACACGCTCCATTTAGCGCTTACTTTTTTGCGCAACATGTCTACTTGAAGAACATACTTTGTTTTGCTAAATACTTCTTATAGTTTTAATCTGGTACACAATACCGCACGAACAATAGATTTTTTCAGGACGCCAATTTTTTGACGTTTTTTCTAAAACCGAATAAAAAAAATGAAAGATATGGGGATATATTAAAAGGTCATAGGCGCTATGCGCCTATTTTTTGTTGTAATACCTTGCGCAACATGTCTACTTTTGAATGATACTCTATTTTAAGAAATACTACTTATAGTTTCACCAGAAAACATCATACCGCCCGAATGGAAGAATTTTCTAGAGCGTCAATTTTATGACGTTTTTCTCGAAAAACAAGTGAAAAACATGTAAGAAAGTTTTTGGTCTCGCGCTATAATAAGCGCTACACGCTCCATTTAGCGCTTACTTTTTTGCGCAACATGTCTACTTGAAGAACATACTTTGTTTTGCTAAATACTTCTTATAGTTTTAATCTGGTACACAATACCGCACGAACAATAGATTTTTTCAGGACGCCAATTTTTTGACGTTTTTTCTAAAACCGAATAAAAAAAATGAAAGATATGGGGATATATTAAAAGGTCGTAGGCGCTATGCGCCTATTTTTTGTTGTAATACCTTGCGCAACATGTCTACTTTTGAATGATACTCTATTTTAAGAAATACTACTTATAGTTTCACCAGAAAACATCATACCGCCCGAATGGAAGAATTTTCTAGAGCGTCAATTTTATGACATTTTTCTCGAAAAACAAGTGAAAAACATGTAAGAAAGTTTTTGGTCTCGCGCTATAATAAGCGCTACACGCTCCATTTAGCGCTTACTTTTTTGCGCAACATGTCTACTTGAAGAACATACTTTGTTTTGCTAAATACTTCTTATAGTTTTAATCTGGTACACAATACCGCACGAACAATAGATTTTTTCAGGACGCCAATTTTTTGACGTTTTTTCTAAAACCGAATAAAAAAAATGAAAGATATGGGGATATATTAAAAGGTCATAGGCGCTATGCGCCTATTTTTTGTTGTAATACCTTGCGCAACATGTCTACTTTTGAATGATACTCTATTTTAAGAAATACTACTTATAGTTTCACCAGAAAACATCATACCGCCCGAATGGAAGAATTTTCTAGAGCGTCAATTTTATGACGTTTTTCTCGAAAAACAAGTGAAAAACATGTAAGAAAGTTTTTGGTCTCGCGCTATAATAAGCGCTACACGCTCCATTTAGCGCTTACTTTTTTGCGCAACATGTCTACTTGAAGAACATACTTTGTTTTGCTAAATACTTCTTATAGTTTTAATCTGGTACACAATACCGCACGAACAATAGATTTTTTCAGGACGCCAATTTTTTGACGTTTTTTTCTAAAACCGAATAAAAAAAAATGAAAGATATGGGGATATATTAAAAGGTCATAGGCGCTATGCGCCTATTTTTTGTTGTAATACCTTGCGAAACATGTCTACTTTTGAATGATACTCTATTTTAAGAAATACTACTTATAGTTTCACCAGAAAACATCATACCGCCCAAATGGAAGAATTTTCTAGAGCGTCAATTTTATGACGTTTTTCTCGAAAAACAAGTGAAAAACATGTAAGAAAGATTTTGGTCTCGCGCTATAATAAGCGCTACACGCTCCATTTAGCGCTTACTTTTTTGCGCAACATGTCTACTTGAAGAACATACTTTGTTTTGCTAAATACTTCTTATAGTTTTAATCTGGTACACAATACCGCACGAACAATAGATTTTTTCAGGACGCCAATTTTTTTACGTTTTTTCTAAAACCGAATAAAAAAAATGAAAGATATGGGGATATATTAAAAGGTCATAGGCGCTATGCGCCTATTTTTTGTTGTAATACCTTGCGCAACATGTCTACTTTTGAATGATACTCTATTTTAAGAAATACTACTTATAGTTTCACCAGAAAACATCATACCGCCCGAATGGAAGAATTTTCTAGAGCGTCAATTTTATGACGTTTTTCTCGAAAAACAAGTGAAAAACATGTAAGAAAGTTTTTGGTCTCGCGCTATAATAAGCGCTACACGCTCCATTTAGCGCTTACTTTTTTGCGCAACATGTCTACTTGAAGAACATACTTTGTTTTGCTAAATACTTCTTATAGTTTTAATCTGGTACACAATACCGCACGAACAATAGATTTTTTCAGGACGCCAATTTTTTTCCGTTTTTTCTAAAACCGAATAAAAAAATGAAAGATATGGGGATATATTAAAAGGTCATAGGCGCTATGCGCCTATTTTTTGTTGTAATACCTTGCGCAACATGTCTACTTTTGAATACTACTCTATTTTAAGAAATACTACTTATAGTTTCACCAGAAAACATCATACCGCCCGAATGGAAGAATTTTCTAGAGCGTCAATTTTATGACGTTTTTCTCGAAAAACAAGTGAAAAACATGTAAGAAAGTTTTTGGTCTCGCGCTATAATAAGCGCTACACGCTCCATTTAGCGCTTACTTTTTTGCGCAACATGTCTACTTGAAGAACATACTTTGTTTTGCTAAATACTTCTTATAGTTTTAATCTGGTACACAATACCGCACGAACAATAGATTTTTTCAGGACGCCAATTTTTTGACGTTTTTTTCTAAAACCGAATAAAAAAAAATGAAAGATATGGGGATATATTAAAAGGTCATAGGAGCTATGCGCCTATTTTTTGTTGTAATACCTTGCGAAACATGTCTACTTTTGAATGATACTCTATTTTAAGAAATACTACTTATAGTTTCACCAGAAAACATCATACCGCCCAAATGGAAGAATTTTCTAGAGCGTCAATTTTATGACGTTTTTCTCGAAAAACAAGTGAAAAACATGTAAGAAAGTTTTTGGTCTCGCGCTATAATAAGCGCTACACGCTCCATTTAGCGCTTACTTTTTGCGCAACATGTCTACTTGAAGAACATACTTTGTTTTGCTAAATACTTCTTATAGTTTTAATCTGGTACACAATACCGCACGAACAATAGATTTTTTCAGGACGCCAATTTTTTGACGTTTTTTCTAAAACCGAATAAAAAAAAATGAAAGATATGGGGATATATTAAAAGGTCATAGGCGCTATGCGCCTATTTTTTGTTGTAATACCTTGCGCAACATGTCTACTTTTGAATGATACTCTATTTTAAGAAATACTACTTATAGTTTCACCAGAAAACATCATACCGCCCGAATGGAAGAATTTTCTAGAGCGTCAATTTTATGACGTTTTTCTCGAAAAACAAGTGAAAAACATGTAAGAAAGTTTTTGGTCTCGCGCTATAATAAGCGCTACACGCTCCATTTAGCGCTTACTTTTTTGCGCAACATGTCTATTTGAAGAACATACTTTGTTTTGCTAAATACTTCTTATAGTTTTAATCTGGTACACAATACCGCACGAACAATAGATTTTTTCAGGACGCCAATTTTTTGACGTTTTTTCTAAAACCGAATAAAAAAAATGAAAGATATGGGGATATATTAAAAGGTCATAGGCACTATGCGCCTATTTTTTGTTGTAATACCTTGCGCAACATGTCTACTTTTGAATGATACTCTATTTTAAGAAATACTACTTATAGTTTCACCAGAAAACATCATACCGCCCGAATGGAAGAATTTTCTAGAGCGTCAATTTTATGACGTTTTTCTCGAAAAACAAGTGAAAAACATGTAAGAAAGTTTTTGGTCTCGCGCTATAATAAGCGCTACACGCTCCATTTAGCGCTTACTTTTTTGCGCAACATGTCTACTTGAAGAACATACTTTGTTTTGCTAAATACTTCTTATAGTTTTAATCTGGTACACAATACCGCACGAACAATAGATTTTTTCAGGACGCCAATTTTTTGACGTTTTTTCTAAAACCGAATAAAAAAAATGAAAGATATGGGGATATATTAAAAGGTCATAGGTGCTATGCGCCTATTTTTTGTTGTAATACCTTGCGCAACATGTCTACTTTTGAATGATACTCTATTTTAAGAAATACTACTTATAGTTTCACCAGAAAACATCATACCGCCCGAATGGAAGAATTTTCTAGAGCGTCAATTTTATGACGTTTTTCTCGAAAAACAAGTGAAAAACATGTAAGAAAGTTTTTGGTCTCGCGCTATAATAAGCGCTACACGCTCCATTTAGCGCTTACTTTTTTGCACAACATGTCTACTTGAAGAACATACTTTGTTTTGCTAAATACTTCTTATAGTTTTAATCTGGTACACAATACCGCACGAACAATAGATTTTTTCAGGACGCCAATTTTTTTACGTTTTTTCTAAAACCGAATAAAAAAAATGAAAGATATGGGGATATATTAAAAGGTCATAGGCACTATGCGCCTATTTTTTGTTGTAATACCTTGCGCAACATGTCTACTTTTGAATGATACTCTATTTTAAGAAATACTACTTATAGTTTCACCAGAAAACATCATACCGCCCGAATGGAAGAATTTTCTAGAGCGTCAATTTTATGACGTTTTTCTCGAAAAACAAGTGAAAAACATGTAAGAAAGTTTTTGGTCTCGCGCTATAATAAGCGCTACACGCTCCATTTAGCGCTTACTTTTTTGCGCAACATGTCTACTTGAAGAACATACTTTGTTTTGCTAAATACTTCTTATAGTTTTAATCTGGTACACAATACCGCACGAACAATAGATTTTTTCAGGACGCCAATTTTTTGACGTTTTTTCTAAAACCGAATAAAAAAAATGAAAGATATGGGGATATATTAAAAGGTCATAGGTGCTATGCGCCTATTTTTTGTTGTAATACCTTGCGCAACATGTCTACTTTTGAATGATACTCTATTTTAAGAAATACTACTTATAGTTTCACCAGAAAACATCATACCGCCCGAATGGAAGAATTTTCTAGAGCGTCAATTTTATGACGTTTTTCTCGAAAAACAAGTGAAAAACATGTAAGAAAGTTTTTGGTCTCGCGCTATAATAAGCGCTACACGCTCCATTTAGCGCTTACTTTTTTGCACAACATGTCTACTTGAAGAACATACTTTGTTTTGCTAAATACTTCTTATAGTTTTAATCTGGTACACAATACCGCACGAACAATAGATTTTTTCAGGACGCCAATTTTTTGACGTTTTTTCTAAAACCGAATAAAAAAAATGAAAGATATGGGGATATATTAAAAGGTCATAGGCGCTATGCGCCTATTTTTTGTTGTAATACCTTGCGCAACATGTCTACTTTTGAATGATACTCTATTTTAAGAAATACTACTTATAGTTTCACCAGAAAACATCATACCACCCGAATGGAAGAATTTTCTAGAGCGTCAATTTTATGACGTTTTTCTCGAAAAACAAGTGAAAAACATGTAAGAAAGTTTTTGGTCTCGCGCTATAATAAGCGCTACACGCTCCATTTAGCGCTTACTTTTTTGCGCAACATGTCTACTTGAAGAACATACTTTGTTTTGCTAAATACTTCTTATAGTTTTAATCTGGTACACAATACCGCACGAACAATAGATTTTTTCAGGACGCCAATTTTTTGACGTTTTTTCTAAAACCGAATAAAAAAAATGAAAGATATGGGGATATATTAAAAGGTCATAGGCGCTATGCGCCTATTTTTTGTTGTAATACCTTGCGCAACATGTCTACTTTTGAATGATACTCTATTTTAAGAAATACTACTTATAGTTTCACCAGAAGACATCATACTGCCCGAATGGAAGAATTTTCTAGAGCGTCAATTTTATGACGTTTTTCTCGAAAAACAAGTGAAAAACATGTAAGAAAGTTTTTGGTCTCGCGCTATAATATGCGCTACTCGCTCCATTTAGCGCTTACTTTTTTGCGCAACATGTCTACTTGAAGAACATACTTTGTTTTGCTAAATACTTCTTATAGTTTTAATCTGGTACACAATACCGCACGAACAATAGATTTTTTCAGGACGCCAATTTTTTGACGTTTTTTCTAAAACCGAATAAAAAAAATGAAAGATATGGGGATATATTAAAAGGTCATAGGCGCTATGCGCCTATTTTTTGTTGTAATACCTTGCGCAACATGTCTACTTTTGAATGATACTCTATTTTAAGAAATACTACTTATAGTTTCACCAGAAAACATCATACCGCCCGAATGGAAGAATTTTCTAGAGCGTCAATTTTATGACGTTTTTCTCGAAAAACAAGTGAAAAACATGTAAGAAAGTTTTTGGTCTCGCGCTATAATAAGCGCTACACGCTCCATTTAGCGCTTACTTTTTTGCGCAACATGTCTACTTGAAGAACATACTTTGTTTTGCTAAATACTTCTTAATTATAGTTTTAATCTGGTACACAATACCGCACGAACAATAGATTTTTTCAGGACGCCAATTTTTTGACGTTTTTTCTAAAACCGAATAAAAAAAATGAAAGATATGGGGATATATTAAAAGGTCATAGGCGCTATGCGCCTATAATTTGTTGTAATACCTTGCGCAACATGTCTACTTTTGAATGATACTCTATTTTAAGAAATACTACTTATAGTTTCACCAGAAAACATCATACCGCCCGAATGGAAGAATTTTCTAGAGCGTCAATTTTATGACGTTTTTCTCGAAAAACAAGTGAAAAACATGTAAGAAAGTTTTTGGTCTCGCGCTATAATAAGCGCTACACGCTCCATTTAGCGCTTACTTTTTTGCGCAACATGTCTATTTGAAGAACATACTTTGTTTTGCTAAATACTTCTTATAGTTTTAATCTGGTACACAATACCGCACGAACAATAGATTTTTTCAGGACGCCAATTTTTTGACGTTTTTTCTAAAACCGAATAAAAAAAATGAAAGATATGGGGATATATTAAAAGGTCATAGGCGCTATGCGCCTATTTTTTGTTGTAATACCTTGCGCAACATGTCTACTTTTGAATGATACTCTATTTTAAGAAATACTACTTATAGTTTCACCAGAAAACATCATACCGCCCGAATGGAAGAATTTTCTAGAGCGTCAATTTTATGACGTTTTTCTCGAAAAACAAGTGAAAAACATGTAAGAAAGTTTTTGGTCTCGCGCTATAATAAGCGCTACACGCTCCATTTAGCGCTTACTTTTTTGCGCAACATGTCTACTTGAAGAACATACTTTGTTTTGCTAAATACTTCTTATAGTTTTAATCTGGTACACAATACCGCACGAACAATAGATTTTTTCAGGACGCCAATTTTTTGACGTTTTTTCTAAAACCGAATAAAAAAAATGAAAGATATGGGGATATATTAAAAGGTCATAGGCGCTATGCGCCTATTTTTTGTTGTAATACCTTGCGCAACATGTCTACTTTTGAATGATACTCTATTTTAAGAAATACTACTTATAGTTTCACCAGAAAACATCATACCGCCCGAATGGAAGAATTTTCTAGAGCGTCAATTTTATGACGTTTTTCTCGAAAAACAAGTGAAAAACATGTAAGAAAGTTTTTGGTCTCGCGCTATAATAAGCGTTACACGCTCCATTTAGCGCTTACTTTTTTGCGCAACATGTCTACTTGAAGAACATACTTTGTTTTGCTAAATACTTCTTATAGTTTTAATCTGGTACACAATACCGCACGAACAATAGATTTTTTCAGGACGCCAATTTTTTGACGTTTTTTCTAAAACCGAATAAAAAAAATGAAAGATATGGGGATATATTAAAAGGTCATAGGTGCTATGCGCCTATTTTTTGTTGTAATACCTTGCGCAACATGTCTACTTTTGAATGATACTCTATTTTAAGAAATACTACTTATAGTTTCACCAGAAAACATCATACCGCCCGAATGGAAGAATTTTCTAGAGCGTCAATTTTATGACGTTTTTCTCGAAAAACAAGTGAAAAACATGTAAGAAAGTTTTTGGTCTCGCGCTATAATAAGCGCTACACGCTCCATTTAGCGCTTACTTTTTTGCACAACATGTCTACTTGAAGAACATACTTTGTTTTGCTAAATACTTCTTATAGTTTTAATCTGGTACACAATACCGCACGAACAATAGATTTTTTCAGGACGCCAATTTTTTGACGTTTTTTCTAAAACCGAATAAAAAAAATGAAAGATATGGGGATATATTAAAAGGTCATAGGCGCTATGCGCCTATTTTTTGTTGTAATACCTTGCGCAACATGTCTACTTTTGAATGATACTCTATTTTAAGAAATACTACTTATAGTTTCACCAGAAAACATCATACCGCCCGAATGGAAGAATTTTCTAGAGCGTCAATTTTATGACGTTTTTCTCGAAAAACAAGTGAAAAACATGTAAGAAAGTTTTTGGTCTCGCGCTATAATAAGCGCTACACGCTCCATTTAGCGCTTACTTTTTTGCGCAACATGTCTACTTGAAGAACATACTTTGTTTTGCTAAATACTTCTTATAGTTTTAATCTGGTACACAATACCGCACGAACAATAGATTTTTTCAGGACGCCAATTTTTTGACGTTTTTTCTAAAACCGAATAAAAAAAATGAAAGATATGGGGATATATTAAAAGGTCATAGGTGCTATGCGCCTATTTTTTGTTGTAATACCTTGCGCAACATGTCTACTTTTGAATGATACTCTATTTTAAGAAATACTACTTATAGTTTCACCAGAAAACATCATACCGCCCGAATGGAAGAATTTTCTAGAGCGTCAATTTTATGACGTTTTTCTCGAAAAACAAGTGAAAAACATGTAAGAAAGTTTTTGGTCTCGCGCTATAATAAGCGCTACACGCTCCATTTAGCGCTTACTTTTTTGCACAACATGTCTACTTGAAGAACATACTTTGGTTTGCTAAATACTTCTTATAGTTTTAATCTGGTACACAATACCGCACGAACAATATATTTTTTCAGGACGCCAATTTTTTGACGTTTTTTCTAAAACCGAATAAAAAAAATGAAAGATATGGGGATATATTAAAAGGTCATAGGCGCTATGCGCCTATTTTTTGTTGTAATACCTTGCGCAACATGTCTACTTTTGAATGATACTCTATTTTAAGAAATACTACTTATAGTTTCACCAGAAAACATCATACCACCCGAATGGAAGAATTTTCTAGAGCGTCAATTTTATGACGTTTTTCTCGAAAAACAAGTGAAAAACATGTAAGAAAGTTTTTGGTCTCGCGCTATAATAAGCGCTACACGCTCCATTTAGCGCTTACTTTTTTGCGCAACATGTCTACTTGAAGAACATACTTTGTTTTGCTAAATACTTCTTATAGTTTTAATCTGGTACACAATACCGCACGAACAATAGATTTTTTCAGGACGCCAATTTTTTGACGTTTTTTCTAAAACCGAATAAAAAAAATGAAAGATATGGGGATATATTAAAAGGTCATAGGCGCTATGCGCCTATTTTTTGTTGTAATACCTTGCGCAACATGTCTACTTTTGAATGATACTCTATTTTAAGAAATACTACTTATAGTTTCACCAGAAAACATCATACCGCCCGAATGGAAGAATTTTCTAGAGCGTCAATTTTATGACGTTTTTCTCGAAAAACAAGTGAAAAACATGTAAGAAAGTTTTTGGTCTCGCGCTATAATAAGCGCTACACGCTCCATTTAGCGCTTACTTTTTTGCGCAACATGTCTACTTGAAGAACATACTTTGTTTTGCTAAATACTTCTTATAGTTTTAATCTGGTACACAATACCGCACGAACAATAGATTTTTTCAGGACGCCAATTTTTTGACGTTTTTTCTAAAACCGAATAAAAAAAATGAAAGATATGGGGATATATTAAAAGGTCATAGGCGCTATGCGCCTATTTTTTGTTGTAATACCTTGCGCAACATGTCTACTTTTGAATGATACTCTATTTTAAGAAATACTACTTATAGTTTCACCAGAAAACATCATACCGCCCGAATGGAAGAATTTTCTAGAGCGTCAATTTTATGACGTTTTTCTCGAAAAACAAGTGAAAAACATGTAAGAAAGTTTTTGGTCTCGCGCTATAATAAGCGTTACACGCTCCATTTAGCGCTTACTTTTTTGCGCAACATGTCTACTTGAAGAACATACTTTGTTTTGCTAAATACTTCTTATAGTTTTAATCTGGTACACAATACCGCACGAACAATAGATTTTTTCAGGACGCCAATTTTTTGACGTTTTTTCTAAAACCGAATAAAAAAAATGAAAGATATGGGGATATATTAAAAGGTCATAGGTGCTATGCGCCTATTTTTTGTTGTAATACCTTGCGCAACATGTCTACTTTTGAATGATACTCTATTTTAAGAAATACTACTTATAGTTTCACCAGAAAACATCATACCGCCCGAATGGAAGAATTTTCTAGAGCGTCAATTTTATGACGTTTTTCTCGAAAAACAAGTGAAAAACATGTAAGAAAGTTTTTGGTCTCGCGCTATAATAAGCGCTACACGCTCCATTTAGCGCTTACTTTTTTGCACAACATGTCTACTTGAAGAACATACTTTGTTTTGCTAAATACTTCTTATAGTTTTAATCTGGTACACAATACCGCACGAACAATATATTTTTTCAGGACGCCAATTTTTTGACGTTTTTTCTAAAACCGAATAAAAAAAATGAAAGATATGGGGATATATTAAAAGGTCATAGGCGCTATGCGCCTATTTTTTGTTGTAATACCTTGCGCAACATGTCTACTTTTGAATGATACTCTATTTTAAGAAATACTACTTATAGTTTCACCAGAAAACATCATACCACCCGAATGGAAGAATTTTCTAGAGCGTCAATTTTATGACGTTTTTCTCGAAAAACAAGTGAAAAACATGTAAGAAAGTTTTTGGTCTCGCGCTATAATAAGCGCTACACGCTCCATTTAGCGCTTACTTTTTTGCGCAACATGTCTACTTGAAGAACATACTTTGTTTTGCTAAATACTTCTTATAGTTTTAATCTGGTACACAATACCGCACGAACAATAGATTTTTTCAGGACGCCAATTTTTTGACGTTTTTTCTAAAACCGAATAAAAAAAAATGAAAGATATGGGGATATATTAAAAGGTCATAGGCGCTATGCGCCTATTTTTTGTTGTAATACCTTGCGCAACATGTCTACTTTTGAATGATACTCTATTTTAAGAAATACTACTTATAGTTTCACCAGAAAACATCATACCGCCCGAATGGAAGAATTTTCTAGAGCGTCAATTTTATGACGTTTTTCTCGAAAAACAAGTGAAAAACATGTAAGAAAGTTTTTGGTCTCGCGCTATAATAAGCGCTACACGCTCCATTTAGCGCTTACTTTTTTGCGCAACATGTCTACTTGAAGAACATACTTTGTTTTGCTAAATACTTCTTAATTATAGTTTTAATCTGGTACACAATACCGCACGAACAATAGATTTTTTCAGGACGCCAATTTTTTGACGTTTTTTCTAAAACCGAATAAAAAAAATGAAAGATATGGGGATATATTAAAAGGTCATAGGCGCTATGCGCCTATTTTTTGTTGTAATACCTTGCGCAACATGTCTACTTTTGAATGATACTCTATTTTAAGAAATACTACTTATAGTTTCACCAGAAAACATCATACCGCCCGAATGGAAGAATTTTCTAGAGCGTCAATTTTATGACGTTTTTCTCGAAAAACAAGTGAAAAACATGTAAGAAAGTTTTTGGTCTCGCGCTATAATAAGCGCTACACGCTCCATTTAGCGCTTACTTTTTTGCGCAACATGTCTATTTGAAGAACATACTTTGTTTTGCTAAATACTTCTTATAGTTTTAATCTGGTACACAATACCGCACGAACAATAGATATTTTCAGGACGCCAATTTTTTGACGTTTTTTCTAAAACCGAATAAAAAAAATGAAAGATATGGGGATATATTAAAAGGTCATAGGCGCTATGCGCCTATTTTTTGTTGTAATACCTTGCGCAACATGTCTACTTTTGAATGATACTCTATTTTAAGAAATACTACTTATAGTTTCACCAGAAAACATCATACCGCCCGAATGGAAGAATTTTCTAGAGCGTCAATTTTATGACGTTTTTCTCGAAAAACAAGTGAAAAACATGTAAGAAAGTTTTTGGTCTCGCGCTATAATAAGCGCTACACGCTCCATTTAGCGCTTACTTTTTTGCGCAACATGTCTACTTGAAGAACATACTTTGTTTTGCTAAATACTTCTTATAGTTTTAATCTGGTACACAATACCGCACGAACAATAGATTTTTTCAGGACGCCAATTTTTTGACGTTTTTTCTAAAACCGAATAAAAAAAATGAAAGATATGGGGATATATTAAAAGGTCATAGGTGCTATGCGCCTATTTTTTGTTGTAATACCTTGCACAACATGTCTACTTTTGAATGATACTCTATTTTAAGAAATACTACTTATAGTTTCACCAGAAAACATCATACCGCCCGAATGGAAGAATTTTCTAGAGCGTCAATTTTATGACGTTTTTCTCGAAAAACAAGTGAAAAACATGTAAGAAAGTTTTTGGTCTCGCGCTATAATAAGCGCTACACGCTCCATTTAGCGCTTACTTTTTTGCACAACATGTCTACTTGAAGAACATACTTTGTTTTGCTAAATACTTCTTATAGTTTTAATCTGGTACACAATACCGCACGAACAATAGATTTTTTCAGGACGCCAATTTTTTGACGTTTTTTCTAAAACCGAATAAAAAAAATGAAAGATATGGGGATATATTAAAAGGTCATAGGCGCTATGCGCCTATTTTTTGTTGTAATACCTTGCGCAACATGTCTACTTTTGAATGATACTCTATTTTAAGAAATACTACTTATAGTTTCACCAGAAAACATCATACCGCCCGAATGGAAGAATTTTCTAGAGCGTCAATTTTATGACGTTTTTCTCGAAAAACAAGTGAAAAACATGTAAGAAAGTTTTTGGTCTCGCGCTATAATAAGCGCTACACGCTCCATTTAGCGCTTACTTTTTTGCACAACATGTCTACTTGAAGAACATACTTTGTTTTGCTAAATACTTCTTATAGTTTTAATCTGGTACACAATACCGCACGAACAATAGATTTTTTCAGGACGCCAATTTTTTGACGTTTTTTCTAAAACCGAATAAAAAAAATGAAAGATATGGGGATATATTAAAAGGTCATAGGCGCTATGCGCCTATTTTTTGTTGTAATACCTTGCGCAACATGTCTACTTTTGAATGATACTCTATTTTAAGAAATACTACTTATAGTTTCACCAGAAAACATCATACCGCCCGAATGGAAGAATTTTCTAGAGCGTCAATTTTATGACGTTTTTCTCGAAAAACAAGTGAAAAACATGTAAGAAAGTTTTTGGTCTCGCGCTATAATAAGCGCTACACGCTCCATTTAGCGCTTACTTTTTTGCGCAACATGTCTACTTGAAGAACATACTTTGTTTTGCTAAATACTTCTTATAGTTTTAATCTGGTACACAATACCGCACGAACAATAGATTTTTTCAGGACGCCAATTTTTTGACGTTTTTTCTACAACCGAATAAAAAAAATGAAAGATATGGGGATATATTAAAAGGTCATAGGTGCTATGCGCCTATTTTTTGTTGTAATACCTTGCGCAACATGTCTACTTTTGAATGATACTCTATTTTAAGAAATACTACTTATAGTTTCACCAGAAAACATCATACCGCCCGAATGGAAGAATTTTCTAGAGCGTCAATTTTATGACGTTTTTCTCGAAAAACAAGTGAAAAACATGTAAGAAAGTTTTTGGTCTCGCGCTATAATAAGCGCTACACGCTCCATTTAGCGCTTACTTTTTTGCACAACATGTCTACTTGAAGAACATACTTTGTTTTGCTAAATACTTCTTATAGTTTTAATCTGGTACACAATACCGCACGAACAATAGATTTTTTCAGGACGCCAATTTTTTGACGTTTTTTCTAAAACCGAATAAAAAAAATGAAAGATATGGGGATATATTAAAAGGTCATAGGCGCTATGCGCCTATTTTTTGTTGTAATACCTTGCGCAACATGTCTACTTTTGAATGATACTCTATTTTAAGAAATACTACTTATAGTTTCACCAGAAAACATCATACCGCCCGAATGGAAGAATTTTCTAGAGCGTCAATTTTATGACGTTTTTCTCGAAAAACAAGTGAAAAACATGTAAGAAAGTTTTTGGTCTCGCGCTATAATAAGCGCTACACGCTCCATTTAGCGCTTACTTTTTTGCGCAACATGTCTACTTGAAGAACATACTTTGTTTTGCTAAATACTTCTTATAGTTTTAATCTGGTACACAATACCGCACGAACAATAGATTTTTTCAGGACGCCAATTTTTTGACGTTTTTTCTAAAACCGAATAAAAAAAATGAAAGATATGGGGATATATTAAAAGGTCATAGGCGCTATGCGCCTATTTTTTGTTGTAATACCTTGCGCAACATGTCTACTTTTGAATGATACTCTATTTTAAGAAATACTACTTATAGTTTCACCAGAAAACATCATACCGCCCGAATGGAAGAATTTTCTAGAGCGTCAATTTTATGACGTTTTTCTCGAAAAACAAGTGAAAAACATGTAAGAAAGTTTTTGGTCTCGCGCTATAATAAGCGCTACACGCTCCATTTAGCGCTTACTTTTTTGCGCAACATGTCTACTTGAAGAACATACTTTGTTTTGCTAAATACTTCTTATAGTTTTAATCTGGTACACAATACCGCACGAACAATAGATTTTTTCAGGACGCCAATTTTTTGACGTTTTTTCTACAACCGAATAAAAAAAATGAAAGATATGGGGATATATTAAAAGGTCATAGGTGCTATGCGCCTATTTTTTGTTGTAATACCTTGCGCAACATGTCTACTTTTGAATGATACTCTATTTTAAGAAATACTACTTATAGTTTCACCAGAAAACATCATACCGCCCGAATGGAAGAATTTTCTAGAGCGTCAATTTTATGACGTTTTTCTCGAAAAACAAGTGAAAAACATGTAAGAAAGTTTTTGGTCTCGCGCTATAATAAGCGCTACACGCTCCATTTAGCGCTTACTTTTTTGCACAACATGTCTACTTGAAGAACATACTTTGTTTTGCTAAATACTTCTTATAGTTTTAATCTGGTACACAATACCGCACGAACAATAGATTTTTTCAGGACGCCAATTTTTTGACGTTTTTTCTAAAACCGAATAAAAAAAATGAAAGATATGGGGATATATTAAAAGGTCATAGGCGCTATGCGCCTATTTTTTGTTGTAATACCTTGCGCAACATGTCTACTTTTGAATGATACTCTATTTTAAGAAATACTACTTATAGTTTCACCAGAAAACATCATACCGCCCGAATGGAAGAATTTTCTAGAGCGTCAATTTTATGACGTTTTTCTCGAAAAACAAGTGAAAAACATGTAAGAAAGTTTTTGGTCTCGCGCTATAATAAGCGCTACACGCTCCATTTAGCGCTTACTTTTTTGCGCAACATGTCTACTTGAAGAACATACTTTGTTTTGCTAAATACTTCTTATAGTTTTAATCTGGTACACAATACCGCACGAACAATAGATTTTTTCAGGACGCCAATTTTTTGACGTTTTTTCTAAAACCGAATAAAAAAAATGAAAGATATGGGGATATATTAAAAGGTCATAGGCGCTATGCGCCTATTTTTTGTTGTAATACCTTGCGCAACATGTCTACTTTTGAATGATACTCTATTTTAAGAAATACTACTTATAGTTTCACCAGAAAACATCATACCGCCCGAATGGAAGAATTTTCTAGAGCGTCAATTTTATGACGTTTTTCTCGAAAAACAAGTGAAAAACATGTAAGAAAGTTTTTGGTCTCGCGCTATAATAAGCGCTACACGCTCCATTTAGCGCTTACTTTTTTGCGCAACATGTCTATTTGAAGAACATACTTTGTTTTGCTAAATACTTCTTATAGTTTTAATCTGGTACACAATACCGCACGAACAATAGATATTTTCAGGACGCCAATTTTTTGACGTTTTTTCTAAAACCGAATAAAAAAAATGAAAGATATGGGGATATATTAAAAGGTCATAGGCGCTATGCGCCTATTTTTTGTTGTAATACCTTGCGCAACATGTCTACTTTTGAATGATACTCTATTTTAAGAAATACTACTTATAGTTTCACCAGAAAACATCATACCGCCCGAATGGAAGAATTTTCTAGAGCGTCAATTTTATGACGTTTTTCTCGAAAAACAAGTGAAAAACATGTAAGAAAGTTTTTGGTCTCGCGCTATAATAAGCGCTACACGCTCCATTTAGCGCTTACTTTTTTGCGCAACATGTCTACTTGAAGAACATACTTTGTTTTGCTAAATACTTCTTATAGTTTTAATCTGGTACACAATACCGCACGAACAATAGATTTTTTCAGGACGCCAATTTTTTGACGTTTTTTCTAAAACCGAATAAAAAAAATGAAAGATATGGGGATATATTAAAAGGTCATAGGTGCTATGCGCCTATTTTTTGTTGTAATACCTTGCACAACATGTCTACTTTTGAATGATACTCTATTTTAAGAAATACTACTTATAGTTTCACCAGAAAACATCATACCGCCCGAATGGAAGAATTTTCTAGAGCGTCAATTTTATGACGTTTTTCTCGAAAAACAAGTGAAAAACATGTAAGAAAGTTTTTGGTCTCGCGCTATAATAAGCGCTACACGCTCCATTTAGCGCTTACTTTTTTGCACAACATGTCTACTTGAAGAACATACTTTGTTTTGCTAAATACTTCTTATAGTTTTAATCTGGTACACAATACCGCACGAACAATAGATTTTTTCAGGACGCCAATTTTTTGACGTTTTTTCTAAAACCGAATAAAAAAAATGAAAGATATGGGGATATATTAAAAGGTCATAGGCGCTATGCGCCTATTTTTTGTTGTAATACCTTGCGCAACATGTCTACTTTTGAATGATACTCTATTTTAAGAAATACTACTTATAGTTTCACCAGAAAACATCATACCGCCCGAATGGAAGAATTTTCTAGAGCGTCAATTTTATGACGTTTTTCTCGAAAAACAAGTGAAAAACATGTAAGAAAGTTTTTGGTCTCGCGCTATAATAAGCGCTACACGCTCCATTTAGCGCTTACTTTTTTGCGCAACATGTCTACTTGAAGAACATACTTTGTTTTGCTAAATACTTCTTATAGTTTTAATCTGGTACACAATACCGCACGAACAATAGATTTTTTCAGGACGCCAATTTTTTGACGTTTTTTCTACAACCGAATAAAAAAAATGAAAGATATGGGGATATATTAAAAGGTCATAGGTGCTATGCGCCTATTTTTTGTTGTAATACCTTGCGCAACATGTCTACTTTTGAATGATACTCTATTTTAAGAAATACTACTTATAGTTTCACCAGAAAACATCATACCGCCCGAATGGAAGAATTTTCTAGAGCGTCAATTTTATGACGTTTTTCTCGAAAAACAAGTGAAAAACATGTAAGAAAGTTTTTGGTCTCGCGCTATAATAAGCGCTACACGCTCCATTTAGCGCTTACTTTTTTGCACAACATGTCTACTTGAAGAACATACTTTGTTTTGCTAAATACTTCTTATAGTTTTAATCTGGTACACAATACCGCACGAACAATAGATTTTTTCAGGACGCCAATTTTTTGACGTTTTTTCTAAAACCGAATAAAAAAAATGAAAGATATGGGGATATATTAAAAGGTCATAGGCGCTATGCGCCTATTTTTTGTTGTAATACCTTGCGCAACATGTCTACTTTTGAATGATACTCTATTTTAAGAAATACTACTTATAGTTTCACCAGAAAACATCATACCGCCCGAATGGAAGAATTTTCTAGAGCGTCAATTTTATGACGTTTTTCTCGAAAAACAAGTGAAAAACATGTAAGAAAGTTTTTGGTCTCGCGCTATAATAAGCGCTACACGCTCCATTTAGCGCTTACTTTTTTGCGCAACATGTCTACTTGAAGAACATACTTTGTTTTGCTAAATACTTCTTATAGTTTTAATCTGGTACACAATACCGCACGAACAATAGATTTTTTCAGGACGCCAATTTTTTGACGTTTTTTCTACAACCGAATAAAAAAAATGAAAGATATGGGGATATATTAAAAGGTCATAGGTGCTATGCGCCTATTTTTTGTTGTAATACCTTGCGCAACATGTCTACTTTTGAATGATACTCTATTTTAAGAAATACTACTTATAGTTTCACCAGAAAACATCATACCGCCCGAATGGAAGAATTTTCTAGAGCGTCAATTTTATGACGTTTTTCTCGAAAAACAAGTGAAAAACATGTAAGAAAGTTTTTGGTCTCGCGCTATAATAAGCGCTACACGCTCCATTTAGCGCTTACTTTTTTGCACAACATGTCTACTTGAAGAACATACTTTGTTTTGCTAAATACTTCTTATAGTTTTAATCTGGTACACAATACCGCACGAACAATAGATTTTTTCAGGACGCCAATTTTTTGACGTTTTTTCTAAAACCGAATAAAAAAAATGAAAGATATGGGGATATATTAAAAGGTCATAGGCGCTATGCGCCTATTTTTTGTTGTAATACCTTGCGCAACATGTCTACTTTTGAATGATACTCTATTTTAAGAAATACTACTTATAGTTTCACCAGAAAACATCATACCGCCCGAATGGAAGAATTTTCTAGAGCGTCAATTTTATGACGTTTTTCTCGAAAAACAAGTGAAAAACATGTAAGAAAGTTTTTGGTCTCGCGCTATAATAAGCGCTACACGCTCCATTTAGCGCTTACTTTTTTGCGCAACATGTCTACTTGAAGAACATACTTTGTTTTGCTAAATACTTCTTATAGTTTTAATCTGGTACACAATACCGCACGAACAATAGATTTTTTCAGGACGCCAATTTTTTGACGTTTTTTCTAAAACCGAATAAAAAAAATGAAAGATATGGGGATATATTAAAAGGTCATAGGCGCTATGCGCCTATTTTTTGTTGTAATACCTTGCGCAACATGTCTACTTTTGAATGATACTCTATTTTAAGAAATACTACTTATAGTTTCACCAGAAAACATCATACCACCCGAATGGAAGAATTTTCTAGAGCGTCAATTTTATGACGTTTTTCTCGAAAAACAAGTGAAAAACATGTAAGAAAGTTTTTGGTCTCGCGCTATAATAAGCGCTACACGCTCCATTTAGCGCTTACTTTTTTGCGCAACATGTCTACTTGAAGAACATACTTTGTTTTGCTAAATACTTCTTATCGTTTTAATCTGGTACACAATACCGCACGAACAATAGATTTTTTCAGGACGCCAATTTTTTGACGTTTTTTCTAAAACCGAATAAAAAAAATGAAAGATATGGGGATATATTAAAAGGTCATAGCCGCTATGCGCCTATTTTTTGTTGTAATACCTTGCGCAACATGTCTACTTTTGAATGATACTCTATTTTAAGAAATACTACTTATAGTTTCACCAGAAAACATCATACCGCCCGAATGGAAGAATTTTCTAGAGCGTCAATTTTATGACGTTTTTCTCGAAAAACAAGTGAAAAACATGTAAGAAAGTTTTTTGGTCTCGCGCTATAATAAGCGCTACACGCTCCATTAAGCGCTTACTTTTTTGCGCAACATGTCTACTTGAAGAACATACTTTGTTTTGCTAAATACTTCTTATAGTTTTAATCTGGTACACAATACCGCACGAACAATAGATTTTTTCAGGACGCCAATTTTTTGACGTTTTTTCTAAAACCGAATAAAAAAAATGAAAGATATGGGGATATATTAAAAGGTCATAGGCGCTATGCGCCTATTTTTTGTTGTAATACCTTGCGCAACATGTCTACTTTTGAATGATACTCTATTTTAAGAAATACTACTCATAGTTTCACCAGAAAACATCATACCACCCGAATGGAAGAATTTTCTAGAGCGTCAATTTTATGACGTTTTTCTCGAAAAACAAGTGAAAAACAAGTAAGAAAGTTTTTGGTCTCGCGCTATAATAAGCGCTACACGCTCCATTTAGCGCTTACTTTTTTGCGCAACATGTCTACTTGAAGAACATACTTTGTTTTGCTAAATACTTCTTATAGTTTTAATCTGGTACACAATACCGCACGAACAATAGATTTTTTCAGGACGCCAATTTTTTGACGTTTTTTTCTAAAACCGAATAAAAAAAATGAAAGATATGGGGATATATTAAAAGGTCATAGGCGCTATGCGCCTATTTTTTGTTGTAATACCTTGCGCAACATGTCTACTTTTGAATGATACTCTATTTTAAGAAATACTACTTATAGTTTCACCAGAAAACATCATACCGCCCGAATGGAAGAATTTTCTAGAGCGTCAATTTTATGACGTTTTTCTCGAAAAACAAGTGAAAAACATGTAAGAAAGTTTTTGGTCTCGCGCTATAATAAGCGCTACACGCTCCATTTAGCGCTTAATTTTTTGCGCAACATGTCTATTTGAAGAACATACTTTGTTTTGCTAAATACTTCTTATAGTTTTAATCTGGTACACAATACCGCACGAACAATAGATTTTTTCAGGACGCCAATTTTTTGACGTTTTTTTCTAAAACCGAATAAAAAAAATGAAAGATATGGGGATATATTAAAAGGTCATAGGCGCTATGCGCCTATATTTTGTTGTAATACCTTGCGCAACATGTCTACTTTTGAATGATACTCTATTTTAAGAAATACTACTTATAGTTTCACCAGAAAACATCATACCGCCCGAATGGAAGAATTTTCTAGAGCGTCAATTTTATGACGTTTTTCTCGAAAAACAAGTGAAAAACATGTAAGAAAGTTTTTGGTCTCGCGCTATAATAAGCGCTACACGCTCCATTTAGCGCTTAATTTTTTGCGCAACATGTCTATTTGAAGAACATACTTTGTTTTGCTAAATACTTCTTATAGTTTTAATCTGGTACACAATACCGCACGAACAATAGATTTTTTCAGGACGCCAATTTTTTGACGTTTTTTTCTAAAACCGAATAAAAAAAATGAAAGATATGGGGATATATTAAAAGGTCATAGGCGCTATGCGCCTATTTTTTGTTGTAATACCTTGCGAACATGTCTACTTTTGAATGATACTCTATTTTAAGAAATACTACTTATAGTTTCACCAGAAAACATCATACCGCCCGAATGGAAGAATTTTCTAGAGCGTCAATTTTATGACGTTTTTCTCGAAAAACAAGTGAAAAACATGTAAGAAAGTTTTTGGTCTCGCGCTATAATAAGCGCTACACGCTCCATTTAGCGCTTACTTTTTTGCGCAACATGTCTACTTGAAGAACATACTTTGTTTTGCTAAATACTTCTTATAGTTTTAATCTGGTACACAATACCGCACGAACAATAGATTTTTTCAGGACGCCAATTTTTTGACGTTTTTTCTAAAACCGAATAAAAAAATGAAAGATATGGGGATATATTAAAAGGTCATAGGCGCTATGCGCCTATTTTTTGTTGTAATACCTTGCGCAACATGTCTACTTTTGAATGATACTCTATTTTAAGAAATACTACTTATAGTTTCACCAGAAAACATCATACCGCCCGAATGGAAGAATTTTCTAGAGCGTCAATTTTATGACGTTTTTCTCGAAAAACAAGTGAAAAACATGTAAGAAAGTTTTTGGTCTCGCGCTATAATAAGCGCTACACGCTCCATTTAGCGCTTACTTTTTTGCGCAACATGTCTACTTGAAGAACATACTTTGTTTTGCTAAATACTTCTTATAGTTTTAATCTGGTACACAATACCGCACGAACAATAGATTTTTTCAGGACGCCAATTTTTTGACGTTTTTTCTAAAACCGAATAAAAAAAATGAAAGATATGGGGATATATTAAAAGGTCATAGGCGCTATGCGCCTATTTTTTGTTGTAATACCTTGCGCAACATGTCTACTTTTGAATGATACTCTATTTTAAGAAATACTACTTATAGTTTCACCAGAAAACATCATACCGCCCGAATGGAAGAATTTTCTAGAGCGTCAATTTTATGACGTTTTTCTCGAAAAACAAGTGAAAAACATGTAAGAAAGTTTTTGGTCTCGCGCTATAATAAGCGCTACACGCTCCATTTAGCGCTTACTTTTTTGCGCAACATGTCTACTTGAAGAACATACTTTGTTTTGCTAAATACTTCTTATAGTTTTAATCTGGTACACAATACCGCACGAACAATAGATTTTTTCAGGACGCCAATTTTTTGACGTTTTTTCTAAAACCGAATAAAAAAAATGAAAGATATGGGGATATATTAAAAGGTCATAGGCGCTATGCGCCTATTTTTTGTTGTAATACCTTGCGCAACATGTCTACTTTTGAATGATACTCTATTTTAAGAAATACTACTTATAGTTTCACCAGAAAACATCATACCACCCGAATGGAAGAATTTTCTAGAGCGTCAATTTTATGACGTTTTTCTCGAAAAACAAGTGAAAAACATGTAAGAAAGTTTTTGGTCTCGCGCTATAATAAGCGCTACACGCTCCATTTAGCGCTTACTTTTTTGCGCAACATGTCTACTTGAAGAACATACTTTGTTTTGCTAAATACTTCTTATCGTTTTAATCTGGTACACAATACCGCACGAACAATAGATTTTTTCAGGACGCCAATTTTTTGACGTTTTTTCTAAAACCGAATAAAAAAATGAAAGATATGGGGATATATTAAAAGGTCATAGGCGCTATGCGCCTATTTTTTGTTGTAATACCTTGCGCAACATGTCTACTTTTGAATGATACTCTATTTTAAGAAATACTACTTATAGTTTCACCAGAAGACATCATACCGCCCGAATGGAAGAATTTTCTAGAGCGTCAATTTTATGACGTTTTTCTCGAAAAACAAGTGAAAACATGTAAGAAAGTTTTTGGTCTCGCGCTATAATAAGCGCTACACGCTCCATTTAGCGCTTACTTTTTTGCGCAACATGTCTACTTGAAGAACATACTTTGTTTTGCTAAATACTTCTTATAGTTTTAATCTGGTACACAATACCGCACGAACAATAGATTTTTTCAGGACGCCAATTTTTTGACGTTTTTTCTAAAACCGAATAAAAAAAATGAAAGATATGGGGATATATTAAAAGGTCATAGGCGCTATGCGCCTATTTTTTGTTGTAATACCTTGCGCAACATGTCTACTTTTGAATGATACTCTATTTTAAGAAATACTACTTATAGTTTCACCAGAAAACATCATACCGCCCGAATGGAAGAATTTTCTAGAGCGTCAATTTTATGACGTTTTTCTCGAAAAACAAGTGAAAAACATGTAAGAAAGTTTTTGGTCTCGCGCTATAATAAGCGCTACACGCTCCATTTAGCGCTTACTTTTTTGCGCAACATGTCTACTTGAAGAACATACTTTGTTTTGCTAAATACTTCTTAATTATAGTTTTAATCTGGTACACAATACCGCACGAACAATAGATTTTTTCAGGACGCCAATTTTTTGACGTTTTTTCTAAAACCGAATAAAAAAAATGAAAGATATGGGGATATATTAAAAGGTCATAGGCGCTATGCGCCTATTTTTTGTTGTAATACCTTGCGCAACATGTCTACTTTTGAATGATACTCTATTTTAAGAAATACTACTTATAGTTTCACCAGAAAACATCATACCGCCCGAATGGAAGAATTTTCTAGAGCGTCAATTTTATGACGTTTTTCTCGAAAAACAAGTGAAAAACATGTAAGAAAGTTTTTTGGTCTCGCGCTATAATAAGCGCTACACGCTCCATTAAGCGCTTACTTTTTTGCGCAACATGTCTACTTGAAGAACATACTTTGTTTTGCTAAATACTTCTTATAGTTTTAATCTGGTACACAATACCTTACGAACAATAGATTTTTTCAGGACGCCAATTTTTTGACGTTTTTCTAAAACCGAATAAAAAAAATGAAAGATATGGGGATATATTAAAAGGTCATAGGCGCTATGCGCCTATTTTTTGTTGTAATACCTTGCGCAACATGTCTTCTTTTGAATGATACTCTATTTTAAGAAATACTACTTATAGTTTCACCAGAAAACATCATACCGCCCGAATGGAAGAATTTTCTAGAGCGTCAATTTTATGACGTTTTTCTCGAAAAACAAGTGAAAAACATGTAAGAAAGTTTTTGGTCTCGCGCTATAATAAGCGCTACACGCTCCATTTAGCGCTTACTTTTTTGCGCAACATGTCTACTTGAAGAACATACTTTGTTTTGCTAAATACTTCTTATAGTTTTAATCTGGTACACAATACCGCACGAACAATAGATTTTTTCAGGACGCCAATTTTTTTCCGTTTTTTCTAAAACCGAATAAAAAAAATGAAAGATATGGGGATATATGAAAAGGTCATAGGCGCTATGCGCCTATTTTTTGTTGTAATACCTTGCGCAACATGTCTACTTTTGAATGATACTCTATTTTAAGAAATACTACTTATAGTTTCACCAGAAAACATCATACCGCCCGAATGGAAGAATTTTCTAGAGCGTCAATTTTATGACGTTTTTCTCGAAAAACAAGTGAAAAACATGTAAGAAAGTTTTTGGTCTCGCGCTATAATAAGCGCTACACGCTCCATTTAGCGCTTACTTTTTTGCGCAACATGTCTACTTGAAGAACATACTTTGTTTTGCTAAATACTTCTTATAGTTTTAATCTGGTACACAATACCGCACGAACAATAGATTTTTTCAGGACGCCAATTTTTTGACGTTTTTTCTAAAACCGAATAAAAAAAATGAAAGATATGGGGATATATTAAAAGGTCATAGGCGCTATGCGCCTATTTTTTGTTGTAATACCTTGCGCAACATGTCTACTTTTGAATGATACTCTATTTTAAGAAATACTACTTATAGTTTCACCAGAAAACATCATACCGCCCGAATGGAAGAATTTTCTAGAGCGTCAATTTTATGACGTTTTTCTCGAAAAACAAGTGAAAAACATGTAAGAAAGTTTTTGGTCTCGCGCTATAATAAGCGCTACACGCTCCATTTAGCGCTTACTTTTTTGCGCAACATGTCTACTTGAAGAACATACTTTGTTTTGCTAAATACTTCTTATAGTTTTAATCTGGTACACAATACCGCACGAACAATAGATTTTTTCAGGACGCCAATTTTTTGACGTTTTTTCTAAAACCGAATAAAAAAAATGAAAGATATGGGGATATATTAAAAGGTCATAGGCGCTATGCGCCTATTTTTTGTTGTAATACCTTGCGCAACATGTCTACTTTTGAATGATACTCTATTTTAAGAAATACTACTTATAGTTTCACCAGAAAACATCATACCGCCCGAATGGAAGAATTTTCTAGAGCGTCAATTTTATGACGTTTTTCTCGAAAAACAAGTGAAAAACATGTAAGAAAGTTTTTGGTCTCTCGCTATAATAAGCGCTACACGCTCCATTTAGCGCTTACTTTTTTGCGCAACATGTCTACTTGAAGAACATACTTTGTTTTGCTAAATACTTCTTATAGTTTTAATCTGGTACACAATACCGCACGAACAATAGATTTTTTCAGGACGCCAATTTTTTGACGTTTTTTCTAAAACCGAATAAAAAAAAATGAAAGATATAGGGATATATTAAAAGGTCATAGGCGCTATGCGCCTATTTTTTGTTGTAATACCTTGCGCAACATGTCTACTTTTGAATGATACTCTATTTTAAGAAATACTACTTATAGTTTCACCAGAAAACATCATACCGCCCGAATTGAAGAATTTTCTAGAGCGTCAATTTTATGACGTTTTTCTCGAAAAACAAGTGAAAAACACGTAAGAAAGTTTTTGGTCTCGCGCTATAATAAGCGCTACACGCTCCATTTAGCGCTTACTTTTTTGCGCAACATGTCTACTTGAAGAACATACTTTGTTTTGCTAAATACTTCTTATAGTTTTAATCTGGTACACAATACCGCACGAACAATAGATTTTTTCAGGACGCCAATTTTTTGACGTTTTTTCTAAAACCGAATAAAAAAAATGAAAGATATGGGGATATATTAAAAGGTCATAGGCGCTATGCGCCTATTTTTTGTTGTAACCTTGCGCAACATGTCTACTTTTGAATGATACTCTATTTTAAGAAATACTACTTATAGTTTCACCAGAAAACATCATACCGCCCGAATGGAAGAATTTTCTAGAGCGTCAATTTTATGACGTTTTTCTCGAAAAACAAGTGAAAAACATGTAAGAAAGTTTTTGGTCTCGCGCTATAATAAGCGCTACACGCTCCATTTAGCGCTTACTTTTTTGCGCAACATGTCTACTTGAAGAACATACTTTGTTTTGCTAAATACTTCTTATAGTTTTAATCTGGTACACAATACCGCACGAACAATAGATTTTTTCAGGACGCCAATTTTTGACGTTTTTTCTAAAACCGAATAAAAAAAATGAAAGATGTGGGGATATATTAAAAGGTCATAGGCGCTATGCGCCTATTTTTTGTTGTAATACCTTGCGCAACATGTCTACTTTTGAATGATACTCTATTTTAAGAAATACTACTTATAGTTTCACCAGAAAACATCATACCGCCCGAATGGAAGAATTTTCTAGAGCGTCAATTTTATGACGTTTTTCTCGAAAAACAAGTGAAAAACATGTAAGAAAGTTTTTGGTCTCGCGCTATAATAAGCGCTACACGCTCCATTTAGCGCTTACTTTTTTGCGCAACATGTCTACTTGAAGAACATACTTTGTTTTGCTAAATACTTCTTATAGTTTTAATCTGGTACACAATACCGCACGAACAATTGATTTTTTCAGGACGCCAATTTTTTGACGTTTTTTCTAAAACCGAATAAAAAAAATGAAAGATATGGGGATATATTAAAAGGTCATAGGCGCTATGCGCCTATTTTTTGTTGTAATACCTTGCGCAACATGTCTACTTTTGAATGATACTCTATTTTAAGAAATACTACTTATAGTTTCACCAGAAAACATCATACCGCCCGAATGGAAGAATTTTCTAGAGCGTCAATTTTATGACGTTTTTCTCGAAAAACAAGTGAAAAACATGTAAGAAAGTTTTTGGTCTCGCGCTATAATAAGCGCTACACACTCCATTTAGCGCTTACTTTTTTGCGCAACATGTCTACTTGAAGAACATACTTTGTTTTGCTAAATACTTCTTATAGTTTTAATCTGGTACACAATACCGCACGAACAATAGATTTTTTCAGGACGCCAATTTTTGACGTTTTTTCTAAAACCGAATAAAAAAAATGAAAGATGTGGGGATATATTAAAAGGTCATAGGCGCTATGCGCCTATTTTTTGTTGTAATACCTTGCGCAACATGTCTACTTTTGAATGATACTCTATTTTAAGAAATACTACTTATAGTTTCACCAGAAAACATCATACCGCCCGAATGGAAGAATTTTCTAGAGCGTCAATTTTATGACGTTTTTCTCGAAAAACAAGTGAAAAACATGTAAGAAAGTTTTTGGTCTCGCGCTATAATAAGCGCTACACGCTCCATTTAGCGCTTACTTTTTTGCGCAACATGTCTACTTGAAGAACATACTTTGTTTTGCTAAATACTTCTTATAGTTTTAATCTGGTACACAATACCGCACGAACAATTGATTTTTTCAGGACGCCAATTTTTTGACGTTTTTTCTAAAACCGAATAAAAAAAATGAAAGATATGGGGATATATTAAAAGGTCATAGGCGCTATGCGCCTATTTTTTGTTGTAATACCTTGCGCAACATGTCTACTTTTGAATGATACTCTATTTTAAGAAATACTACTTATAGTTTCACCAGAAAACATCATACCGCCCGAATGGAAGAATTTTCTAGAGCGTCAATTTTATGACGTTTTTCTCGAAAAACAAGTGAAAAACATGTAAGAAAGTTTTTGGTCTCGCGCTATAATAAGCGCTACACACTCCATTTAGCGCTTACTTTTTTGCGCAACATGTCTACTTGAAGAACATACTTTGTTTTGCTAAATACTTCTTATAGTTTTAATCTGGTACACAATACCGCACGAACAATAGATTTTTTCAGGACGCCAATTTTTTGACGTTTTTTCTAAAACCGAATAAAAAAAATGAAAGATATGGGGATATATTAAAAGGTCATAGGCGCTATGCGCCTATTTTTTGTTGTAATACCTTGCGCAACATGTCTACTTTTGAATGATACTCTATTTTAAGAAATACTACTTATAGTTTCACCAGAAAACATCATACCGCCCGAATGGAAGAATTTTCTAGAGCGTCAATTTTATGACGTTTTTCTCGAAAAACAAGTGAAAAACATGTAAGAAAGTTTTTGGTCTCGCGCTATAATAAGCGCTACACGCTCCATTTAGCGCTTACTTTTTTGCGCAATATGTCTACTTGAAGAACATACTTTGTTTTGCTAAATACTTCTTATAGTTTTAATCTGGTACACAATACCGCACGAACAATAGATTTTTTCAGGACGCCAATTTTTTGACGTTTTTTCTAAAACCGAATAAAAAAAATGAAAGATATGGGGATATATTAAAAGGTCATAGGCGCTATGCGCCTATTTTTTGTTGTAATACCTTGCGCAACATGTCTACTTTTGAATGATACTCTATTTTAAGAAATACTACTTATAGTTTCACCAGAAAACATCATACCGCCCGAATGGAAGAATTTTCTAGAGCGTCAATTTTATGACGTTTTTCTCGAAAAACAAGTGAAAAACATGTAAGAAAGTTTTTGGTCTCGCGCTATAATAAGCGCTACACGCTCCATTTAGCGCTTACTTTTTTGCGCAACATGTCTACTTGAAGAACATACTTTGTTTTGCTAAATACTTCTTATAGTTTTAATCTGGTACACAATACCGCACGAACAATAGATTTTTTCAGGACGCCAATTTTTTGACGATTTTTCTAAAACCGAATAAAAAAAATGAAAGATATGGGGATATATTAAAAGGTCATAGGCGCTATGCGCCTATTTTTTGTTGTAATACCTTGCGCAACATGTCTACTTTTGAATGATACTCTATTTTAAGAAATACTACTTATAGTTTCACCAGAAAACATCATACCGCCCGAATGGAAGAATTTTCTAGAGCGTCAATTTTATGACGTTTTTCTCGAAAAACATGTAAGAAAGTTTTTGGTCTCGCGCTATAATAAGCGCTACACGCTCCATTTAGCGCTTACTTTTTTGCGCAACATGTCTACTTGAAGAACATACTTTGTTTTGCTAAATACTTCTTATAGTTTTAATCTGGTACACAATACCGCACGAACAATAGATTTTTTCAGGACGCCAATTTTTTGACGTTTTTTCTAAAACCGAATAAAAAAAATGAAAGATATGGGGATATATTAAAAGGTCATAGGCGCTATGCGCCTATTTTTTGTTGTAATACCTTGCGCAACATGTCTACTTTTGAATGATACTCTATTTTAAGAAATACTACTTATAGTTACACCAGAAAACATCGTACCGCCCGAATGGAAGAATTTTCTAGAGCGTCAATTTTATGACGTTTTTCTCGAAAAACAAGTGAAAAACATGTAAGAAAGTTTTTGGTCTCGCGCAATAATGAGCGCTACACGCTCCATTTAGCGCTAACTTTTTGCGCAACATGTCTACTTGAAGAACATACTTTGTTTTGCTAAATACTTCTTAATTATAGTTTTAATCTGGTACACAATACCGCACGAACAATAGATTTTTTCAGGACGCCAATTTTTTGACGTTTTTTCTAAAACCGAATAAAAAAAATGAAAGATATGGGGATATATTAAAAGGTCATAGGCGCTATGCGCCTATTTTTTGTTGTAATACCTTGCGCAACATGTCTACTTTTGAATGATACTCTATTTTAAGAAATACTACTTATAGTTTCACCAGAAAACATCATACCGCCCGAATGGAAGAATTTTCTAGAGCGTCAATTTTATGACGTTTTTCTCGAAAAACAAGTGAAAAACATGTAAGAAAGTTTTTGGTCTCGCGCTATAATAAGCGCTACACGCTCCATTTAGCGCTTACTTTTTTGCGCAACATGTCTACTTGAAGAACATACTTTGTTTTGCTAAATACTTCTTATAGTTTTAATCTGGTACACAATACCGCACGAACAATAGATTTTTTCAGGACGCCAATTTTTTGACGTTTTTTCTAAAACCGAATAAAAAAAATGAAAGATATGGGGATATATTAAAAGATCATAGGCGCTATGCGCCTATTTTTTGTTGTAATACCTTGCGCAACATGTCTACTTTTGAATGATACTCTATTTTAAGAAATACTACTTATAGTTTCACCAGAAAACATCATACCGCCCGAATGGAAGAATTTTCTAGAGCGTCAATTTTATGACGTTTTTCTCGAAAAACAAGTGAAAAACATGTAAGAAAGTTTTTGGTCTCGCGCTATAATAAGCGCTACACGCTCCATTTAGCGCTTACTTTTTTGCGCAACATGTCTACTTGAAGAACATACTTTGTTTTGTTAAATACTTCTTATAGTTTTAATCTGGTACACAATACCGCACGAACAATAGATTTTTTCAGGACGCCAATTTTTTGACGTTTTTTCTAAAACCGAATAAAAAAAATGAAAGATATGGGGATATATTAAAAGGTCTTGTTGTAATACCTTGCGCAACATGTCTACTTTTGAATGATACTCTATTTTAAGAAATACTACTTATAGTTTCACCAGAAAACATCATACCGCCCGAATGGAAGAATTTTCTAGAGCGTCAATTTTATGACGTTTTTCTCGAAAAACAAGTGAAAAACATGTAAGAAAGTTTTTGGTCTCGCGCTATAATAAGCGCTACACGCTCCATTTAGCGCTTACTTTTTTGCGCAACATGTCTACTTGAAGAACATACTTTGTTTTGCTAAATACTTCTTATAGTTTTAATCTGGTACACAATACCGCACGAACAATAGATTTTTTCAGGACGCCAATTTTTTGACGTTTTTTCTAAAACCGAATAAAAAAAAATGAAAGATATGGGGATATATTAAAAGGTCATAGGCGCTATGCGCCTATTTTTACTTGTAATACCTTGCGCAACATGTCTACTTTTGAATGATACTCTATTTTAAGAAATACTACTTATAGTTTCACCAGAAAACATCATACCGCCCGAATGTTATTTTCTAGAGCGTCAATTTTATGACGTTTTTCTCGAAAAACAAGTGAAAAACACGTAAGAAAGTTTTTGGTCTCGCGCTATAATAAGCGCTACACGCTCCATTTAGCGCTTACTTTTTTGCGCAACATGTCTACTTGAAGAACATACTTTGTTTTGCTAAATACTTCTTATAGTTTTAATCTGGTACACAATACCGCACGAACAATAGATTTTTTCAGGACGCCAATTTTTTGACGTTTTTTCTAAAACCGAATAAAGAAAATGAAAGATATGGGGATATATTAAAAGGTCATAGGCGCTATGCGCCTATTTTTTGTTGTAACCTTGCGCAACATGTCTATTTTTGAATGATACTGTATTTTAAGAAATACTACTTATAGTTTCACCAGAAAACATCATACCGCCCGAATGTTATTTTCTAGAGCGTCAATTTTATGACGTTTTTCTCGAAAAACAAGTGAAAAACACGTAAGAAAGTTTTTGGTCTCGCGCTATAATAAGCGCTACACGCTCCATTTAGCGCTTACTTTTTTGCGCAACATGTCTACTTGAAGAACATACTTTGTTTTGCTAAATACTTCTTATAGTTTTAATCTGGTACACAATACCGCACGAACAATAGATTTTTTCAGGACGCCAATTTTTTGACGTTTTTTCTAAAACCGAATAAAGAAAATGAAAGATATGGGGATATATTAAAAGGTCATAGGCGCTATGCGCCTATTTTTTGTTGTAATACCTTGCGCAACATGTCTACTTTTGAATGATACTCTATTTTAAGAAATACTACTTATAGTTTCACCAGAAAACATCATACCGCCCGAATGGAAGAATTTTCTAGAGCGTCAATTTTATGACGTTTTTCTCGAAAAACAAGTGAAAAACATGTAAGAAAGTTTTTGGTCTCGCGCTATAATAAGCGCTACACGCTCCATTTAGCGCTTACTTTTTTGCGCAACATGTCTACTTGAAGAACATACTTTGTTTTGCTAAATACTTCTTATAGTTTTAATCTGGTACACAATACCGCACGAACAATAGATTTTTTCAGGACGCCAATTTTTTGACGTTTTTTCTAAAACCGAATAAAAAAAAATGAAAGATATGGGGATATATTAAAAGGTCATAGGCGCTATGCGCCTATTTTTACTTGTAATACCTTGCGCAACATGTCTACTTTTGAATGATACTCTATTTTAAGAAATACTACTTATAGTTTCACCAGAAAACATCATACCGCCCGAATGTTATTTTCTAGAGCGTCAATTTTATGACGTTTTTCTCGAAAAACAAGTGAAAAACACGTAAGAAAGTTTTTGGTCTCGCGCTATAATAAGCGCTACACGCTCCATTTAGCGCTTACTTTTTTGCGCAACATGTCTACTTGAAGAACATACTTTGTTTTGCTAAATACTTCTTATAGTTTTAATCTGGTACACAATACCGCACGAACAATAGATTTTTTCAGGACGCCAATTTTTTGACGTTTTTTCTAAAACCGAATAAAGAAAATGAAAGATATGGGGATATATTAAAAGGTCATAGGCGCTATGCGCCTATTTTTTGTTGTAACCTTGCGCAACATGTCTATTTTTGAATGATACTGTATTTTAAGAAATACTACTTATAGTTTCACCAGAAAACATCATACCGCCCGAATGGAAGAATTTTCTAGAGCGTCAATTTTATGACGTTTTTCTCGAAAAACAAGTGAAAAACATGTAAGAAAGTTTTTGGTCTCGCGCTATAATAAGCGCTACACGCTCCATTTAGCGCTTACTTTTTTGCGCAACATGTCTACTTGAAGAACATACTTTGTTTTGCTAAATACTTCTTATAGTTTTAATCTGGTACACAATACCGCACGAACAATAGATTTTTTCAGGACGCCAATTTTTTGACGTTTTTTCTAAAACCGAATAAAAAAAATGAAAGATATGGGGATATATTAAAAGGTCATAGGCGCTATGCGCCTATTTTTTGTTGTAATACCTTGCGCAACATGTCTACTTTTGAATGATACTCTATTTTAAGAAATACTACTTATAGTTTCACCAGAAAACATCATACCGCCCGAATGGAAGAATTTTCTAGAGCGTCAATTTTATGACGTTTTTCTCGAAAAACAAGTGAAAAACATGTAAGAAAGTTTTTGGTCTCGCGCTATAATAAGCGCTACACGCTCCATTTAGCGCTTACTTTTTTGCGCAACATGTCTACTTGAAGAACATACTTTGTTTTGCTAAATACTTCTTATAGTTTTAATCTGGTACACAATACCGCACGAACAATAGATTTTTTTCAGGACGCCAATTTTTTGACGTTTTTTCTAAAACCGAATAATAAAAATGAAAGATATGGGGATATATTAAAAGGTCATAGGCGCTATGCGCCTATTTTTTGTTGTAATACCTTGCGCAACATGTCTACTTTTGAATGATACTCTATTTTAAGAAATACTACTTATAGTTTCACCAGAAAACATCATACCGCCCGAATGGAAGAATTTTCTAGAGCGTCAATTTTATGACGTTTTTCTCGAAAAACAAGTGAAAAACATGCAAGAAAGTTTTTGGTCTCGCGCTATAATAAGCGCTACACGCTCCATTTTGCGCTTACTTTTTTGCGCAACATGTCTACTTGAAGAACATACTTTGTTTTGCTAAATATTTCTTATAGTTTTAATCTGGTACACAATACCGCACGAACAATAGATTTTTTCAGGACGCCAATTTTTTGACGTTTTTTCTAAAACCGAATAAAAAAAATGAAAGATATGGGGATATATTAAAAGGTCATAGGCGCTATGCGCCTATTTTTTGTTGTAATACCTTGCGCAACATGTCTACTTTTGAATGATACTCTATTTTAAGAAATACTACTTATAGTTTCACCAGAAAACATCATACCGCCCGAATGGAAGAATTTTCTAGAGCGTCAATTTTATGACGTTTTTCTCGAAAAACAAGTGAAAAACATGTAAGAAAGTTTTTGGTCTCGCGCTATAATAAGCGCTACACGCTCCATTTAGCGCTTACTTTTTTGCGCAACATGTCTACTTGAAGAACATACTTTGTTTTGCTAAATACTTCTTATAGTTTTAATCTGGTACACAATACCGCACGAACAATAGATTTTTTCAGGACGCCAATTTTTTGACGTTTTTTCTAAAACCGAATAAAAAAAATGAAAGATATGGGGATATATTCAAAGGTCATAGGCGCTATGCGCCTATTTTTTGTTGTAATACCTTGCGCAACATGTCTACTTTTGAATGATACTCTATTTTAAGAAATACTACTTATAGTTTCACCAGAAAACATCATACCGCCCGAATGGAAGAATTTTCCAGAGCGTCAATTTTATGACGTTTTTCTCGAAAAACAAGTGAAAAACACGTAAGAAAGTTTTTGGTCTCGCGCTATAATAAGCGCTACACGCTCCATTTAGCGCTTACTTTTTTGCGCAACATGTCTACTTGAAGAACATACTTTGTTTTGCTAAATACTTCTTATAGTTTTAATCTGGTACACAATACCGCACGAACAATAGATTTTTTCAGGACGCCAATTTTTTGACGTTTTTTCTAAAACCGAATAAAAAAAATGAAAGATATGGGGATATATTAAAAGGTCATAGGCGCTATGCGCCTATTTTTACTTGTAATACCTTGCGCAACATGTCTACTTTTGAATGATACTCTATTTTAAGAAATACTACTTATAGTTTCACCAGAAAACATCATACCGCCCGAATGTTATTTTCTAGAGCGTCAATTTTATGACGTTTTTCTCGAAAAACAAGTGAAAAACACGTAAGAAAGTTTTTGGTCTCGCGCTATAATAAGCGCTACACGCTCCATTTAGCGCTTACTTTTTTGCGCAACATGTCTACTTGAAGAACATACTTTGTTTTGCTAAATACTTCTTATAGTTTTAATCTGGTACACAATACCGCACGAACAATAGATTTTTTCAGGACGCCAATTTTTTGACGTTTTTTCTAAAACCGAATAAAGAAAATGAAACATATGGGGATATATTAAAAGGTCATAGGCGCTATGCGCCTATTTTTTGTTGTAACCTTGCGCAACATGTCTATTTTTGAATGATACTCTATTTTAAGAAATACTACTTATAGTTTCACCAGAAAACATCATACCGCCCGAATGGAAGAATTTTCTAGAGCGTCAATTTTATGACGTTTTTCTCGAAAAACAAGTGAAAAACATGTAAGAAAGTTTTTGGTCTCGCGCTATAATAAGCGCTACACGCTCCATTTAGCGCTTACTTTTTTGCGCAACATGTCTACTTGAAGAACATACTTTGTTTTGCTAAATACTTCTTATAGTTTTAATCTGGTACACAATACCGCACGAACAATAGATTTTTTCAGGACGCCAATTTTTTGACGTTTTTTCTAAAACCGAATAAAAAAAATGAAAGATATGGGGATATATTAAAAGGTCATAGGCGCTATGCGCCTATTTTTTGTTGTAATACCTTGCGCAACATGTCTACTTTTGAATGATACTCTATTTTAAGAAATACTACTTATAGTTTCACCAGAAAACATCATACCGCCCGAATGGAAGAATTTTCTAGAGCGTCAATTTTATGACGTTTTTCTCGAAAAACAAGTGAAAAACATGTAAGAAAGTTTTTGGTCTCGCGCTATAATAAGCGCTACACGCTCCATTTAGCGCTTACTTTTTTGCGCAACATGTCTACTTGAAGAACATACTTTGTTTTGCTAAATACTTCTTATAGTTTTAATCTGGTACACAATACCGCACGAACAATAGATTTTTTCAGGACGCCAATTTTTTGACGTTTTTTCTAAAACCGAATAATAAAAATGAAAGATATGGGGATATATTAAAAGGTCATAGGCGCTATGCGCCTATTTTTTGTTGTAATACCTTGCGCAACATGTCTACTTTTGAATGATACTCTATTTTAAGAAATACTACTTATAGTTTCACCAGAAAACATCATACCGCCCGAATGGAAGAATTTTCTAGAGCGTCAATTTTATGACGTTTTTCTCGAAAAACAAGTGAAAAACATGCAAGAAAGTTTTTGGTCTCGCGCTATAATAAGCGCTACACGCTCCATTTAGCGCTTACTTTTTTGCGCAACATGTCTACTTGAAGAACATACTTTGTTTTGCTAAATACTTCTTATAGTTTTAATCTGGTACACAATACCGCACGAACAATAGATTTTTTCAGGACGCCAATTTTTTGACGTTTTTTCTAAAACCGAATAATAAAAATGAAAGATATGGGGATATATTAAAAGGTCATAGGCGCTATGCGCCTATTTTTTGTTGTAATACCTTGCGCAACATGTCTACTTTTGAATGATACTCTATTTTAAGAAATACTACTTATAGTTTCACCAGAAAACATCATACCGCCCGAATGGAAGAATTTTCCAGAGCGTCAATTTTATGACGTTTTTCTCGAAAAACAAGTGAAAAACACGTAAGAAAGTTTTTGGTCTCGCGCTATAATAAGCGCTACACGCTCCATTTAGCGCTTACTTTTTTGCGCAACATGTCTACTTGAAGAACATACTTTGTTTTGCTAAATACTTCTTATAGTTTTAATCTGGTACACAATACCGCACGAACAATAGATTTTTTCAGGACGCCAATTTTTTGACGTTTTTTCTAAAACCGAATAAAAAAAATGAAAGATATGGGGATATATTCAAAGGTCATAGGCGCTATGCGCCTATTTTTTGTTGTAATACCTTGCGCAACATGTCTACTTTTGAATGATACTCTATTTTAAGAAATACTACTTATAGTTTCACCAGAAAACATCATACCGCCCGAATGGAAGAATTTTCTAGAGCGTCAATTTTATGACGTTTTTCTCGAAAAACAAGTGAAAAACATGTAAGAAAGTTTTTGGTCTCGCGCTATAATAAGCGCTACACGCTCCATTTAGCGCTTACTTTTTTGCGCAACATGTCTACTTGAAGAACATACTTTGTTTTGCTAAATACTTCTTATAGTTTTAATCTGGTACACAATACCGCACGAACAATAGATTTTTTCAGGACGCCAATTTTTTGACGTTTTTTCTAAAACCGAATAAAAAAAATGAAAGATATGGGGATATATTAAAAGGTCATAGGCGCTATGCGCCTATTTTTTGTTGTAATACCTTGCGCAACATGTCTACTTTTGAATGATACTCTATTTTAAGAAATACTACTTATAGTATCACCAGAAAACATCATACCGCCCGAATGGAAGAACTATCTAGAGCGTCAATTTTATGACGTTTTTCTCGAAAAACAAGTGAAAAACATGTAAGAAAGTTTTTGGTCTCGCGCTATAATAAGCGCTACACGCTCCATTTAGCGCTTACTTTTTTGCGCAACATGTCTACTTGAAGAACATACTTTGTTTTGCTAAATACTTCTTATAGTTTTAATCTGGTACACAATACCGCACGAACAATAGATTTTTTCAGGACGCCAATTTTTTGACGTTTTTTCTAAAACCGAATAAAAAAATGAAAGATATGGGGATATATTAAAAGGTCATAGGCGCTATGCGCCTATTTTTTGTTGTAATACCTTGCGCAACATGTCTACTTTTGAATGATACTGTATTTTAAGAAATACTACTTATAGTTTCACCAGAAAACATCATACCGCCCGAATGGAAGAATTTTCTAGAGCGTCAATTTTATGACGTTTTTCTCGAAAAACAAGTGAAAAACATGTAAGAAAGTTTTTGGTCTCGCGCTATAATAAGCGCTACACGCTCCATTTAGCGCTTACTTTTTTGCGCAACATGTCTACTTGAAGAACATACTTTGTTTTGCTAAATACTTCTTATAGTTTTAATCTGGTACACAATACCGCACGAACAATAGATTTTTTCAGGACGCCAATTTTTTGACGTTTTTTCTAAAACCGAATAAAAAAAATGAAAGATATGGGGATATATTAAAAGGTCATAGGCGCTATGCGCCTATTTTTTGTTGTAATACCTTGCGCAACATGTCTACTTTTGAATGATACTCTATTTTAAGAAATACTACTTATAGTTTCACCAGAAAACATCGTACCGCCCGAATGGAAGAATTTTCTAGAGCGTCAATTTTATGACGTTTTTCTCGAAAAACAAGTGAAAAACATGTAAGAAAGTTTTTGGTCTCGCGCTATAATAAGCGCTACACGCTCCATTTAGCGCTTACTTTTTTGCGCAACATGTCTACTTGAAGAACATACTTTGTTTTGCTAAATACTTCTTATAGTTTTAATCTGGTACACAATACCGCACGAACAATAGATTTTTTCAGGACGCCAATTTTTTGACGTTTTTTCTAAAACCGAATAAAAAAAATGAAAGATATGGGGATATATTCAAAGGTCATAGGCGCTATGCGCCTATTTTTTGTTGTAATACCTTGCGCAACATGTCTACTTTTGAATGATACTCTATTTTAAGAAATACTACTTATAGTTTCACCAGAAAACATCATACCGCCCGAATGGAAGAATTTTCTAGAGCGTCAATTTTATGACGTTTTTCTCGAAAAACAAGTGAAAAACATGTAAGAAAGTTTTTGGTCTCGCGCTATAATAAGCGCTACACGCTCCATTTAGCGCTTACTTTTTTGCGCAACATGTCTACTTGAAGAACATACTTTGTTTTGCTAAATACTTCTTATAGTTTTAATCTGGTACACAATACCGCACGAACAATAGATTTTTTCAGGACGCCAATTTTTTGACGTTTTTTCTAAAACCGAATAAAAAAATGAAAGATATGGGGATATATTAAAAGGTCATAGGCGCTATGCGCCTATTTTTTGTTGTAATACCTTGCGCAACATGTCTACTTTTGAATGATACTGTATTTTAAGAAATACTACTTATAGTTTCACCAGAAAACATCATACCGCCCGAATGGAAGAATTTTCTAGAGCGTCAATTTTATGACGTTTTTCTCGAAAAACAAGTGAAAAACATGTAAGAAAGTTTTTGGTCTCGCGCTATAATAAGCGCTACACGCTCCATTTAGCGCTTACTTTTTTGCGCAACATGTCTACTTGAAGAACATACTTTGTTTTGCTAAATACTTCTTATAGTTTTAATCTGGTACACAATACCGCACGAACAATAGATTTTTTCAGGACGCCAATTTTTTGACGTTTTTTCTAAAACCGAATAAAAAAAATGAAAGATATGGGGATATATTAAAAGGTCATAGGCGCTATGCGCCTATTTTTTGTTGTAATACCTTGCGCAACATGTCTACTTTTGAATGATACTCTATTTTAAGAAATACTACTTATAGTTTCACCAGAAAACATCATACCGCCCGAATGGAAGAATTTTCTAGAGCGTCAATTTTATGACGTTTTTCTCGAAAAACAAGTGAAAAACATGTAAGAAAGTTTTTGGTCTCGCGCTATAATAAGCGCTACACGCTCCATTTAGCGCTTACTTTTTTGCGCAACATGTCTACTTGAAGAACATACTTTGTTTTGCTAAATACTTCTTATAGTTTTAATCTGGTACACAATACCGCACGAACAATAGATTTTTTCAGGACGCCAATTTTTTGACGTTTTTTCTAAAACCGAATAAAAAAAATGAAAGATATGGGGATATATTCAAAGGTCATAGGCGCTATGCGCCTATTTTTTGTTGTAATACCTTGCGCAACATGTCTACTTTTGAATGATACTCTATTTTAAGAAATACTACTTATAGTTTCACCAGAAAACATCATACCGCCCGAATGGAAGAATTTTCTAGAGCGTCAATTTTATGACGTTTTTCTCGAAAAACAAGTGAAAAACATGTAAGAAAGTTTTTGGTCTCGCGCTATAATAAGCGCTACACGCTCCATTTAGCGCTTACTTTTTTGCGCAACATGTCTACTTGAAGAACATACTTTGTTTTGCTAAATACTTCTTATAGTTTTAATCTGGTACACAATACCGCACGAACAATAGATTTTTTCAGGACGCCAATTTTTTGACGTTTTTTCTAAAACCGAATAAAAAAAATGAAAGATATGGGGATATATTAAAAGGTCATAGGCGCTATGCGCCTATTTTTTGTTGTAATACCTTGCGCAACATGTCTACTTTTGAATGATACTCTATTTTAAGAAATACTACTTATAGTTTCACCAGAAAACATCATACCGCCCGAATGGAAGAATTTTCTAGAGCGTCAATTTTATGACGTTTTTCTCGAAAAACAAGTGAAAAACATGTAAGAAAGTTTTTGGTCTCGCGCTATAATAAGCGCTACACGCTCCATTTAGCGCTTACTTTTTTGCGCAACATGTCTACTTGAAGAACATACTTTGTTTTGCTAAATACTTCTTATAGTTTTAATCTGGTACACAATACCGCACGAACAATAGATTTTTTCAGGACGCCAATTTTTTGACGTTTTTTCTAAAACCGAATAAAAAAATGAAAGATATGGGGATATATTCAAAGGTCATAGGCGCTATGCGCCTATTTTTTGTTGTAATACCTTGCGCAACATGTCTACTTTTGAATGATACTCTATTTTAAGAAATACTACTTATAGTTTCACCAGAAAACATCATACCGCCCGAATGGAAGAATTTTCTAGAGCGTCAATTTTATGACGTTTTTCTCGAAAAACAAGTGAAAAACATGTAAGAAAGTTTTTGGTCTCGCGCTATAATAAGCGCTACACGCTCCATTTAGCGCTTACTTTTTTGCGCAACATGTCTACTTGAAGAACATACTTTGTTTTGCTAAATACTTCTTATAGTTTTAATCTGGTACACAATACCGCACGAACAATAGATTTTTTCAGGACGCCAATTTTTTGACGTTTTTTCTAAAACCGAATAAAAAAAATGAAAGATATGGGGATATATTCAAAGGTCATAGGCGCTATGCGCCTATTTTTTGTTGTAATACCTTGCGCAACATGTCTACTTTTGAATGATACTCTATTTTAAGAAATACTACTTATAGTTTCACCAGAAAACATCATACCGCCCGAATGGAAGAATTTTCTAGAGCGTCAATTTTATGACGTTTTTCTCGAAAAACAAGTGAAAAACATGTAAGAAAGTTTTTGGTCTCGCGCTATAATAAGCGCTACACGCTCCATTTAGCGCTTACTTTTTTGCGCAACATGTCTACTTGAAGAACATACTTTGTTTTGCTAAATACTTCTTATAGTTTTAATCTGGTACACAATACCGCACGAACAATAGATTTTTTCAGGACGCCAATTTTTTGACGTTTTTTCTAAAACCGAATAAAAAAAATGAAAGATATGGGGATATATTAAAAGGTCATAGGCGCTATGCGCCTATTTTTTGTTGTAATACCTTGCGCAACATGTCTACTTTTGAATGATACTCTATTTTAAGAAATACTACTTATAGTATCACCAGAAAACATCATACCGCCCGAATGGAAGAATTTTCTAGAGCGTCAATTTTATGACGTTTTTCTCGAAAAACAAGTGAAAAACATGTAAGAAAGTTTTTGGTCTCGCGCTATAATAAGCGCTACACGCTCCATTTAGCGCTTACTTTTTTGCGCAACATGTCTACTTGAAGAACATACTTTGTTTTGCTAAATACTTCTTATAGTTTTAATCTGGTACACAATACCGCACGAACAATAGATTTTTTCAGGACGCCAATTTTTTGACGTTTTTTCTAAAACCGAATAAAAAAATGAAAGATATGGGGATATATTAAAAGGTCATAGGCGCTATGCGCCTATTTTTTGTTGTAATACCTTGCGCAACATGTCTACTTTTGAATGATACTGTATTTTAAGAAATACTACTTATAGTTTCACCAGAAAACATCATACCGCCCGAATGGAAGAATTTTCTAGAGCGTCAATTTTATGACGTTTTTCTCGAAAAACAAGTGAAAAACATGTAAGAAAGTTTTTGGTCTCGCGCTATAATAAGCGCTACACGCTCCATTTAGCGCTTACTTTTTTGCGCAACATGTCTACTTGAAGAACATACTTTGTTTTGCTAAATACTTCTTATAGTTTTAATCTGGTACACAATACCGCACGAACAATAGATTTTTTCAGGACGCCAATTTTTTGACGTTTTTTCTAAAACCGAATAAAAAAAATGAAAGATATGGGGATATATTAAAAGGTCATAGGCGCTATGCGCCTATTTTTTGTTGTAATACCTTGCGCAACATGTCTACTTTTGAATGATACTCTATTTTAAGAAATACTACTTATAGTTTCACCAGAAAACATCATACCGCCCGAATGGAAGAATTTTCTAGAGCGTCAATTTTATGACGTTTTTCTCGAAAAACAAGTGAAAAACATGTAAGAAAGTTTTTGGTCTCGCGCTATAATAAGCGCTACACGCTCCATTTAGCGCTTACTTTTTTGCGCAACATGTCTACTTGAAGAACATACTTTGTTTTGCTAAATACTTCTTATAGTTTTAATCTGGTACACAATACCGCACGAACAATAGATTTTTTCAGGACGCCAATTTTTTGACGTTTTTTCTAAAACCGAATAAAAAAAATGAAAGATATGGGGATATATTCAAAGGTCATAGACGCTATGCGCCTATTTTTTTGTTGTAATACCTTGCGCAACATGTCTACTTTTGAATGATACTCTATTTTAAGAAATACTACTTATAGTTTCACCAGAAAACATCATACCGCCCGAATGGAAGAATTTTCTAGAGCGTCAATTTTATGACGTTTTTCTCGAAAAACAAGTGAAAAACATGTAAGAAAGTTTTTGGTCTCGCGCTATAATAAGCGCTACACGCTCCATTTAGCGCTTACTTTTTTGCGCAACATGTCTACTTGAAGAACATACTTTGTTTTGCTAAATACTTCTTATAGTTTTAATCTGGTACACAATACCGCACGAACAATAGATTTTTTCAGGACGCCAATTTTTTGACGTTTTTTCTAAAACCGAATAAAAAAAATGAAAGATATGGGGATATATTAAAAGGTCATAGGCGCTATGCGCCTATTTTTTGTTGTAATACCTTGCGCAACATGTCTACTTTTGAATGATACTCTATTTTAAGAAATACTACTTATAGTTTCACCAGAAAACATCATACCGCCCGAATGGAAGAATTTTCTAGAGCGTCAATTTTATGACGTTTTTCTCGAAAAACAAGTGAAAAACATGTAAGAAAGTTTTTGGTCTCGCGCTATAATAAGCGCTACACGCTCCATTTAGCGCTTACTTTTTTGCGCAACATGTCTACTTGAAGAACATACTTTGTTTTGCTAAATACTTCTTATAGTTTTAATCTGGTACACAATACCGCACGAACAATAGATTTTTTCAGGACGCCAATTTTTTGACGTTTTTTCTAAAACCGAATAAAAAAATGAAAGATATGGGGATATATTCAAAGGTCATAGGCGCTATGCGCCTATTTTTTGTTGTAATACCTTGCGCAACATGTCTACTTTTGAATGATACTCTATTTTAAGAAATACTACTTATAGTTTCACCAGAAAACATCATACCGCCCGAATGGAAGAATTTTCTAGAGCGTCAATTTTATGACGTTTTTCTCGAAAAACAAGTGAAAAACATGTAAGAAAGTTTTTGGTCTCGCGCTATAATAAGCGCTACACGCTCCATTTAGCGCTTACTTTTTTGCGCAACATGTCTACTTGAAGAACATACTTTGTTTTGCTAAATACTTCTTATAGTTTTAATCTGGTACACAATACCGCACGAACAATAGATTTTTTCAGGACGCCAATTTTTTGACGTTTTTTCTAAAACCGAATAATAAAAATGAAAGATATGGGGATATATTAAAAGGTCATAGGCGCTATGCGCCTATTTTTTGTTGTAATACCTTGCGCAACATGTCTACTTTTGAATGATACTCTATTTTAAGAAATACTACTTATAGTTTCACCAGAAAACATCATACCGCCCGAATGGAAGAATTTTCTAGAGCGTCAATTTTATGACGTTTTTCTCGAAAAACAAGTGAAAAACATGTAAGAAAGTTTTTGGTCTCGCGCTATAATAAGCGCTACACGCTCCATTTAGCGCTTACTTTTTTGCGCAACATGTCTACTTGAAGAACATACTTTGTTTTGCTAAATACTTCTTATAGTTTTAATCTGGTACACAATACCGCACGAACAATAGATTTTTTCAGGACGCCAATTTTTTGACGTTTTTTCTAAAACCGAATAAAAAAAATGAAAGATATGGGGATATATTAAAAGGTCATAGGCGCTATGCGCCTATTTTTTGTTGTAATACCTTGCGCAACATGTCTACTTTTGAATGATACTCTATCTTAAGAAATACTACTTATAGTTTCACCAGAAAACATCATACCGCCCGAATGGAAGAATTTTCTAGAGCGTCAATTTTATGACGTTTTTCTCGAAAAACAAGTGAAAAACATGTAAGAAAGTTTTTGGTCTCGCGCTATAATAAGCGCTACACGCTCCATTTAGCGCTTACTTTTTTGCGCAACATGTCTACTTGAAGAACATACTTTGTTTTGCTAAATACTTCTTATAGTTTTAATCTGGTACACAATACCGCACGAACAATAGATTTTTTCAGGACGCCAATTTTTTGACGTTTTTTCTAAAACCGAATAAAAAAAATGAAAGATATGGGGATATATTAAAAGGTCATAGGCGCTATGCGCCTATTTTTACTTGTAATACCTTGCGCAACATGTCTACTTTTGAATGATACTCTATTTTAAGAAATACTACTTATAGTTTCACCAGAAAACATCATACCGCCCGAATGGAAGAATTTTCTAGAGCGTCAATTTTATGACGTTTTTCTCGAAAAACAAGTGAAAAACATGTAAGAAAGTTTTTGGTCTCGCGCTATAATAAGCGCTACACGCTCCATTTAGCGCTTACTTTTTTGCGCAACATGTCTACTTGAAGAACATACTTTGTTTTGCTAAATACTTTTTATAGTTTTAATCTGGTACACAATACCGCACGAACAATAGATTTTTTCAGGACGCCAATTTTTTGACGTTTTTTCTAAAACCGAATAAAAAAAAAATGAAAGATATGGGGATATATTAAAAGGTCATAGGCAATATGCGCCTATTTTTTGTTGTAATACCTTGCGCAACATGTCTACTTTAGAATGATACTCTATTTTAAGAAATACTACTTATAGTTTCACCAGAAAACATCATACCGCCCGAATGGAAGAATTTTCTAGAGCGTCAATTTTATGACGTTTTTCTCGAAAAACAAGTGAAAAACATGTAAGAAAGTTTTTGGTCTCGCGCTATAATAAGCGCTACACGCTCCATTTAGCGCTTACTTTTTTGCGCAACATGTCTACTTGAAGAAATTACTTTGTTTTGCTAAATACTTCTTATAGTTTTAATCTGGTACACAATACCGCACGAACAATAGATTTTTTCAGGACGCCAATTTTTTGACGTTTTTTCTAAAACCGAATAAAAAAAATGAAAGATATGGGGATATATTAAAAGGTCATAGGCGCTATGCGCCTATTTTTTGTTGTAATACCTTGCGCAACATGTCTACTTTTGAATGATACTCTATTTTAAGAAATACTACCTATAGTTTCACCAGAAAACATCATACCGCCCGAATGGAAGAATTTTCTAGAGCGTCAATTTTATGACGTTTTTCTCGAAAAACAAGTGAAAAACATGTAAGAAAGTTTTTGGTCTCGCGCTATAATAAGCGCTACACGCTCCATTTAGCGCTTACTTTTTTGCGCAACATGTCTACTTGAAGAACATACTTTGTTTTGCTAAATACTTCTTATAGTTTTAATCTGGTACACAATACCGCACGAACAATAGATTTTTTCAGGACGCCAATTTTTTGACGTTTTTTCTAAAACCGAATAAAAAAAATGAAAGATATGGGGATATATTCAAAGGTCATAGGCGCTATGCGCCTATTTTTTGTTGTAATACCTTGCGCAACATGTCTATTTTTGAATGATACTCTATTTTAAGAAATACTACTTATAGTTTCACCAGAAAACATCATACCGCCCGAATGGAAGAATTTTCTAGAGCGTCAATTTTATGACGTTTTTCTCGAAAAACAAGTGAAAAACATGTAAGAAAGTTTTTGGTCTCGCGCTATAATAAGCGCTACACGCTCCATTTAGCGCTTACTTTTTTGCGCAACATGTCTACTTGAAGAACATACTTTGTTTTGCTAAATACTTCTTATAGTTTTAATCTGGTACACAATACCGCACGAACAATAGATTTTTTCAGGACGCCAATTTTTTGACGTTTTTTCTAAAACCGAATAATAAAAATGAAAGATATGGGGATATATTAAAAGGTCATAGGCGCTATGCGCCTATTTTTTGTTGTAATACCTTGCGCAACATGTCTACTTTTGAATGATACTCTATTTTAAGAAATACTACTTATAGTTTCACCAGAAAACATCATACCGCCCGAATGGAAGAATTTTCTAGAGCGTCAATTTTATGACGTTTTTCTCGAAAAACAAGTGAAAAACATGTAAGAAAGTTTTTGGTCTCGCGCTATAATAAGCGCTACACGCTCCATTTAGCGCTTACTTTTTTGCGCAACATGTCTACTTGAAGAACATACTTTGTTTTGCTAAATACTTCTTATAGTTTTAATCTGGTACACAATACCGCACGAACAATAGATTTTTTCAGGACGCCAATTTTTTGACGTTTTTTCTAAAACCGAATAAAAAAAAAGAAAGATATGGGGATATATTAAAAGGTCATAGGCGCTATGCGCCTATTTTTTGTTGTAATACCTTGCGCAACATGTCTACTTTTGAATGATACTCTATTTTAAGAAATACTACTTATAGTTTCACCAGAAAACATCATACCGCCCGAATGGAAGAATTTTCTAGAGCGTCAATTTTATGACGTTTTTCTCGAAAAACAAGTGAAAAACACGTAAGAAAGTTTTTGGTCTCGCGCTATAATAAGCGCTACACGCTCCATTTAGCGCTTACTTTTTTGCGCAACATGTCTACTTGAAGAACATACTTTGTTTTGCTAAATACTTCTTATAGTTTTAATCTGGTACACAATACCGCACGAACAATAGATTTTTTCAGGACGCCAATTTTTTGACGTTTTTTCTAAAACCGAATAAAAAAAATGAAAGATATGGGGATATATTAAAAGGTCATAGGCGCTATGCGCCTATTTTTTGTTGTAATACCTTGCGCAACATGTCTACTTTTGAATGATACTCTATTTTAAGAAATACTACTTATAGTTTCACCAGAAAACATCATACCGCCCGAATGGAAGAATTTTCTAGAGCGTCAATTTTATGACGTTTTTCTCGAAAAACAAGTGAAAAACATGTAAGAAAGTTTTTGGTCTCGCGCTATAATAAGCGCTACACGCTCCATTTAGCGCTTACTTTTTTGCGCAACATGTCTACTTGAAGAACATACTTTGTTTTGCTAAATACTTCTTATAGTTTTAATCTGGTACACAATACCGCACGAACAATAGATTTTTTCAGGACGCCAATTTTTTGACGTTTTTTCTAAAACCGAATAAAAAAAATGAAAGATATGGGGATATATTAAAAGGTCATAGGCGCTATGCGCCTATTTTTTGTTGTAATACCTTGCGCAACATGTCTACTTTTGAATGATACTCTATTTTAAGAAATACTACTTATAGTTTCACCAGAAAACATCATACCGCCCGAATGGAAGAATTTTCTAGAGCGTCAATTTTATGACGTTTTTCTCGAAAAACAAGTGAAAAACATGTAAGAAAGTTTTTGGTCTCGCGCTATAATAAGCGCTACACGCTCCATTTAGCGCTTACTTTTTTGCGCAACATGTCTACTTGAAGAACATACTTTGTTTTGCTAAATACTTCTTATAGTTTTAATCTGGTACACAATACCGCACGAACAATAGATTTTTTCAGGACGCCAATTTTTTGACGTTTTTTCTAAAACCGAATAAAAAAAATGAAAGATATGGGGATATATTAAAAGGTCATAGGCGCTATGCGCCTATTTTTTGTTGTAATACCTTGCGCAACATGTCTACTTTTGAATGATACTCTATTTTAAGAAATACTACTTATAGTATCATCAGAAAACATCATACCGCCCGAATGGAAGAATTTTCTAGAGCGTCAATTTTATGACGTTTTTCTCGAAAAACAAGTGAAAAACATGTAAGAAAGTTTTTGGTCTCGCGCTATAATAAGCGCTACACGCTCCATTTAGCGCTTACTTTTTTGCGCAACATGTCTACTTGAAGAACATACTTTGTTTTGCTAAATACTTCTTATAGTTTTAATCTGGTACACAATACCGCACGAACAATAGATTTTTTCAGGACGCCAATTTTTTGACGTTTTTTCTAAAACCGAATAAAAAAAATGAAAGATATGGGGATATATTAAAAGGTCATAGGCGCTATGCGCCTATTTTTTGTTGTAATACCTTGCGCAACATGTCTACTTTTGAATGATACTCTATTTTAAGAAATACTACTTATAGTTTCACCAGAAAACATCATACCGCCCGAATGGAAAAATTTTCTAGAGCGTCAATTTTATGACGTTTTTCTCGAAAAACAAGTGAAAAACACGTAAGAAAATTTTTGGTCTCGCGCTATAATAAGCGTTACACGCTCCATTTAGCGCTTACTTTTTTGCGCAACATGTCTACTTGAAGAACATACTTTGTTTTGCTAAATACTTCTTATAGTTTTAATCTGGTACACAATACCGCACGAACAATAGATTTTTTCAGGACGCCAATTTTTTGACGTTTTTTCTAAAACCGAATAAAAAAAATGAAAGATATGGGGATATATTCAAAGGTCATAGGCGCTATGCGCCTATTTTTTGTTGTAATACCTTGCGCAACATGTCTACTTTTGAATGATACTCTATTTTAAGAAATACTACTTATTGTTTCACCAGAAAACATCATACCGCCCGAATGGAAGAATTTTCTAGAGCGTCAATTTTATGACGTTTTTCTCGAAAAACAAGTGAAAAACATGTAAGAAAGTTTTTGGTCTCGCGCTATAATAAGCGCTACACGCTCCATTTAGCGCTTACTTTTTTGCGCAACATGTCTACTTGAAGAACATACTTTGTTTTGCTAAATACTTCTTATAGTTTTAATCTGGTACACAATACCGCACGAACAATAGATTTTTTCAGGACGCCAATTTTTTGACGTTTTTTCTAAAACCGAATAAAAAAAATGAAAGATATGGGGATATATTAAAAGGTCATAGGCACTATGCGCCTATTTTTTGTTGTAATACCTTGCGCAACATGTCTACTTTTGAATGATACTCTATTTTAAGAAATACTACTTATAGTTTCACCAGAAAACATCATACCGCCCGAATGGAAGAATTTTCTAGAGCGTCAATTTTATGACGTTTTTCTCGAAAAACAAGTGAAAAACATGTAAGAAAGTTTTTGGTCTCGCGCTATAATAAGCGCTACACGCTCCATTTAGCGCTTACTTTTTTGCGCAAATGTCTACTTGAAGAACATACTTTGTTTTGCTAAATACTTCTTATAGTTTTAATCTGGTACACAATACCGCACGAACAATAGATTTTTTCAGGACGCCAATTTTTTGACGTTTTTTCTAAAACCGAATAAAAAAAATGAAAGATATGGGGATATATTCAAAGGTCATAGGCGCTATGCGCCTATTTTTTGTTGTAATACCTTGCGCAACATGTCTACTTTTGAATGATACTCTATTTTAAGAAATACTACTTATAGTTTCACCAGAAAACATCATACCGCCCGAATGGAAGAATTTTCTAGAGCGTCAATTTTATGACGTTTTTCTCGAAAAACAAGTGAAAAACATGTAAGAAAGTTTTTGGTCTCGCGCTATAATAAGCGCTACACGCTCCATTTAGCGCTTACTTTTTTGCGCAACATGTCTACTTGAAGAACATACTTTGTTTTGCTAAATACTTCTTATAGTTTTAATCTGGTACACAATACCGCACGAACAATAGATTTTTTCAGGACGCCAATTTTTTGACGTTTTTTCTAAAACCGAATAAAAAAAATGAAAGATATGGGGAAATATTAAAAGGTCATAGGCGCTATGCGCCTATTTTTACTTGTAATACCTTGCGCAACATGTCTACTTTTGAATGATACTCTATTTTAAGAAATACTACTTATAGTTTCACCAGAAAACATCATACCGCCCGAATGGAAGAATTTTCTAGAGCGTCAATTCTATGACGTTTTTCTCGAAAAACAAGTGAAAAACATGTAAGAAAGTTTTTGGTCTCGCGCTATAATAAGCGCTACACGCTCCATTTAGCGCTTACTTTTTTGCGCAACATGTCTACTTGAAGAACATACTTTGTTTTGCTAAATACTTTTTATAGTTTTAATCTGGTACACAATACCGCACGAACAATAGATTTTTTCAGGACGCCAATTTTTTGACGTTTTTTCTAAAACCGAATAAAAGAAAATGAAAGATATGGGGATATATTAAAAGGTCATAGGCACTATGCGCCTATTTTTTGTTGTAATACCTTGCGCAACATGTCTACTTTTGAATGATACTCTATTTTAAGAAATACTACTTATAGTTTCACCAGAAAACATCATACCGCCCGAATGGAAGAATTTTCTAGAGCGTCAATTTTATGACGTTTTTCTCGAAAAACAAGTGAAAAACATGTAAGAAAGTTTTTGAACTCGCGCTATAATAAGCGCTACACGCTCCATTTAGCGCTTACTTTTTTGCGCAACATGTCTACTTGAAGAACTTACTTTGTTTTGCTAAATACTTCTTATAGTTTTAATCTGGTACACAATACCGCATGAACAATAGATTTTTTCAGGACGCCAATTTTTTGACGTTTTTTCTAAAACCGAATAAAAAAAATGAAAGATATGGGGATATATTAAAAGGTCATAGGCGCTATGCGCCTATTTTTTGTTGTAATACCTTGCGCAACATGTCTACTTTTGAATGATACTCTATTTTAAGAAATACTACTTATAGTTTCACCAGAAAACATCATACCGCCCGAATGGAAGAATTTTCTAGAGCGTCAATTTTATGACGTTTTTCTCGAAAAACAAGTGAAAAACATGTAAGAAAGTTTTTGGTCTCGCGCTATAATAAGCGCTACACGCTCCATTTAGCGCTTACTTTTTTGCGCAACATGTCTACTTGAAGAACATACTTTGTTTTGCTAAATACTTCTTATAGTTTTAATCTGGTACACAATACCGCACGAACAATAGATTTTTTCAGGACGCCATTTTTTTGACGTTTTTTCTAAAATCGAATAAAAAAAATGAAAGATATGGGGATATATTCAAAGGTCATAGGCGCTATGCGCCTATTTTTTGTTGTAATACCTTGCGCAACATGTCTACTTTTGAATGATACTCTATTTTAAGAAATACTACTTATAGTTTCACCAGAAAACATCATACCGCCCGAATGGAAGAATTTTCTAGAGCGTCAATTTTATGACGTTTTTCTCGAAAAACAAGTGAAAAACATGTAAGAAAGTTTTTGGTCTCGCGCTATAATAAGCGCTACACGCTCCATTTAGCGCTTACTTTTTTGCGCAACATGTCTACTTGAAGAACATACTTTGTTTTGCTAAATACTTCTTATAGTTTTAATCTGGTACACAATACCGCACGAACAATAGATTTTTTCAGAACGCCAATTTTTTGACGTTTTTTCTAAAACCGAATAAAAAAAATGAAAGATATGGGGATATATTCAAAGGTCATAGGCGCTATGCGCCTATTTTTTGCTGTAATACCTTGCGCAACATGTCTACTTTTGAATGATACTCTATTTTAAGAAATACTACTTATAGTTTCACCAGAAAACATCATACCGCCCGAATGGAAGAATTTTCTAGAGCGTCAATTTTATGACGTTTTTCTCGAAAAACAAGTGAAAAACATGTAAGAAAGTTTTTGGTCTCGCGCTATAATAAGCGCTACACGCTCCATTTAGCGCTTACTTTTTTGCGCAACATGTCTACTTGAAGAACATACTTTGTTTTGCTAAATACTTCTTATAGTTTTAATCTGGTACACAATACCGCACGAACAATAGATTTTTTCAGGACGCCAATTTTTTGACGTTTTTTCTAAAACCGAATAATAAAAATGAAAGATATGGGGATATATTAAAAGGTCATAGGCGCTATGCGCCTATTTTTTGTTGTAATACCTTGCGCAACATGTCTACTTTTGAATGATACTCTATTTTAAGAAATACTACTTATAGTTTCACCAGAAAACATCATACCGCCCGAATGGAAGAATTTTCTAGAGCGTCAATTTTATGACGTTTTTCTTGAAAAACAAGTGAAAAACATGTAAGAAAGTTTTTGGTCTCGCGCTATAATAAGCGCTACACGCTCCATTTAGCGCTTACTTTTTTGCGCAACATGTCTACTTGAAGAACATACTTTGTTTTGCTAAATACTTCTTATAGTTTTAATCTGGTACACAATACCGCACGAACAATAGATTTTTTCAGGACGCCAATTTTTTGACGTTTTTTCTAAAACCGAATAAAAAAAATGAAAGATATGGGGATATATTAAAAGGTCATAGGCGCTATGCGCCTATTTTTTGTTGTAATACCTTGCGCAACATGTCTACTTTTGAATGATACTCTATTTTAAGAAATACTACTTATAGTTTCACCAGAAAACATCATACCGCCCGAATGGAAGAATTTTCCAGAGCGTCAATTTTATGACGTTTTTCTCGAAAAACAAGTGAAAAACATGTAAGAAAGTTTTTGGTCTCGCGCTATAATAAGCGCTACACGCTCCATTTAGCGCTTACTTTTTTGCGCAACATGTCTACTTGAAGAACATACTTTGTTTTGCTAAATACTTCTTATAGTTTTAATCTGGTACACAATACCGCACGAACAATAGATTTTTTCAGGACGCCAATTTTTTGACGTTTTTTCTAAAACCGAATAAAAAAAATGAAAGATATGGGGATATATTAAAAGGTCATAGGCGCTATGCGCCTATTTTTTGTTGTAATACCTTGCGCAACATGTCTACTTTTGAATGATACTCTATTTTAAGAAATACTACTTATAGTTTCACCAGAAAACATCATACCGCCCGAATGGAAGAATTTTCCAGAGCGTCAATTTTATGACGTTTTTCTCGAAAAACAAGTGAAAAACATGTAAGAAAGTTTTTGGTCTCGCGCTATAATAAGCGCTACACGCTCCATTTAGCGCTTACTTTTTTGCGCAACATGTCTACTTGAAGAACATACTTTGTTTTGCTAAATACTTCTTATAGTTTTAATCTGGTACACAATACCGCACGAACAATAGATTTTTTCAGGACGCCAATTTTTTGACGTTTTTTCTAAAACCGAATAAAAAAAATGAAAGATATGGGGATATATTAAAAGGTCATAGGCGCTATGCGCCTATTTTTACTTGTAATACCTTGCGCAACATGTCTACTTTTGAATGATACTCTATTTTAAGAAATACTACTTATAGTTTCACCAGAAAACATCATACCGCCCGAATGGAAGAATTTTCTAGAGCGTCAATTTTATGACGTTTTTCTCGAAAATTAAGTGAAAAACATGTAAGAAAGTTTTTGGTCTCGCGCTATAATAAGCGCTACACGCTCCATTTAGCGCTTACTTTTTTGCGCAACATGTCTACTTGAAGAACATACTTTGTTTTGCTAAATACTTTTTATAGTTTTAATCTGGTACACAATACCGCACGAACAATAGATTTTTTCAGGACGCCAATTTTTTGACGTTTTTTCTAAAACCGAATAAAAAAAAATGAAAGATATGGGGATATATTAAAAGGTCATAGGCACTATGCGCCTATTTTTTGTTGTAATACTTTGCGCAACATGTCTACTTTTGAATGATACTCTATTTTAAGAAATACTACTTATAGTTTCACCAGAAAACATCATACCGCCCGAATGGAAGAATTTTCTAGAGCGTCAATTTTATGACGTTTTTCTCGAAAAACAAGTGAAAAACATGTAAGAAAGTTTTTGGTCTCGCGCTATAATAAGCGCTACACGCTCCATTTAGCGCTTACTTTTTTGCGCAACATGTCTACTTGAAGAACTTACTTTGTTTTGCTAAATACTTCTTATAGTTTTAATCTGGTACACAATACCGCACGAACAATAGATTTTTTCAGGACGCCAATTTTTTGACGTTTTTTCTAAAACCGAATAAAAAAAATGAAAGATATGGGGATATATTAAAAGGTCATAGGCGCTATGCGCCTATTTTTTGTTGTAATACCTTGCGCAACATGTCTACTTTTGAATGATACTCTATTTTAAGAAATACTACTTATAGTTTCACCAGAAAACATCATACCGCCCGAATGGAAGAATTTTCTAGAGCGTCAATTTTATGACGTTTTTCTCGAAAAACAAGTGAAAAACATGTAAGAAAGTTTTTGGTCTCGCGCTATAATAAGCGCTACACGCTCCATTTAGCGCTTACTTTTTTGCGCAACATGTCTACTTGAAGAACATACTTTGTTTTGCTAAATACTTCTTATAGTTTTAATCTGGTACACAATACCGCACGAACAATAGATTTTTTCAGGACGCCAATTTTTTGACGTTTTTTCTAAAACCGAATAAAAAAAATGAAAGATATGGGGATATATTCAAAGGTCATAGGCGCTATGCGCCTATTTTTTGTTGTAATACCTTGCGCAACATGTCTACTTTTGAATGATACTCTATTTTAAGAAATACTACTTATAGTTTCACCAGAAAACATCATACCGCCCGAATGGAAGAATTTTCTAGAGCGTCAATTTTATGACGTTTTTCTCGAAAAACAAGTGAAAAACATGTAAGAAAGTTTTTGGTCTCGCGCTATAATAAGCGCTACACGCTCCATTTAGCGCTTACTTTTTTGCGCAACATGTCTACTTGAAGAACATACTTTGTTTTGCTAAATACTTCTTATAGTTTTAATCTGGTACACAATACCGCACGAACAATAGATTTTTTCAGGACGCCAATTTTTTGACGTTTTTTCTAAAACCGAATAAAAAAATGAAAGATATGGGGATATATTAAAAGGTCATAGGCACTATGCGCCTATTTTTTGTTGTAATACCTTGCGCAACATGTCTACTTTTGAATGATACTCTATTTTAAGAAATACTACTTATAGTTTCACCAGAAAACATCATACCGCCCGAATGGAAGAATTTTCTAGAGCGTCAATTTTATGACGTTTTTCTCGAAAAACAAGTGAAAAACATGTAAGAAAGTTTTTGGTCTCGCGCTATAATAAGCGCTACACGCTCCATTTAGCGCTTACTTTTTTGCGCAACATGTCTACTTGAAGAACATACTTTGTTTTGCTAAATACTTCTTATAGTTTTAATCTGGTACACAATACCGCACGAACAATAGATTTTTTCAGGACGCCAATTTTTTGACGTTTTTTCTAAAACCGAATAAAAAAAATGAAAGATATGGGGATATATTCAAAGGTCATAGGCGCTATGCGCCTATTTTTTGTTGTAATACCTTGCGCAACATGTCTACTTTTGAATGATACTCTATTTTAAGAAATACTACTTATAGTTTCACCAGAAAACATCATGCCGCCCGAATGGAAGAATTTTCTAGAGCGTCAATTTTATGACGTTTTTCTCGAAAAACAAGTGAAAAACATGTAAGAAAGTTTTTGGTCTCGCGCTATAATAAGCGCTACACGCTCCATTTAGCGCTTACTTTTTTGTGCAACATGTCTACTTGAAGAACATACTTTGTTTTGCTAAATACTTCTTATAGTTTTAATCTGGTACACAATACCGCACGAACAATAGATTTTTTCAGGACGCCAATTTTTTGACGTTTTTTCTAAAACCGAATAAAAAAAATGAAAGATATGGGGATATATTCAAAGGTCATAGGCGCTATGCGCCTATTTTTTGTTGTAATACCTTGCGCAACATGTCTACTTTTGAATGATACTCTATTTTAAGAAATACTACTTATAGTTTCACCAGAAAACATCATACCGCCCGAATGGAAGAATTTTCTAGAGCGTCAATTTTATGACGTTTTTCTCGAAAAACAAGTGAAAAACATGTAAGAAAGTTTTTGGTCTTGCGCTATAATAAGCGCTACACGCTCCATTTAGCGCTTACTTTTTTGCGCAACATGTCTACTTGAAGAACATACTTTGTTTTGCTAAATACTTCTTATAGTTTTAATCTGGTACACAATACCGCACGAACAATAGATTTTTTCAGGACGCCAATTTTTTGACGTTTTTTCTAAAACCGAATAAAAAAAATGAAAGATATGGGGATATATTAAAAGGTCATAGGCACTATGCGCCTATTTTTTGTTGTAATACCTTGCGCAACATGTCTACTTTTGAATGATACTCTATTTTAAGAAATACTACTTATAGTATCACCAGAAAACATCATACCGCTCGAATGGAAGAATTTTCTAGAGCGTCAATTTTATGACGTTTTTCTCGAAAAACAAGTGAAAAACATGTAAGAAAGTTTTTGGTCTCGCGCTATAATAAGCGCTACACGCTCCATTTAGCGCTTACTTTTTTGCGCAACATGTCTACTTGAAGAACATACTTTGTTTTGCTAAATACTTCTTATAGTTTTAATCTGGTACACAATACCGCACGAACAATAGATTTTTTCAGGACGCCAATTTTTTGACGTTTTTTCTAAAACCGAATAAAAAAAATGAAAGATATGGGGATATATTAAAAGGTCATAGGCGCTATGCGCCTATTTTTTGTTGTAATACCTTGCGCAACATGTCTACTTTTGAATGATACTCTATTTTAAGAAATACAACTTATAGTTTCACCAGAAAACATCATACCGCCCGAATGGAAGAATTTTCTAGAGCGTCAATTTTATGACGTTTTTCTCGAAAAACAAGTGAAAAACATGTAAGAAAGTTTTTGGTCTCGCGCTATAATAAGCGCTACACGCTCCATTTAGCGCTTACTTTTTTGCGCAACATGTCTACTTGAAGAACATACTTTGTTTTGCTAAATACTTCTTATAGTTTTAATCTGGTACACAATACCGCACGAACAATAGATTTTTTCAGGACGCCAATTTTTTGACGTTTTTTCTAAAACCGAATAAAAAAAATGAAAGATATGGGGATATATTCAAAGGTCATAGGCGCTATGCGCCTATTTTTTGTTGTAATACCTTGCGCAACATGTCTACTTTTGAATGATACTCTATTATAAGAAATACTACTTATAGTTTCACCAGAAAACATCATACCGCCCGAATGGAAGAATTTTCTAGAGCGTCAATTTTATGACGTTTTTCTCGAAAAACAAGTGAAAAACATGTAAGAAAGTTTTTGGTCTCGCGCTATAATAAGCGCTACACGCTCCATTTAGCGCTTACTTTTTTGCGCAACATGTCTACTTGAAGAACATACTTTGTTTTGCTAAATACTTTTTATAGTTTTAATCTGGTACACAATACCGCACGAACAATAGATTTTTTCAGGACGCCAATTTTTTGACGTTTTTTCTAAAACCGAATAAAAAAAAATGAAAGATATGGGGATATATTAAAAGGTCATAGGCGCTATGCGCCTATTTTTTGTTGTAATACCTTGCGCAACATGTCTACTTTTGAATGATACTCTATTTTAAGAAATACTACTTATAGTTTCACCAGAAAACATCATACCGCCCGAATGGAAGAATTTTCTAGAGCGTCAATTTTATGACGTTTTTCTCGAAAAACAAGTGAAAAACATGTAAGAAAGTTTTTGGTTTCGCGCTATAATAAGCGCTACACGCTCCATTTAGCGCTTACTTTTTTGCGCAACATGTCTACTTGAAGAACATACTTTGTTTTGCTAAATACTTCTCATAGTTTTAATCTGGTACACAATACCGCACGAACAATAGATTTTTTCAGGACGCCAATTTTTTGACGTTTTTTCTAAAACCGAATAAAAAAAATGAAAGATATGGGGATATATTAAAAGGTCATAGGCGCTATGCGCCTATTTTTTGTTGTAATACCTTGCGCAACATGTCTACTTTTGAATGATACTCTATTTTAAGAAATACTACTTATAGTTTCACCAGAAAACATCATACCGCCCGAATGGAAGAATTTTCTAGAGCGTCAATTTTATGACGTTTTTCTCGAAAAACAAGTGAAAAACATGTAAGAAAGTTTTTGGTCTCGCGCTATAATAAGCGCTACACGCTCCATTTAGCGCTTACTTTTTTGCGCAACATGTCTACTTGAAGAACATACTTTGTTTTGCTAAATACTTCTTATAGTTTTAATCTGGTACACAATACCGCACGAACAATAGATTTTTTCAGGACGCCAATTTTTTGACGTTTTTTCTAAAACCGAATAAAAAAAATGAAAGATATGGGGATATATTCAAAGGTCATAGGCGCTATGCGCCTATTTTTTGTTGTAATACCTTGCGCAACATGTCTACTTTTGAATGATACTCTATTTTAAGAAATACTACTTATAGTTTCACCAGAAAACATCATACCGCCCGAATGGAAGAATTTTCTAGAGCGTCAATTTTATGACGTTTTTCTCGAAAAACAAGTGAAAAACATGTAAGAAAGTTTTTGGTCTCGCGCTATAATAAGCGCTACATGCTCCATTTAGCGCTTACTTTTTTGCGCAACATGTCTACTTGAAGAACATACTTTGTTTTGCTAAATACTTCTTATAGTTTTAATCTGGTACACAATACCGCACGAACAATAGATTTTTTCAGGACGCCAATTTTTTGACGTTTTTTCTAAAACCGAATAAAAAAAATGAAAGATATGGGGATATATTCAAAGGTCATAGGCGCTATGCGCCTTTTTTTGTTGTAATACCTTGCGCAACATGTCTACTTTTGAATGATACTCTATTTTAAGAAATACTACTTATAGTTTCACCAGAAAACATCATACCGCCCGAATGGAAGAATTTTCTAGAGCGTCAATTTTATGACGTTTTTCTCGAAAAACAAGTGAAAAACATGTAAGAAAGTTTTTGGTCTCGCGCTATAATAAGCGCTACACGCTCCATTTAGCGCTTACTTTTTTGCGCAACATGTCTACTTGAAGAACATACTTTGTTTTGCTAAATACTTCTTATAGTTTTAATCTGGTACACAATACCGCACGAACAATAGATTTTTTCAGGACGCCAATTTTTTGACGTTTTTTCTAAAACCGAATAAAAAAAATGAAAGATATGGGGATATATTAAAAGGTCATAGGCACTATGCGCCTATTTTTTGTTGTAATACCTTGCGCAACATGTCTACTTTTGAATGATACTCTATTTTAAGAAATACTACTTATAGTATCACCAGAAAACATCATACCGCCCGAATGGAAGAATTTTCTAGAGCGTCAATTTTATGACGTTTTTCTCGAAAAACAAGTGAAAAACATGTAAGAAAGTTTTTGGTCTCGCGCTATAATAAGCGCTACACGCTCCATTTAGCGCTTACTTTTTGTGCAACATGTCTACTTGAAGAACATACTTTGTTTTGCTAAATACTTCTTATAGTTTTAATCTGGTACACAATACCGCACGAACAATAGATTTTTTCAGGACGCCAATTTTTTGACGTTTTTTCTAAAACCGAATAAAAAAAATGAAAGATATGGGGATATATTAAAAGGTCATAGGCGCTATGCGCCTATTTTTTGTTGTAATACCTTGCGCAACATGTCTACTTTTGAATGATACTCTATTTAAAGAAATACTACTTATAGTTTCACCAGAAAACATCATACCGCCCGAATGGAAGAATTTTCTAGAGCGTCAATTTTATGACGTTTTTCTCGAAAAACAAGTGAAAAACATGTAAGAAAGTTTTTGGTCTCGCGCTATAATAAGCGCTACACGCTCCATTTAGCGCTTACTTTTTTGCGCAACATGTCTACTTGAAGAACATACTTTGTTTTGCTAAATACTTCTTATAGTTTTAATCTGGTACACAATACCGCACGAACAATAGATTTTTTCAGGACGCCAATTTTTTGACGTTTTTTCTAAAACCGAATAAAAAAAATGAAAGATATGGGGATATATTCAAAGGTCATAGGCGCTATGCGCCTATTTTTTGTTGTAATACCTTGCGCAACATGTCTACTTTTGAATGATACTCTATTATAAGAAATACTACTTATAGTTTCACCAGAAAACATCATACCGCCCGAATGGAAGAATTTTCTAGAGCGTCAATTTTATGACGTTTTTCTCGAAAAACAAGTGAAAAACATGTAAGAAAGTTTTTGGTCTCGCGCTATAATAAGCGCTACACGCTCCATTTAGCGCTTACTTTTTTGCGCAACATGTCTACTTGAAGAACATACTTTGTTTTGCTAAATACTTCTTATAGTTTTAATCTGGTACACAATACCGCACGAACAATAGATTTTTTCAGGACGCCAATTTTTTGACGTTTTTTCTAAAACCGAATAAAAAAAATGAAAAATATGGGGATATATTAAAAGGTCATAGGCGCTATGCGCCTATTTTTTGTTGTAATACCTTGCGCAACATGTCTACTTTTGAATGATACTCTATTTTAAGAAATACTACTTATAGTTTCACCAGAAAACATCATACCGCCCGAATGGAAGAATTTTCTAGAGCGTCAATTTTATGACGTTTTTCTCGAAAAACAAGTGAAAAACATGTAAGAAAGTTTTTGGTCTCGCGCTATAATAAGCGCTACACGCTCCATTTAGCGCTTACTTTTTTGCGCAACATGTCTACTTGAAGAACATACTTTGTTTTGCTAAATACTTCTTATAGTTTTAATCTGGTACACAATACCGCACGAACAATAGATTTTTTCAGGACGCCAATTTTTTGACGTTTTTTCTAAAACCGAATAAAAAAAATGAAAGATATGGGGATATATTAAAAGGTCATAGGCGCTATGCGCCTATTTTTACTTGTAATACCTTGCGCAACATGTCTACTTTTGAATGATACTCTATTTTAAGAAATACTACTTATAGTTTCACCAGAAAACATCATACCGCCCGAATGGAAGAATTTTCTAGAGCGTCAATTTTATGACGTTTTTCTCGAAAAACAAGTGAAAAACATGTAAGAAAGTTTTTGGTCTCGCGCTATAATAAGCGCTACACGCTCCATTTAGCGCTTACTTTTTTGCGCAACATGTCTACTTGAAGAACATACTTTGTTTTGCTAAATACTTCTTATAGTTTTAATCTGGTACACAATACCGCACGAACAATAGATTTTTTCAGGACGCCAATTTTTTGACGTTTTTTCTAAAACCGAATAAAAAAAAATGAAAGATATGGGGATATATTAAAAGGTCATAGGCGCTATGCGCCTATTTTTTGTTGTAATACCTTGCGCAACATGTCTACTTTTGAATGATACTCTATTTTAAGAAATACTACTTATAGTTTCACCAGAAAACATCATACCGCCCGAATGGAAGAATTTTCTAGAGCGTCAATTTTATGACGTTTTTCTCGAAAAACAAGTGAAAAACATGTAAGAAAGTTTTTGGTCTCGCGCTATAATAAGCGCTACACGCTCCATTTAGCGCTTACTTTTTTGCGCAACATGTCTACTTGAAGAACATACTTTGTTTTGCTAAATACTTCTTATAGTTTTAATCTGGTACACAATACCGCACGAACAATAGATTTTTTCAGGACGCCAATTTTTTGACGTTTTTTCTAAAACCGAATAAAAAAAATGAAAGATATGGGGATATATTAAAAGGTCATTTTTGTTATAATACCTTGCGCAACATGTCTACTTTTGAATGATACTCTATTTTAAGAAATACTACTTATAGTTTCACCAGAAAACATCATACCGCCCGAATGGAAGAATTTTCTAGAGCGTCAATTTTATGACGTTTTTCTCGAAAAACAAGTGAAAAACATGTAAGAAAGTTTTTGGTCTCGCGCTATAATAAGCGCTACACGCTCCATTTAGCGCTTACTTTTTTGCGCAACATGTCTACTTGAAGAACATACTTTGTTTTGCTAAATACTTCTTATAGTTTTAATCTGGTACACAATACCGCACGAACAATAGATTTTTTCAGGACGCCAATTTTTTGACGTTTTTTCTAAAACCGAATAAAAAAAATGAAAGATATGGGGATATATTAAAAGGTCATAGGCGCTATGCGCCTATTTTTTGTTGTAATACCTTGCGCAACATGTCTACTTTTGAATGATACTCTATTTTAAGAAATACTACTTATAGTTTCACCAGAAAACATCATACCGCCCGAATGGAAGAATTTTCTAGAGCGTCAATTTTATGACGTTTTTCTCGAAAAACAAGTGAAAAACATGTAAGAAAGTTTTTGGTCTCGCGCTATAATAAGCGCTACACGCTCCATTTAGCGCTTACGTTTTTGCGCAACATGTCTACTTGAAGAACATACTTTGTTTTGCTAAATACTTCTTATAGTTTTAATCTGGTACACAATACCGCACGAACAATAGATTTTTTCAGGACGCCAATTTTTTGACGTTTTTTCTAAAACCGAATAAAAAAAATGAAAGATATGGGGATATATTAAAAGGTCATAGGCGCTATGCGCCTATTTTTTGTTGTAATACCTTGCGCAACATGTCTACTTTTGAATGATACTCTATTTTAAGAAATACTACTTATAGTTTCACCAGAAAACATCATACCGCCCGAATGGAAGAATTTTCTAGAGCGTCAATTTTATGACGTTTTTCTCGAAAAACAAGTGAAAAACATGTAAGAAAGTTTTTGGTCTCGCGCTATAATAAGCGCTACACGCTCCATTTAGCGCTTACTTTTTTGCGCAACATGTCTACTTGAAGAACATACTTTGTTTTGCTAAATACTTCTTATAGTTTTAATCTGGTACACAATACCGCACGAACAATAGATTTTTTCAGGACGCCAATTTTTTGACGTTTTTTCTAAAACCGAATAAAAAAAATGAAAGATATGGGGATATATTAAAAGGTCATAGGCGCTATGCGCCTATTTTTTGTTGTAATACCTTGCGCAACATGTCTACTTTTGAATGATACTCTATTTTAAGAAATACTACTTATAGTTTCACCAGAAAACATCATACCGCCCGAATGGAAGAATTTTCTAGAGCGTCAATTTTATGACGTTTTTCTCGAAAAACAAGTGAAAAACATGTAAGAAAGTTTTTGGTCTCGCGCTATAATAAGCGCTACACGCTCCATTTAGCGCTTACTTTTTTGCGCAACATGTCTACTTGAAGAACATACTTTGTTTTGCTAAATACTTCTTATAGTTTTAATCTGGTACACAATACCGCACGAACAATAGATTTTTTCAGGACGCCAATTTTTTGACGTTTTTTCTAAAACCGAATAAAAAAAAATGAAAGATATGGGGATATATTAAAAGGTCATTTTTGTTATAATACCTTGCGCAACATGTCTACTTTTGAATGATACTCTATTTTAAGAAATACTACTTATAGTTTCACCAGAAAACATCATACCGCCCGAATGGAAGAATTTTCTAGAGCGTCAATTTTATGACGTTTTTCTCGAAAAACAAGTGAAAAACATGTAAGAAAGTTTTTGGTCTCGCGCTATAATAAGCGCTACACGCTCCATTTAGCGCTTACTTTTTTGCGCAACATGTCTACTTGAAGAACATACTTTGTTTTGCTAAATACTTCTTATAGTTTTAATCTGGTACACAATACCGCACGAACAATAGATTTTTTCAGGACGCCAATTTTTTGACGTTTTTTCTAAAACCGAATAAAAAAAATGAAAGATATGGGGATATATTAAAAGGTCATAGGCGCTATGCGCCTATTTTTTGTTGTAATACCTTGCGCAACATGTCTACTTTTGAATGATACTCTATTTTAAGAAATACTACTTATAGTTTCACCAGAAAACATCATACCGCCCGAATGGAAGAATTTTCTAGAGCGTCAATTTTATGACGTTTTTCTCGAAAAACAAGTGAAAAACATGTAAGAAAGTTTTTGGTCTCGCGCTATAATAAGCGCTACACGCTCCATTTAGCGCTTACGTTTTTGCGCAACATGTCTACTTGAAGAACATACTTTGTTTTGCTAAATACTTCTTATAGTTTTAATCTGGTACACAATACCGCACGAACAATAGATTTTTTCAGGACGCCAATTTTTTGACGTTTTTTCTAAAACCGAATAAAAAAAATGAAAGATATGGGGATATATTAAAAGGTCATAGGCGCTATGCGCCTATTTTTTGTTGTAATACCTTGCGCAATATGTCTACTTTTGAATGATACTCTATTTTAAGAAATACTACTTATAGTTTCACCAGAAAACATCATACCGCCCGAATGGAAGAATTTTCTAGAGCGTCAATTTTATGACGTTTTTCTCGAAAAACAAGTGAAAAACATGTAAGAAAGTTTTTGGTCTCGCGCTATAATAAGCGCTACATGCTCCATTTAGCGCTTACTTTTTTGCGCAACATGTCTACTTGAAGAACATACTTTGTTTTGCTAAATACTTCTTATAGTTTTAATCTGGTACACAATACCGCACGAACAATAGATTTTTTCAGGACGCCAATTTTTTGACGTTTTTTCTAAAACCGAATAAAAAAAATGAAAGATATGGGGATATATTAAAAGGTCGTAGGCACTATGCGCCTATTTTTTGTTGTAATACCTTGCGCAACATGTCTACTTTTGAATGATACTCTATTTTAAGAAATACTACTTAAAGTTTCACCAGAAAACATCATACCGCCCGAATGGAAGAATTTTCTAGAGCGTCAATTCTATGACGTTTTTCTCGAAAAACAAGTGAAAAACATGTAAGAAAGTTTTTGGTCTCGCGCTATAATAAGCGCTACACGCTCCATTTAGCGCTTACTTTTTTGCACAACATGTCTACTTGAAGAACATACTTTGTTTTGCTAAATACTTCTTATAGTTTTAATCTGGTACACAATACCGCACGAACAATAGATTTTTTCAGGACGCCAATTTTTTGACGTTTTTTCTAAAACCGAATAAAAAAAATGAAAGATATGGGGATATATTAAAAGGTCATAGGCGCTATGCGCCTATTTTTTGTTGTAATACCTTGCGCAACATGTCTACTTTTGAATGATACTCTATTTTAAGAAATACTACTTATAGTTTCACCAGAAAACATCATACCGCCCGAATGGAAGAATTTTCTAGAGCGTCAATTTTATGACGTTTTTCTCGAAAAACAAGTGAAAAACATGTAAGAAAGTTTTTGGTCTCGCGCTATAATAAGCGCTACACGCTCCATTTAGCGCTTACTTTTTTGCGCAACATGTCTACTTGAAGAACATACTTTGTTTTGCTAAATACTTCTTATAGTTTTAATCTGGTACACAATACCGCACGAACAATAGATTTTTTCAGGACGCCAATTTTTTGACGTTTTTTCTAAAACCGAATAAAAAAAATGAAAGATATGGGGATATATTAAAAGGTCATAGGCGCTATGCGCCTATTTTTTGTTGTAATACCTTGCGCAACATGTCTACTTTTGAATGATACTCTATTTTAAGAAATACTACTTATAGTTTCACCAGAAAACATCATACCGCCCGAATGGAAGAATTTTCTAGAGCGTCAATTTTATGACGTTTTTCTCGAAAAACAAGTGAAAAACATGTAAGAAAGTTTTTGGTCTCGCGCTATAATAAGCGCTACACGCTCCATTTAGCGCTTACTTTTTTGCGCAACATGTCTACTTGAAGAACATACTTTGTTTTGCTAAATACTTCTTATAGTTTTAATCTGGTACACAATACCGCACGAACAATAGATTTTTTCAGGACGCCAATTTTTTGACGTTTTTTCTAAAACCGAATAAAAAAAATGAAAGATATGGGGATATATTAAAAGGTCATTTTTGTTATAATACCTTGCGCAACATGTCTACTTTTGAATGATACTCTATTTTAAGAAATACTACTTATAGTTTCACCAGAAAACATCATACCGCCCGAATGGAAGAATTTTCTAGAGCGTCAATTTTATGACGTTTTTCTCGAAAAACAAGTGAAAAACATGTAAGAAAGTTTTTGGTCTCGCGCTATAATAAGCGCTACACGCTCCATTTAGCGCTTACTTTTTTGCGCAACATGTCTACTTGAAGAACATACTTTGTTTTGCTAAATACTTCTTATAGTTTTAATCTGGTACACAATACCGCACGAACAATAGATTTTTTCAGGACGCCAATTTTTTGACGTTTTTTCTAAAACCGAATAAAAAAAATGAAAGATATGGGGATATATTAAAAGGTCATAGGCGCTATGCGCCTATTTTTTGTTGTAATACCTTGCGCAACATGTCTACTTTTGAATGATACTCTATTTTAAGAAATACTACTTATAGTTTCACCAGAAAACATCATACCGCCCGAATGGAAGAATTTTCTAGAGCGTCAATTTTATGACGTTTTTCTCGAAAAACAAGTGAAAAACATGTAAGAAAGTTTTTGGTCTCGCGCTATAATAAGCGCTACACGCTCCATTTAGCGCTTACTTTTTTGCGCAACATGTCTACTTGAAGAACATACTTTGTTTTGCTAAATACTTCTTATAGTTTTAATCTGGTACACAATACCGCACGAACAATAGATTTTTTCAGGACGCCAATTTTTTGACGTTTTTTCTAAAACCGAATAAAAAAAATGAAAGATATGGGGATATATTAAAAGGTCATAGGCGCTATGCGCCTATTTTTTGTTGTAATACCTTGCGCAACATGTCTACTTTTGAATGATACTCTATTTTAAGAAATACTACTTATAGTTTCACCAGAAAACATCATACCGCCCGAATGGAAGAATTTTCTAGAGCGTCAATTTTATGACGTTTTTCTCGAAAAACAAGTGAAAAACATGTAAGAAAGTTTTTGGTCTCGCGCTATAATAAGCGCTACATGCTCCATTTAGCGCTTACTTTTTTGCGCAACATGTCTACTTGAAGAACATACTTTGTTTTGCTAAATACTTCTTATAGTTTTAATCTGGTACACAATACCGCACGAACAATAGATTTTTTCAGGACGCCAATTTTTTGACGTTTTTTCTAAAACCGAATAAAAAAAATGAAAGATATGGGGATATATTAAAAGGTCGTAGGCGCTATGCGCCTATTTTTTGTTGTAATACCTTGCGCAACATGTCTACTTTTGAATCATACTCTATTTTAAGAAATACTACTTAAAGTTTCACCAGAAAACATCATACCGCCCGAATGGAAGAATTTTCTAGAGCGTCAATTCTATGACGTTTTTCTCGAAAAACAAGTGAAAAACATGTAAGAAAGTTTTTGGTCTCGCGCTATAATAAGCGCTACACGCTCCATTTAGCGCTTACTTTTTTGCACAACATGTCTACTTGAAGAACATACTTTGTTTTGCTAAATACTTCTTATAGTTTTAATCTGGTACACAATACCGCACGAACAATAGATTTTTTCAGGACGCCAATTTTTTGACGTTTTTTCTAAAACCGAATAAAAAAAATGAAAGATATGGGGATATATTAAAAGGTCATAGGCGCTATGCGCCTATTTTTTGTTGTAATACCTTGCGCAACATGTCTACTTTTGAATGATACTCTATTTTAAGAAATACTACTTAAAGTTTCACCAGAAAACATCATACCGCCCGAATGGAAGAATTTTCTAGAGCGTCAATTTTATGACGTTTTTCTCGAAAAACAAGTGAAAAACATGTAAGAAAGTTTTTGGTCTCGCGCTATAATAAGCGCTACACGCTCCATTTAGCGCTTACTTTTTTGCGCAACATGTCTACTTGAAGAACATACTTTGTTTTGCTAAATACTTCTTATAGTTTTAATCTGGTACACAATACCGCACGAACAATAGATTTTTTCAGGACGCCAATTTTTTGACGTTTTTTCTAAAACCGAATAAAAAAAATGAAAGATATGGGGATATATTAAAAGGTCATAGGCGCTATGCGCCTATTTTTTGTTGTAATACCTTGCGCAACATGTCTACTTTTGAATGATACTCTATATTAAGAAATACTACTTATAGTTTCACCAGAAAACATCATACCGCCCGAATGGAAGAATTTTCTAGAGCGTCAATTTTATGACGTTTTTCTCGAAAAACAAGTGAAAAACATGTAAGAAAGTTTTTGGTCTCGCGCTATAATAAGCGCTACACGCTCCATTTAGCGCTTACTTTTTTGCGCAACATGTCTACTTGAAGAACATACTTTGTTTTGCTAAATACTTCTTATAGTTTTAATCTGGTACACAATACCGCACGAACAATAGATTTTTTCAGGACGCCAATTTTTTGACGTTTTTTCTAAAACCGAATAAAAAAAATGAAAGATATGGGGATATATTAAAAGGTCATAGGCGCTATGCGCCTATTTTTTGTTGTAATACCTTGCGCAACATGTCTACTTTTGAATGATACTCTATTTTAAGAAATACTACTTATAGTTTCACCAGAAAACATCATACCGCCCGAATGGAAGAATTTTCTAGAGCGTCAATTTTATGACGTTTTTCTCGAAAAACAAGTGAAAAACATGTAAGAAAGTTTTTGGTCTCGCGCTATAATAAGCGCTACACGCTCCATTTAGCGCTTACTTTTTTGCGCAACATGTCTACTTGAAGAACATACTTTGTTTTGCAAAATACTTCTTATAGTTTTAATCTGGTACACAATACCGCACGAACAATAGATTTTTTCAGGACGCCAATTTTTTGACGTTTTTTCTAAAACCGAATAAAAAAAATGAAAGATATGGGGATATATTAAAAGGTCATAGGCGCTATGCGCCTATTTTTTGTTGTAATACCTTGCGCAACATGTCTACTTTTGAATGATACTCTATTTTAAGAAATACTACTTATAGTTTCACCAGAAAACATCATACCGCCCGAATGGAAGAATTTTCTAGAGCGTCAATTTTATGACGTTTTTCTCGAAAAACAAGTGAAAAACATGTAAGAAAGTTTTTGGTCTCGCGCTATAATAAGCGCTACACGCTCCATTTAGCGCTTACTTTTTTGCGCAACATGTCTACTTGAAGAACATACTTTGTTTTGCTAAATACTTCTTATAGTTTTAATCTGGTACACAATACCGCACGAACAATAGATTTTTTCAGGACGCCAATTTTTTGACGTTTTTTCTAAAACCGAATAAAAAAAATGAAAGATATGGGGATATATTAAAAGGTCATAGGCGCTATGCGCCTATTTTTTGTTGTAATACCTTGCGCAACATGTCTACTTTTGAATGATACTCTATTTTAAGAAATACTACTTATTGTTTCACCAGAAAACATCATACCGCCCGAATGGAAGAATTTTCTAGAGCGTCAATTTTATGACGTTTTTCTCGAAAAACAAGTGAAAAACATGTAAGAAAGTTTTTGGTCTCGCGCTATAATAAGCGCTACACGCTCCATTTAGCGCTTACTTTTTTGCGCAACATGTCTACTTGAAGAACATACTTTGTTTTGCTAAATACTTCTTATAGTTTTAATCTGGTACACAATACCGCACGAACAATAGATTTTTTCAGGAGGCCAATTTTTTGACGTTTTTTCTAAAACCGAATAAAAAAAATGAAAGATATGGGGATATATTAAAAGGTCATAGGCGCTATGCGCCTATTTTTTGTTGTAATACCTTGTGCAACATGTCTACTTTTGAATGATACTCTATTTTAAGAAATACTACTTATAGTTTCACCAGAAAACATCATACCGCCCGAATGGAAGAATTTTCTAGAGCGTCAATTTTATGACGTTTTTCTCGAAAAACAAGTGAAAAACATGTAAGAAAGTTTTTGGTCTCGCGCTATAATAAGCGCTACACGCTCCATTTAGCGCTTACTTTTTTGCGCAACATGTCTACTTGAAGAACATACTTTGTTTTGCTAAATACTTCTTATAGCTTTAATCTGGTACACAATACCGCACGAACAATAGATTTTTTCAGGACGCCAATTTTTTGACGTTTTTTCTAAAACCGAATAAAAAAAATGAAAGATATGGGGATATATTAAAAGGTCATAGGCGCTATGCGCCTATTTTTTGTTGTAATACCTTGCGCAACATGTCTACTTTTGAATGATACTCTATTTTAAGAAATACTACTTATAGTTTCACCAGAAAACATCATACCGCCCGAATGGAAGAATTTTCTAGAGCGTCAATTTTATGACGTTTTTCTCGAAAAACAAGTGAAAAACATGTAAGAAAGTTTTTGGTCTCGCGCTATAATAAGCGCTACACGCTCCATTTAGCGCTTACTTTTTTGCGCAACATGTCTACTTGAAGAACATACTTTGTTTTGCTAAATACTTCTTATAGTTTTAATCTGGTACACAATACCGCACGAACAATAGATTTTTTCAGGACGCCAATTTTTTGACGTTTTTTCTAAAACCGAATAAAAAAAATGAAAGATATGGGGATATATTAAAAGGTCATAGGCGCTATGCGCCTATTTTTTGTTGTAATACCTTGCGCAACATGTCTACTTTTGAATGATACTCTATTTTAAGAAATACTACTTATAGTTTCACCAGAAAACATCATACCGCCCGAATGGAAGAATTTTCTAGAGCGTCAATTTTATGACGTTTTTCTCGAAAAACAAGTGAAAAACATGTAAGAAAGTTTTTGGTCTCGCGCTATAATAAGTGCTACACGCTCCATTTAGCGCTTACTTTTTTGCGCAACATGTCAACTTGAAGAACATACTTTGTTTTGCTAAATACTTCTTATAGTTTTAATCTGGTACACAATACCGCACGAACAATAGATTTTTTCAGGACGCCAATTTTTTGACGTTTTTTCTAAAACCGAATAAAAAAAATGAAAGATATGGGGATATATTCAAAGGTCATAGGCGCTATGCGCCTATTTTTTGTTGTAATACCTTGCGCAACATGTCTACTTTTGAATGATACTCTATTTTAAGAAATACTACTTATAGTTTCACCAGAAAACATCATACCGCCCGAATGGAAGAATTTTCTAGAGCGTCAATTTTATGACGTTTTTCTCGAAAAACAAGTGAAAAACATGTAAGAAAGTTTTTGGTCTTGCGCTATAATAAGCGCTACACGCTCCATTTAGCGCTTACTTTTTTGCGCAACATGTCTACTTGAAGAACATACTTTGTTTTGCTAAATACTTCTTATAGTTTTAATCTGGTACACAATACCGCACGAACAATAGATTTTTTCAGGACGCCAATTTTTTGACGTTTTTTCTAAAACCGAATAAAAAAAATGAAAGATATGGGGATATATTAAAAGGTGATAGGCGCTATGCGCCTATTTTTTGTTGTAATACCTTGCGCAACATGTCTACTTTTGAATGATACTCTATTTTAAGAAATACTACTTATAGTTTCACCAGAAAACATCATACCGCCCGAATGGAAGAATTTTCTAGAGCGTCAATTTTATGACGTTTTTCTCGAAAAACAAGTGAAAAACATGTAAGAAAGTTTTTGGTCTCGCGCTATAATAAGCGCTACACGCTCCATTTAGCGCTTACTTTTTTGCGCAACATGTCTACTTGAAGAACATACTTTGTTTTGCTAAATACTTCTTATAGTTTTAATCTGGTACACAATACCGCACGAACAATAGATTTTTTCAGGACGCCAATTTTTTGACGTTTTTTCTAAAACCGAATAAAAAAAATGAAAGATATGGGGATATATTAAAAGGTCATAGGCGCTATGCGCCTATTTTTTGTTGTAATACCTTGCGCAACATGTCTACTTTTGAATGATACTCTATTTTAAGAAATACTACTTATAGTTTCACCAGAAAACATCATACCGCCCGAATGGAAGAATTTTCTAGAGCGTCAATTTTATGACGTTTTTCTCGAAAAACAAGTGAAAAACATGTAAGAAAGTTTTTGGTCTTGCGCTATAATAAGCTCTACACGCTCCATTTAGCGCTTACTTTTTTGCGCAACATGTCTACTTGAAGAACATACTTTGTTTTGCTAAATACTTCTTATAGTTTTAATCTGGTACACAATACCGCACGAACAATAGATTTTTTCAGGACGCCAATTTTTTGACGTTTTTTTCTAAAACCGAATAAAAAAAATGAAAGATATGGGGATATATTCAAAGGTCATAGGCGCTATGCGCCTATTTTTTGTTGTAATACCTTGCGCAACATGTCTACTTTTGAATGATACTCTATTTTAAGAAATACTACTTATAGTTTCACCAGAAAACATCATACCGCCCGAATGGAAGAATTTTCTAGAGCGTCAATTTTATGACGTTTTTCTCGAAAAACAAGTGAAAAACATGTAAGAAAGTTTTTGGTCTTTTGCTATAATAAGCGCTACACGCTCCATTTAGCGCTTACTTTTTTGCGCAACATGTCTACTTGAAGAACATATTTTGTTTTGCTAAATACTTCTTATAGTTTTAATCTGGTACACAATACCGCACGAACAATAGATTTTTTCAGGACGCCAATTTTTTGACGTTTTTTCTAAAACCGAATAAAAAAAATGAAAGATATGGGGATATATTAAAAGGTCATAGGCGCTATGCGCCTATTTTTTGTTGTAATACCTTGCGCAACATGTCTACTTTTGAATAATACTCTATTTTAAGAAATACTACTTATAGTTTCACCAGAAAACATCATACCGCCCGAATGGAAGAATTTTCTAGAGCGTCAATTTTATGACGTTTTTCTCGAAAAACAAGTGAAAAACATGTAAGAAAGTTTTTGGTCTCGCGCTATAATAAGCGCTACACGCTCCATTTAGCGCTTACTTTTTTGCGCAACATGTCTACTTGAAGAACATACTTTGTTTTGCTAAATACTTCTTATAGTTTTAATCTGGTACACAATACCGCACGAACAATAGATTTTTTCAGGACGCCAATTTTTTGACGTTTTTTCTAAAACCGAATAAAAAAAATGAAAGATATGGGGATATATTAAAAGGTCATAGGCGCTATGCGCCTATTTTTTGTTGTAATACCTTGCGCAACATGTCTACTTTTGAATGATACTCTATTTTAAGAAATACTACTTATAGTTTCACCAGAAAACATCATACCGCCCGAATGGAAGAATTTTCTAGAGCGTCAATTTTATGACGTTTTTCTCGAAAAACAAGTGAAAAACATGTAAGAAAGTTTTTGGTCTCGCGCTATAATAAGCGCTACACGCTCCATTTAGCGCTTACTTTTTTGCGCAACATGTCTACTTGAAGAACATACTTTGTTTTGCTAAATACTTCTTATAGTTTTAATCTGGTACACAATACCGCACGAACAATAGATTTTTTCAGGACGCCAATTTTTTGACGTTTTTTCTAAAACCGAATAAAAAAAAATGAAAGATATGGGGATATATTAAAAGGTCATAGGCGCTATGCGCCTATATTTTGTTGTAATACCTTGCGCAACATGTCTACTTTTGAATGATACTCTATTTTAAGAAATACTACTTATAGTTTCACCAGAAAACATCATACCGCCCGAATGGAAGAATTTTCTAGAGCGTCAATTTTATGACGTTTTTCTCGAAAAACAAGTGAAAAACATGTAAGAAAGTTTTTGGTCTCGCGCTATAATAAGCGCTACACGCTCCATTTAGCGCTTACTTTTTTGCGCAACATGTCTACTTGAAGAACATACTTTGTTTTGCTAAATACTTCTTATAGTTTTAATCTGGTACACAATACCGCACGAACAATAGATTTTTTCAGGACGCCAATTTTTTTACGTTTTTTCTAAAACCGAATAAAAAAAATGAAAGATATGGGGATATATTAAAAGGTCATAGGCGCTATGCGCCTATTTTTTGTTGTAATACCTTGCGCAACATGTCTACTTTTGAATGATACTCTATTTTAAGAAATACTACTTATAGTTTCACCAGAAAACATCATACCGCCCGAATGGAAGAATTTTCTAGAGCGTCAATTTTATGACGTTTTTCTCGAAAAACAAGTGAAAAACATGTAAGAAAGTTTTTGGTCTCGCGCTATAATAAGCGCTACACGCCCGATTTAGCGCTTACTTTTTTGCGCAACATGTCTACTTGAAGAACATACTTTGTTTTGCTAAATACTTCTTATAGTTTTAATCTGGTACACAATACCGCACGAACAATAGATTTTTTCAGGACGCCAATTTTTTGACGTTTTTTCTAAAACCGAATAAAAAAAATGAAAGATATGGGGATATATTAAAAGGTCATAGGCGCTATGCGCCTATATTTTGTTGTAATACCTTGCGCAACATGTCTACTTTTGAATGATTCTCTATTTTAAGAAATACTACTTATAGTTTCACCAGAAAACATCATACCGCCCGAATGGAAGAATTTTCTAGAGCGTCAATTTTATGACGTTTTTCTCGAAAAACAAGTGAAAAACATGTAAGAAAGTTTTTGGTCTCGCGCTATAATAAGCGCTACACGCTCCATTTAGCGCTTACTTTTTTGCGCAACATGTCTACTTGAAGAACATACTTTGTTTTGCTAAATACTTCTTATAGTTTTAATCTGGTACACAATACCGCACGAACAATAGATTTTTTCAGGACGCCAATTTTTTGACGTTTTTTCTAAAACCGAATAAAAAAATGAAAGATATGGGGATATATTAAAAGGTCATAGGCGCTATGCGCCTATATTTTGTTGTAATACCTTGCGCAACATGTCTACTTTTGAATGATTCTCTATTTTAAGAAATACTACTTATAGTTTCACCAGAAAACATCATACCGCCCGAATGGAAGAATTTTCTAGAGCGTCAATTTTATGACGTTTTTCTCGAAAAACAAGTGAAAAACATGTAAGAAAGTTTTTGGTCTCGCGCTATAATAAGCGCTACACGCTCCATTTAGCGCTTACTTTTTTGCGCAACATGTCTACTTGAAGAACATACTTTGTTTTGCTAAATACTTCTTATAGTTTTAATCTGGTACACAATACCGCACGAACAATAGATTTTTTCAGGACGCCAATTTTTTGACGTTTTTTCTAAAACCGAATAAAAAAATGAAAGATATGGGGATATATTCAAAGGTCATAGGCGCTATGCGCCTATTTTTTGTTGTAATACCTTGCGCAACATGTCTACTTTTGAATGATACTCTATTTTAAGAAATACTACTTATAGTTTCACCAGAAAACATCATACCGCCCGAATGGAAGAATTTTCTAGAGCGTCAATTTTATGACGTTTTTCTCGAAAAACAAGTGAAAAACATGTAAGAAAGTTTTTGGTCTCGCGCTATAATAAGCGCTACACGCTCCATTTAGCGCTTACTTTTTTGCGCAACATGTCTACTTGAAGAACATACTTTGTTTTGCTAAATACTTCTTATAGTTTTAATCTGGTACACAATACCGCACGAACAATAGATTTTTTCAGGACGCCAATTTTTTGACGTTTTTTCTAAAACCGAATAAAAAAAATGAAAGATATGGGGATATATTAAAAGGTCATAGGCGCTATGCGCCTATTTTTTGTTGTAATACCTTGCGCAACATGTCTACTTTTGAATGATACTCTATTTTAAGAAATACTACTTATAGTTTCACCAGAAAACATCATACCGCCCGAATGGAAGAATTTTCTAGAGCGTCAATTTTATGACGTTTTTCTCGAAAAACAAGTGAAAAACATGTAAGAAAGTTTTTGGTCTCGCGCTATAATAAGCGCTTCACGCTCCATTTAGCGCTTACTTTTTTGCGCAACATGTCTACTTGAAGAACATACTTTGTTTTGCTAAATACTTCTTATAGTTTTAATCTGGTACACAATACCGCACGAACAATAGATTTTTTCAGGACGCCAATTTTTTGACGTTTTTTCTAAAACCGAATAAAAAAAATGAAAGATATGGGGATATATTCAAAGGTCATAGGCGTTATGCGCCTATTTTTTGTTGTAATACCTTGCGCAACATGTCTACTTTTGAATGATACTCTATTTTAAGAAATACTACTTATAGTTTCACCAGAAAACATCATACCGCCCGAATGGAAGAATTTTCTAGAGCGTCAATTTTATGACGTTTTTCTCGAAAAACAAGTGAAAAACATGTAAGAAAGTTTTTGGTCTCGCGCTATAATAAGCGCTACACGCTCCATTTAGCGCTTACTTTTTTGCGCAACATGTCTACTTGAAGAACATACTTTGTTTTGCTAAATACTTCTTATAGTTTTAATCTGGTACACAATACCGCACGAACAATAGATTTTTTCAGGACGCCAATTTTTTGACGTTTTTTCTAAAACCGAATAAAAAAAATGAAAGATATGGGGATATATTAAAAGGTCATAGGCGCTATGCGCCTATTTTTGTTGTAATACCTTGCGCAACATGTCTACTTTTGAATGATACTCTATTTTAAGAAATACTACTTATAGTTTCACCAGAAAACATCATACCGCCCGAATGGAAGAATTTTCTAGAGCGTCAATTTTATGACGTTTTTCTCGAAAAACAAGTGAAAAACATGTAAGAAAGTTTTTGGTCTCGCGCTATAATAAGCACTTCACGCTCCATTTAGCGCTTACTTTTTTGCGCAACATGTCTACTTGAAGAACATACTTTGTTTTGCTAAATACTTCTTATAGTTTTAATCTGGTACACAATACCGCACGAACAATAGATTTTTTCAGGACGCCAATTTTTTGACGTTTTTTCTAAAACCGAATAAAAAAAAATGAAAGATATGGGGATATATTCAAAGGTCATAGGCGCTATGCGCCTATTTTTTGTTGTAATACCTTGCGCAACATGTCTACTTTTGAATGATACTCTATTTTAAGAAATACTACTTATAGTTTCACCAGAAAACATCAAACCGCCCGAATGGAAGAATTTTCTAGAGCGTCAATTTTATGACGTTTTTCTCGAAAAACAAGTGAAAAACATGTAAGAAAGTTTTTGGTCTCGCGCTATAATAAGCGCTACACGCTCCATTTAGCGCTTACTTTTTTGCGCAACATGTCTACTTGAAGAACATACTTTGTTTTGCTAAATACTTCTTATAGTTTTAATCTGGTACACAATACCGCACGAACAATAGATTTTTTCAGGACGCCAATTTTTTGACGTTTTTTCTAAAACCGAATAAAAAAAATGAAAGATATGGGGATATATTCAAAGGTCATAGGCGCTATGCGCCTATTTTTTGTTGTAATACCTTGCGCAACATGTCTACTTTTGAATGATACTCTATTTTAAGAAATACTACTTATAGTTTCACCAGAAAACATCATACCGCCCGAATGGAAGAATTTTCTAGAGCGTCAATTTTATGACGTTTTTCTCGAAAAAACAAGTGAAAAACATGTAAGAAAGTTTTTGGTCTCGCGCTATAATAAGCGCTACACGCTCCATTTAGCGCTTACTTTTTTGCGCAACATGTCTACTTGAAGAACATACTTTGTTTTGCTAAATACTTCTTATAGTTTTAATCTGGTACACAATACCGCACGAACAATAGATTTTTTCAGGACGCCAATTTTTTGACGTTTTTTCTAAAACCGAATAAAAAAATGAAAGATATGGGGATATATTCAAAGGTCATAGGCGCTATGCGCCTATTTTTTGTTGTAATACCTTGTGCAACATGTCTACTTTTGAATGATACTCTATTTTAAGAAATACTACTTATAGTTTCACCAGAAAACATCATACCGCCCGAATGGAAGAATTTTCTAGAGCGTCAATTTTATGACGTTTTTCTCGAAAAACAAGTGAAAAACATGTAAGAAAGTTTTTGGTCTCGCGCTATAATAAGCGCTACACGCTCCATTTAGCACTTACTTTTTTGCGCAACATGTCTACTTGAAGAACATACTTTGTTTTGCTAAATACTTCTTATAGTTTTAATCTGGTACACAATACCGCACGAACAATAGATTTTTTCAGGACGCCAATTTTTTGACGTTTTTTCTAAAACCGAATAAAAAAAATGAAAGATATGGGGATATATTAAAAGGTCATAGGCGCTATGCGCCTATTTTTTGTTGTAATACCTTGCGCAACATGTCTACTTTTGAATGATACTCTATTTTAAGAAATACTACTTATAGTTTCACCAGAAAACATCATACCGCCCGAATGGAAGAATTTTCTAGAGCGTCAATTTTATGACGTTTTTCTCGAAAAACAAGTGAAAAACATGTAAGAAAGTTTTTGGTCTCGCGCTATAATAAGCGCTACACGCTCCATTTAGCGCTTACTTTTTTGCGCAAAATGTCTACTTGAAGAACATACTTTGTTTTGCTAAATACTTCTTATAGTTTTAATCTGGTACACAATACCGCACGAACAATAGATTTTTTCAGGACGCCAATTTTTGACGTTTTTTCTAAAACCGAATAAAAAAAATGAAAGATATGGGGATATATTCAAAGGTCATAGGCGCTATGCGCCTATTTTTTGTTGTAATACCTTGCGCAACATGTCTACTTTTGAATGATACTCTATTTTAAGAAATACTACTTATAGTTTCACCAGAAAACATCATACCGCCCGAATGGAAGAATTTTCTAGAGCGTCAATTTTATGACGTTTTTCTCGAAAAACCAAGTGAAAAACATGTAAGAAAGTTTTTGGTCTCGCGCTATAATAAGCGCTACACGCTCCATTTAGCGCTTACTTTTTTGCGCAACATGTCTACTTGAAGAACATACTTTGTTTTGCTAAATACTTCTTATAGTTTTAATCTGGTACACAATACCGCACGAACAATAGATTTTTTCAGGACGCCAATTTTTTGACGTTTTTTCTAAAACCGAATAAAAAAAATGAAAGATATGGGGATATATTAAAAGGTCATAGGCGCTATGCGCCTATTTTTTGTTGTAATACCTTGCGCAACATGTCTACTTTTGAATGATACTCTATTTTAAGAAATACTACTTATAGTTTCACCAGAAAACATCATACCGCCCGAATGGAAGAATTTTCTAGAGCGTCAATTTTATGACGTTTTTCTCGAAAAACAAGTGAAAAACATGTAAGAAAGTTTTTGGTCTCGCGCTATAATAAGCGCTACACGCTCCATTTAGCGCTTACTTTTTTGCGCAACATGTCTACTTGAAGAACATACTTTGTTTTGCTAAATACTTCTTATAGTTTTAATCTGGTACACAATACCGCACGAACAATAGATTTTTTCAGGACGCCAATTTTTTGACGTTTTTTCTAAAACCGAATAAAAAAAATGAAAGATATGGGGATATATTCAAAGGTCATAGGCGCTATGCGCCTATTTTTTGTTGTAATACCTTGCGCAACATGTCTACTTTTGAATGATACTCTATTTTAAGAAATACTACTTATAGTTTCACCAGAAAACATCATACCGCCCGAATGGAAGAATTTTCTAGAGCGTCAATTTTATGACGTTTTTCTCGAAAAACAAGTGAAAAACATGTAAGAAAGTTTTTGGTCTCGCGCTATAATAAGCGCTACACGCTCCATTTAGCGCTTACTTTTTTGCGCAACATGTCTACTTGAAGAACATACTTTGTTTTGCTAAATACTTCTTATAGTTTTAATCTGGTACACAATACCGCACGAACAATAGATTTTTTCAGGACGCCAATTTTTTGACGTTTTTTCTAAAACCGAATAAAAAAAATGAAAGATATGGGGATATATTAAAAAGTCATAGGCGCTATGCGCCTATTTTTTGTTGTAATACCTTGCGCAACATGTCTACTTTTGAATGATACTCTATTTTAAGAAATACTACTTATAGTTTCACCAGAAAACATCATACCGCCCGAATGGAAGAATTTTCTAGAGCGTCAATTTTATGACGTTTTTCTCGAAAAACAAGTGAAAAACATGTAAGAAAGTTTTTGGTCTCGCGCTATAATAAGCGCTACACGCTCCATTTAGCGCTTACTTTTTTGCGCAACATGTCTACTTGAAGAACATACTTTGTTTTGCTAAATACTTCTTATAGTTTTAATCTGGTACACAATACCGCACGAACAATAGATTTTTTCAGGACGCCAATTTTTTGACGTTTTTTCTAAAACCGAATAAAAAAAATGAAAGATATGGGGATATATTAAAAGGTCATAGGCGCTATGCGCCTATTTTTACTTGTAATACCTTGCGCAACATGTCTACTTTTGAATGATACTCTATTTTAAGAAATACTACTTATAGTTTCACCAGAAAACATCATACCGCCCGAATGGAAGAATTTTCTAGAGCGTCAATTTTATGACGTTTTTCTCGAAAAACAAGTGAAAAACATGTAAGAAAGTTTTTGGTCTCGCGCTATAATAAGCGCTACACGCTCCATTTAGCGCTTACTTTTTTGCGCAACATGTCTACTTGAAGAAAATACTTTGTTTTGCTAAATACTTCTTATAGTTTTAATCTGGTACACAATACCGCACGAACAATAGATTTTTTCAGGACGCCAATTTTTTGACGTTTTTTCTAAAACCGAATACAAAAAAATGAAAGATATGGGGATATATTAAAAGGTCATAGGCGCTATGCGCCTATTTTTTGTTGTAATACCTTGCGCAACATGTCTACTTTTGAATGATACTCTATTTTAAGAAATACTACTTATAGTTTCACCAGAAAACATCATACCGCCCGAATGGAAGAATTTTCTAGAGCGTCAATTTTATGACGTTTTTCTCGAAAAACAAGTGAAAAACATGTAAGAAAGTTTTTGGTCTCGCGCTATAATAAGCGCTACACACTCCATTTAGCGCTTACTTTTTTGCGCAACATGTCTACTTGAAGAACATACTTTGTTTTGCTAAATACTTCTTATAGTTTTAATCTGGTACACAATACCGCACGAACAATAGATTTTTTCAGGACGCCAATTTTTTTACGTTTTTTCTAAAACCGAATAAAAAAAATGAAAGATATGGGGATATATTCAAAGGTCATAGGCGCTATGCGCCTATTTTTTGTTGTAATACCTTGCGCAACATGTCTACTTTTGAATGATACTCTATTTTAAGAAATACTACTTATAGTTTCACCAGAAAACATCATACCGCCCGAATGGAAGAATTTTCTAGAGCGTCAATTTTATGACGTTTTTCTCGAAAAACAAGTGAAAAACATGTAAAAAAGTTTTTGGTCCCGCGCTATAATAAGCGCTACACGCTCCATTTAGCGCTTACTTTTTTGCACAACATGTCTACTTGAAGAACATACTTTGTTTTGCTAAATACTTCTTATAGTTTTAATCTGGTACACAATACCGCACGAACAATAGATTTTTTCAGGACGCCAATTTTTTGACGTTTTTTCTAAAACCGAATAAAAAAAATGAAAGATATGGGGATATATTCAAAGGTCATAGGCGCTATGCGCCTATTTTTTGTTGTAATACCTTGCGCAACATGTCTACTTTTGAATGATACTCTATTTTAAGAAATACTACTTATAGTTTCACCAGAAAACATCATACCGCCCGAATGGAAGAATTTTCTAGAGCGTCAATTTTATGACGTTTTACTCGAAAAACAAGTGAAAAACATGTAAGAAAGTTTTTGGTCTCGCGCTATAATAAGCGCTACACGCTCCATTTAGCGCTTACTTTTTTGCGCAACATGTCTACTTGAAGAACATACTTTGTTTTGCTAAATACTTCTTATAGTTTTAATCTGGTACACAATACCGCACAAACAATAGATTTTTTCAGGACGCCAATTTTTTGACGTTTTTTCTAAAACCGAATAAAAAAATGAAAGATATGGGGATATATTCAAAGGTCATAGGCGCTATGCGCCTATTTTTTGTTGTAATACCTTGCGCAACATGTCTACTTTTGAATGATACTCTATTTTAAGAAATACTACTTATAGTTTCACCAGAAAACATCATACCGCCCGAATGGAAGAATTTTCTAGAGCGTCAATTTTATGACGTTTTTCTCGAAAAACAAGTGAAAAACATGTAAGAAAGTTTTTGGTCTCGCGCTATAATAAGCGCTACACGCTCCATTTAGCGCTTACTTTTTTGCGCAACATGTCTACTTAAAGAACATACTTTGTTTTGCTAAATACTTCTTATAGTTTTAATCTGGTACACAATACCGCACGAACAATAGTTTTTTTCAGGACGCCAATTTTTTGACGTTTTTTCTAAAACCGAATAAAAAAATGAAAGATATGGGGATATATTAAAAGGTCATAGGCGCTATGCGCCTATTTTTTGTTGTAATACCTTGCGCAACATGTCTACTTTTGAATGATACTCTATTTTAAGAAATACTACTTATAGTTTCACCAGAAAACATCATACCGCCCGAATGGAAGAATTTTCTAGAGCGTCAATTTTATGACGTTTTTCTCGAAAAACAAGTGAAAAACATGTAAGAAAGTTTTTGGTCTCGCGCTATAATAAGCGCTACACGCTCCATTTAGCGCTTACTTTTTTGCGCAACATGTCTACTTGAAGAACATACTTTGTTTTGCTAAATACTTCTTATAGTTTTAATCTGGTACACAATACCGCACGAACAATAGATTTTTTCAGGACGCCAATTTTTTGACGTTTTTTCTAAAACCGAATAAAAAAAATGAAAGATATGGGGATATATTCAAAGGTCATAGGCGCTATGCGCCTATTTTTTGTTGTAATACCTAGCGCAACATGTCTACTTTTGAATGATACTCTATTTTAAGAAATACTACTTATAGTTTCACCAGAAAACATCATACCGCCCGAATGGAAGAATTTTCTAGAGCGTCAATTTTATGACGTTTTTCTCGAAAAACAAGTGAAAAACATGTAAGAAAGTTTTTGGTCTCGCGCTATAATAAGCGCTACACGCTCCATTTAGCGCTTACTTTTTTGCGCAACATGTCTACTTGAAGAACATACTTTGTTTTGCTAAATACTTCTTATAGTTTTAATCTGGTACACAATACCGCACGAGCAATAGATTTTTTCAGGACGCCAATTTTTTGACGTTTTTTCTAAAACCGAATAAAAAAAATGAAAGATATGGGGATATATTCAAAGGTCATAGGCGCTATGCGCCTATTTTTTGTTGTAATACCTTGCGCAACATGTCTACTTTTGAATGATACTCTATTTTAAGAAATACTACTTATAGTTTCACCAGAAAACATCATACCGCCCGAATGGAAGAATTTTCTAGAGCGTCAATTTTATGACGTTTTTCTCGAAAAACAAGTGAAAAACATGTAAGAAAGTTTTTGGTCTCGCGCTATAATAAGCGCTACACGCTCCATTTAGCTCTTACTTTTTTGCGCAACATGTCTACTTGAAGAACATACTTTGTTTTGCTAAATACTTCTTATAGTTTTAATCTTGGACACAATACCGCACGAACAATAGATTTTTTCAGGACGCCAATTTTTTGACGTTTTTTTCTAAAACCGAATAAAAAAAATGAAAGATATGGGGATATATTAAAAGGTCATAGGCGCTATGCGCCTATTTTTTGTTGTAATACCTTGCGCAACATGTCTACTTTTGAATGATACTCTATTTTAAGAAATACTACTTATAGTTTCACCAGAAAACATCATACCGCCCGAATGGAAGAATTTTCTAGAGCGTCAATTTTATGACGTTTTTCTCGAAAAACAAGTGAAAAACATGTAAGAAAGTTTTTGGTCTCGCGCTATAATAAGCGCTACACGCTCCATTTAGCGCTTACTTTTTTGCGCAACATGTCTACTTGAAGAACATACTTTGTTTTGCTAAATACTTCTTATAGTTTTAATCTGGTACACAATACCGCACGAACAATAGATTTTTTCAGGACGCCAATTTTTTTACGTTTTTTCTAAAACCGAATAAAAAAAATGAAAGATATGGGGATATATTAAAAGGTCATAGGCGATATGCGCCTATTTTTTGTTGTAATACCTTGCGCAACATGTCTACTTTTGAATGATACTCTATTTTAAGAAATACTACTTATAGTTTCACCAGAAAACATCATACCGCCCGAATGGAAGAATTTTCTAGAGCGTCAATTTTATGACGTTTTTCTCGAAAAACAAGTGAAAAACATGTAAAAAAGTTTTTGGTCTCGCGCTATAATAAGCGCTACACGCTCCATTTAGCGCTTACTTTTTTGCACAACATGTCTACTTGAAGAACATACTTTGTTTTGCTAAATACTTCTTATAGTTTTAATCTGGTACACAATACCGCACGAACAATAGATTTTTTCAGGACGCCAATTTTTTGACGTTTTTTCTAAAACCGAATAAAAAAAAATGAAAGATATGGGGATATATTCAAAGGTCATAGGCGCTATGCGCCTATTTTTTGTTGTAATACCTTGCGCAACATGTCTACTTTTGAATGATACTCTATTTTAAGAAATACTACTTATAGTTTCACCAGAAAACATCATACCGCCCGAATGGAAGAATTTTCTAGAGCGTCAATTTTATGACGTTTTACTCGAAAAACAAGTGAAAAACATGTAAGAAAGTTTTTGGTCTCGCGCTATGATAAGCGCTACACGCTCCATTTAGCGCTTACTTTTTTGCGCAACATGTCTACTTGAAGAACATACTTTGTTTTGCTAAATACTTCTTATAGTTTTAATCTGGTACACAATACCGCACGAACAATAGATTTTTTCAGGACGCCAATTTTTTGACGTTTTTTCTAAAACCGAATAAAAAAATGAAAGATATGGGGATATATTAAAAGGTCATAGGCGCTATGCGCCTATTTTTTGTTGTAATACCTTGCGCAACATGTCTACTTTTGAATGATACTCTATTTTAAGAAATACTACTTATAGTTTCACCAGAAAACATCATACCGCCCGAATGGAAGAATTTTCTAGAGCGTCAATTTTATGACGTTTTTCTCGAAAAACAAGTGAAAAACATGTAAGAAAGTTTTTGGTCTCGCGCTATAATAAGCGCTACACGCTCCATTTAGCGCTTACTTTTTTGCGCAACATGTCTACTTGAAGAACATACTTTGTTTTGCTAAATACTTCTTATAGTTTTAATCTGGTACACAATACCGCACGAACAATAGATTTTTTCAGGACGCCAATTTTTTGACGTTTTTTCTAAAACCGAATAAAAAAAATGAAAGATATGGGGATATATTAAAAGGTCATAGGCGCTATGCGCCTATTTTTTGTTGTAATACCTTGCGCAACATGTCTACTTTTGAATGATACTCTATTTTAAGAAATACTACTTATAGTTTCACCAGAAAACATCATACCGCCCGAATGGAAGAATTTTCTAGAGCGTCAATTTTATGACGTTTTTCTCGAAAAACAAGTGAAAAACATGTAAGAAAGTTTTTGGTCTCGCGCTATAATAAGCGCTACACGCTCCATTTAGCGCTTACTTTTTTGCGCAACATGTCTACTTGAAGAACATACTTTGTTTTGCTAAATACTTCATTTAGTTTTAATCTGGTACACAATACCGCACGAACAATAGATTTTTTCAGGACGCCAATTTTTTGACGTTTTTTCTAAAACCGAATAAAAAAAATGAAAGATATGGGGATATATTAAAAGGTCATAGGCGCTATGCGCCTATTTTTTGTTGTAATACCTTGCGCAACATGTCTACTTTTGAATGAAACTCTATTTTAAGAAATACTACTTATAGTTTCACCAGAAAACATCATACCGCCCGAATGGAAGAATTTTCTAGAGCGTCAATTTTATGACGTTTTTCTCGAAAAACAAGTGAAAAACATGTAAGAAAGTTTTTGGTCTCGCGCTATAATAAGCGCTACACGCTCCATTTAGCGCTTACTTTTTTGCGCAACATGTCTACTTGAAGAACATACTTTGTTTTGCTAAATACTTCTTATAGTTTTAATCTGGTACACAATACCGCACGAACAATAGATTTTTTCAGGACGCCAATTTTTTGACGTTTTTTCTAAAACCGAATAAAAAAAATGAAAGATATGGGGATATATTAAAAGGTCATAGGCGCTATGCGCCTATTTTTTGTTGTAATACCTTGCGCAACATGTCTACTTTTGAATGATACTCTATTTTAAGAAATACTACTTATAGTTTCACCAGAAAACATCATACCGCCCGAATGGAAGAATTTTTTAGAGCGTCAATTTTATGACGTTTTTCTCGAAAAACAAGTGAAAAACATGTAAGAAAGTTTTTGGTCTCGCGCTATAATAAGCGCTACACGCTCCATTTAGCGCTTACTTTTTTGCGCAACATGTCTACTTGAAGAACATACTTTGTTTTGCTAAATACTTCATTTAGTTTTAATCTGGTACACAATACCGCACGAACAATAGATTTTTTCAGGACGCCAATTTTTTGACGTTTTTTCTAAAACCGAATAAAAAAAATGAAAGATATGGGGATATATTAAAAGGTCATAGGCGCTATGCGCCTATTTTTTGTTGTAATACCTTGCGCAACATGTCTACTTTTGAATGATACTCTATTTTAAGAAATACTACTTATAGTTTCACCAGAAAACATCATACCGCCCGAATGGAAGAATTTTCTAGAGCGTCAATTTTATGACGTTTTTCTCGAAAAACAAGTGAAAAACATGTAAGAAAGTTTTTGGTCTCGCGCTATAATAAGCGCTACACGCTCCATTTAGCGCTTACTTTTTTGCGCAACATGTCTACTTGAAGAACATACTTTGTTTTGCTAAATACTTCTTATAGTTTTAATCTGGTACACAATACCGCACGAACAATAGATTTTTTCAGGACGCCAATTTTTTGACGTTTTTTTCTAAAACCGAATAAAAAAAATGAAAGATATGGGGATATATTAAAAGGTCATAGGCGCTATGCGCCTATTTTTACTTGTAATACCTTGCGCAACATGTCTACTTTTGAATGATACTCTATTTTAAGAAATACTACTTATAGTTTCACCAGAAAACATCATACCGCCCGAATGGAAGAATTTTCTAGAGCGTCAATTTTATGACGTTTTTCTCGAAAAACAAGTGAAAAACATGTAAGAAAGTTTTTGGTCTCGCGCTATAATAAGCGCTACACGCTCCATTTAGCGCTTACTTTTTTGCGCAACATGTCTACTTGAAGAAAATACTTTGTTTTGCTAAATACTTCTTATAGTTTTAATCTGGTACACAATACCGCACGAACAATAGATTTTTTCAGGACGCCAATTTTTTGACGTTTTTTCTAAAACCGAATAAAAAAAATGAAAGATATGGGGATATATTAAAAGGTCATAGGCGCTATGCGCCTATTTTTTGTTGTAATACCTTGCGCAACATGTCTACTTTTGAATGATACTCTATTTTAAGAAATACTACTTATAGTTTCACCAGAAAACATCATACCGCCCGAATGGAAGAATTTTCTAGAGCGTCAATTTTATGATGTTTTTCTCGAAAAACAAGTGAAAAACATGTAAAAAAGTTTTTGGTCTCGCGCTATAATAAGCGCTACACGCTCCATTTAGCGCTTACTTTTTTGCACAACATGTCTACTTGAAGAACATACTTTGTTTTGCTAAATACTTCTTATAGTTTTAATCTGGTACACAATACCGCACGAACAATAGATTTTTTCAGGACGCCAATTTTTTGACGTTTTTTCTAAAACCGAATAAAAAAAAATGAAAGATATGGGGATATATTCAAAGGTCATAGGCGCTATGCGCCTATTTTTTGTTGTAATACCTTGCGCAACATGTCTACTTTTGAATGATACTCTATTTTAAGAAATACTACTTATAGTTTCACCAGAAAACATCATACCGCCCGAATGGAAGAATTTTCTAGAGCGTCAATTTTATGACGTTTTACTCGAAAAACAAGTGAAAAACATGTAAGAAAGTTTTTGGTCTCGCGCTATGATAAGCGCTACACGCTCCATTTAGCGCTTACTTTTTTGCGCAACATGTCTACTTGAAGAACATACTTTGTTTTGCTAAATACTTCTTATAGTTTAAATCTGGTACACAATACCGCACGAACAATAGATTTTTTCAGGACGCCAATTTTTTGACGTTTTTTCTAAAACCGAATAAAAAAAATGAAAGATATGGGGATATATTCAAAGGTCATAGGCGCTATGCGCCTATTTTTTGTTGTAATACCTTGCGCAACATGTCTACTTTTGAATGATACTCTATTTTAAGAAATACTACTTATAGTTTCACCAGAAAACATCATACCGCCCGAATGGAAGAATTTTCTAGAGCGTCAATTTTATGACGTTTTTCTCGAAAAACAAGTGAAAAACATGTAAGAAAGTTTTTGGTCTCGCGCTATAATAAGCGCTACACGCTCCATTTAGCGCTTACTTTTTTGCGCAACATGTCTACTTGAAGAACATACTTTGTTTTGCTAAATACTTCTTATAGTTTTAATCTGGTACACAATACCGCACGAACAATAGATTTTTTCAGGACGCCAATTTTTTGACGTTTTTTCTAAAACCGAATAAAAAAAATGAAAGATATGGGGATATATTCAAAGGTCATAGGCGCTATGCGCCTATTTTTTGTTGTAATACCTTGCGCAACATGTCTACTTTTGAATGATACTCTATTTTAAGAAATACTACTTATAGTTTCACCAGAAAACATCATACCGCCCGAATGGAAGAATTTTCTAGAGCGTCAATTTTATGACGTTTTTCTCGAAAAACAAGTGAAAAACATGTAAGAAAGTTTTTGGTCTCGCGCTATAATAAGCGCTACACGCTCCATTTAGCGCTTACTTTTTTGCGCAACATGTCTACTTGAAGAACATACTTTGTTTTGCTAAATACTTCTTATAGTTTTAATCTGGTACACAATACCGCACGAATAATAGATTTTTTCAGGACGCCAATTTTTTGACGTTTTTTCTAAAACCGAATAAAAAAAATGAAAGATATGGGGATATATTAAAAGGTCATAGGCGCTATGCGCCTATTTTTTGTTGTAATACCTTGCGCAACATGTCTACTTTTGAATGATACTCTATTTTAAGAAATACTACTTATAGTTTCACCAGAAAACATCATACCGCCCGAATGGAAGAATTTTCTAGAGCGTCAATTTTATGACGTTTTTCTCGAAAAACAAGTGAAAAACATGTAAGAAAGTTTTTGGTCTCGCGCTATAATAAGCGCTACACGCTCCATTTAGCGCTTACTTTTTTGCGCAACATGTCTACTTGAAGAACATACTTTGTTTTGCTAAATACTTCTTATAGTTTTAATCTGGTACACAATACCGCACGAACAATAGATTTTTTCAGGACGCCAATTTTTTGACGTTTTTTTCTAAAACCGAATAAAAAAAATGAAAGATATGGGGATATATTAAAAGGTCATAGGCGCTATGCGCCTATTTTTACTTGTAATACCTTGCGCAACATGTCTACCTTTGAATGATACTCTATTTTAAGAAATACTACTTATAGTTTCACCAGAAAACATCATACCGCCCGAATGGAAGAATTTTCTAGAGCGTCAATTTTATGACGTTTTTCTCGAAAAACAAGTGAAAAACATGTAAGAAAGTTTTTGGTCTCGCGCTATAATAAGCGCTACACGCTCCATTTAGCGCTTACTTTTTTGCGCAACATGTCTACTTGAAGAAAATACTTTGTTTTGCTAAATACTTCTTATAGTTTTAATCTGGTACACAATACCGCACGAACAATAGATTTTTTCAGGACGCCAATTTTTTGACGTTTTTTCTAAAACCGAATAAAAAAAAATGAAAGATATGGGGATATATTCAAAGGTCATAGGCGCTATGCGCCTATTTTTTGTTGTAATACCTTGCGCAACATGTCTACTTTTGAATGATACTCTATTTTAAGAAATACTACTTATAGTTTCACCAGAAAACATCATACCGCCCGAATGGAAGAATTTTCTAGAGCGTCAATTTTATGACGTTTTACTCGAAAAACAAGTGAAAAACATGTAAGAAAGTTTTTGGTCTCGCGCTATGATAAGCGCTACACGCTCCATTTAGTGCTTACTTTTTTGCGCAACATGTCTACTTGAAGAACATACTTTGTTTTGCTAAATACTTCTTATAGTTTAAATCTGGTACACAATACCGCACGAACAATAGATTTTTTCAGGACGCCAATTTTTTGACGTTTTTTCTAAAACCGAATAAAAAAAATGAAAGATATGGGGATATATTCAAAGGTCATAGGCGCTATGCGCCTATTTTTTGTTGTAATACCTTGCGCAACATGTCTACTTTTGAATGATACTCTATTTTAAGAAATACTACTTATAGTTTCACCAAAAAACATCATACCGCCCGAATGGAAGAATTTTCTAGAGCGTCAATTTTATGACGTTTTTCTCGAAAAACAAGTGAAAAACATGTAAGAAAGTTTTTGGTCTCGCGCTATAATAAGCGCTACACGCTCCATTTAGCGCTTACTTTTTTGCGCAACATGTCTACTTGAAGAACATACTTTGTTTTGCTAAATACTTCTTATAGTTTTAATCTGGTACACAATACCGCACGAACAATAGATTTTTTCAGGACGCCAATTTTTTGACGTTTTTTCTAAAACCGAATAAAAAAAATGACAGATATGGGGATATATTAAAAGGTCATAGGCGCTATGCGCCTATTTTTTGTTGTAATACCTTGCGCAACATGTCTACTTTTGAATGATACTCTATTTTAAGAAATACTACTTATAGTTTCACCAGAAAACATCATACCGCCCGAATGGAAGAATTTTCTAGAGCGTCAATTTTATGACGTTTTTCTCGAAAAACAAGTGAAAAACATGTAAGAAAGTTTTTGGTCTCGCGCTATAATAAGCGCTACACGCTCCATTTAGCGCTTACTTTTTTGCGCAACATGTCTACTTGAAGAACATACTTTGTTTTGCTAAATACTTCTTATAGTTTTAATCTGGTACACAATACCGCACGAACAATAGATTTTTTCAGGACGCCAATTTTTTGACGTTTTTTCTAAAACCGAATAAAAAAAATGAAAGATATGGGGATATATTCAAAGGTCATAGGCGCTATGCGCCTATTTTTTGTTGTAATACCTTGCGCAACATGTCTACTTTTGAATGATACTCTATTTTAAGAAATACTACTTATAGTTTCACCAGAAAACATCATACCGCCCGAATGGAAGAATTTTCTAGAGCGTCAATTTTATGACGTTTTTCTCGAAAAACAAGTGAAAAACCTGTAAGAAAGTTTTTGGTCTCGCGCTATAATAAGCGCTACACGCTCCATTTAGCGCTTACTTTTTTGCGCAACATGTCTACTTGAAGAACATACTTTGTTTTGCTAAATACTTCTTATAGTTTTAATCTGGTACACAATACCGCACGAACAATAGATTTTTTCAGGACGCCAATTTTTTGACGTTTTTTCTAAAACCGAATAAAAAAAATGAAAGATATGGGGATATATTCAAAGGTCATAGGCGCTATGCGCCTATTTTTACTTGTAATACCTTGCGCAACATGTCTACTTTTGAATGATACTCTATTTTAAGAAATACTACTTATAGTTTCACCAGAAAACATCATACCGCCCGAATGGAAGAATTTTCTAGAGCGTCAATTTTATGACGTTTTTCTCGAAAAACAAGTGAAAAACATGTAAGAAAGTTTTTGGTCTCGCGCTATAATAAGCGCTACACGCTCCATTTAGCGCTTACTTTTTTGCGCAACATGTCTACTTGAAGAACATACTTTGTTTTGCTAAATACTTCTTATAGTTTTAATCTGGTACACAATACCGCACGAACAATAGATTTTTTCAGGACGCCAATTTTTTGACGTTTTTTCTAAAACCGAATAAAAAAAATGAAAGATATGGGGATATATTAAAAGGTCATAGGCGCTATGCGCCTATTTTTTGTTGTAATACCTTGCGCAACATGTCTACTTTTGAATGATACTCTATTTTAAGAAATATTACTTATAGTTTCACCAGAAAACATCATACCGCCCGAATGGAAGAATTTTCTAGAGCGTCAATTTTATGACGTTTTTCTCGAAAAACAAGTGAAAAACATGTAAGAAAGTTTTTGGTCTCGCGCTATAATAAGCGCTACACGCTCCATTTAGCGCTTACTTTTTTGCGCAACATGTCTACTTGAAGAACATACTTTGTTTTGCTAATAGTTCTTATAGTTTTAATCTGGTACACAATACCGCACGAACAATAGATTTTTTCAGGACGTCAATTTTTTGACGTTTTTTCTAAAACCGAATAAAAAAAATGAAAGATATGGGGATATATTCAAAGGTCATAGGCGCTATGCGCCTATTTTTTGTTGTAATACCTTGCGCAACATGTCTACTTTTGAATGATACTCTATTTTAAGAAATATTACTTATAGTTTCACCAGAAAACATCATACCGCCCGAATGGAAGAATTTTCTAGAGCGTCAATTTTATGACGTTTTTCTCGAAAAACAAGTGAAAAACATGTAAGAAAGTTTTTGGTCTCGCGCTATAATAAGCGCTACACGCTCCATTTAGCGCTTACTTTTTTGCGCAACATGTCTACTTGAAGAACATACTTTGTTTTGCTAATAGTTCTTATAGTTTTAATCTGGTACACAATACCGCACGAACAATAGATTTTTTCAGGACGCCAATTTTTTGACGTTTTTTCTAAAACCGAATAAAAAAAATGAAAGATATGGGGATATATTAAAAGGTCATAGGCGCTATGCGCCTATTTTTTGTTGTAATACCTTGCGCAACATGTCTACTTTTGAATGATACTCTATTTTAAGAAATATTACTTATAGTTTCACCAGAAAACATCATACCGCCCGAATGGAAGAATTTTCTAGAGCGTCAATTTTATGACGTTTTTCTCGAAAAACAAGTGAAAAACATGTAAGAAAATTTTTGGTCTCGCGCTATAATAAGCGCTACACGCTCCATTTAGCGATTACTTTTTTGCGCAACATGTCTACTTGAAGAACATACTTTGTTTTGCTAAATACTTCTTATAGTTTTAATCTGGTACACAATACCGCACGAACAATAGATTTTTTCAGGACGCCAATTTTTTGACGTTTTTTCTAAAACCGAATAAAAAAAATGAAAGATATGGGGATATATTCAAAGGTCATAGGCGCTATGCGCCTATTTTTTGTTGTAATACCTTGCGCAACATGTCTACTTTTGAATGATACTCTATTTTAAGAAATACTACTTATAGTTTCACCAGAAAACATCATACCGCCCGAATGGAAGAATTTTCTAGAGCGTCAATTTTATGACGTTTTTTTCGAAAAACAAGTGAAAAACATGTAAGAAAGTTTTTGGTCTCGCGCTATAATAAGCGCTACACGCTCCATTTAGCGCTTACTTTTTTGCGCAACATGTCTACTTGAAGAACATACTTTGTTTTGCTAAATACTTCTTATAGTTTTAATCTGGTACACAATACCGCACGAACAATAGATTTTTTCAGGACGCCAATTTTTTGACGTTTTTTCTAAAACCGAATAAAAAAAATGAAAGATATGGGGATATATTCAAAGGTCATAGGCGCTATGCGCCTATTTTTTGTTGTAATACCTTGCGCAACATGTCTACTTTTGAATGATACTCTATTTTAAGAAATACTACTTATAGTTTCACCAGAAAACATCATACCGCCCGAATGGAAGAATTTTCTAGAGCGTCAATTTTATGACGTTTTTCTCGAAAAACAAGTGAAAAACATGTAAGAAAGTTTTTGGTCTCGCGCTATAATAAGCGCTACACGCTCCATTTAGCGCTTACTTTTTTGCGCAACATGTCTACTTGAAGAACATACTTTGTTTTGCTAAATACTGCTGATAGTTTTAATCTGGTACACAATACCGCACGAACAATAGATTTTTTCAGGACGCCAATTTTTTGACGTTTTTTCTAAAACCGAATAAAAAAAATGAAAGATATGGGGATATATTCAAAGGTCATAGGCGCTATGCGCCTATTTTTTGCTGTAATACCTTGCGCAACATGTCTACTTTTGAATGATACTCTATTTTAAGAAATACTACTTATAGTTTCACCAGAAAACATCATACCGCCCGAATGGAAGAATTTTCTAGAGCGTCAATTTTATGACGTTTTTCTCGAAAAACAAGTGAAAAACATGTAAGAAAGTTTTTGGTCTCGCGCTATAATAAGCGCTACACGCTCCATTTAGCGCTTACTTTTTTGCGCAACATGTCTACTTGAAGAACATACTTTGTTTTGCTAAATACTTCTTATAGTTTTAATCTGGTACACAATACCGCACGAACAATAGATTTTTTCAGGACGCCAATTTTTTGACGTTTTTTCTAAAACCGAATAAAAAAATGAAAGATATGGGGATATATTAAAAGGTCATAGGCGCTATGCGCCTATTTTTTGTTGTAATACCTTGCGCAACATGTCTACTTTTGAATGATATTCTATTTTAAGAAATACTACTTATAGTTTCACCAGAAAACATCATACCGCCCGAATGGAAGAATTTTCTAGAGCGTCAATTTTATGACGTTTTTCTCGAAAAACAAGTGAAAAACATGTAAGAAAGTTTTTGGTCTCGCGCTATAATAAGCGCTACACGCTCCATTTAGCGCTTACTTTTTTGCGCAACATGTCTACTTGAAGAACATACTTTGTTTTGCTAAATACTTCTTATAGTTTTAATCTGGTACACAATACCGCACGAACAATAGATTTTTTCAGGACGCCAATTTTTTGACGTTTTTTCTAAAACCGAATAAAAAAAATGAAAGATATGGGGATATATTCAAAGGTCATAGGCGCTATGCGCCTATTTTTTGTTGTAATACCTTGCGCAACATGTCTACTTTTGAATGATACTCTATTTTAAGAAATACTACTTATAGTTTCACCAGAAAACATCATACCGCCCGAATGGAAGAATTTTCTAGAGCGTCAATTTTATGACGTTTTTCTCGAAAAACAAGTGAAAAACATGTAAGAAAGTTTTTGGTCTCGCGCTATAATAAGCGCTACACGCTCCATTTAGCGCTTACTTTTTTGCGCAACATGTCTACTTGAAGAACATACTTTGTTTTGCTAAATACTTCTTATAGTTTTAATCTGGTACACAATACCGCACGAACAATAGATTTTTTCAGGACGCCAATTTTTTGACGTTTTTTCTTAAACCGAATAAAAAAATGAAAGATATGGGGATATATTAAAAGGTCATAGGCGCTATGCGCCTATTTTTTGTTGAAATACCTTGCGCAACATGTCTACTTTTGAATGATACTCTATTTTAAGAAATACTACTTATAGTTTCACCAGAAAACATCATACCGCCCGAATGGAAGAATTTTCTAGAGCGTCAATTTTATGACGTTTTTTTCGAAAAACAAGTGAAAAACATGTAAGAAAGTTTTTGGTCTCGCGCTATAATAAGCGCTACACGCTCCATTTAGCGCTTACTTTTTTGCGCAACATGTCTACTTGAAGAACATACTTTGTTTTGCTAAATACTTCTTATAGTTTTAATCTGGTACACAATACCGCACGAACAATAGATTTTTTCAGGACGCCAATTTTTTGACGTTTTTTCTAAAACCGAATAACAAAAATGAAAGATATGGGGATATATTCAAAGGTCATAGGCGCTATGCGCCTCTTTTTTGTTGTAATACCTTGCGCAACATGTCTACTTTTGAATGATACTCTATTTTAAGAAATACTACTTATAGTTTCACCAGAAAACATCATACCGCCCGAATGGAAGAATTTTCTAGAGCGTCAATTTTATGACGTTTTTCTCGAAAAACAAGTGAAAAACATGTAAGAAAGTTTTTGGTCTCGCGCTATAATAAGCGCTACACGCTCCATTTAGCGCTTACTTTTTTGCGCAACATGTCTACTTGAAGAACATACTTTGTTTTGCTAAATACTTCTTATAGTTTTAATCTGGTACACAATACCGCACGAACAATAGATTTTTTCAGGACGCCAATTTTTTTACGTTTTTTCTAAAACCGAATAACAAAAATGAAAGATATGGGGATATATTCAAAGGTCATAGGCGCTATGCGCCTATTTTTTGTTGTAATACCTTGCGCAACATGTCTACTTTTGAATGATACTCTATTTTAAGAAATACTACTTATAGTTTCACCAGAAAACATCATACCGCCCGAATGGAAGAATTTTCTAGAGCGTCAATTTTATGACGTTTTTCTCGAAAAACAAGTGAAAAACATGTAAGAAAGTTTTTGGTCTCGCGCTATAATAAGCGCTACACGCTCCATTTAGCGCTTACTTTTTTGCGCAACATGTCTACTTGAAGAACATACTTTGTTTTGCTAAATACTTCTTATAGTTTTAATCTGGTACACAATACCGCACGAACAATAGATTTTTTCAGGACGCCAATTTTTTGACGTTTTTTCTAAAACCGAATAAAAAAAAATGAAAGATATGGGGATATATTAAAAGGTCATAGGCGCTATGCGCCTATTTTTTGTTGTAATACCTTGCGCAACATGTCTACTTTTGAATGATACTCTATTTTAAGAAATACTACTTATAGTTTCACCAGAAAACATCATACCGCCCGAATGGAAGAATTTTCTAGAGCGTCAATTTTATGACGTTTTTCTCGAAAAACAAGTGAAAAACATGTAAGAAAGTTTTTGGTCTCGCGCTATAATAAGCGCTACACGCTCCATTTAGCGCTTACTTTTTTGCGCAACATGTCTACTTGAAGAACATACTTTGTTTTGCTAAATACTTCTTATAGTTTTAATCTGGTACACAATACCGCACGAACAATAGATTTTTTCAGGACGCCAATTTTTTGACGTTTTTTCTAAAACCGAATAAAAAAATGAAAGATATGGGGATATATTAAAAGGTCATAGGCGCTATGCGCCTATTTTTTGTTGTAATACCTTGCGCAACATGTCTACTTTTGAATGATACTCTATTTTAAGAAATACTACTTATAGTTTCACCAGAAAACATCATACCGCCCGAATGGAAGAATTTTCTAGAGCGTCAATTTTATGACGTTTTTCTCGAAAAACAAGTGAAAAACATGTAAGAAAGTTTTTGGTCTCGCGCTATAATAAGCGCTACACGCTCCATTTAGCGCTTACTTTTTTGCGCAACATGTCTACTTGAAGAACATACTTTGTTTTGCTAAATACTTCTTATAGTTTTAATCTGGTACACAATACCGCACGAACAATAGATTTTTTCAGGACGCCAATTTTTTGACGTTTTTTCTAAAACCGAATAAAAAAATGAAAGATATGGGGATATATTAAAAGGTCATAGGCGCTATGCGCCTATTTTTTGTTGTAATACCTTGCGCAACATGTCTACTTTTGAATGATACTCTATTTTAAGAAATACTACTTATAGTTTCACCAGAAAACATCATACCGCCCGAATGGAAGAATTTTCTAGAGCGTCAATTTTATGACGTTTTTCTCGAAAAACAAGTGAAAAACATGTAAGAAAGTTTTTGGTCTCGCGCTATAATAAGCGCTACACGCTCCATTTAGCGCTTACTTTTTTGCGCAACATGTCTACTTGAAGAACATACTTTGTTTTGCTAAATACTTCTTATAGTTTTAATCTGGTACACAATACCGCACGAACAATAGATTTTTTCAGGACGCCAATTTTTTGACGTTTTTTCTTAAACCGAATAAAAAAATAAAAGATATGGGGATATATTAAAAGGTCATAGGCGCTATGCGCCTATTTTTTGTTGAAATACCTTGCGCAACATGTCTACTTTTGAATGATACTCTATTTTAAGAAATACTACTTATAGTTTCACCAGAAAACATCATACCGCCCGAATGGAAGAATTTTCTAGAGCGTCAATTTTATGACGTTTTTTTCGAAAAACAAGTGAAAAACATGTAAGAAAGTTTTTGGTCTCGCGCTATAATAAGCGCTACACGCTCCATTTAGCGCTTACTTTTTTGCGCAACATGTCTACTTGAAGAACATACTTTGTTTTGCTAAATACTTCTTATAGTTTTAATCTGGTACACAATACCGCACGAACAATAGATTTTTTCAGGACGCCAATTTTTTGACGTTTTTTCTAAAACCGAATAACAAAAATGAAAGATATGGGGATATATTCAAAGGTCATAGGCGCTATGCGCCTCTTTTTTGTTGTAATACCTTGCGCAACATGTCTACTTTTGAATGATACTCTATTTTAAGAAATACTACTTATAGTTTCACCAGAAAACATCATACCGCCCGAATGGAAGAATTTTCTAGAGCGTCAATTTTATGACGTTTTTCTCGAAAAACAAGTGAAAAACATGTAAGAAAGTTTTTGGTCTCGCGCTATAATAAGCGCTACACGCTCCATTTAGCGCTTACTTTTTTGCGCAACATGTCTACTTGAAGAACATACTTTGTTTTGCTAAATACTTCTTATAGTTTTAATCTGGTACACAATACCGCACGAACAATAGATTTTTTCAGGACGCCAATTTTTTGACGTTTTTTCTAAAACCGAATAAAAAAAATGAAAGATATGGGGATATATTCAAAGGTCATAGGCGCTATGCGCCTATTTTTTGTTGTAATACCTTGCGCAACATGTCTACTTTTGAATGATACTCTATTTTAAGAAATACTACTTATAGTTTCACCAGAAAACATCATACCGCCGGAATGGAAGAATTTTCTAGAGCGTCAATTTTATGACGTTTTTCTCGAAAAACAAGTGAAAAACATGTAAGAAAGTTTTTGGTCTCGCGCTATAATAAGCGCTACACGCTCCATTTAGCGCTTACTTTTTTGCGCAACATGTCTACTTGAAGAACATACTTTGTTTTGCTAAATACTTCTTATAGTTTTAATCTGGTACACAATACCGCACGAACAATAGATTTTTTCAGGACGCCAATTTTTTGACGTTTTTTCTAAAACCGAATAAAAAAAATGAAAGATATGGGGATATATTAAAAGGTCATAGGCGCTATGCGCCTATTTTTTGTTGTAATACCTTGCGCAACATGTCTACTTTTGAATGATACTCTATTTTAAGAAATACTACTTATAGTTTCACCAGAAAACATCATACCGCCCGAATGGAAGAATTTTCTAGAGCGTCAATTTTATGACGTTTTTCTCGAAAAACAAGTGAAAAACATGTAAGAAAGTTTTTGGTCTCGCGCTATAATAAGCCCTACATGCTCCATTTAGCGCTTACTTTTTTGCGCAACATGTCTTCTTGAAGAACATACTTTGTTTTGCTAAATACTTCTTATAGTTTTAATCTGGTACACAATACCGCACGAACAATAGATTTTTTCAGGACGCCAATTTTTTGACGTTTTTTCTAAAACCGAATAAAAAAAATGAAAGATATGGGGATATATTAAAAGGTCATAGGCGCTATGCGCTTTTTTTTTGTTGTAATACCTTGCGCAACATGTCTACTTTTGAATGATACTCTATTTTAAGAAATACTACTTATAGTTTCACCAGAAAACATCATACCGCCTGAATGGAAGAATTTTCTAGAGCGTCAATTTTATGACGTTTTTCTCGAAAAACAAGTGAAAAACATGTAAGAAAGTTTTTGGTCTCGCACTATAATAAGCGCTACACGCTCGATTTAGCGCTTACTTTTTTGCGCAACATGTCTACTTGAAGAACATACTTTGTTTTGCTAAATACTTCTTATAGTTTTAATCTGGTACACAATACCGCACGAACAATAGATTTTTTCAGGACGCCAATTTTTTGACGTTTTTTCTAAAACCGAATAAATAAAATGAAAGATATGGGGATATATTAAAAGGTCATAGGCGCTATGCGCCTATTTTTTGTTGTAATACCTTGCGCAACATGTCTACTTTTGAATGATACTCTATTTTAAGAAATACTACTTATAGTTTCACCAGAAAACATCATACCGCCCGAATGGAAGAATTTTCTAGAGCGTCAATTTTATGACGTTTTTCACGAAAAACAAGTGAAAAACATGTAAGAAAGTTTTTGGTCTCGCGCTATAATAAGCGCTACACGCTCCATTTAGCGCTTACTTTTTTGCGCAACATGTCTACTTGAAGAACATACTTTGTTTTGCTAAATACTTCTTATAGTTTTAATCTGGTACACAATACCGCACGAACAATAGATTTTTTCAGGACGCCAATTTTTTGACGTTTTTTCTAAAACCGAATAAAAAAAATGAAAGATATGGGGATATATTAAAAGGTCATAGGCGCTATGCGCCTATTTTTTGTTGTAATACCTTGCGCAACATGTCTACTTTTGAATGATACTCTATTTTAAGAAATACTACTTATAGTTTCACCAGAAAACATCATACCGCCCGAATGGAAGAATTTTCTAGAGCGTCAATTTTATGACGTTTTTCTCGAAAAACAAGTGAAAAACATGTAAGAAAGTTTTTGGTCTCGCGCTATAATAAGCGCTACACGCTCCATTTAGCGCTTACTTTTTTGCGCAACATGTCTACTTGAAGAACATACTTTGTTTTGCTAAATACTTCTTATAGTTTTAATCTGGTACACAATACCGCACGAACAATAGATTTTTTCAGGACGCCAATTTTTTGACGTTTTTTCTAAAACCGAATAAAAAAAATGAAAGATATGGGGATATATTAAAAGGTCATAGGCGCTATGCGCCTATTTTTTGTTGTAATACCTTGCGCAACATGTCTACTTTTGAATGATACTCTATTTTAAGAAATACTACTTATAGTTTCACCAGAAAACATCATACCGCCCGAATGGAAGAATTTTCTAGAGCGCCAATTTATGACGTTTTTCTCGAAAAACAAGTGAAAAACATGTAAGAAAGTTTTTGGTCTCGCGCTATAATAAGCGCTACACGCTCCATTTAGCGCTTACTTTTTTGTGCAACATGTCTACTTGAAGAACATACTTTGTTTTGCTAAATACTTCTTATAGTTTTAATCTGGTACACAATACCGCACGAACAATAGATTTTTTCAGGACGCCAATTTTTTGACGTTTTTTCTAAAACCGAATAAAAAAAATGAAAGATATGGGGATATATTAAAAGGTCATAGGCGCTATGCGCCTATTTTTTGTTGTAATACCTTGCGCAACATGTCTACTTTTGAATGATACTCTATTTTAAGAAATACTACTTATAGTTTCACCAGAAAACATCATACCGCCCGAATGGAAGAATTTTCTAGAGCGTCAATTTTATGACGTTTTTCTCGAAAAACAAGTGAAAAACGTGTAAGAAAGTTTTTGGTCTCGCGCTATAATAAGCGCTACACGCTCCATTTAGCGCTTACTTTTTTGCGCAACATGTCTACTTGAAGAACATACTTTGTTTTGCTAAATACTTCTTATAGTTTTAATCTGGTACACAATACCGCACGAAAAATAGATTTTTTCAGGACGCCAATTTTTTGACGTTTTTTCTAAAACCGAATAAAAAAAATGAAAGATATGGGGATATATTAAAAGGTCATAGGCGCTATGCGCCTATTTTTTGTTGTAATACCTTGCGCAACATGTCTACTTTTGAATGATACTCTATTTTAAGAAATACTACTTATAGTTTCATCAGAAAACATCATACCGCCCGAATGGAAGAATTTTCTAGAGCGTCAATTTTATGACGTTTTTCTCGAAAAACAAGTGAAAAACATGTAAGAAAGTTTTTGGTCTCGCGCTATAATAAGCGCTACACGCTCCATTTAGCGCTTACTTTTTTGCGCAACATGTCTTCTTGAAGAACATACTTTGTTTTGCTAAATACTTCTTATAGTTTTAATCTGGTACACAATACCGCACGAACAATAGATTTTTTCAGGACGCCAATTTTTTGACGTTTTTTCTAAAACCGAATAAAAAAAATGAAAGATATGGGGATATATTAAAAGGTCATAGGCGCTATGCGCTTTTTTTTTGTTGTAATACCTTGCGCAACATGTCTACTTTTGAATGATACTCTATTTTAAGAAATACTACTTATAGTTTCACCAGAAAACATCATACCGCCCGAATGGAAGAATTTTCTAGAGCGTCAATTTTATGACGTTTTTCTCGAAAAACAAGTGAAAAACATGTAAGAAAGTTTTTGGTTTCGCACTATAATAAGCGCTACACGCTCGATTTAGCGCTTACTTTTTTGCGCAACATGTCTACTTGAAGAACATACTTTGTTTTGCTAAATACTTCTTATAGTTTTAATCTGGTACACAATACCGCACGAACAATAGATTTTTTCAGGACGCCAATTTTTTGACGTTTTTTCTAAAACCGAATAAATAAAATGAAAGATATGGGGATATATTAAAAGGTCATAGGCGCTATGCGCCTATTTTTTGTTGTAATACCTTGCGCAACATGTCTACTTTTGAATGATACTCTATTTTAAGAAATACTACTTATAGTTTCACCAGAAAACATCATACCGCCCGAATGGAAGAATTTTCTAGAGCGTCAATTTTATGACGTTTTTCTCGAAAAACAAGTGAAAAACATGTAAGAAAGTTTTTGGTCTCGCGCTATAATAAGCGCTACACGCTCCATTTAGCGCTTACTTTTTTGCGCAACATGTCTACTTGAAGAACATACTTTGTTTTGCTGAATACTTCTTATAGTTTTAATCTGGTACACAATACCGCACGAACAATAGATTTTTTCAGGACGCCAATTTTTTGACGTTTTTTCTAAAAACCAATAAAAAAAGTGAAAGATATGGGGATATATTCAAAGGTCATAGGCGCTATGCGCCTATTTTTTGTTGTAATACCTTGCGCAACATGTCTACTTTTGAATGATACTCTATTTTAAGAAATACTACTTATAGTTTCACCAGAAAACATCATACCGCCCGAATGGAAGAATTTTCTAGAGCGTCAATTTTATGACGTTTTTCTCGAAAAACAAGTGAAAAACATGTAAGAAAGTTTTTGGTCTCGCGCTATAATAAGCGCTACACGCTCCATTTAGCGCTTACTTTTTTGCACAACATGTCTACTTGAAGAACATACTTTGTTTTGCTAAATACTTCTTATAGTTTTAATCTGGTACACAATACCGCACGAACAATAGATTTTTTCAGGACGCCAATTTTTTGACGTTTTTTTCTAAAACCGAATAAAAAAATGAAAGATATGGGGATATATTAAAAGGTCATAGGCGCTATGCGCCTATTTTTTTTTGTAATACCTTGCGCAACATGTCTACTTTTGAATGATACTCTATTTTAAGAAATACTACTTATAGTTTCACCAGAAAACATCATACCGCCCGAATGGAAGAATTTTCTAGAGCGTCAATTTTATGACGTTTTTCTCGAAAAACAAGTGAAAAACATGTAAGAAAGTTTTTGGTCTCGCGCTATAATAAGCGCTACACGCTCCATTTAGCGCTTACTTTTTTGCGCAACATGTCTACTTGAAGAACATACTTTGTTTTGCTAAATACTTCTTATAGTTTTAATCTGGTACACAATACCGCACGAACAATAGATTTTTTCAGGACGCCAATTTTTTGACGTTTTTTTCTAAAACCGAAAAAAAAAATGAAAGATATGGGGATATATTAAAAGGTCATAGGCGCTATGCGCCTATTTTTTGTTGTAATACCTTGCGCAACATGTCTACTTTTGAATGATACTCTATTTTAAGATATACTACTTATAGTTTCACCAGAAAACATCATACCGCCCGAATGGAAGAATTTTCTAGAGCGTCAATTTTATGACGTTTTTCTCGAAAAACAAGTGAAAAACATGTAAGAAAGTTTTTGGTCTCGCGCTATAATAAGCGCTACACGCTCCATTTAGCGCTTACTTTTTTGCGCAACATGTCTACTTGAAGAACATACTTTGTTTTGCTAAATACTTCTTATAGTTTTAATCTGGTACACAATACCGCACGAACAATAGATTTTTTCAGGACGACAATTTTTTGACGTTTTTTTCTAAAACCGAATAAAAAAATGAAAGATATGGGGATATATTAAAAGGTCATAGGCGCTATGCGCCTATTTTTTGTTGTAATACCTTGCGCAACATGTTTACTTTTGAATGATACTCTATTTTAAGAAATACTACTTATAGTTTCACCAGAAAACATCATACCGCCCGAATGGAAGAATTTTCTAGAGCGTCAATTTTATGACGTTTTTCTCGAAAAACAAGTGAAAAACATGTAAGAAAGTTTTTGGTCTCGTGCTATAATAAGCGCTACACGCTCCATTTAGCGCTTACTTTTTTGCGCAACATGTCTACTTGAAGAACATACTTTGTTTTGCTAAATACTTCTTATAGTTTTAATCTGGTACACAATACCGCACGAACAATAGATTTTTTCAGGACGCCAATTTTTTGACGTTTTTTCTAAAACCGAATAAAAAAAATGAAAGATATGGGGATATATTCAAAGGTCATAGGCGCTATGCGCCTATTTTTTGTTGTAATACCTTGCGCAACATGTCTACTTTTGAATGAAACTCTATTTTAAGAAATACTACTTATAGTTTCACCAGAAAACATCATACCGCCCGAATGGAAGAATTTTCTAGAGCGTCAATTTTATGACGTTTTTCTCGAAAAACAAGTGAAAAACATGTAAGAAAGTTTTTGGTCTCGCGCTATAATAAGCGCTACACGCTCGATTTAGCGCTTACTTTTTTGCGCAACATGTCTACTTGAAGAACATACTTTGTTTTGCTGAATACTTCTTATAGTTTTAATCTGGTACACAATACCGCACGAACAATAGATTTTTTCAGGACGCCAATTTTTTGACGTTTTTTCTAAGAACCAATAAAAAAATGAAAGATATGGGGATATATTCAAAGGTCATAGGCGCTATGCGCCTATTTTTTGTTGTAATACCTTGCGCAACATGTCTACTTTTGAATGATACTCTATTTTAAGAATTACTACTTATAGTTTCACCAGAAAACATCATACCGCCCGAATGGAAGAATTTTCTAGAGCGTCAATTTTATGACGTTTTTCTCGAAAAACAAGTGAAAAACATGTAAGAAAGTTTTTGGTCTCGCGCTATAATAAGCGCTACACGCTCTATTTAGCGCTTACTTTTTTGCGCAACATGTCTACTTGAAGAACATACTTTGTTTTGCTAAATACTTCTTATAGTTTTAATCTGGTACACAATACCGCACGAACAATAGATTTTTTCAGGACGACAATTTTTTGACGTTTTTTTCTAAAACCGAATAAAAAAATGAAAGATATGGGGATATATTAAAAGGTCATAGGCGCTATGCGCCTATTTTTTGTTGTAATACCTTGCGCAACATGTCTACTTTTGAATGATACTCTATTTTAAGAAATACTACTTATAGTTTCACCAGAAAACATCATACCGCCCGAATGGAAGAATTTTCTAGAGCGTCAATTTTATGACGTTTTTCTCGAAAAACAAGTGAAAAACATGTAAGAAAGTTTTTGGTCTCGTGCTATAATAAGCGCTACACGCTCCATTTAGCGCTTACTTTTTTGCGCAACATGTCTACTTGAAGAACATACTTTGTTTTGCTAAATACTTCTTATAGTTTTAATCTGGTACACAATACCGCACGAACAATAGATTTTTTCAGGACGCCAATTTTTTGACGTTTTTTCTAAAACCGAATAAAAAAAATGAAAGATATGGGGATATATTCAAAGGTCATAGGCGCTATGCGCCTATTTTTTGTTGTAATACCTTGCGCAACATGTCTACTTTTGAATGAAACTCTATTTTAAGAAATACTACTTATAGTTTCACCAGAAAACATCATACCGCCCGAATGGAAGAATTTTCTAGAGCGTCAATTTTATGACGTTTTTCTCGAAAAACAAGTGAAAAACATGTAAGAAAGTTTTTGGTCTCGCGCTATAATAAGCGCTACACGCTCGATTTAGCGCTTACTTTTTTGCGCAACATGTCTACTTGAAGAACATACTTTGTTTTGCTGAATACTTCTTATAGTTTTAATCTGGTACACAATACCGCACGAACAATAGATTTTTTCAGGACGCCAATTTTTTGACGTTTTTTCTAAGAACCAATAAAAAAATGAAAGATATGGGGATATATTCAAAGGTCATAGGCGCTATGCGCCTATTTTTTGTTGTAATACCTTGCGCAACATGTCTACTTTTGAATGATACTCTATTTTAAGAATTACTACTTATAGTTTCACCAGAAAACATCATACCGCCCGAATGGAAGAATTTTCTAGAGCGTCAATTTTATGACGTTTTTCTCGAAAAACAAGTGAAAAACATGTAAGAAAGTTTTTGGTCTCGCGCTATAATAAGCGCTACACGCTCTATTTAGCGCTTACTTTTTTGCGCAACATGTCTACTTGAAGAACATACTTTGTTTTGCTAAATACTTCTTATAGTTTTAATCTGGTACACAATACCGCACGAACAATAGATTTTTTCAGGACGCCAATTTTTTGACGTTTTTTCTAAAACCGAATAAAAAAAATGAAAGATATGGGGATATATTCAAAGGTCATAGGCGCTATGCGCCTATTTTTTGTTGTAATACCTTGCGCAACATGTCTACTTTTGAATGATACTCTATTTTAAGAAATACTACTGATAGTTTCACCAGAAAACATCATACCGCCCGAATGGAAGAATTTTCTAGAGCGTCAATTTTATGACGTTTTTCTCGAAAAACAAGTGAAAAACATGTAAGAAAGTTTTTGGTCTCGCGCTATAATAAGCGCTACACGCTCCATTTAGCGCTTACTTTTTTGCGCAACATGTCTACTTGAAGAACATACTTTGTTTTGCTAAATACTTCTTATAGTTTTAATCTGGTACACAATACCGCACGAACAATAGATTTTTTCAGGACGCCAATTTTTTGACGTTTTTGCTAAAACCGAATAAAAAAAATGAAAGATATGGGGATATATTCAAAGGTCATAGGCGCTATGCGCCTATTTTTTGTTGTAATACCTTGCGCAACATGTCTACTTTTGAATGATACTCTATTTTAAGAAATACTACTTATAGTTTCACCAGAAAACATCATACCGCCCGAATGGAAGAATTTTCTAGAGCGTCAATTTTATGACGTTTTTCTCGAAAAACAAGTGAAAAACATGTAAGAAAGTTTTTGGTCTCGCGCTATAATAAGCGCTACACGCTCCATTTAGCGCTTACTTTTTTGCGCAACATGTCTACTTGAAGAACATACTTTGTTTTGCTAAATACTTCTTATAGTTTTAATCTGGTACACAATACCGCACGAACAATAGATTTTTTCAGGACGCCAATTTTTTGACGTTTTTTCTAAAACCGAATAAAAAAAATGAAAGATATGGGGATATATTCAAAGGTCATAGGCGCTATGCGCCTATTTTTTGTTGTAATACCTTGCGCAACATGTCTACTTTTGAATGATACTCTATTTTAAGAAATACTACTTATAGTTTCACCAGAAAACATCATACCGCCCGAATGGAAGAATTTTCTAGAGCGTCAATTTTATGACGTTTTTCTCGAAAAACAAGTGAAAAACATGTAAGAAAGTTTTTGGTCTCGCGCTATAATAAGCGCTACACGCTCCATTTAGCGCTTACTTTTTTGCGCAACATGTCTACTTGAAGAACATACTTTGTTTTGCTAAATACTTCTTATAGTTTTAATCTGGTACACAATACCGCACGAACAATAGATTTTTTCAGGACGCCAATTTTTTGACGTTTTTTTCTAAAACCGAATAAAAAAAATGAAAGATATGGGGATATATTAAAAGGTCATAGGCGCTATGCGCCTATTTTTTGTTGTAATACCTTGCGCAACATGTCTACTTTTGAATGATACTCTATTTTAAGAAATACTACTTATAGTTTCACCAGAAAACATCATACCGCACGAATGGAAGAATTTTCTAGAGCGTCAATTTTATGACGTTTTTCTCGAAAAACAAGTGAAAAACATGTAAGAAAGTTTTTGGTCTCGCGCTATAATAAGCGCTACACGCTCCATTTAGCGCTTACTTTTTTGCGCAACATGTCTACTTGAAGAACATACTTTGTTTTGCTAAATACTTCTTATAGTTTTAATCTGGTACACAATACCGCACGAACAATAGATTTTTTCAGGACGCCAATTTTTTCACGTTTTTTCTAAAACCGAATAAAAAGAATGAAAGATATGGGGATATATTAAAAGGTCATAGGCGCTATGCGCCTATTTTTTGTTGTAATACCTTGCGCAACATGTCTACTTTTGAATGATACTCTATTTTAAGAAATACTACTTATAGTTTCACCAGAAAACATCATACCGCCCGAATGGAAGAATTTTCTAGAGCGTCAATTTTATGACGTTTTTCTCGAAAAACAAGTGAAAAACATGTAAGAAAGTTTTTGGTCTCGCGCTATAATAAGCGCTACACGCTCGATTTAGCGCTTACTTTTTTGCGCAACATGTCTACTTGAAGAACATACTTTGTTTTGCTAAATACTTCTTATAGTTTTAATCTGGTACACAATACCGCACGAACAATAGATTTTTTCAGGACGCCAATTTTTTGACGTTTTTTCTAAAACCGAATAAAAAAAATGAAAGATATGGGGATATATTCAAAGGTCATAGGCGCTATGCGCCTATTTTTTGTTGTAATACCTTGCGCAACATGTCTACTTTTGAATGATACTCTATTTTAAGAAATACTACTTATAGTTTCACCAGAAAACATCATACCGCCCGAATGGAAGAATTTTTTAGAGCGTCAATTTTATGACGTTTTTCTCGAAAAACAAGTGAAAAACATGTAAGAAAGTTTTTGGTCTCGCGCTATAATAAGCGCTACACGCTCCATTTAGCGCTTACTTTTTTGCGCAACATGTCTACTTGAAGAACATACTTTGTTTTGCTAAATACTTCTTATAGTTTTAATCTGGTACACAATACCGCACGAACAATAGATTTTTTCAGGACGCCAATTTTTTGACGTTTTTTCTAAAACCGAATTAAAAAAATGAAAGATATGGGGATATATTCAAAGGTCATAGGCGCTATGCGCCTATTTTTTGTTGTAATAACTTGCGCAACATGTCTACTTTTGAATGATACTCTATTTTAAGAAATACTACTTATAGTTTCACCAGAAAACATCATACCGCCCGAATGGAAGAATTTTCTAGAGCGTCAATTTTATGACGTTTTTCTCGAAAAACAAGTGAAAAACATGTAAGAAAGTTTTTGGTCTCGCGCTATAATAAGCGCTACACGCTCCATTTAGCGCTTACTTTTTTGCGCAACATGTCTACTTGAAGAACATACTTTGTTTTGCTAAATACTTCTTATAGTTTTAATCTGGTACACAATACCGAACGAACAATAGATTTTTTCAGGACGCCAATTTTTTGACGTTTTTTTCTAAAACCGAATAAAAAAAATGAAAGATATGGGGATATATTAAAAGGTCATAGGCGCTATGCGACTATTTTTTGTTGTAATACCTTGCGCAACATGTCTACTTTTGAATGATACTCTATTTTAAGAAATACTACTTATAGTTTCACCAGAAAACATCATACCGCACGAATGGAAGAATTTTCTAGAGCGTCAATTTTATGACGTTTTTCTCGAAAAACAAGTGAAAAACATGTAAGAAAGTTTTTGGTCTCGCGCTATAATAAGCGCTACACGCTCGATTTAGCGCTTACTTTTTTGCGCAACATGTCTACTTGAAGAACATACTTTGTTTTGCTAAATACTTCTTATAGTTTTAATCTGGTACACAATACCGCACGAACAATAGATTTTTTCAGGACGCCAATTTTTTGACGTTTTTTCTAAAACCGAATAAAAAAAATGAAAGATATGGGGATATATTCAAAGGTCATAGGCGCTATGCGCCTATTTTTTGTTGTAATACCTTGCGCAACATGTCTACTTTTGAATGATACTCTATTTTAAGAAATACTACTTATAGTTTCACCAGAAAACATCATACCGCCCGAATGGAAGAATTTTTTAGAGCGTCAATTTTATGACGTTTTTCTCGAAAAACAAGTGAAAAACATGTAAGAAAGTTTTTGGTCTCGCGCTATAATAAGCGCTACACGCTCCATTTAGCGCTTACTTTTTTGCGCAACATGTCTACTTGAAGAACATACTTTGTTTTGCTAAATACTTCTTATAGTTTTAATCTGGTACACAATACCGCACGAACAATAGATTTTTTCAGGACGCCAATTTTTTGACGTTTTTTCTAAAACCGAATTAAAAAAATGAAAGATATGGGGATATATTCAAAGGTCATAGGCGCTATGCGCCTATTTTTTGTTGTAATAACTTGCGCAACATGTCTACTTTTGAATGATACTCTATTTTAAGAAATACTACTTATAGTTTCACCAGAAAACATCATACCGCCCGAATGGAAGAATTTTCTAGAGCGTCAATTTTATGACGTTTTTCTCGAAAAACAAGTGAAAAACATGTAAGAAAGTTTTTGGTCTCGCGCTATAATAAGCGCTACACGCTCCATTTAGCGCTTACTTTTTTGCGCAACATGTCTACTTGAAGAACATACTTTGTTTTGCTAAATACTTCTTATAGTTTTAATCTGGTACACAATACCGAACGAACAATAGATTTTTTCAGGACGCCAATTTTTTGACGTTTTTTTCTAAAACCGAATAAAAAAAATGAAAGATATGGGGATATATTAAAAGGTCATAGGCGCTATGCGACTATTTTTTGTTGTAATACCTTGCGCAACATGTCTACTTTTGAATGATACTCTATTTTAAGAAATACTACTTATAGTTTCACCAGAAAACATCATACCGCACGAATGGAAGAATTTTCTAGAGCGTCAATTTTATGACGTTTTTCTCGAAAAACATGTAAGAAAGTTTTTGGTCTCGCGCTATAATAAGCGCTACACGCTCCATTTAGCGCTTACTTTTTTGCGCAACATGTCTACTTGAAGAACATACTTTGTTTTGCTAAATACTTCTTATAGTTTTAATCTGGTACACAATACCGCACGAACAATAGATTTTTTCAGGACGCCAATTTTTTGACGTTTTTTCTAAAACCGAATAAAAAAAATGAAAGATATGGGGATATATTAAAAGGTCATAGGCGCTATGCGCCTATTTTTTGTTGTAATACCTTGCGCAACATGTCTACTTTTGAATGATGCTCTATTTTAAGAAATACTACTTATAGTTTCATCAGAAAACATCAAACCGCCCGAATGGAAGAATTTTCTAGAGCGTCAATTTTATGACGTTTTTCTCGAAAAACAAGTGAAAAACATGTAAGAAAGTTTTTGGTCTCGCGCTATAATAAGCGCTACACGCTCCATTTAGCGCTTACTTTTTTGCGCAACATGTCTACTTGAAGAACATACTTTGTTTTGCTAAATACTTCTTATAGTTTTAATCTGGTACACAATACCGCACGAACAATAGATTTTTTCAGGACGCCAATTTTTTGACGTTTTTTCTAAAACCGAATAAAAAAAATGAAAGATATGGGGATATATTAAAAGGTCATAGGCGCTATGCGCCTATTTTTTGTTGTAATACCTTGCGCAACATGTCTACTTTTGAATGATACTCTATTTTAAGAAATACTACTTATAGTTTCACCAGAAAACATCATACCGCCCGAATGGAAGAATTTTCTAGAGCGTCAATTTTATGACGTTTTTCTCGAAAAACAAGTGAAAAACATGTAAGAAAGTTTTTGGTCTCGCGCTATAATAAGCGCTACACGCTCCATTTAGCGCTTACTTTTTTGCGCAACATGTCTACTTGAAGAACATACTTTGTTTTGCTAAATACTTCTTATAGTTTTAATCTGGTACACAATACCGCACGAACAATAGATTTTTTCAGGACGCCAATTTTTTCACGTTTTTTCTAAAACCGAATAAAAAGAATGAAAGATATGGGGATATATTCAAAGGTCATAGGCGCTATGCGCCTATTTTTTGTTGTAATACCTTGCGCAACATGTCTACTTTTGAATGATACTCTATTTTAAGAAATACTACTTATAGTTTCACCAGAAAACATCATACCGCCCGAATGGAAGAATTTTCTAGAGCGTCAATTTTATGACGTTTTTCTCGAAAAACAAGTGAAAAACATGTAAGAAAGTTTTTGGTCTCGCGCTATAATAAGCGCTACACGCTCCATTTAGCGCTTACTTTTTTGCGCAACATGTCTACTTGAAGAACATACTTTGTTTTGCTAAATACTTCTTATAGTTTTAATCTGGTACACAATACCGCACGAACAATAGATTTTTTCAGGACGCCAATTTTTTGACGTTTTTTTCTAAAACCGAATAAAAAAAATGAAAGATATGGGGATATATTAAAAGGTCATAGGCGCTATGCGCCTATTTTTTGTTGTAATACCTTGCGCAACATGTCTACTTTTGAATGATACTCTATTTTAAGAAATACTACTTATAGTTTCACCAGAAAACATCATACCGCACGAATGGAAGAATTTTCTAGAGCGTCAATTTTATGACGTTTTTCTCGAAAAACAAGTGAAAAACATGTAAGAAAGTTTTTGGTCTCGCGCTATAATAAGCGCTACACGCTCCATTTAGCGCTTACTTTTTTGCGCAACATGTCTACTTGAAGAACATACTTTGTTTTGCTAAATACTTCTTATAGTTTTAATCTGGTACACAATACCGCACGAACAATAGATTTTTTCAGGACGCCAATTTTTTCACGTTTTTTCTAAAACCGAATAAAAAGAATGAAAGATATGGGGATATATTAAAAGGTCATAGGCGCTATGCGCCTATTTTTTGTTGTAATACCTTGCGCAACATGTCTACTTTTGAATGATACTCTATTTTAAGAAATACTACTTATAGTTTCACCAGAAAACATCATACCGCCCGAATGGAAGAATTTTCTAGAGCGTCAATTTTATGACGTTTTTCTCGAAAAACAAGTGAAAAACATGTAAGAAAGTTTTTGGTCTCGCGCTATAATAAGCGCTACACGCTCGATTTAGCGCTTACTTTTTTGCGCAACATGTCTACTTGAAGAACATACTTTGTTTTGCTAAATACTTCTTATAGTTTTAATCTGGTACACAATACCGCACGAACAATAGATTTTTTCAGGACGCCAATTTTTTGACGTTTTTTCTAAAACCGAATAAAAAAAATGAAAGATATGGGGATATATTCAAAGGTCATAGGCGCTATGCGCCTATTTTTTGTTGTAATACCTTGCGCAACATGTCTACTTTTGAATGATACTCTATTTTAAGAAATACTACTTATAGTTTCACCAGAAAACATCATACCGCCCGAATGGAAGAATTTTTTAGAGCGTCAATTTTATGACGTTTTTCTCGAAAAACAAGTGAAAAACATGTAAGAAAGTTTTTGGTCTCGCGCTATAATAAGCGCTACACGCTCCATTTAGCGCTTACTTTTTTGCGCAACATGTCTACTTGAAGAACATACTTTGTTTTGCTAAATACTTCTTATAGTTTTAATCTGGTACACAATACCGCACGAACAATAGATTTTTTCAGGACGCCAATTTTTTGACGTTTTTTCTAAAACCGAATTAAAAAAATGAAAGATATGGGGATATATTCAAAGGTCATAGGCGCTATGCGCCTATTTTTTGTTGTAATAACTTGCGCAACATGTCTACTTTTGAATGATACTCTATTTTAAGAAATACTACTTATAGTTTCACCAGAAAACATCATACCGCCCGAATGGAAGAATTTTCTAGAGCGTCAATTTTATGACGTTTTTCTCGAAAAACAAGTGAAAAACATGTAAGAAAGTTTTTGGTCTCGCGCTATAATAAGCGCTACACGCTCCATTTAGCGCTTACTTTTTTGCGCAACATGTCTACTTGAAGAACATACTTTGTTTTGCTAAATACTTCTTATAGTTTTAATCTGGTACACAATACCGAACGAACAATAGATTTTTTCAGGACGCCAATTTTTTGACGTTTTTTTCTAAAACCGAATAAAAAAAATGAAAGATATGGGGATATATTAAAAGGTCATAGGCGCTATGCGACTATTTTTTGTTGTAATACCTTGCGCAACATGTCTACTTTTGAATGATACTCTATTTTAAGAAATACTACTTATAGTTTCACCAGAAAACATCATACCGCACGAATGGAAGAATTTTCTAGAGCGTCAATTTTATGACGTTTTTCTCGAAAAACATGTAAGAAAGTTTTTGGTCTCGCGCTATAATAAGCGCTACACGCTCCATTTAGCGCTTACTTTTTTGCGCAACATGTCTACTTGAAGAACATACTTTGTTTTGCTAAATACTTCTTATAGTTTTAATCTGGTACACAATACCGCACGAACAATAGATTTTTTCAGGACGCCAATTTTTTGACGTTTTTTCTAAAACCGAATAAAAAAAATGAAAGATATGGGGATATATTAAAAGGTCATAGGCGCTATGCGCCTATTTTTTGTTGTAATACCTTGCGCAACATGTCTACTTTTGAATGATGCTCTATTTTAAGAAATACTACTTATAGTTTCATCAGAAAACATCAAACCGCCCGAATGGAAGAATTTTCTAGAGCGTCAATTTTATGACGTTTTTCTCGAAAAACAAGTGAAAAACATGTAAGAAAGTTTTTGGTCTCGCGCTATAATAAGCGCTACACGCTCCATTTAGCGCTTACTTTTTTGCGCAACATGTCTACTTGAAGAACATACTTTGTTTTGCTAAATACTTCTTATAGTTTTAATCTGGTACACAATACCGCACGAACAATAGATTTTTTCAGGACGCCAATTTTTTGACGTTTTTTCTAAAACCGAATAAAAAAAATGAAAGATATGGGGATATATTAAAAGGTCATAGGCGCTATGCGCCTATTTTTTGTTGTAATACCTTGCGCAACATGTCTACTTTTGAATGATACTCTATTTTAAGAAATACTACTTATAGTTTCACCAGAAAACATCATACCGCCCGAATGGAAGAATTTTCTAGAGCGTCAATTTTATGACGTTTTTCTCGAAAAACAAGTGAAAAACATGTAAGAAAGTTTTTGGTCTCGCGCTATAATAAGCGCTACACGCTCCATTTAGCGCTTACTTTTTTGCGCAACATGTCTACTTGAAGAACATACTTTGTTTTGCTAAATACTTCTTATAGTTTTAATCTGGTACACAATACCGCACGAACAATAGATTTTTTCAGGACGCCAATTTTTTGACGTTTTTTTCTAAAACCGAATAAAAAAAATGAAAGATATGGGGATATATTAAAAGGTCATAGGCGCTATGCGCCTATATTTTGTTGTAATACCTTGCGCAACATGTCTACTTTTGAATGATACTCTATTTTAAGAAATACTACTTATAGTTTCACCAGAAAACATCATACCGCCCGAATGGAAGAATTTTCTAGAGCGTCAATTTTATGACGTTTTTCTCGAAAAACAAGTGAAAAACATGTAAGAAAGTTTTTGGTCTCGCGCTATAATAAGCGCTACACGCTCGATTTAGCGCTTACTTTTTTGCGCAACATGTCTACTTGAAGAACATACTTTGTTTTGCTGAATACTTCTTATAGTTTTAATCTGGTACACAATACCGCACGAACAATAGATTTTTTCAGGACGCCAATTTTTTGACGTTTTTTCTAAAAACCAATAAAAAAAATGAAAGATATGGGGATATATTAAAAGGTCATAGGCGCTATGCGCCTATATTTTGTTGTAATACCTTGCGCAACATGTCTACTTTTGAATGATACTCTATTTTAAGAAATACTACTTATAGTTTCACCAGAAAACATCATACCGCCCGAATTGAAGAATTTTCTAGAGCGCCAATTTTATGACGTTTTTCTCGAAAAACAAGTGAAAAACATGTAAGAAAGTTTTTGGTCTCGCGCTATAATAAGCGCTACACGCTCCATTTAGCGCTTACTTTTTTGCGCAACATGTCTACTTGAAGAACATACTTTGTTTTGCTAAATACTTCTTATAGTTTTAATCTGGTACACAATACCGCACGAACAATAGATTTTTTCAGGACGCCAATTTTTTGACGTTTTTTCTAAAACCGAATAAAAAAAATGAAAGATATGGGGATATATTAAAAGATCATAGGCGCTATGCGCCTATTTTTTGTTGTAATACCTTGCGCAACATGTCTACTTTTGAATGATACTCTATTTTAAGAAATACTACTTATAGTTTCACCAGAAAACATCATACCGCCCGAATGGAAGAATTTTCTAGAGCGTCAATTTTATGACGTTTTTCTCGAAAAACAAGTGAAAAACATGTAAGAAAGTTTTTGGTCTCGCGCTATAATAAGCGCTACACACTCGATTTAGCGCTTACTTTTTTGCGCAACATGTCTACTTGAAGAACATACTTTGTTTTGCTAAATACTTCTTATAGTTTTAATCTGGTACACAATACCGCACGAACAATAGATTTTTTCAGGACGCCAATTTTTTGACGTTTTTTCTAAAACCGAATAAAAAAAATGAAAGATATGGGGATATATTAAAAGGTCATAGGCGCTATGCGCCTATTTTTTGTTGTAATACCTTGCGCAACATGTCTACTTTTGAATGATACTCTATTTTAAGAAATACTACTTATAGTTTCACCAGAAAACATCATACCGCCCGAATGGAAGAATTTTCTAGAGCGTCAATTTTATGACGTTTTTCTCGAAAAACAAGTGAAAAACATGTAAGAAAGTTTTTGGTCTCGCGCTATAATAAGCGCTACACGCTCCATTTAGCGCTTACTTTTTTGCGCAACATGTCTACTTGAAGAACATACTTTGTTTTGCTAAATACTTCTTATAGTTTTAATCTGGTACACAATACCGCACGAACAATAGATTTTTTCAGGACGCCAATTTTTTGACGTTTTTTCTAAAACCGAATAAAAAAAAATGAAAGATATGGGGATATATTAAAAGGTCATAGGCACTATGCGCCTATTTTTTGTTGTAATACCTTGCGCAACATGTCTACTTTTGAATGATACTCTATTTTAAGAAATACTACTTATAGTTTCACCAGAAAACATCATACCGCCCGAATGGAAGAATTTTCTAGAGCGTCAATTTTATGACGTTTTTCTCGAAAAACAAGTGAAAAACATGTAAGAAAGTTTTTGGTCTCGCGCTATAATAAGCGCTACACACTCGATTTAGCGCTTACTTTTTTGCGCAACATGTCTACTTGAAGAACATACTTTGTTTTGCTAAATACTTCTTATAGTTTTAATCTGGTACACAATACCGCACGAACAATAGATTTTTTCAGGACGCCAATTTTTTGACGTTTTTTCTAAAACCGAATAAAAAAAATGAAAGATATGGGGATATATTAAAAGGTCATAGGCGCTATGCGCCTATTTTTTGTTGTAATACCTTGCGCAACATGTCTACTTTTGAATGATACTCTATTTTAAGAAATACTACTTATAGTTTCACCAGAAAACATCATACCGCCCGAATGGAAGAATTTTCTAGAGCGTCAATTTTATGACGTTTTTCTCGAAAAACAAGTGAAAAACATGTAAGAAAGTTTTTGGTCTCGCGCTATAATAAGCGCTACACGCTCCATTTAGCGCTTACTTTTTTGCGCAACATGTCTACTTGAAGAACATACTTTGTTTTGCTAAATACTTCTTATAGTTTTAATCTGGTACACAATACCGCACGAACAATAGATTTTTTCAGGACGCCAATTTTTTGACGTTTTTTCTAAAACCGAATAAAAAAAATGAAAGATATGGGGATATATTAAAAGGTCATAGGCGCTATGCGCCTATTTTTTGTTGTAATACCTTGCGCAACATGTCTACTTTTGAATGATACTCTATTTTAAGAAATACTACTTATAGTTTCACCAGAAAACATCATACCGCCCGAATGGAAGAATTTTCTAGAGCGTCAATTTTATGACGTTTTTCTCGAAAAACAAGTGAAAAACATGTAAGAAAGTTTTTGGTCTCGCGCTATAATAAGCGCTACACGCTCCATTTAGCGCTTACTTTTTTGCGCAACATGTCTACTTGAAGAACATACTTTGTTTTGCTAAATACTTCTTATAGTTTTAATCTGGTACACAATACCGCACGAACAATAGATTTTTTCAGGACGCCAATTTTTTGACGTTTTTTCTAAAACCGAATAAAAAAAATGAAAGATATGGGGATATATTAAAAGGTCATAGGCGCTATGCGCCTATTTTTTGTTGTAATACCTTGCGCAACATGTCTACTTTTGAATGATACTCTATTTTAAGAAATACTACTTATAGTTTCACAAGAAAACATCATACCGCCCGAATGGAAGAATTTTCTAGAGCGCCAATTTTATGACGTTTTTCTCGAAAAACAAGTGAAAAACATGTAAGAAAGTTTTTGGTCTCGCGCTATAATAAGCGCTACACGCTCCATTTAGCGCTTACTTTTTGCGCAACATGTCTACTTGAAGAACATACTTTGTTTTGCTAAATACTTCTTATAGTTTTAATCTGGTACACAATACCGCACGAACAATAGATTTTTTCAGGACGCCAATTTTTTGACGTTTTTTCTAAAACCGAATAAAAAAATGAAAGATATGGGGATATATTCAAAGGTCATAGGCGCTATGCGCCTATTTTTTGTTGTAATACCTTGCGCAACATGTCTACTTTTGAATGATACTCTATTTTAAGAAATACTACTTATAGTTTCACCAGAAAACATCATACCGCCCGAATGGAAGAATTTTCTAGAGCGTCAATTTTATGACGTTTTTCTCGAAAAACAAGTGAAAAACATGTAAGAAAGTTTTTGGTCTCGCGCTATAATAAGCGCTACACGCTCCATTTAGCGCTTACTTTTTTGCGCAACATGTCTACTTGAAGAACATACTTTGTTTTGCTAAATACTTCTTATAGTTTTAATCTGGTACACAATACCGCACGAACAATAGATTTTTTCAGGACGCCAATTTTTTGACGTTTTTTCTAAAACCGAATAAAAAAAATGAAAGATATGGGGATATATTCAAAGGTCATAGGCGCTATGCGCCTATTTTTTGTTGTAATACCTTGCGCAACATGTCTACTTTTGAATGATACTCTATTTTAAGAAATACTACTTATAGTTTCACCAGAAAACATCATACCGCCCGAATGGAAGAATTTTCTAAAGCGTCAATTTTATGACGTTTTTCTCGAAAAACAAGTGAAAAACATGTAAGAAAGTTTTTGGTCTCGCGCTATAATAAGCGCTACACGCTCCATTTAGCGCTTACTTTTTTGCGCAACATGTCTACTTGAAGAACATACTTTGTTTTGCTAAATACTTCTTATAGTTTTAATCTGGTACACAATACCGCACGAACAATAGATTTTTTCAGGACGCCAATTTTTTGACGTTTTTTCTAAAACCGAATAAAAAAAATGAAAGATATGGGGATATATTCAAAGGTCATAGGCGCTATGCGCCTATTTTTTATTGTAATATCTTGCGCAACATGTCTACTTTTGAATGATACTCTATTTTAAGAAATACTACTTATAGTTTCACCAGAAAACATCATACCGCCCGAATGGAAGAATTTTCTAGAGCGTCAATTTTATGACGTTTTTCTCGAAAAACAAGTGAAAAACATGTAAGAAACTTTTTGGTCTCGCGCTATAATAAGCGCTACACGCTCCATTTAGCGCTTACTTTTTTGCGCAACATGTCTACTTGAAGAACATACTTTGTTTTGCTAAATACTTCTTATAGTTTTAATCTGGTACACAATACCGCACGAACAATAGATTTTTTCAGGACGCCAATTTTTTGACGTTTTTTCTAAAACCGAATAAAAAAAATGAAAGATATGGGGATATATTCAAAGGTCATAGGCGCTATGCGCCTATTTTTTGTTGTAATACCTTGCGCAACATGTCTACTTTTGAATGATACTCTATTTTAAGAAATACTACTTATAGTTTCACCAGAAAACATCATACCGCCCGAATGGAAGAATTTTCTAAAGCGTCAATTTTATGACGTTTTTCTCGAAAAACAAGTGAAAAACATGTAAGAAAGTTTTTGGTCTCGCGCTATAATAAGCGCTACACGCTCCATTTAGCGCTTACTTTTTTGCGCAACATGTCTACTTGAAGAACATACTTTGTTTTGCTAAATACTTCTTATAGTTTTAATCTGGTACACAATACCGCACGAACAATAGATTTTTTCAGGACGCCAATTTTTTGACGTTTTTTCTAAAACCGAATAAAAAAAATGAAAGATATGGGGATATATTCAAAGGTCATAGGCGCTATGCGCCTATTTTTTGTTGTAATACCTTGCGCAACATGTCTACTTTTGAATGATACTCTATTTTAAGAAATACTACTTATAGTTTCACCAGAAAACATCATACCGCCCGAATGGAAGAATTTTCTAGAGCGTCAATTTTATGACGTTTTTCTCGAAAAACAAGTGAAAAACATGTAAGAAAGTTTTTGGTCTCGCGCTATAATAAGCGCTACACGCTCCATTTAGCGCTTACTTTTTTGCGCAACATGTCTACTTGAAGAACATACTTTGTTTTGCTAAATACTTCTTATAGTTTTAATCTGGTACACAATACCGCACGAACAATAGATTTTTTCAGGACGCCAATTTTTTGACGTTCTTTCTAAAACCGAATAAAAAAAATGAAAGATATGGGGATATATTCAAAGGTCATAGGCGCTATGCGCCTATTTTTTGTTGTAATACCTTGCGCAACATGTCTACTTTTGAATGATACTCTATTTTAAGAAATACTACTTATAGTTTCACCAGAAAACATCATACCGCCCGAATGGAAGAATTTTCTAGAGCGTCAATTTTATGACGTTTTTCTCAAAAAACAAGTGAAAAACATGTAAGAAAGTTTTTGGTCTCGCGCTATAATAAGTGCTACACGCTCCATTTAGCGCTTACTTTTTTGCGCAACATGTCTACTTGAAGAACATACTTTGTTTTGCTAAATACTTCTTATAGTTTTAATCTGGTACACAATACCGCACGAACAATAGATTTTTTCAGGACGCCAATTTTTTGACGTTTTTTCTAAAACCGAATAAAAAAAATGAAAGATATGGGGATATATTCAAAGGTCATAGGCGCTATGCGCCTATTTTTTGTTGTAATACCTTGCGCAACATGTCTACTTTTGAATGATACTCTATTTTAAGAAATACTACTTATAGTTTCACCAGAAAACATCATACCGCCCGAATGGAAGAATTTTCTAGAGCGTCAATTTTATGACGTTTTTCTCGAAAAACAAGTGAAAAACATGTAAGAAAGTTTTTGGTCTCGCGCTATAATAAGCGCTACACGCTCCATTTAGCGCTTACTTTTTTGCGCAACATGTCTACTTGAAGAACATACTTTGTTTTGCTAAATACTTCTTATAGTTTTAATCTGGTACACAATACCGCACGAACAATAGATTTTTTCAGGACGCCAATTTTTTGACGTTCTTTCTAAAACCGAATAAAAAAAATGAAAGATATGGGGATATATTCAAAGGTCATAGGCGCTATGCGCCTATTTTTTGTTGTAATACCTTGCGCAACATGTCTACTTTTGAATGATACTCTATTTTAAGAAATACTACTTATAGTTTCACCAGAAAACATCATACCGCCCGAATGGAAGAATTTTCTAGAGCGTCAATTTTATGACGTTTTTCTCAAAAAACAAGTGAAAAACATGTAAGAAAGTTTTTGGTCTCGCGCTATAATAAGTGCTACACGCTCCATTTAGCGCTTACTTTTTTGCGCAACATGTCTACTTGAAGAACATACTTTGTTTTGCTAAATACTTCTTATAGTTTTAATCTGGTACACAATACCGCACGAACAATAGATTTTTTCAGGACGCCAATTTTTTGACGTTTTTTCTAAAACCGAATAAAAAAAAATGAAAGATATGGGGATATATTAAAAGGTCACAGGCGCTATACGCCTATTTTTTGTTGTAATACCTTGCGCAACATGTCTACTTTTAAATGATACTCTATTTTAAGAAATACTACTTATAGTTTCACCAGAAAACATCATACCGCCCGAATGGAAGAATTTTCTAGAGCGTCAATTTTATGACGTTTTTCTCGAAAAACAAGTGAAAAACATGTAAGAAAGTTTTTGGTCTCGCGCTATAATAAGCACTACACGCTCCATTTAGCGCTTACTTTTTAGTGCAACATGTCTACTTGAAGAACATTCTTTGTTTTGCTAAATACTTCTTATAGTTTTAATCTGGTACACAATACCGCACGAACAATAGATTTTTTCAGGACGCCAATTTTTTGACGTTTTTTCTAAAACCGAATAAAAAAATGAAAGATATGGGGATATATTAAAAGGTCACAGGCGCTATACGCCTATTTTTTGTTGTAATACCTTGCACAACATGTCTACTTTTAAATGATACTCTATTTTAAGAAATACTACTTATAGTTTCACCAGAAAACATCATACCGCCCGAATGGAAGAATTTTCTAGAGCGTCAATTTTATGACGTTTTTCTCGAAAAACAAGTGAAAAACATGTAAGAAAGTTTTTGGTATCGCGCTATAATAAGCGCTACACGCTCCATTTAGCGCTTACTTTTTCGCGCAACATGTCTACTTGAAGAACATACTTTGATTTGCTAAATACTTCTTATAGTTTTAATCTGGTACACAATACCGCACAAACAATAGATTTTTTCAGGACGCCAATTTTTTGACGTTTTTTCTAAAACTGAATAAAAAAATGAAAGATATGGGGATATATTAAAAGGTCACAGGCGCTTTGCGCCTATTTTTTGTTGTAATACCTTGCACAACATGTCTATTTTTAAATGATACTCTATTTTAAGAAATACTACTTATAGTTTCACCAGAAAACATCATACCGCCCGAATGGAAGAATTTTCTAGAGCGTCAATTTTATGACGTTTTTCTCGAAAACAAGTGAAAAACATGTAAGAAAGTTTTTGGTCTCGCGCTATAATAAGCGCTACACGCTCCATTTAGCGCTTACTTTTTCGCGCAACATGTCTACTTGAAGAACATACTTTGTTTTGCTAAATACTTCTTATAGTTTTAATCTGGTACACAATACCGCACGAACAATAGATTTTTTCAGGACGCCAATTTTTTGACGTTTTTTCTAAAACCAAATAAAAAAAATGAAAGATATGGGGATATATTAAAAGGTCACAGGCGCTATACGCCTATTTTTTGTTGTAATACCTTGCGCAACATGTCTACTTTTAAATGATACTCTATTTTAAGAAATACTACTTATAGTTTCACCAGAAAACATCATACCGCCCGAATGGAAGAATTTTCTAGAGCGTCAATTTTATGACGTTTTTCTCGAAAAACAAGTGATAAAAAGTTTTTGGTATCGCGCTATAATAAGCGCTACACGCTCCATTTAGCGCTTACTTTTCAGGACGCCATGTTTTTCAATGATACTCTATAATGCTAATAAACAAGAATGTCCGCCTGTAAATTAAACATACGTCCACTGGCATAAATTCAGCGCAAATTTCTTCCCAAATTTTAAACGTAGGGAAAAAACTTTAATATGGTTTTTATTTTTCTATCAAGTTACAATTTTTGACGGTAAAACATTTTTTGTATGCATTTTTAAAGTAAACTTACCAATTATCTATTATATAAAATCTTTTAAATATATAACATAATAAATAGAAAAGTTTTGTGGTTTTTTTGTAATGTCTGAAAACAGGGGAGATAATTTGAAACATTTCTAAAAAGCGGGGATAATTCCGGAACGATGACGGCTATAGCGTTTCCGCATCACTTAATTAGATTAATTAGCACACTGTAGACATAATTGCATATGTGCTAATGAAATTTTCAAAGGCCAAAACCATCCTCTATTTTTGATATAAGAAGCTTAGTCGTAGCGTTTGTTGTTTAGGCTGCAACCCGGCTTACAAAAAAAACCGCTTTGTTATTTTAGTCGTATAGATACTACTTATAGTTTCACCAGAAAACATCATACCATCCGAATGGTTGAATTTTCCAGAGCGTCAATTTTATGACGTTTTTCTCGAAAAACATGTAAGAAATTATTTGGTACCGCGCTTTTATAAGCGCTTCATGCTCCATTTAGCGCTTACCTTTTTGCGCAACATGTCTACTTTCAGAACATTATTCGTTTTACTTAATACTTCTTTTATTTTTAATCTGGTACACAATACCACACGAACGGTAGGTTGTTTTTTTTTTCAGGACGACAATTTTTTGACGTTTTTTCTAAAACCTAATAAAATGTTAAAGATATGGGGATTTATTAATAGGTCATAGGCGCCTATGTTATGCAATTAATATATATATCGCTGATTAATAATGTGTCTACCTATGCGAACAGCTGTTTTATTTATTCTTGAAAAAAATGTGGGAGGAATAAAAGATATTAGGAAATGCAAAGCTGTAAAAAGTTTTACGTGTTATTTGTTTTTTCCTTACTACCACGGGAAACGTGCTTCCTTAAAAATATACTTGATTGTAAGAAATTCTATAGTAAGAAGTTCTTATAGTTCTAATAAGGAACATCATACCGCAAGAATGGGAGAGTTTTTGAGAGCGTTATTTTCTAACCTTCTTTTAGCCTCCTAATAAGTTTTTGAAAAGGATAAAAACATATTTCTTGACTACTATCATGGAGACCTTTATAGCTTCTGTTAATACAAGTATTGCAGATATATGTACGTATGGAACTGTCTACATTAGACTTAATATATTTTTTTCCAAGATGTTTTGTTCTATTATACAAGTTTTTCCTTTTATAAACTAATTTCGTATGGTAAGCTAGGAATATCAAATATAAAATGCAATACATCACGATAATGCGGTTGTTCCAAGAACATTAAATCAAACTAAAACAGTAGAGAATATTAAATTTAATAAAACAGTAATCTTATTTTGTCCGACTTATTAACAATCAGTTATTTAATGTATCCTTAGAAAATTTTGTCTTTTAACAATTATACCAGTGACCCCAGCCGGAATCCCGTCAATCATGTTCCGTATTGGGTCTGGATTGTATACGCCACACAAATTATTGTTTTAAAATATGATTTTCTATAGTCTCTGAGGCGATTAGTCTTTATATAAAATATAAACCAAGAAATAATTGTGTTATCTTCGCCAATAAAGACAGTAGGGAATGAAATATGACTGGCATTCTACGCGTTTATTAAATTGTAGGCCTGCTTGTTCTTTATCAAGATTCTAAATTAACTCGATAATGCAATCTAACTGGAATAATTCTACTAATATCCACTTATATTCGTTTTGTTTATTACATCATGGACTTTGTTAATATATCTTTCCGTCTAGCTTTGTATCTTTTTATGTATTTTTATATGGAGAACGTGAAGAAAAAGACAGACGTTTGCTAGAAGCTCTATGGATTGAAATCCATAAACTTTAACATGCCAAACTTTATTGGTAATAATTAGTTTTTATTTCGCCCCTAATCTCTTCAAATTGTTCTTTGTTCATTAAAATAAACATGTTGGTACCGAAGGCCAAACTTGTAAACTCAGAAACTTACAAATAATAAGCTCGGTTTGAACAAGTTAAGATTGCTCTTAAGATGGCCTAATGATATTTCACTTAGGGACCGACCATTTAACTTGAAGGGAGGGCCTTGGTTTTTTCCTAAAAAAAATATTTTGAAAATTATTTTTGATGAAAAAAACATTTTGGCAGCTGAGGGTAAGAAAAAAAATATTCTGAAGAAGGATTTCTGCTATAAACAATAATGCTGATAATGAAAAAAAATATTCTGTTGCGATGCTTTCGAAAAATAAATATTTTGTACGCGCGGAAAACAAAAAACCAAGGCCCCCCTTTCAAGTTAAATGGTCCGTCCCTTATATCAATGTCATTAACAACCAACAATTACAGAAAAATATGTTATTTGTCAGATAGTGTTTAGTTTTTACTGACCCATACTGTGCTATTTATCTTAGATGTAGTTTGAACAATTCGTCTGGACTGTTATAGATATGATGGCCGATATCGAAAGAAAAACTTTTTAGCAACAGCAAATCAAAAACGCGAATTCAAGTAGTAAAGAGAGTGCACTCATGTGACCAGGAAAGGTGAGCAGTTCCTGCAAGCAATAGCACATCCGTCGCGCTTAATGTAAATTCATTGTGGCAAACCCGGTAAACAAGGACAAAACAAAGCCCTATCTTATCTGAGAAATAAAAGCCCATACATGTATTTGTCTATACATGTAAGCGCATAAAATTTCTTCTGCGAACACAGCAACCATGGAGCAACGTAGGCTTGTGTTAATAATTTTTTGTGTTAGATGGGACACTCTTCCAAGGAAATCGATGTTAGTACCACAAGTTTTGAAATGCACCTTTTTCTATAATATTGGTCTAAAAGTCGGCCAACGAGACAATGGTATCGGTTAAAAAAAACAGAAACATTTTGGGAAAGTTTTCGCATAACGAATAATACACTGAATAGTTCTACGGTACTTATCATGTTTCTGTCATCATTTTTTATTTAGTTTTGGTTAATTTGCATTTTATAAAATATATTCGATATTTATCAGAAAAGTATTTCTAGATTACTTGAAAACTATTATTTTTAATGTTTTCAACAAGAAAAGTAATCTAATAATGATACTAGCAAATTATTAGAGTTCTTCGTCCATTCATCCAAAGTTTTGCAACCACCTTCGTTCTCGACATACTGTTGACAGATTTTTGCTATAAACATCACTTTAGAACACTCCGTCAGCATGTTCAACCATTCAAATACCGTGCAAACTATACTTTAATTATTGTTATTCTGTTCGACGTGATGCTAAAACGGATATGCCAGAGAAGCTGCAAGGCCGAAAATGAAAGAGCTGATAGCGCCATTACAAATCAAAGCGCTAAAGCGTTTAAAGGCAGAGCTAAATCTAAGCACTAAAAATAAATAACGATCTGTGTTTCATAAACTTGAAACATTGTTTGTTTCCACCGCACACTTACACATTTGTTAAGAAATCTGTAATTAAGCTCCGCCCACTTACTGACCGATTTACCCTGTCTAGACGGAAAAAAAACGCGAAAATCAGATAGCTATATGACCCTATAAGGCTCTGCCTAAAAATGAAATTGTCAAATAAAGGGCCCAAATTTTAAAACTAAGATTAACTCAAGTTGCATAAAGGCAATAACAAAACTACCGGACCTGGAAGATCAATGATCCCAATATTAAAGAGAAAAGACAAAACATGGAAGACATACCGGAAAAATTATAGATCGCAATTTTCATGACTTGGTACAGGCATTTCGATTGAAATGGTAGTTAAGACCAGGTTTTATGGCACGCCAAACTACTCCCTTCTATTGCGATCTCTGGGTCTGGTAGTAACACAAAACACAACACAGTTGTAAAGAACGAGTTGACATACATGTGATTCTCCCGCCGGGAGACGAAATCTCCCGACTTTTTGATCCATCTCCCGTTCTCCCGACTTTTTGTGTAATCTCCCGCTTTTTCAAGACATGACAAAATTTTAGTTTTATAGACCTTTTAATTGTTCAGTCATAAAACATTTATGCTGTTTTAGGGGGTTGTCAATTAGGTAGACGTTAATTGAACAGGTTAAGGTGTTCATTAAAGGTTTATTGCCAAAAATTGACCTGATGATTGTATAAACAGTTTGAGATTAATCAGTGAAGCCATGTATATTTGGCACACGCTAGTGCCCCCAATTGACATCGAAATGCAATTTTAATGAGCTTTGAAAATCTCCCGCTTTTTGGTCCAATCTCCAGCCAAAAAAATCAAAATTTCCAGCTTTGTCATCACAGATCCGTCACATGTATGAGTTGATCACCTCAGTACAACAACCAGTTAAACACTGATCAAAACAAGCACTTATCATAATTTTGAATTTTTCCACCTGTGGCTAATAAAGTAGGAAGAATCTATTTTTAAGACGGTATGAGGCGCATTATCTAGTAACCTTGATCTAATAGTCGGTCACGGAGACTACGGTGTCGTATCAAATCAAAGCGCTAAAACGTTAAAAGACAGAGCTATATGTAAATCTAGGCACTAAAAGTTAAGAACGATCTTGAAACATAGCACATAGCTCCGCACACTTACACATTTGTAAAGAAATCTGTAATTTAGCTCCGCCCACTTGATCAAAGGTCAAAGGTCAACAATGCTTAAGTAAACGTCAACGAGTATTGATACACGATAGATAGTGCACATTTATATCGCATTTATGTTGGGGTATAAATATGTACCTCTTATTTTAGACAATCCGTATAACATTTAAAATACAATACACGATGAATGTTCTGTAATACATGTAAATCCTCTGGTAGCAATATTGACTGACCGATTTACCCTGTCTAGACGGAAAAAAAACCCGCGAAAATCAGATAGCTCTAATATGACTCTATAAGGCTCTGCCTAAAAATAAGAAAAAAAATGTACAAACCCTGGCGTAAGTTGTGACTATATAAACACAGTATTAAGCAAGTGAAGAAGGTATGTTGTTTTCAAGGTTGGGGAAATGAATTATTTGAAAATTAAACTCGACTCTTTTACTTTTTAGGCATATTAACATTGAATCTGATTCTGAATCTAGAAATTGGTAAGATGTTTCTGTATTAACCATTGCACCTTTTTCTATATCGATTAAAGCTCGGTTCTTTTCTTAGACCTGAAATTTCCACTTAGCGAAACATTAAGTAACCAGTCGCCATCAGCTGTTACATCTTATTTCTTTTCGCAGTTGTTTCTTCATTTTGTGGTCTGGCAATTGTGTTATTGTCCGCGGTATTTCTGCCGTACATCAATATAACCTTCGGGCAACAAATAGTTAAAGTGAATAATAAAATAGAATTGTACTGAACATACCACAACAACTATGTTATCAATAATTAAGACAGTAGAGATTTTAGAACTAATTAAGATATCTAATTCATTTAGGGCCAGAAAACCCATAAATTACCACTGAAAATGAGACAATTCCAATTACTTTACTATGAGTTTAATAAATTACACGGATAATTTTAGACCTTTGGACGGCCAATTAACCAATTTCTTTTGCAAAATGTGACAAATTTCTCTTCCAGTGCACCAAATTATAGTGAATATTCAGTTAAAGCAGAAAGCTAAATGAGGAATAGTGTTTTACTATTAAATTAATGCCGGTCGCTTCGTGTTGTAACTCGATTACTGTGAGTTTTGGCGAAGGAAAAGATGGACGAAATGGCCACTGGGAGATATCACGTGTTCCAATTATCGCCGCTTATGACATTAGCCAGTCGTAATTTAAATATCTAACAACTATCGTCGATTTTCTTTTGAAAAATGATCCAACATGATTTATTAAATTTCTTAATGAAATTTATTACAGACAATACAAATATAAGTAAGTTTTATTGCAAAGTTTGTTTCATTTCTTTATATTTTAAATCAGCTAGTTTATCACAGGCTGCAGTTTCAACACTAGAATTCAATCTTTGGATAGAGTTCATCTGATGACTGAGTCTTGTATCTGACGAAACGAGCATCAGGCCCAGCAAAATTTATTTTAATACTTTGGAACTTTGTTGCATTTTTGATAACTAGCAGGAATGTCCAAGTACGTGCTAGGGATATCAAGTCTGAGATAAAAATATAAACGGAGATCATTTGCGATACGAGATTTAGCATTGTTGCTCGTTAAGCATTAAATTTCAATCGATGTCGACGAGACGCAGATATGTGTCTGTTTTTTTGATATTTGTCACACGCGATATCTGAACAAATAAAAAAACTATAACAGCAAGAAGGCATTATGTCACTTATCGCCACTGGATCTAACTCGATATGCCACTACGAGAGGATTTCACTTGCATTTTATTTAAAACCAAACCAAACCAACATCTGCACTCATCCGCAAAATAGAAATCCTATAAAATTTGTCTACGAGTGAATTCTGTCTACCGTTTAATTTCTTTAGTGAATACAGCAACCGAGGAGCAACATAGCCATGTGCGAGCAATTCTTGTGTCAAACGTGACACTCTGCCAAGGAAATCGATGTAGTTCCCGCCGTCTCTGGGTAACGAATCAATTGTGATACGTTAACTTCATAAGCTGGAGCGGACGAAATGTTGCTGCACAAGAAGGGAAACTTGAAGTCATCATGTTTGTCATAAAGCTTTGTTGAAAGTTGTCTTTAAAATCTATTTCGATGGATCTCATAATTGGTTTTTTTGGGGGGGAGGGGTGTTGAAATTCAAAACTTGGAAGGACTATTTTGAATATGGTTCATATATAAACTTTTGGTCGGACCCTTATCAAATTTCAGAATTTGTATCGCATCATGAACTCATTATTTTGTATTGTATGTAAGACATTATTGCGAAAGAAGTATACTAAATAACTGCCTAACCTTTGAGCATTTTAATTCTTTGTACTTTAAAACAACGCAAACAATGCAATCATAGAATAAGACTTATATTCCCATCAGCTAATACTTAAAACAATTTCTAAGTCATGAATACTACAAGACAACCTAATAAAAATCATTTCAAACAAATTAAGCAACATGCTTCAAGCCTTTAACAATACAAATTAGAATTTACAAAATGTTATAAAGGCAATCACGAAATGAAGATTTAAAAAATCATGGTATCTGTTGTTATACGAAGAAACCTAACAAAATAACTAAGTGAAGTATTCATCAAAACCATAAATTGTATTTACACCTCCTATCAACGCTCATTAGCCAAATTAGGGAAAATTGTCTAACTTTTGGGATTACTGATAACTGTCGACATCCAATCAATTGACAATAATCTAATGCTAAATGATTTCTCACAATCAATGCCTCCGAGCGGAAAAATCCCTCTTCATTCTATTAGCTAGAACCCAAATTGTGCTTAACGAAACGAAGTTGACGTTAGATCGTAATAAGCCATTGAATCCCCCATAGTATGAGTAGCTAAATATACAGCTTGTATTTGTCCGATCAGGTCTATTATTGCCTCTTTAGAGATGATAAATTTTCTAATTCACAGAACGTACATAATGTCTTTAGTTGGTGAGTGAACATATTAGATTAAGGAAGTTAAGAGGGGGTAAATTAGAAAATGCCATTTTAGTTATGAACCTACTTGAAATTGCAAATTGATCAAATACGAAGCGAACTGAGCTAATATTACATTTAGTCCCATTGAGATAAGATTTAAAATACAATTTATTTCTCGTCTGGGAAGGAATTTGTTTCTGTTTTGTCTTTATTTCATGTAACTGTAAGTTTTCCAACCCAAACAAGTCAACTTTTATATGAAAATTGGATTTTATTTCGTTATTTTTTTCGCATTTTTTGTTTTGTAAAATGAAATCAAATTATAAACAGGCATGCTAAAGTACAGAAGTATATTTTGTAAGAGTCAATGTGCTTTACGAAAAAAGCTGTACGAAATATTGGCTCTTAGCAAAACGTTGATCAATGGGGACAAGTACTTTAGGTGTATTCCTGGTCGATGTTGCCATGCTACCGATCTTTCCAAAATATAGTCTGTGGCGTTAAGTCATGTTTACTGGCTAAAATGATGAAAATGAGTTATTCACAAATCTTTGGACATTTGAGTGAAAACTATAAGGGATCAACTTACAAAATATATTGACAAAAAGGAGCAGTGAATCTCATTAGTGGCTATCTGACAACTTCACTTCCACCAAAATGCAAAATGAAGTCTTTTGTGTCAATTAAAATACCTAAAATACCAAGACTTACTTTGACATCAATGATTCTAACAAAAATAACAAATTTACAGAGTCCAAAAATTCGACATGCTAAACTTTCTTATAAACAACATATTTTTTTCAGTTTAGAGGACGTTTTTTTTTCTGCGAACAAGATGGATTCCAATGGGCACTAGCTGCGCACCTTTGATTGCTAATTTTTTTTTTTTTTCATTCATATGAAGCAGACTTGTTTCAATCACTTCTTGGCAAAAACGATCGTAGGCTAGCTCTTCCTTTTAACCTCACGTTCCGTTATAATAATAATGTCCTTTTACTGAACAATTCTGGATTTGGTGACTCTCCATCTCTTATATCCTCAGGGACTTGAGATCAAAGACACAACCGATTCTTGGAAGTCTGCCTTATATTTGGACTCTCGAGGAAGGCTTTCAACAAGGCTCTATTGCAAACATTATGACTTCATCTTTCCAATCGTCAACTTTCCTGTGTAGCAACATTTCATCCGCTCCAGCATATGGAGTTTACGTATCAAAATTGATTCGTTCTTCCATTGCTTGTGGGACTTACATTTATTTCCTTGGGAGAGCGTCACGTCTGACACAAAATTTGGGGACATAAGGTTATGTTGCTCCTAGGTTTCTGTCTTCGCTCAAGAAAATGCACTAATAGACAAATATGGGATTTCGATCAGATGAGTGCGGATGTCGGTTTGTCATAGGGTTTTTTTCTTCCTTTTCCGGATTCGACACATTGAATTGACAATTGGCAGCGTGACAGGCTTGCTAGCAGGAATTTCTTACTCATCCGGGCACCTGAATTTACTTTCGTTACGACTTGAGTTTGCGTTGTTCATTTCTTTTCGGTTGATTTTATGTTGTTTTATGTTTGGAGTTTCTTCTTGGTGTTCTTATTCATGTTTACTGATTATGTCGTTGTCCTTTCGGACTTTTGACACCTGAATGTCCTATTGGTTCTTTTTTTGCTTCTTCCAAAAGACATTTACTCATAGCCCAAGACTTAACCTACTAGTGTATTTCTACTTTGACCCTAACCACTACTTTAACTATAAAAATGACTTGAATCATAGTTGGACAAAAACATCAAAGCTTTAAATTTTCCGTCTAAATTTCAAAATAGTCTAAACCCTAAGCGGTTCTTCCTACCCCGATATAGGTTGATTATCTTAGTAATAATTTGGTTTCCCAGTTTGGTAATTTTGGTTTTACTTTTCTATGCTCTTCATATTCATATAGTGTTTGACATTTTCAATATTTTTGGTAGAGCGCCTCTGATGGGTTTTGAATAGACGAAACGCGCGTCAGGTTTAGCAAAATTTATTGTCTGAAACTTTGTTGTCATTTGTACTTCGAACACACGTGAATTTAAGGTTAGCACTGGTGGTGGAGTTCTAATTCCCCGAGGTTAGCCCGCTCCGGCACCAACACTTTTGAGTTGGAGAAAAACATCAAAGCTTTAAATTTTCCGTCTAAATTTCAAAATGGTCTAAACCCTAAGGTTCTTCCTACCCCAGACATAGGTTGATTATCTTAGTAATAATTTGGTTCCCCAGTTTGAAAATTTTGGTTTTACTTTTCTATGCTCTTCATATTCATATAGTGTTTGGTATTTTCAATATTTTTGGTAGAGCGTCTCTGATGAGTCTTGAATAGATGAAACGCGCGTCAGGCGTAGCAAAATTTATTGTCTGGAACTTTGTTGTCATTTGTATTTCGAACACACGTGAAGGTTAGCATTGCTGGTGGAGTTTTAATTCCCCGAGGTTAGCCCGCTCTGGCACCGACACTTTTGAGTTGGAGAAAAACATCAAAGCTTTAAATTGTCCGTCTAAATTTCAAAATAGTCTAAACCCTAAGGTTCTTCCTACCCCAGACATAGGTTAATTATCTTAGTAATAATTTGGTTCCCCAGTTTTGTAATTTTGGTTTTACTTTTCTATGCTCTTCATATTCATATAGTGTTTGGCATTTTCAATATTTTTGATAGAGCGCCTCTGATGAGTCTTGAATAGACGAAACGCGCGTCAGACGTAGCAAAATTTATTGTCTGGAACTTTGTTGTCATTTGTATCCCCTATTGTCTCTTATCTTTTTCTAACCATAACCTATATCTAATCCTATTTCGAACCCTGAGTCACTTCTATCACCATAACCTTGGTGTAACCATTGTTAAATTTAACTTCTAATTGTCGATACTTTTAAAATGAATTTTCATATTTTTCATTTGTTAAATTATTTTAAGTTTAAACATTCTTTTCATCACACATATAATAACTCTAACCTCTTACCTCAATACCTCTCGACCGTAAATTGGGATATTTTGGTGTAGGGATATTTTGGGTTTTTTAGATCAAAATGGTCATGTTTAATTTTGGTGTGTAATATTTTGTCTAAAAATAAATGTTCTTTATTATGTAACATCATCTTTATAATCATAAGTTTATTGATTTTATATTCACAATTTTACTCTTAAACATTAATTAGCGTATGTTTGTTTTCAAACCCAAGCTAGTTAGAATATATTTAGGTTTTTTAAAACAAGGCATTGATGTCTCTTGCACGGACCAGTTGATTTTCTGGAGGGGGGCCAGGGATTTTACCTTGCGCCGGAAAATTTTTTTCGCCCGCTTTGCGGGCCAGATTATTTATTTCACACACATATTCAGTAAGGAAATTTTGTTGGCAAGATTTTTGTTTTTTTTCAAGTGGCAAGATTGAAACCAGATTATTTTTTTCAACCTAGGTGCTGGCCAGATTATTTTTTTTTACAAAAATCAGGGCCGGGAATTTTTTTCCAAAAACTCCCAGCCCCCCCCTCCCCGAATATCAAATGGTTCGTGTGTCTAATGACGATGTTAAAATGACAAAAAAATTCCAGACATTAAATTTAAACAAGTAATTGCATTAAATTCAAACTAGATTACTAAATTTAGTAAACATCAATCAATCAATCAATCATCACTTTATTTCCTCTTAAAGAGATTAAATGATATAGAGTAATGTCAAACATTTACAACATAAACATATTTACAATGTACTAAACATGCATAGAAAATGAGCAGATAAATGAGTAAATAAATAAGTCATAATTATATAGAAAAACAGATAATAGGTAACAAAAGTTTATTAAGTAATAAATATGAACATGACAATCGCTGCATTAGCCTCTCCTCAACAATACGTTGTAATGGCTTAATGACTGTACGATGTGCACGTGACACAGTCTTCTAAAGTTGTACTCATCGAGATCAGTGTCCGGTATTGGTTTTCCTAGAAGCACTAAGTAGAGTTGCGTTTCATCGTATTCGTACAGTTTAACGAAGAGATCAAGTGGAAAGTTTTCAATAATTAAATCCCAAAACAGATTTCGAAACGCAAGTGTCGATAGACAGTTACAACATACATGTTCGTAAAAGTCCTGGAATGGTCGTTTACAAAGTTCACAAGTACCTATTATACTGTTGGGTGGCTCAGTAAGTAGTTTAGTTACAAAGTAATAGTTCTTAAGGTCATAACAGGTTTTTGCCAATTTCCAAAACGGTGCAATTTCAGTTTTGTTGACTATTTGAGCAAATCTGCGGAAGTCACTATCTGAGCTGGTGCGTTTTTTCCAGTTACTGTCTTGAATACTATGAATTGATTGCATAACAATAGATTTCCATTCGTGTTTAGATGGAAAGTGTCCAGATAACAAATATTCTTTTAAAAAGTCATGTAAATCATATAAAAGTAGGAGTTCAAATACATCGGGGACAAATCCAAAATGTTTACGGTTGATGTCAGTCAAAAAGGAAAATAAACGGACCAAAAATATCTGTTTTGATCTATGAGAGTCGTTTAATGATACCAGTTTCTGTAAGAATATAAGTTTTCTCTTTTCAATTTCCACTGTGATTGGATATAGTCCTAACAGTGATTGACACATGTCTGATCTTGTTCTGGTTTTTAGATCGAGTATCTGTTTCGTTACGAGATGTTGGAATCTGTTAAGTGCATTGAAATCAGCAGATTTTAGGTTAGTCCAAACTTCACAGCCATATAATACGGACGGTAAAACAACTGTATTGTATAACTTGGATAGAACAATTGGATTTGTAGATTTACTTTTATTTAGAGCAAAATAAGAGTTCTGTCCCTTCCGACACGCACTAACAGTACGGTCATACGATTTAAAAGATCGGTTCATCAGCACCCCAAGGTGAGAATACTCTTCTTGGATCGGAATAAGATCTCCATTTACAGACCATGGATAAACTAACTGAGGTTCACGGGAGTTTTTTGTAATTTGTACTACTGCTGATTTTTTCGCATTAAACCGAAAACGCCATTGGCACGCATATTTTGAACACACGTTTAGCATATCTTGTAGCCCGGAGGGAGAGAGGCTAATGCAGCAAACGTCATCTGCTAAGGCAGGACAACAACTGACAGTGTTAATGACACCAACATTATTATCAAAATTTTCTAATTCATTCAACATCTGATCTATAAATACTAAATATAAAAGACCAGACAAAATTCCCCCTTGTCGTACCCCTTGTGAAACATGAAAAAAAGAGGACAATGATTGGTTGGCTACTACAGCACTATAAGTATTACAATGTAAATCATTTACAATACACCACAGTTTTCCTTTAAGGCCTAGTTTAAAAAGCTTGTACATAAGACCTATTCTCCATACGGAGTCAGTGGCTTGTTTGCTATCGAGAAAGGCAACATACACTTTACTAGACATTTCAATATTGTATTGATTAAATAAAAAAACAAAAGGATTTTTTTTTATAATTTACACTGTTACTCAATGGCTTGTTTCTTTTTTACTCAATATCTACTACGTCAACATGTCATATATATCAATTGTTTGTAGTACATTAATTCTATGCATTCTTAACTTAACTTTTGCACATTTAGGTGAGGTGCCAAACAAACCAAAAAAAAACTATACCCAAAATATCCCAATTTACGGTATGTCTCAGGTAATACCAGTTATGTTTTTGACCATATTGGTTTTGAGTTTGGAATTCGTGAACTGTTTGTTAAAAAAAACATTCATAAGTCGCATTTGGTCTTATAAGAAGGACAGTAATAAATAAGTAAATGATAACCCAAACAATAACTTTAAGCCTTTCCACTAACCCTAAGAATAACTATAATCCTAATCCCTAACCCTAACTCTAAAACTGACTCTGAGCTTCAAATGCTCTTTTTTGATTCAACTATGATGGTGTCAATAAAGTAATGTATGGTTATTAATATCATATCCCACTTGTAATTTACAATAGGGGGGGCTTTCCCTCCTGTATGTTATAAGGTTTGTAGTGGCTCATACTTAAATTTGCAAAATGAAACCACTCAAAATTTGCAGGTTTTTACAATTTTTTTTACAAAATCACAATTTTTAAGCCACTTTGGGTAATAATTTGAGCATTAAAATTGACAACTTAAAAAATCATGCGAGTATAGATAATTTAAAGTAGAGTATATATTGCATTATACAGCTTCAAACTTCATAACAAAATTTTGATCTTATTATGCCTTGTTCTCTTGACAGGAAAACAACCAAAACACCAAAGAAAAACTTCCAAGAATAAGCTCTATGACAAAGGTGATAAGATCAACTTTCCAATCGTCGATTTTTTCCTTATTGTGTATGAAACATTTCGTTCGCATCAGCTTATGAGTTTATAAATCACAACTGATTCGTTATTTCAGAGCTTGTGGGCTTTACATGTACCTTGATTTCCTTGATAGAGCATCATGTTTGACACAAACACTCTTACTCAGACAGAATTGTGTTGCTCCTCGGTTGCTGTCTTCATTTACGACATTTTTTAAAAACATTTGTTCGGACAAATATGGGATTTTTATTTCAGTTGAGTACAGTGGTTGTTTGTCAAAAAGGTTTTGTTTTGTCATATTTTACATGATTTATGTTGAACGTTTTCAACTCGACGAATGTGTTTCATCAAGCAGGAACTGTTTACCATCCGGTTTACCCTTTTATGACTTGCGTTCGCTTTGTGACTGGTGTTTAATTGTTTCTGTGTTTAATGTGGCCTGTTTCTTTGTGCTTCTTTTTGTTCGTATACATATACACTGATTGTGATTTCGGACATTCGAATGACCCATTGGTATCTCTTTGCTTCTTCTAATATACTAAACAAGTTTATTTTGTAATGTGTTATATGTGTTATTGATATTGCGAGAGTGGGAAAAAGAAATATTAAAGCCATTAAAATCTTAACATAAAAACTAGACCAAAAACACTGTGAAACTTATACAACACTTGAAAGAAACATACTACACAACCAATTTGTGACTAGGCAAATTTGTTAAAAACAATTCAGTGAACTCAGTGATCCATAAAGGTTTTAGCAGTTCTCAGCTAGATTTCTCGTTTAAAGGCGTCTTGTTGCAACTCATTGCGTATTTTGACATTTTTAATGGTGCTTTGTTACATAAATTTATTTCACATTGATATATTCAATTGATATTTCTTACAACTGTAAAAGGTAGAAAAGATTTTTTTCTTAAATAAGGTTTTTATTAATGGACGAAATCTTATTTCACTTTTCTAAATGTTAGTCACATTCCCTAAAGTTTAAGACTTTTGTATCCCCATGTATTTGAATTTTTTATGTGTGTGTGTGTGTGTGTGTGTATCTAAAAATCAGATCAGATTAAGATATCTAAATGAGTTTGGGTTTTTTTGTTGTTGACTTTTTATAAGTTCTTAAATTAGTTTTTTGAATAAGACCGGCTGATCTTTTACAAGTGATAGAATTTTCAGTCTTTTTGCGAGCAGAGCGCAGCGAGTAATTTCATTTTATTCCTATGGCACATTAGCTCTAACAAAATATTGATTGAAGGAAGCAAGTCCCTGTGATTCCAATATCTCAGATGATAGAAAATAAAGAGATGTGGAATAAGTGTACGCCACACAGCCCACAATTAAACGGCAATTTAGAAAAACCACAATGGACAACCGCCAGCAGCCTTCAACGAGGCCATTTGGCACTGCTCGCGGTTTAGAAAAACCACAATGGACAACCGCCAGCAGCCTTCAACGAGGCCATTTGGCACTGCTCGCGGCGTATATAGAATTTTAGTATTGTTATTCTTCATGTTCTTGCCGGATTAAATCTACACTATATCGATTGTTGGCAACGTGGCAGGCGTGCTATAGCAAGCAGGAACTATCCCTTTCTGGAATACATGATTTCACCGATTTTACATGGTCGCGGTTTTGTTGTTATTTGTGGTTTTTCTCTTTGTGCTTTGTTTTGCAGCAATGTTTTTATGTCTATCGACTTTGTCTTTGTCTTTTCTGATGAACAATATTTGATTGCTAATTTGGTACACCTTTGCGTCTGCCTCGATGGTTTTTGTTTTTGTATCATTTTTCATTGATTAATCAATAAATTTTATTAAAATGCTGCAATTTGGTTGGACGATTATTTTTTTTTCATATCCTAATGAAGAAAAGGGTCATAGGGAAACGCCCATTTTTTACATGAACTGGATTTTTATTAGTAAAATTTGCATGTTATGATTTATGAATGGTTTTGAAAATTTATTTATAAGGAATTACTGTTCATTTTTTCTTCTTCTTTCATTTGGGATATGAAAAAAATGTTTTTCACAATGTTCAAAAGAAATCTTTTTCATACCCCGATGAAAAAAAATATGACAGTCATTTACTTAAATTGATTTTTTGCTGTTACAAACAGATCTAGGATATTGAAACTAAAATATCAAAGTATAAACAAGACATTGAAATTAAAACATTTATTTTGAAATAAAATAATATAAACAAAATTTATCAATAAATAGCAAGTATGTAACAAAAACAATAACAAATATAAAGGGGACTGGTGTTAATTTATGTCGCAAAACACTTCAAACATAAATAATGTAACAGCCAAAATTCTTATGAAATAAATACGCCATTATTGTCATCCATGTTTATGATGTATTTTCACGCTTCAATGATTATCATGTATAGATGTGAGGGATTCCGAATGTTCCCTGGCTCTCCGGCGAAGTTCTGCTACACTGGATGTCCTCTGGTCTGGCTGTAGCATGGCGTTTGGACAGTCTGGCTTCTTGTTGCAACACCCACAGAAGGGGAGGCAAGCTACAAGAAAGTTGTTAAATAAATTAACAAGTCAGGAACATTGTGATCGTCGTTTCTGGCAAATTATAATTCTTTTCGTCATTTTGAAAATTAATAAACATTGTCATAATAGCAGTTTGGCTGTTCAGATATTACTATTGTTTGACACAATGCAAACATTACGATTGATAAGCAATGAAACTTATTATTCAAACCAACATTATTTCAGCGTTAATGAATAAATAACAATTTAAGGAATGGTTAAGAAACAATGGCAATTTACAGAATTCAACTTATTCCACAAAATATATCAAGATTGGGTGTATGTTCTAAAAGCAATAGTATATAATGGTTAACATTTAAGATTTTGATTATTCAGTTGCATTATGAAAGGCCTAATATTATCTTTCTTAAGGTAAAATGTTTAAACATTAACTACTAACATTATATTGTTTATTTATGAGTGATTGTTTTGAAAATAAAATCTTCATTTTTTTTTGTTTAAAAGAGAGGAAAATAAACAAAATTAGTATACTAATCTTACATTTGGCTACATGAGACACCAAAAACGCTTTTGAAATTATCAAAAAGACAAATAGAAAGAAACAATTGATGGACACATTTTGCCCATAACAACAACAAAATCACCAAAAATCGAATATTTTTGAAAAATCTTAACATAGTGTTGACTTATACTTTCAGATAAACAGAGAAGAAATGGCAAAGATATGAAGAAAAATTAACAGGCGGGTATATATATTTTTTTAATTTTAAAAGTTAAGCAAAACTATTAGATGTACCTTTAAAGGCTGGATGTGTCATTCCTGGCAAAAAATGGCGAGGTGCAAAGTAGTTCTCCAAGTAATTTTTGTATGGAGTACTGAAATTAAAAGATATGGTTATTTTAATTCTAAAACATTTTGTTGAAGATTTCTTTCTTATAAAAACTTATACAAAATTGCTCCAACTGACAATTAGGCTGAATTTTTATTAAAGAAAATTCCAAGACTGCTCGAAACAAAGAAAAAATGTTACAGAATCAAGTAAAGTGATAGGCAATTAAAATAAGGTATCACTGGAGTGATTTTAATAACTAAACGTGTCATTACATTTCAAATTTATCCCCTGTGTAAAAAAATCTTTTCGGCTACAATTTCTTTTTCGCAATTTCCTCTTGGACACACGAAGAAAATGGATGTCACTGTAGTACTCTCTGTCGATTTTATCAATAAGTGTTGTTTTAAGTAAAAATCCTTTTTGTATAAAATAAGATAAAAAGATAAAACATTTCTAAGGCATTATTTACTCAGCTTAAGTAAAATACCTAGTGCATGGTGGATGATATAATTTGCTTCGTGAAAGGACATATCTTAAGCAATTAAAAGCTTCCGTAAAGACAATTTTCGTCATAATTGACTTTTAACGTCTTTCAATTACAATACAAATACTAATTCAATTAAAGAGTTCGTGTTGGATTAAAGTTTCAACTAACGACCGATTGATTATTTTAATTTGGCTGTTATATTAATGAATTGCACAACATCTTGTAAAACGTAATTCAATAAAACGTCTCAGAGGGTATAAGGAATCGACGAACCATACTGATAAATAAATTGAATGTGATTTTGTCCCTTGATCTACACACAAAGTTGACATGCAAGAAATACAAAACTATAAAGAAAATGGGAATAGGTTTTGAAAAGGTTTCGATGACATCAAATAAAATTTTGTTGACTCATAAAACAAATAGAGATAACATAACAATTGTAGGCTTTTAGGAATTGATGAAAAAAGAACCTAGAGGCATAGAGTTCATGCAAACTTGTGCCCAGATTTAATCATACGTAATTCATTATTTTTATCATAATATGGTCTTAGATCAGACAAAACGGTCGTTGAAATACCAACATTCGACACATATGTTTGTCTCAAAAAACCCACATTAGTGTTCGTAGAATAAAGCCTTCCAATGAAAATGTTTAAAAATCTCATATTTTAAAAATCCGTCCAAACTCTCACTTCAAGGAAGACTTTGATATTAAAGATTTAAGGGGAAAAACCAATATAAAATTCTTAAAACCTCATAAATTTAAATCCATCCCTATCAAAGTTTAAAGAGAAATAAACAAGAAATACAATAGAGAGATTGTTAGACAGAGAAATAAGGTTAAGCTTACCCTTCTAGAAGTGGTAGCATAGGAGGCCGTGCATTAGCATTGTTATTCAAAGCGATCAGGGTCTGCATAAATGACGTCTGCAGGAATGGCTGTTGTTTGTGTAGAAACATGCTATCTTGTGACTGATTGGCCATTGTCATTAGCAGGGATGATGATGGGCATAAGTGCTGAGGTTGTGAGACAAGATTAACTACCCTAGCAGAAGAAGTAGGCTGTTGATGAATAGGTGCATCGAGATGAGATTTAATTTCAGTGTCTTTACTATTTGTTGGCGAGGATGCCTCAATTTCTTCTTGAACTGATTCTGTCTGTATTTGTAGATTGTTTTCACGAGCATTGTCGGGCGTTTCTGAATTTGAGTCCGAACAGTGTGGGAATGTTTGTTCTCTATGTTCTGGCGAGGAAACATCGGTAGTGTGACTTGTTTCTCCGCCATCTTCTGTGAAATTCTCCGGAACGGTTTCATTTCCTAACGAATCATCGGGTTTGTTTTCTTCTTCTTCTTCCTCGTCTGATGGATTCATATCTACACATATTTCTGAGCTTGTTACCCGTTCAAGTTCTATGTCACTTTGGTTATCTTGAATGCCGTCGGAAATTTCATCGCCACCATCTTCAGTCACATTGTCTGTTTCGTCAGATTTTGATGGTTTTGGTTGTCCAGTATATCGTTCACTTTTCCTCCATTTAGCTCTTCTGTTTTGAAACCAAACCTATTAAAGAAAAAAGGCTGATTTATAAGATCAAAATAATTGTCATTAACAATTAACATATATTAAATGAAGTGAGTAACTTATTAAAGAGCTCTGTCTTTTGGAGCCCTGTCGTATATAATATGAACACGACACACACACGCGTATCATCCAAAATTACAATATCAAAACACAGGTATAAACGGTTAATTTGGATATGCTATATATCGATATTTCAAGTAGTTACCTCTCATTAGTAGCATTTAAATCAAAACATTGGAATCAAAACTTAGAAAAGAGAACGCAAAAATAAAGAAAACTAAAGCAGGTCAAAACATCTCAATTAACAAACGAACATATAAAACAAACAGGGAATATTCATTAGGCAAGTACCTTAAAATTATAAGGCAAGGTTAAAATAACCATCCCTAGCGGTTTAGCGTTGATATAACCAGTCAGATATCTTATGAAAAACCATGACCCTTCAAAATGATGATTTTTCATGACATTTCACATTTTTGCTGTCAGCACTAGATTTGTCTGATTTCATGTAAATTTGAACTGTCTGTTCAGATATTTTTGTATGTCTCAATTCTGAACTCGGTTTAGTTACTTCTTTTTTACATGTGACCCATTTATTGTTGTCTGAAATAACAAAAATAACAAAAACCTACAAAATCAGTGGTACAAATGGTGCACAAAAATGTCATTTTTTCGCTTTAAATTACCAAATTTTTACAAAACCAAGTCGATAAAGATGTTTTGAAATTATTCAATAACACATCTACAGCTCAGGACTTGAAGTTACTCGCAATTACACTGAGTTTCTCGACCATTTTCTACCAAGGTGTCTTTCATGTAAAACTATTTTGTCACGGTTTTCCATGACAAAAAATAATGAAAAGTCATAGAAAATCATGACTTTTTAAAAGTCATGATTTTTCATGATCTTAAAAAATGATGATTTTTCATGATTTTGCAACATCTTCAAGTCATGAATTTCCATCCCGAAAATGTAATTTAAAGATCATGGATTTTCATGACCTTGTTCTACTTTATATGAAGTCATGGTTTTTCATTACAATTAATTCATTTAAATGTCATGAAAAATCCTCATTTTCAAGGGTCATGGTTTTTCATAAGATATCTGACTGATAACCAACAAAGTTACACAAACATAGCTAACTGTGGAGTGTTCAATATAGACTACTGATGATGAGGAATAATTTTCCGAAATGGCCATACAGCTCATAAAAAATAATTGCAGTTGGAATTAACATATGTGGTATGGTCTTATGTTCATTTACTCCATATCCTTTCATAAATTATTAACAATATTAAAACAAAAGAATATGGAATATGTGCCAGAAAGCAAGATCCACATATTGAAATGATTTTGATAAATGTACAACAGCAAAATTTCACTGCGTGTAAAGCGCTTTTCTGGATTTACCTTCATCAGACACGCTAGGAGTAGAAAACTTGGAAAACCGGTAGAAAATTAGATTTGATAAAACCAAAACAGAAGCCAAAAATATCACAACAATGACCAATCAGATACATTTATCAAATTTTAAAGAAATAACAAACATTGTCAAATTTTGGAAATATGTAAACTGTGTCTTTCCAACACGTATTCCAATACTCGAAAATATATAAGAGCATACAACTGAAGCACGGGGAAGCTTTCTACGACCTCCAAACTGAAGTGTAGAGACATGGGTACCTGAACTCTTGCTTCTGTTAGATTTATTCTCATGGCTAAATCTTCCCGGGTAAATACATCGGGGTAGTGAGTCTGAGCAAAAGCTTTTTCTAGTTCTTCTAGCTGAAAAATATAATATAGACAGTTGTTTAAAAATATTTTTAAAGTTTTATATCAGGTATAAGTTCTTATTAAACATTTGTATACTATACCTTTTTCAGGGGGGGGGTGTTATAACTTTTTTTCTGGAGTCGGCTTTTCAATGTCATGCATTTTTTGTTAAATGCTGATAATCAATTTAAGGATTTGATGATGTAGCTTCATAACATGCTAGTGATAAAAGCTTCACACAATGAAATAGCTGACAGCTGTGAAGGCTTTGATTTTATTGTATCTACGATCAAAGTTTTCATGTCTTGTAAAATACATGTATGTAAATCAAAAATAAATTCCAAGCAATAAATGTTTGTACCCCATGACAAACGTTTCATCTATTGACAATTTGTCAGAGACGCTGTAGTCAAAAGGTTGAAAATGACGAAATTGATATAAAGAGAAACTAACGATAAAACCAAAAAAGATTTCGCAAAATTGAAGCCGAATTTATGATTAAGATCAAACCATGCCTAGAGTAGGAAAAGCCTTAGAGCTTTAAAAAGTTTTAATATTTACACAATTTCATAAATTGAAGATTATACCTGTTGGAGTGTAAATGTTGTCCTGTTTCTTCTCTGTTTACGGCGAGCAAAACTGTCCTCTTGAAAATCTGCATGTAGTCCATAACTGGAATCTAAAATAAAAGCAAAACTGTTATCTTGAAAATCTACATGTAGTTCATAACTGGAATCTGAAGTAAAAGTAAAACGGTCATCTTAAAATCTGCATGTAGTCCATAACTGGAATCTAAAATAAAAGCAAAACTGTTATCTTGAAAATCTGCATGTAGTCCATAACCGGAATCTGAAATAAAAGCAAAACTGTCCTCTTGAAAATCTTCATGTAGTCCATAACTGGAATCTGAAATAAAAGCAAAACCGTCCTCTTGAAAATCTGCATGTAGTCCATAACTGGAATCTGAAATAAAAGCAAAACCGTCCTCTTGAAAATCTGCATATAGTCCATAACTAGAATCTGAAATAAAAGCAAAACCGTCCTCTTGAAAATCTGCATGTAGTCCATTTTTAACTGGAGTCCGAAATAAAAGTAAAACTGTCCTCTTGAAAATCTGCATTTAGTCCATAACTGGAATCTGAAATAAAAGCAAAACTGTCATCTTGAAATCTGCATGTAGTCCATAACTGGAATCTGAATAAAAGCAATAACTGGATAAATAAGAAAAGAACAAGTTTTTTTTTCTTTGGGAACATACATGTTATAGTATTACGATCTTCAAAAGGAAGTTTTCACCGAATATTTTACCCTTTCCTTTACTAAGTAAGTGAACTTATAAATGTTGATTGTAAATTTGATCCAGTGAATTTTCAATTAATTTCTTTTATTAATGAAATAACACGCTGTGACATATTTATAAAATGTCTATTATCAAAAATAAAAAAAAATTTGTTTACATTTATTCATACAAAATACCAAAGCGGAATAAATCAAAGTACTGAAAGAACTGGGATAATCTGCAAATTCAAAATATTGTTTATAGTTGGCATACAAGAAGATTAGAAATTGAACATTGGATTTGGAGACAAGTGACGAAAATGTAAAATCTCTGAAAAGGAACCTCATTGATATGTGAATTGATATGTGATGACCCAACACGGCCATCAGCTAGCTTTTGATTGGTCAATTACTAAAAGGCTATCGTACTTAAAGCCATGGCTATATGCTATGTACAGCGGTTATCCCGGCTAAAAAACGGTTATTTTTTATACTGTTAATGCAATTTACAATGTTATTTCAAGGAGTAACCTTTCATCAGTTTGACAAGTCTCTCTATAAAATATGCTTTTCACCAAACAGATATAAAAAGAAGTCAGACAGATAACCGGAAATAGGAAAAAACAATAACCATTTGAGACATGTAAAAATTGGCAAGACAAAAGAGACATTAAATGTCTGAATAATAGTCCGAAAGATGATACCAATACGCCTTAGGTCTTCAACTTATTGAATCAACTTCTTTTAATTGAATTACGTTCATAAACGTCGTAGTAGAACAAAAGTAATATTCCAGATCTCGATATTTGAAATAAAAGATCTTAAAGGAAATTTCTTCAGATGAAAGTCCATATTTTCCCTGTTGTTATTTACAGACAGCTATTGTTTGGCTAATGAAAATTCATATAGGAAACTACACGGCGAGTTTAATAAACGAAAGCAGGTGTCTAAAGACATCTTCCTTTTGTATGACATTTTCGCTGTCATCATTATCTTAATTGTGCCTTACAAGGTTTATATTTTCAAAGGTAATTTAATTGAACCGTGGGGAATTATTAGGTTTCTTAAAACAGGGATACCTTAATAATGTGTATAAATATGATTATATCCAGATCACATTTCTCCATTTGCATGCGCTTGCGTGCCAGAATGTATTAGGTTGATCTATTTGTTAGAGCCGACGGGATATACCGTGAGAGATGTTTTCGTGATTGTGCTCTGATTGAATAAAACATCGCATTAAACGCCGTGCTTAGACTGGGATTCATTTAATAGATAAATCATATTAGGAAAGCCAAAGAATATTAGCTTCAACCATAAGGAAACGTAGTAACTCGACGGCAACAACTTTTTCTAACAATAATAGGAATAAAAGCCTCCATCATGAGAGGAATCCGGACGAAAGCCCATAAAGTAATCTTGTCAATTTTGTAAATTAATTAAAAGATACAAAATATTGTAATTTCATTGTCAAACCACACACAATTTTCAGATCTTAAGTTAGTTTTTCATTAGTTAAACTGTTAGACATCACGCTTAAAAGAGGAGAAAGGTGCTAATTGAATCATTAGCAAAAGATATTTTCAACTCAATCGGTAATTTCTGACGATTTTATACAAATATTCAATAAAGATAAAATCGTTTAATAATCTTATATTCCAAAATGATGACAAATAAGGCAATTGGAACATAAGCTTGTATTATATTTCAAGGAAAGCTTGGACAGCGAATACGTTTCCATCTTTTTTATGCAAGTAAAGTATACGTATAAATACAATTTATTCCGTGCAAGAGCCTGGTAAATTTAACAGATTTTTAAGAATAAACTGACACGTGCTTCTGTAAAACTTTACTATTCTCGACACTATTTAAGAATTAACTGTAATAAATTTTTGGTTTATAGAACCATAAACTGAATTTTTCATGGTGCACATTTAACATTATGTTAAATGTGCACCATGAAAAATTCAGTTTATGGTTCTATAAACCAAAAATTTATTACAGTTAATTCTTATAAATAAATTTTATAGTACATTTCGCGTAAAAAAAAATAAAACTACATTTTTAATCAAAAAAATATTTTAAAATCTGTTAATCAATCAAGCGCATTAATATTTACACCTATCAATCAAAAAGCACGCGGAGTCCGTGCAACTACAAAATCAAAATTCTATAGGTTGTATTCCGGTTTTATCTTGATTTTACACATGTTACATTAAGATTTTGGACTTTAATTGCACGATAAAAAATCCAATAAAATTCTATTTTTTTTTAAGGTTAACGAAAAAATTCTTTCAACGTAAATGCAACTAAAAATTCTCTATTATTTAATTATAATTACTAGTTTATCTTACATGTAGGTAAAGGGGAAATAGTGCCGAATGATAACGTCGTGTAGTCGATGTTGTTTTGAGATTCTGAAAACCGGTTTAACTGGTTTGACAGTAGATTTATTTGGGCGGAGTTTGCCATCAATTATATTTTTAGTGGGCGTATTGTAATAGCTGTATAAGCCAATCGAATTCTTTGCATATTCTTTTGGTTTATTGGAAAATGGTCTAAATTTCTGAACAATGCAAAAGACACTAAAAATACTCTTAAATTTATTTATATCGTAATATCGTGTTGAAAACATTTGAAATTTTAATGGAGTCGAAACTACATAGTAGAAGCTGGTTGATTAAAAATCACATTATACCCCACTCGTAAATTCTCGACTTCTACTGAAGGGATTGATTTCAAATTTGGTATCCAGTTTTAGCATGATGTGTGGTATCGTGCCTCCCATTTCCAGGTCAGTCGGTCATCTCCTTCTTATTTTCTAAATAGTCGAGTGGGGGTATCATAAAAAGAACGACTACGTGCAACCCCTGGTTGAAGTCGACACCACATCTATGTAAAAGTACCAAAGCGGTGAGTTTAATTTGTGTTTTATTCATATTTCAAACCGTAATCTGCCATTAGCAGTGCAAAATTTAAAAACATTGGAAGACAGAAAATCAAAAGTAAAAGTACTCATCCAAAAACGTTCGGGACGGATGCTTAGACATAAATCGGTAATATCGATCTTCTGCATTACAACAAAAGAAATATAGTTTGAATTTTGATAATCGGAAAATTTTAGAAAAATATCTTTATTGTTAAAATTATTGTCTGATGAGGGGAATGTGATTATCCCCGGTAACATCTGTTCCAACCATAGTGGTGTTTGAATTAGTGGTCTTCAAACTGAAAAATACCATGTTGGGTCAAATTTGTTGTGCTGAATATGCATATCTTAAGTGGTATCATTTCATTGGAGCATTTCAATATTACAATTGAAACAAATGAAACAAAATCAAAAGACCTTATAGGAAATACACTCCGACGTCGCTTTACTTCTCCAACCCTTTTATGATAAATTTAAGTGCATATATTTCATATATAGTTTACAATTTCCAATTTTATTGCATTCTTTTACGAGTGTCTAGAAAATGAAAGACCATGTATGTAAAAAGAAGAATAAAGTATTGAAAATCTAATTTTAATTAATAACCATACAGCAGCCTTATTTTTCATAAATGTAATTATGTTAAATATACCAAATCACACCAATGAAAACAGGCGAATTCAAAACAAAACAGGACATAAGTGTTTTGTCTTAATTTCCACAAAATCTTATCTTCCATTTTCTTGGCACTCACAGTTATACCACACACACAAACACAAGTGTTAAAACATTCATGTCTAGCAGGGTTATGTTTTATTAATAATGCCCGTATATTGTCTGGTTTATGTTGTCATTGTGTATCTTAAACATATTCTTTTTAGGAGTAGAAAAAGAGGATTTGGATGGAATTAAAAAAAGATAGAGAGCCCACCACGAATAAACAGATGAAGAACAATGGAATAAAGAAAAATGATCGAATGTATGAAAAATGAAGAAAACTGGCAAAAAACTACAGTGAGCGAATGAGGAGACTGACCCCTGAAGCGGAAAAAATACTTATAAGAGAGTTTGGATGGAGATAAAAGTTAGAATATTGCAACCGAAATTGATAGATATACAGAGTAAGTCACTAGTAGGGTGAGGAATAATGATCCTATAAAAGATAAAGGCATCAAAATAAACAGAAAGGAGAGAAAAATAGAAGAATACGCGACCCCAACCCCATTCAATAGTCTGTCTATCATAATATCCTCAGGTAAGTATTACGACATAATATTATGTAGTCGAGAGTTACCATGGAATGAAATCTAGGATATAAACAATAGCAAGTATCATATGCAATTTCAATTTAATATCCTCGATGATATATGTAACCTCAAATTCAAATGGTCAACGGTATATTTGAAAAAAATAAATGTGTCAAAGACAAAAAAAGTCGGATTTCTTCAAATAGGCGTGAATTCCCATGGAAGGGCATTCCATGATGATGTTGCATACCAAATATCAAGGGGCTGAGATAAGTAGTTGCTGAGAAAACTATTACGAAATTATTTTCCCACAGGTCGTTCGTCATTCATCTTTTAATTACCTGTTTTTGCACTCCGTGAAATCCACACAATTTTGGATATTTTTACGTTGTTGACTGCGGATACAGATTGTAATTCCTAAAGTTAATAATTATTTAATGCATTTGAAGCAATCTTAAGGAATGATCAAGATGATGTTGAGTGAATTTTTTATTCGTTGTGCCCAGGGGAGCTGTTCTCAAAGCTATCCTTGGACTAAGACCTATCTATAGACCAACTAAAGACGCGTTATAGTCTAAAGTCGTGTCCTCGAAGATGTCCTTATTTAAACTAGTCACATTTTTAGGATAGAAATTACGACACCTAATTGAATGTCTTTGACAATCCAATCTTAAATTTTACATACTTTATACACTTTAACTCACTATACTTTGTCCATGTGTTCACATGATTTAATTTGATCATCGATTGACTTGAATTATGGGGCCATGTTCTCGAAAGTATCATAAAATTTGTCTAAAGATGCGTCTAAAGTCAAATTTTTAGACCTAGTTTGAACCATATTTAGACCATCCCAACTTGTTTCTCGAAACTATCTTAGACGCGTCTTTTGTAAGGACGTCTCAATTTTGATTAAATAAAATTCTAATTGATAAAAAATTAGATAATTTACTATTTTAAAGAAAATATTCATCTGTATATACACAAAAAGTCTATGATTTGAAAGCTTAAACTAAAAGTCAACAACTTATTAGCAACAATCATAAACACGTTGTACTAAAATAATGTCATCTAATTATGTAAAATATGTTCAAAGTTAAAAATTATGCATACAAGTAAATCGATGGTTAAATATCATTAAGTGAACACACTTGGACAAAATATAGTGAGTTATAGTGTATAAAATATGTAAAACTTTAGATTGGATAGTCTAAAGACATCACAGGTGTCTTAGTTTTTATCCTAAAATAAATAAGAATGCTTCGAGAAAACCAATTAAGACTATGATGAGTCTTTAAATGGTCTATATACATGTCTTAGTCCTACGATAGCTTCGAGAACACCGCCCAAGGACGACAGTCATGATTACAAACTTTCAACTTATTTTAAAAAAAATTGATGACCCTGTATGTTATTTTAATCATTTTAGGACAAGGTGGATATAATTTTGAATAAAAACTATAGCTAATAAAACAATGGCTTTAATTTTTAGCTTGCAAAATCATGATACTTTTGGTGTTAATATTGAGGAAATTTTTCTTTAGAAAGACATTATCTAATTTTGTTTCAATTACATTTTGTATAAAATCTTCATTGAGACGTCTTTACAAAAGACGCCTCTAAGATAGCTTGATAAACAAATTAAGATGGTCTAAAGATGGTCAAAACTCGATCTCAAAATTTTACTTTAGACGCGTCTTAGACAAATTTTAGGGTACCTTCGAGAACACCGCCCCTGCTTTACATATAAATAGCACCCTTCAAAATTATTTTTATTACAGTGAGTGTAAAACTCTGTGTCCTTCTTTTATAGGGTTATGAGTGTATATTTTTTGGACGAGTCGTATAAATAGGGCTAAGTACGGACCATAAGATTCCTTTGAGCACAGTAAAGAAGAAGCCACAACCCGACCTATAATAACTGAGTAATCAAAGGTAATGATATATTGCGGGCTACATGATTCCTATTTTTTATGAACCATTTTAGGACATTATAGTTATAATTTTATATCTGGTATTTCATCTGAAACTGTATGGTTACTTTAATTAGATTTAATACTGGGTATTTCTTTTAAGCGGAGAAATATTTATTTACAGACAAAGGTATGTATTATCTAAAAAGCCATCAAATGTAATTTTATTATCTGAATAAAATTTCGTCAAATTTTCATGTAGGTTTTTGAAAAATAAAAGGTGCAATGTTTCTTCTTTTATAATAATCCGAGAATTATGGAAATGTAATTGAATGATAATCTTTAATCTATACAAATTACAGTTATCTTATCTCGTATGAAAGTTGAGATAGATTATAGCATTATGCGGACTAGATTTTTTTAAGCTTTTGATATTCTTTCTAGGAAAAGACGGGATTGTATGACAGCCTTTTACATCAAAGATGAACCCACCTAGATTGCCTACAGAATAATTTTATGAGAATGCACTAAAGGTATCTAGAACGATATAAGGGACAAAGTACGATAAGGCACTTTTTTACCCGTTTATATGACTGAAAAGATAAAGAAATCTAATAAAAACTTTTATTGCAAAATTAATGTTTTTTTTGTACCTGAACATATCGCTAAACATGACTTTTTTTGTTCCCTGCGAATTGTATGCCAGGCAAAATATATATATATATATCAAATTACAGGTTTCAGCCATTTCTGACGCGCGTTTCGTCAATTAAGGGCTCATCAAAGGCGCACTATCCAAAAGGTTAAAACAAGCAAACCACGATATAAATATCATGAGCAAAGAACAATAAAACCCAAATATGCCCATGTATTGACTAAGATCAATCTACGATTGGGATGGATAGACTCTGAAGAGTTCTGATAATTTTGAAATGAATCTATTTTTCCTTTATTTAGTGGCTTTTATAATAAAATGAAATAAATTTAAGCAAAAATCATTGTTCCAACTTGATTTTGATCAAATATAGAATAAACAGTTAATATTTTTGATACAACAACCAGCATTACAATAAGATTTATCGTTCTTTTAAATAATAACCACTTTTGATATGATCATGTTGGTTTGAGGACAGTATATGTTTAGTCTTTTATCTTGGACATTGAGATAGATCCTGCAAGTTTGGTAATTTTGTTATTATCTAAATTTACAATTTGAAAACCATAGATTCTTAATCATAATCAGAAATTTGACATATTGAGGTTTTCTTAAAAATAGTGTTGATGAGGACTCTCGTTTTATTTTAACATGCGATTTTTATATTACGATTAAAATCTTAATATTTCAACAGGTTTAGGTGATCAAACTATAAAGCTAAATCACCCGATTTTTGTAGCAATATATGGTTTAATCGTTATGCATATCAACTAAACTAGTTTTGTGTAATATAAAAAAAACTATCACAATTTTTCATAAAACTTAAATAACAAAACAAAACTTAAGAGAGTGTTAGATTAACATTAACATAACAGATACTACATTGTGTCAAGTAGCAAATGCTGAAAAACAAATGGTAAATACAATAAACAAAATACATAACACATCATTTCTTGATACCAACATAAATATTCAATGATAAACAATATATGACATTTACAATTAAAAACAAACAAAGAAATACAACATTTGCCACTCACAAGGGTTAGGATGATGCTGGTATGGTGCCAGATCCATGCCAAACTGTCGAGCCGCAGGGTGAAAACCAGGAGGGCAGTGAAAACAAAACATGACTGTCACTTATTGCACGAATCTAAAGCTGTCTGAAAAATAAAAATAAATATATGAAAATATTTCGACATATTTTTAATTCTGAAACATTTATGCATGTTAGTTACATTTTTAAGTTACTTTTATTTCATAAAATAGACCGGTAACAGTGTGTAGCAACAGAAAAAGTACCCATTTGTATTTTTTTTTCAATTAGAACAAACTTATTTTATTAAATACAACTTTTTAAATATTTTCATTTTTCAAAAATATTTTAAAAAGTTAAACACATTATTCACAAATAAAACTAGCTTACATTTTTCAAAAAGAAAAAAAAATGTTTAAAAAATCAGAAAGCCTCTTACCTCTTCAAGCAAAAATCAAAAACTAATATCTCTTCTTCTAAGATAATAGAATTTTATTCAGCTATCCTTCAGCATCAGTGAGCCTTTACTTCTCTATTACTGCTTTATCATAATAGTTATATTCCTGATTCCTATTTGCAAACATTTCAGATAATTCAGTTTAGGTCTTGTAATTATCAATTAGGTTGCTGGAGTCTGGTCATAAGCCACGCCCATTTGATACTTTTTGAGATAACGATTGGTGACATATCGGCTGCTGTTGTCATTGTGGGGTTTGTCGATTGGAAAGACAACTGCATTATCTGAAAACGTCTTACACGTGTTTTCTAATTAATAATTGTATTAGGGAAGGAAACGATTTGGATTTGAAGTAAAATTTAATGATTTGTTTTGTTTTAGCTGTCAATGGCTGTTCTATGTTATTACGATCACATAAATCACTCAATCTTTAGAAATTCTATTAAAATCTAATTAAACAAAGCCGTCTTTAATGGAATATCAAGCTTGGTTATTTAATTATGGAAAGGAAGCGGAGACCAAACTCTTAAAAGGGTTTGATACCAGTTAATAAATTTGATACTTGTTATATCGATCATATCTGAAGAGCGGTGGAAACTTTTCGGAAAAAAATCTTCCTTTGAAATTTCTTTTGTTAATATGAATGCAAAGCTTTATGGAGGAGGAACATTATTTTTCGTCATAGTTTATTTGAAGTCGATTTTACACAACAAATCAAATCTAGTATACACTTAAGGTAACAAAGATAATGCATATACATTTTTAATAAAACTTGGAGAAAATAAATGTTCCTCTATGAAACCCTTTTTTCCGTTATTGAATTAAACAATTGTGAAAATATTTATCAAATAAATGTACAAATTAACATTAATTTACATTCAAGTAAGTTCTTACTCGTAGATTTTCATGGGTGATTATCGCTGGATGTTTTTTCCTTTGTTCAGATAATTCAATCAAGAAATATCACAAATATAATAACTATTATTGTTATCAATTTCACGCATTCTTCACAACTTGAATGGCCATATGGTGGTAAAAACCACATGAAGTGTCCTACAGCAACGGGTGTGGGCAAGGGTCACATGAAAAGAGCTTTGCTGGCTTAATTTGATTATCAGCTATCACAATAATATAATAATGTGGAATTAAGCTATGAACTGGACATTTTGTTTTGCTTTTTAACAAAAATATATTTGTTAAAAATTATTCAGATGTGATGTAAGAAAATAAATTAACATGTCTTTAAGCATGTTAAGTTTAAATATAACTGATTAAAAATATCAAGTATAAAAAAAACTGAAATATCATGATAGAATTTATGAGTTTCAGAAATTAAATTAGATAAAAGTTTCAAGCAATAAACTTTACTGTGCCTGATGCAAGTTTGGTCTATTCAAGACTCACCAGAGGCGCTCTATCCTGAAAAACGATAGCCTATAAAGTGGATGAAGTAAGGCCGTCTTTTTTCAAGAATTGACCAACAGAGTGAAAACTGAGACTTAAAATGCAGTTGATGTGGTTGATATTAGTTTTAAAGGGGCTCAGCTACCAAAAATGTATCATTATAGGACTAATTCCAAAGAAAAACTCCATTTTAAAGGTTATAAAAATTAATAATGAAAATTACCAAAAAAGGCTTATGCCTTGAAATGAAACAAACGAAACAACAGGCATCCTCATTATTTCTAAGTTTCTCTCGACATATCACTTCTAAGTAAGAGGCAGAGAAGAAACACTAGATGAAGGTTCAAGTATCTGTTAAAAGTCTAAGATTGAAGTAAAAGGCTAAACATAAGCCTTATAGGAATAATAAATCCTATTTTTCATGGATTTCACTCGAAATGATTCCTAAGTATACTTGACTGCCTAATAAATTCAGATTGTCTTTTAGGTGTAAAGATTCTTTGATGGTTTACGTTGATATAAGGGGCCAATCGTTGATCCGGGTAATTATCATCTTAATAAAGATATAAACTAGAATTCTTCTGTCTGAAGGTAAATCTGCTTAGGGAATTGAGGGCCCCTTATGTCATTTACAAATATGGTTTCATCTTTTTAGAGGATTATTATTTCATATTGCTTTTTAAATCTTATTACAAAATCTCTAGATGTAACAAAAGAGAAGTCAAATTTTAATTCTATTTAGGTTTGTTATTTTCATGTATAATTATTCTTATTACTGAATATAAGAAAGAAAATTTCAAGTTGGAATGGTAAAGTCAAATTTGTATGAAATTCAATTTCCCAACTTCAAAGATTCTATAGAAAAGGTGTATTCTATTCAATTAACTACCCGTGGTACAAACAGAAAGAGAACAATGGACTTACGGTCTTTATATGCAAAACCATCCAGGAAGTAAGGTCATGGGAGTAAAATTATTTCTTATAAAACTTGAAAATAATTAGAAAAGTGAATCAATTGAATAAAACTGAAACAAATATAGTTAGTGCTTTTGGTTTATTTTGTCTCTTTTTCTTTAAATCTGTTATTTATTTGAAAAAAGACATAGTTTAAAAACCACTGCGCCATCGTTTTAGGTGCTGGTTCAATGGCACTATATGTGCCCGATCCGTGACAAATGACTGGTCACTTCTTATAATTCCAATGTTCCATTTCATGTAAAATTTTCTTGGTCAATTTTATTTTACAAACTGATATAATTTTGTATTCACATTTTGAATGGTCCGAACTATTTACAAATCAAATGTTTCAATTTTAATAACAGTACAATGTATAATGTTACACTCATCAGATCATTTAGAAGTAATATGTGGATAATTTCTCGTCGAATCACTAGCAAACTTGGTAAAAAAACAATCGAACCCTATGTTTATGACCCCCATGTGATATTCTTAGTCAAGATTCGTGAAAAAGTATATAGGTTACAACATAATACCCGAACAGAGATCACAATCTCAAATGTTCCAGGAAAAACCTAAAGAAATCAGGTAATAACATACTTCGGCCGAAAAAAATGGGAAAATATAATAAAGAGGTATATTTGCTCTCCAAAAATTAAAGTTAGATAATCAAAGGAAGGCTCAGTTTTTTTTAAATTTGCTCTATAATCAAATGAATTTTATTTAGCAGTTTCTACTTAAACTACAAGTGTGCATGCTGTTAGTCTTGTTTAAACTCATTTGAAATTAGATTTCCTATAAAACATGTTTACCAAGAACATTTTAGTAGGGCGTGGTTAAAAACTATTAATAAACCAATTAAATTATATATTTGCTTTAATATTTATCATAATATAAACTCAAAAAAAAAAAATAATTAATGGTCATTAAATTCGTTTGCACTTTTTGAAGTTAATATACTAGCATATGTTGAACATCCATCCGAATCAAAATAAAAGCTACTTTATACCCGTTTTTGGTATTGTATTTTGATTAATATTGAATTATTTCTACTGTTCATCTGCTACTGAAAATTCAATATATGCTGATCGACAAAGGTAACAAAAAACAATTACCCGACAATATTCAAGAAGGTACAGAGACTCTGAACAAGGTACATAAAAATAAATACCAGAGCAATGAAAACTATGGTCCATAATTTAAGTGATTATACAAAACTTCTAGCAAATTCATGCACCAGAAAATAAAAAAATTAAAATGTAAAAGTTCCCACAACTTACATGTAAAGTCAGTTATGTCAACAAGATTTCAGAAATAAAAAATGATAACTTTGCATTTAAACATTTTCGAATGCCTATTAAACAATTCTGTGTAGATTTGTGAAATGTTAACTTAACTTTATGTCACAACTTCATTTCTAAGTTAAATTACACATTCTATTATGAAATATGAAGAGTGACGAAGAGTTAAAATCGACTTAGCTAAACACATAATAAAAGTTTTACAACAGTACATAAACACAGATATTTCTCACAAACTGATAATTTCGTATTGTTTCCAAGACGTTTTTTGGATGTATACTTGCTAAAACTACAAGAATAAAGAGCAATTTGTACGGTTATGGAACAAATGAAATTGAATTAGGAGAGATTCGAACGAGTGACTGAGTATTGGACACAATTAGTTTGACGGTAGAAACAACTTCTATTAAAGCTGGACTGAGGGAATTTCTGCACTTTGTCACAAGTATTAAATTATACGAGAAAATGAGATAAATTATTTATCCTACATCTTTGTTTCATATTTATAATGTTATAATGGAGTTCTATAATGTTGTTATATTGTTTTATAATTTTATCAAATAATTGTGGACGTATTGATTCTTGAACATTGGGTATCGGCCAAAAAAACTTCACTGAATGTTGTGAAATAAACAAAAGGAATCGAAAATTCTTAGAAAATATGAAGACATTCTCTTTATTAAATAGATTATGCAAAGAAACACAGAAGGAGTAGTAAAATTACGGAAGTACTCGGTCAAAATAACTGAGTTTATATCCTGGGTTTTGTAAGAAATAAAACGACTAGGGCTATCTTTAATTAAATCTAACTTCAATTCTAAAAGAGCATATAAATTCCTTTAGGATTGTTTACTAATATTCTCTAGATTCCTTGAAGTATCTTACATAACCTTCTTTTCCGTTCTTGGTAATTTGGCATTACTCATTCATGTTCGGTTATTTTGTTAGTACCTGTATTCTTTGCCACAATTTAGCAGGAGTATCATAAAATAAATTTAACGATCTGAAAAAATAGTCAACATTTTATATTATCAGGGTCACAAACATAAGGCTCGAATGACTTTACTAAGTTTGACCATGAAACGATGGGTCAACACATCCATTCTCTTTGCCTGTAAACCATAAGACATATCTTTAAATAGAAAATATACCAATTGATGAGAACGTAAAATCAAGGGATTTGAAACCGAGACTGGGAATAGTAAACTAATACTGGCAGTGACATACCAGAGAATTGAAACCGGGGCTGAGAAAGGAAAACAAAAAGATATGGAATAAGTGAACGTGACACAACCAACATAAAGAAACGGCAATTTTATAAAAAATCACAATTAAAAACAGACAGCATTCTTCAACATGACCAGAGGTCGCTGCTCGCCGTCTTGCATTTGCCCAAGACTAAAAATATAATACATAATAGATTCAAACAATTCTCTAAATTATCTACAAAAGACCTATTTCTGGACATAGAACAAAAATTGATAGTTGGCAGGAACAAACAAAAGCTTTGACAAGGATTCCTGGCTTAGGACAAGCACATATAAAATGTGGCGGGGTTAAACTAGTTTTTTGGGCTCAACCTCCCCCGAGGTAGACAAGAGCTGATAATTACATACCAGAGAGTTGAAACCGAGGCTGGGCTGTGAAGTCAAAAACCAGAGAATTGTAACCAAATCTAAAATAATCAGACAAAAACTTGTAGTTACAAGAGAATTGAAAAATAAAGGTCCTGACAAAACTACCGAGCTTAGACGATTAATCTCAAATGTCAAAGAGAAAAGACAAAACAAGAAAGACATACCGGATATCGCACTGGTCCTAATTATGCTATCAGAAGTAGTTACCAGAGAATTGTAATCAAGACTGAGATAGAATGACAAAACTGGCACTTACATGTCAGAGGCTAAGAAAGGTTGACAAAAACTAGTAATAACGCACCCAAGATTTGAAACCGAGACCAAGAAAGGAAGACAAAAAATTCGAAATTTACATAGAAAAGAATTTAAACCAAGGCGGGGTTATAGGAAGACGTCAAACAATGGTACTTTCATACTAGGGAATTGAGATGCTAAGATAATTTGACAAAAAAAATGAATTGAAACTTACGCTAACATAGGGAGAAAAAAACTGATAGTTACCAGAGAATTGAAACCAATGCTAACATAGGGAAAAACTAATAGTTACCAGCGAATTGAAACTTACGCTAACATAGGGAGAAAAAACTGAGTTACAACCTACGCTAACATAGGGAAAAAACTGATAGATACCACAGAATTGAAACCTACGCTTACATAGGGAGAAAAAACTGGTAGTTACTGAGAATTGAAACCATCATTGGGAGAAAAAACTGGTATTAATCACAGAATTGAAATCTACGCTAACATACGGAGAAAAAGCTGAGAGCTACCAGAGAATTGAAACCTTTGCTAACATAGGCAGAAAAAACTGGTAGTTACCAGAGAATTGAAACCTACGCTAACATAGGGAGAAAAAAAATGATAGTTATCAGAGAATTGAGACTTACGCTAACATAGGGAGGAAAAAAACTGATAGCTACCAGAAAATTGAAACCTATGCTAACATGGGAAAAACTGGTAGTTACCAGAGTTTGTAATTGATAATTACCGGAAAATTGAAACCTACGCTTACATGAGGAGAAACAACTGACGCTTACATAGGGAGAAAAAAAAGATATTTACCTGATAATTGAAACCTTCGCTAACATCGGGAAAAAAACTAATAGTAACCAGAGAATTAAAACTTACGCTAACATAAGGAGAACAAATTTGATAGTTGCCAGAGAATAGAAACCTCCGCTAACATAGGGAGAAAAACTCATAGTTTCCAGAGAATTGAAACCTACGCTAACATAGGGAGAAAAAACTCATAGTTTCCAGAGGATTGAAACCTACGCTAACATAGGGAGAAAAAACTCATAGTTTCAAAAGAATTGAAACCTACGCTAACATAGGGAGAAAAAACTCATAGTTTCCAGAGAATTGAAACCTACGCTAACTTAGGGAGAAAAAACTCATAGTTTCCAGAGAATTGAAACCTACGCTAACATAGGGAAAAGAAACCTCATAGTTTCCAGAGAATTGAAACCTACGCTAACCTAGGGAGAAAAAAACTGATAGTCACCAGAGAATTGGAACCTACGCTAACATAGGGAGAAAAAAAACTAATAGTTTCCAGAGAATTGAAACCTACGCTAACATATAAAAAAACTGATAGTTTCCAGAGAATTGGAACCTACGCTTACGTAGGGAAAAAAACCGATAGTTACCAGAGAATTTAAACCTATGCTAACATACGGAGAAAAAAGTGTTAGTTATATATAAGAGAATTGAAGCCGAGGCTTAAAATGTAGACAAAAACTGGTATTTACATACCAGAGAATTGAAACCGAGGCTGGACTAGGAAGACAAAAAAAACAGAGAATTGAAACACATGCTGAGATAGTCAGACAAAAACTGGTAGTTCCAAGAGAATTGAAAAATAAAAGGCCATGACAAAAATACCGAACTTAGAAGATGAATTTCAAACGTCCGAGGGAGAAAAGACAACACAAGGAAGACATACTGGAGAAATTGAAGATCGCACTGGTCCTAATATGCTATCATTTGTATACACAAACTAGAAGCTACCACAGAATTGAAATCGAGGAGAAAGGTAAACAAAACCGGAAGTTATACACCACAGAATTAAAATCGAGGCTGAGATAGGAAGACAAAAGCGGAAGTTATACACCAAAGAACTAAAATCGAGGCTGAGATAGGAAGACAAAAGCGGAAGTTATACACCACAGAATTTAAATCGAGGCTGAGATAGGAAGACAAAAACTGATAATGCACACGTGAGGCAAAGAAAGGTTGACAAAAACTAATATTGAGATACCCGAAATTTGAAACCGAGCCAAGGAAAGGAAAACAAAAATTTGGAAGTACTTTGTTGTACCAAAACTGGCAGTTAGATACCAGAGCATTGACACCAAAGGCTAAGAAATGCAGACAAAAATTGGTTGTTACATGCTTGATGAGACTGTTAACCGATGCTGAGAAAGGTAGACTAAAACTTGTAATTAAAGACCACAGAATTGAAACCGAGACAGAAAAAGGATGACAAACACTGGTAGTTACATACCAGTGAATAAGATCGAGGAAAAGATAGGTACTTACATACCAAAGAACTGGCCGATAGAAATGAAAATGGTGGTCATAGTTTCATATAAGCATTTCAAAGGTATAGCCTTATTTTCCAAATATTGAACAGTTTGAAACCTTTTACTAGCATATTAAGTTTTGTTTGTTTTTGAACCCAATTGATGTTATGCTTTGTGCAATATCATGCGACACCTTTCGCGGTTGTTAAAATATTTTTGCATAAATGTGACTTTGAGCAACTATAGGCAACGTTTATTGTTCAAAGTAATAAATTCTCAAAAAATATTTACCACTTCGAATAGAATGGAAAAGGGTCTTAGAATACTGTTTAATGAGCTTCCATTGTCAGAAATTTGAATAGAAACTGTATGCCTGTTCGAATTGTTTTTCTCAGACATTCTCTAGATCTAGTTTTATACAAAGGCGAATCTAAAGGAAAAGCTTGACCCGTTTATTTTGATCAATACAAATTATCTCTAACTGAATTACGATGTATATTTATTAAATTTACGTCGGAAAACTAAATTAATCAATCTAGTACATAATTTTAATATAATCCACAATGCCATAACATAGTCCTCGGAAGTCAAATGATATTTCACGGCCGGTTTCCAGTTAATTCTCAATAGAAATGACTCTATCAGATTACTAAGGAAGCCGTATTAATAGGCTTTAGATTTTCTATACAAATTAATGAGGCATAATGTAATTTGCTGTCCTTACATTTAATAAATTAATATACAGAACGTTTGCTATCTTAAGCTCTCGTGGGACTACCCCTAGTACACGTAACCAGCTGTAGATAGCATGCTCCAGTATCAAGAAGTCATTAGAATAATGTAGCTCGGGTATTGGATTAGGGACTAAAGCTACATTTACAAACACTAAAGTCAGGCTTAATTTGTTCCTTTCATTAGGTTACTATAATAAGCACAAATCAAGCATGTTGACAAACTTTACAGGCGGAAAGATGATAATACGAGTATACAAAAGGTACAAGATGGTTGTCAATGGAGAGGCTCTTCACGTCCGGTCCCTAGAGAATCAGGTAAACAAACCTACGTGCTTCAAGGAATATGGTACAATAAGATATAATTTACACTAATTGATAGGCACATTGTTAAATCATTTTTCTAATTAAGAAATGATAACGCCATTTTTTGATTTTATCAGCAAGCATCACGATTGTGAATCTCACGACGGAGTTAGGTGTCTGTGTAGTAGTCCTGTATATGGTAAAGTACATATGGTTTTGTGAAATTCTTTTTAAATAATTTAGTCTTTTGAAAATCACTACTTTACATAAGGAGACAATGCAGGTTTTCCTCATTTTTTATGAATATGTTTTGGATGGATAGTTTTGATGATTATAGAAATTTGATTTACATCTGTAACCTGAAGCGGTAGAAAATTCAGTATCATAATTAACACCTGAATCTTTAGTTTGGTCTAATTTATCAAACCTCACCATATATTAACAACAATAAGGGATGGGAGCATGTTGGTTTCATAACAAATCCCGCATATAAAGCTACTTGCATTTTCCTGCGGTTTTGTGTCGATAAAAAGGCAGAAGTGTCTGAGGATGCTTCTGTTAAAAGGACAGTTATCTGACTTATCTAAAACTTGGGTGTTATGGTAACGCTTGTTTCCATATCTGCTAAACTTCAGTCTTTTCAAAAATAATTCTGAAACATCCTATATTTTACATTTATTGCATATATTTTTCTAGAAGAGTTGCCATTCTGAAAAGCCTGCGACCGAAGAAATCGCTTTTTTTTTATTTCTTACAGGTTTGTATAGCCTTCGCTTGTCCTAACGAAAACAATGTCTCCTTGAGCCAATTTGAGTAGAACTGTGGACGAAGTTGAACTGTATTCTGAAGTTTGTCCATCATCAACGAAAAAGCTTGTCTGTGCGTTTTTCACTATTTCAAAAGACATAAAGCTGCGTTAAGCTTAAAAGATATCGCAGGTAAAGCCATAAACTCCATCAGTTTAAAGACACCAGAATATTTTTTGTAGCTTTGCTGTTCGTTAGTTATTTTAAAAGACATCAAATACTAATATATGGTGACGACCAGGCAAAAAATGCACTTTTTGCGATTGGTTGGAAATTATTCTTTCAATAAGCCACTCTTTGGAACTAAAATAAGAGATGATAAGAAAATGTGTTAATCACAAAATCTACAATTTAAATCATATTATTCGAATGACACTTCTTCAATTACATGTATGCATATTCAGTTAAAGTATAATAGTTACTGGCAACTGCTTTAGGTTTTTTTTAAATTATAGAAGATTGTTTGATTGATATAATTTTATTGAATAAGCTCTTCTTATCATGCTAGTTAACTTCGGCTTTGATTTCATTTTTTTTTTTTTTTTGGAAACTGCGTCTCAGAAATGTACTTGTATCAAATGTAGCCTTGCGCGTTGTTGATCTCTAGTGGGTGGAGCTAAATTATCAAAATAATTTAATTTCCAAATGAAATTTCTACAAAGTTTGATCATCCTTTATTATTCTACTCTGAGATAAAGATCGGTTTTCATTTGTTACCATTTTCTATTTCAATTGTTATAATTATTTGCTCTTAAAATTTTGTTACAATTTTTGTGATGTTTTTTTTTTATCCACTTAGAATTCAGTTAACAGAATTATTTAAATGAAAATTTGCAGTTTATGAATAATATTAAAAAATACAATACCTTCTCTTGATAAGTCATACTTTAGAAAACTTCTATTTGTACAATGTATAACCATTGCTTTCCATTGTACCAATGTTTTCGTGATTGTCTTCCGTGTGGCCACTTTAAATTCTGAAGTTGAGTGCAATATTTTTTCGGAGCGTGTTTTCAATACGTCCTAACTTTATTTTCATTTCTGATTTTACGTATTTTATACAAGAAGCGTTTTTTTAAAGAAAGCTCGGTCTCTAAGTGCACTATCCTACATTGTAGCATCTTGTCAGTGTCAATGATATTTTCCAGTCTTATGAGTCTTTCTTCTATCGACTCCTTGCCAATACAGACCATAGTTGCCAAAAACAGCAAGGAAAGATGGAACATATATCGACCTTTCCATAGTTTAAAAATTTTGTACACGTTTCAAGGGCTGATCAAGATTGAGATAGAACACTTACATGTAAAGGTGATGTGCCACAAGTACGATTAAGTTTTTGGTTTTCGTTCTTTCTTCTATTTTCTGGGGACTTTATCATTTTTTTTATTTGTATGATATACATATTTGTATCATTAAATGATTTACTATTGCTATGATTATTTCAGAAAATATCCATATTTATTATCCCATAATGAGGTTTACCGGGTTTTCGTTTTGTTCTATTATAAGTTGGATGATATTTATACATGTTAAATTTGGTCAAATATCAGCATTTTCTAGCAAAAGATTTAATTTTATTTCTAAATATATACATTAAAAAAGTGTAATAACAATATCTAAGCTTTTATCTAAATATGATTTTAAGCTTACAGCATGGCGAGCCATATGTTAAATTGCTTGCCCCATGGTAGCTGTTTGTAATTGATAATTAAAACATGTAATGATTCCACTTCTTGTCCCGTTAAGTTGTTTTTATTTGAGAATCTTAGCACCAAATGAGGCAATACAAGCTGAAAGGTGTGAATATCAAACGTTCTACATTACAAAATAGCTTTTTATACGTCAGTTTTATTAAATTTGTCCGTCTTACAACATTTCGCTTAAAAATGCATTTCGCACATTAGTTCGAAACATAACTCGAGGTGGTACACCATAAAATGTGTAAGCTAGCCCACAGTTAAATGTCTCCAAGTTGATAATATCTCACCCTCTTACAGCGAACGTGTGTGGTGACGGACATTTATTGTGCAGTCTACCCCGGCAATGACAGAGAATTGAACAAGATTGGACTCCTAATGATATTAATACAGATAAAATGTGTCCAACAGTCCCCGGTGTATTGAGAATTATTTCCGATTAACAAGTATGGTTGACACGAGAACTAATGCGGTAATGGGTTTTAAATCATTCATTGGGCTATAATCAAGTGTAATCACTTTGAGGCTATCAACTGGTCCGTCTAATGATATCACATAGAATCTACCCATAATGAGAAAGGTCTTTCACTAATGTAATCAAATTTTATCATTTACACAATTACTACTATATATGATATTATATATTATTAGATATTCACGTTTATTTGATTAGGACATAATTAATTTATATATAGCCGTCGTTCCTACAAAAGATTCCTTGGAGGGAAAAGTGGGGGGTTTTGTTGTTGTTTTTTATTTCGTGTGAAATATATCAATTTCAAATTTTATGTATCTCGCTTATCTATATTTAAGAAGTTTTCTTAGCCAAAAGCGGCAGTCAGAGCAGCCCTTCCTGTAATATCTGTTTTCCTACTTCTTTGGCAGTAATTCATATACAAAAGTTGTCCTATATTTGGCAAAAAGGTATGGGTAAAAAGCACGTGGAAAGATAGATGACGTACCAAAATCTTACATATGGAAACATACACGCTGGGGAAAGACCTACATCGATAGAATACCTTCGTTGCTGTGCTACATGGCACTAAGCATGAGAGTTGTAAGTAAGGCTCTACTCGGTTGATTGATCGAACTAAGTTTATTTTGTGAACGTTTTGTCAACATCAAGCCCAGTACAAGGTCGAAAAGTCGTACATGTATATAAAAGATACTTTTGATGTGGTTTTCCAAAACTAAAAATATGACGGCACGCTGAATTTGTACTACTTTTGTATCTCTAAAAGTAGGAAAAATAGGAATTATACCCAAACATAACACAGGTATTTATTCTTAGCGTAAAATAAGACAAAGTAAATGTATAGACGAACAAGTCAAGGCATCTAAGACATGGCGAAAATAAAAGTCAATGCAGCTGGACAGATGGAATGTTTAAAATTAATATCAACATACTTTTCTTTCATTACTGCTCGTGGGGTATCAATTTTCTTGGGTTCTGAGAATTTTTACATTTCATGTTTTGTGCATGGCAATTCTAAAATATGATATTTTCTAAGAATTCTGACAAATTATGTTTTATTAAGTTTCTGACATATACCATTTTCTGAGAATTTTGACAGGTGATTTTTTCTGAAAACTTTGGCATATGACGTTTTTCGAGAATTCTGATAAATGATTTTTTTCATGAGAATTCTGACACATGATGTTTGTTTTTTTTTGAGAATTCAGACATGTCATGTTATCTGCATGAGAATCAAATTATATGATGTCTATGAATTATGACATATTATGTTTTGAAAGATTCTGTCACATGACGTTCTCTGAAAATTCTGACATATTAAGCTTTCTGAAAATTCTGAAATATGTCTTCTGCATGATAATTCTAACATTTGATTTTTTTAAAAGAATTCTAACATGTTTCTTAAGATTCTAACATATAACGTTTTCTGAGAATTCTGACACCTGACGTTTTCATTTGACGTTTTGTGTGAATTCTGACATATAATGTTTTTGCATGACAATTCTTACATGTTATGTTTTCTGAGAAATCTGACACATGGCATTTTCTGAGAATTCTGACATATGTTTTCTGCATGAGAGTTCAAACATATGTTTTCTAAGAATTCCGACATATAATGGTTTCTGAGAATTCTGACATATGACGTTTGAGAATTCTGACATATAACGCTTTCTGAAAATTCTGACATATGACATTTGAGGGTTCTGATATAAAACGTTTTCTGAGAATTCTGACAAATAATTTTTTCTGAAAATTCTGACATTTGAAGTTTTTTGAAAAGTCTGACATAAGGTTTTCTGGGAAATCTTACACATGTTTTTTTTTAGAATTCTGACATATGTTTCTGCATGAGAAGTCAAACATATGTTTCCTAAGAATTCTGACATAATGGTTTCTGAGAATTCTGACAAATTACGTTTGAGAGTTCTGATATATAACGTTTTCTGAGAATTATGACATATGACGTTAAAGAGTTTTAATATATAACGTTTTCTGAGAATTCTGACAAATGAGGTTTTTGAGAAGTCTGAGATATGAAGTTTTCTGAGAAGTCTGACATTTGAAGTTTTCTGACATATAAAGCTTTCTGAGAATTCTGACATATGACATTTGAGGGTTCTGATATAATACGTTTTCTGAGAATTCTGACAAATATTTTTTTCTGAAAATTCTGACATTTGAAGTTTTTTGAAAGTCTGATATAAGGTTTTCTGGGAATTCTTACACATGTTTTTTTAAGAATTCTTACATATGTTTCTGCATGAAAAGTCAAACATATGTTTCCAAAGAATTCTGACATAATGGTTTCTTAGAATTCTGACAAATTACGTTTGAGAGTTCTGATATATAACGTTTTCTGAGAATTATGACATATAACGTTAAAGAGTTTTAATATATAACGTTTTCTGAGAATTCTGACATATGAAGTTTCTGAGAAGTCTGAGATATGAAGTTTTCTGAGATTTCTGACATTTGAAGTTTTCTGACATATAAAGCTTTCTGAGAATTCTGACATATGACATTTGAGGGTTCTGATATAAAACGTTTTCTGAGAATTCTGACAAATATTTTTTTTCTGAAAATTCTGACATTTGAAGTTTTTTGAAAAGTCTGACATAAGGTTTTCTGGGAAATCTTACACATGTTTTTTTTAGAATTCTGACATATGTTTCTGCATGAGAAGTCAAACATATGTTTCCTAAGAATTCTGACATAATGGTTTCTGAGAATTCTGACAAATTACGTTTGAGAGTTCTGATATATAACGTTTTCTGAGAATTATGACATATGACGTTAAAGAGTTTTAATATATAACTTTTTCTGAGAATTCTGACATATGAAGTTTCTAAGAAGTCTGAGATATGAAGTTTTCTGAGAAGTCCGACATTTGAAGTTTTCTGAGAAGTCTGACATTTGAAGTCTTCTGACAAAGGAAGTTTTCTGAGAAGTCTAGCATTTTTAAAAGAATTCTGACATATGAAGTTTTCTGAGAATTCTGACATATGCTGACATATGTTTTTGCATGATAATTCTTACATGTAATGTTTTCTGAGAATTCTGACATATAACGTTTTCTGAGAAATCTGACACATGGCATTTTCTGAAATTTCTACATGAGAAGGCAAACATATGTGTTATAAGAATTCCGACAGATAATGGTTTCTGAGAATTCTGACATATGACGTTTGAGAGTTCTGATAAAAAAACGTTTTCTGAGAATTCTGACAAATATTTTTTCCTGAAAATTCTGACAAATGAAGTTTTCTGAGAAGTCTGACATTTTTATAAGAATTCTGACATATGAAAATTTCTGATAAGTCTGACATGTGAAGTTTTCTGAGAATTCTGACTTATGATGTTTTCTAAGAAATCTGACATATGTTTTTTGAGAATTCTGATGTATGATGTTTTATAAGAATTCTGACATTACTGTTTTCTAAAAAAAAATCTGGTTTATGAAGCTTTTTGAGAATTCTGACATTTTTCTGAGAATTCTTACATGTGATGTTTTCCAATATTCTGACATGTTGCTCCTCATTATTTGTGCTTCATTTCAAATTTTTTTCAGAGTTATTATACATGTATATATTGCTATTCAAAAAGATACCAGTAAACATGTTGCTTTTCTGAGATAATACTTAATGTTTTTCAAAAGTTCTTACATGTCTTGTCGAATCATAAGACTTTTTTGTTGCTCTCAAAATTTCTTACTTATTTTGCTCTTAAAAGATAATACATATTTTGTTTTAACAAGGTAGTTACACAAACAGACATAATTTCCATAGTAGCGACAAAAGACCTCATGCTGGAGTCAAATATCAAGTCACTGTGATTAGACTGTAATGAGAAGTTTTAACAATAGACCAGTAATGTTGAAATTTGAATGAGTCGGTAAAAAGGCAGTAAATATTTGACAGACATAGTATTGTTACCCCCATCAAGGACCTCATACTGTAGTCATATACCAAATTTCAAGTCACTGTGCTTTGTAGTTGCTGAGAAAACTGTTATGAAAGTTTCAACAATTGACCAATAATGTTGAAATGTAATTAAGTTGGTAAACAGGAAGTAGATACCTGACATACCTAATTTCAGTACTTGCAAAAAGGACCTCATACTGAAGTAAAAAACAAAGTTTTAAGCAACTGTGATTTGTAATTGCTGAAAAAATTGTTACAAAAAGTTTCAACAATTGACTAACAATGTTGAAATTTTACTAAGTTGGTATTAAACAGGAAGTAGATATTTGACAGACCTTATTTTAACACTTGTGGTAAAGGACCTCATACTGTAGTCATGCAACAAATTTCAGGTCACTTTGATATGTAGTTGCTGAGAAAACTGTTATGAATTTCTAACAATTGAACAGTAAGGCTGAAATTTAACAAGGTTGAAAACAGGAAGTAAATATCAAACAGACCTAATTTCCTTACTCCTCAAAAAGGACCTCATACTGGAGTCACATACCAAACTTCAAGTCACTGTGATTTGTAGTTGCTGAAAGTACTGTTATGATAAAAATTTTCAACAATTGATCAATAATATTGAAAGGACAAGGTTCAGTAAGGCCCATATTTGACCCCCTCTATTATAAAAAATTACAAAATTGTTATGAAGAAGATTTTTGAAGTAAATGAACAAACTTGTTCTAATATTATTGAATGATATCATCTGACATTGATGAAAAACAGGATGTCATGTAAGATTCCTCTCAAAGTGGCTGAAATTGGACAAAGGACTAGAGCCACGAACCCCCATTTTTGGCCTTGTTAATACTCAAATATCAAAATTTGTGTATGTATAGCTGGATGTCTGTGTTAAAAGAGAAAAGATTTGATTATGGTGTATAAATGAATTTTCAAGTACCCTTACCCTTCAAAAATAGCCTAAATTAGTGATTTTTCACTTTTTGACCAAAATGACTTGTTTTTCAGTCACAATTTTGTGATTTTCTATGTGGCGCCACCCCTCGCCCATCGAAATTTTTGTTGAAATATGAAGAAAATAATGTATTTATAAAATTTAAGCAAAAATATTTATGGGCGAGGGGTGGCGCCCATGTCATTTTCACCAAAAACCAGGTGGAAAATTGTGAAATTTAGCTGAAATTAGCATATTTTCAATTTTAGCATCACTTTATGATGTCATTACAAGGTCACAAGTACAGAAAACTTTAAAATTGATTTTGTTTTGTAACAAGTAATCATTCTAGACTACTTGGCCACAAAAATCTTATCTAAAAAATGAATTTGAAAAAATGGCCCGATTTAGGGCCAAATATGAGGGTTCCTGGCTTTAGTCTTTAATTTTGAGATGCCTCAGCCTTCTTGACCCAGCAATGTTCTTAATGAACTCTAAAATTCAATTATTTTCAAGTCAAAATAAGTTAAGAAATCCCTGGGTCATGTAGGCAGAGGCCTTTGAAAATACAGTCAAACCTGTTTAAGAGGCCACCCTTGGGATGAGAAAAAAGTGACCACTTAAGACAGGTGGCTGCTTAATCCAGGTTTGTTTTTGTTGATTTATTAAAGAAAGGGACAAAAAATATGTGGCTGTCTAAAGTAGGTGATTGTTTAATAGAGGTGGCCGCTAAGGCAAGTTTGACTGTAACAATTTATGCCCAAAGAATCACCATTTTTCTCAATTTTGTTGATTTTACCCTGTTTAAGGTGTCCATAAATTGAAAATTGAGATAATAATTGAAAATTGAAGGCATATTCATACATGTAAACTATTCAACTCCCTAAATAAAGTGCATCTTTATAAAATACTGAAGATTTATTTTTTCATAAAAAAATGGGGCCAAAAAATGGCTTAGCTAACAATATCCTTTGACTAAGTTGGTAAACAGGAAGTAAACATTTCAACACTTGTGATAAATACCTCATACTGAAGTCATATGATACCTTATTTCAAGTCACTATATTTGCAGTTGCTGAGAAAATTATGAAAATTATGTTGCTGACAGACAGATGAATAAAGGACTCCGTCATGGAATGGACAGAGGTAAACCAGTTTACCCCCCTATTCTTCAAAACGGGGGTATAATAAAAAATAACCATCTTGATTTTTCAAAATTGCATCATCCATGTTTTTGTTGTTATATAAAACATACTACACATCTATATGTTGTTGGTTTTATTACATCATTTCACATGTTACATTGTTCCTTTTAGAACTTGTTACTTGGAAGTCAAGGACTTCCAAAGTCTAGTAATGGTTTCAGGGAAATCGATCCGCATTTTTTCCCCGAGCCGTTTAACCTGTGCATATTCGCTTTCTGGTTAAACTGTATTTATTCTTTTGGTAAACAAGCTTTCTATTCTGTATTTTAATAACCCCTACAGATTACCTGATGTGTTTTTATATTTAATTTTCAATGACGATAAAGCATTTTTGATATTTTTAAATTTTTTAGAACTATTTCGTGTGCCCTGATACAAAGTCGAAAGTACGGGGCCTCTAGTGCATCATGGGACTCTACCAGTTTACCATTTTAGAGAATATAACCCATTGTGGAATGGTAATCCACAGGCATTTGTTTCTAGAAAAAAATATAATTTGTATATACAAATTATACCACAAGGTGTAGTATTTTGAAAATTTATCTACTCTTGATATTTCATTATTTATACCAATAAGGAATAAGGATTATATCATCGAAAGCTATAATGAATTATCTAAAAAATGGTTTGTGTAACAAGTACCTTCACTGGACCTAAACAGAACATGCATGTCATTCATGTTAAGTGAAGCGTTGAAATGTTCGATATTTTCGTTTTTATAGAACTAAATAGTCGGAGTAGGAATATTGATTTCCTGTTGCGTTTAAAGGCAGGATTTTTGAAAACTTAAAACAGCTTATTTGCCAAATAATAGGAATTCATTATCAGTAGAATAAATGCTTTGCTTTGAATAAAATGTAGATAGCATTAACGTTTTTGCTCAGCTTTACAATCACGATTCATATTATTTTCAGATATTCTTTTAATTTTATTTTCTCTGTTCAAAGTTATTCTTATTATAAATTTGCTCAATTGATAACTATTTTCTTTTTCCACTTGAATCAGAATGATTCATTTCTTTTGTAACTTTGTTGTAATTATTATTTCTTATGTGACTTCCAAGTACTTGGTACCAATGGTACTTCGATTGGTTTTTTGATAACCAGGCATACTGGTCAATATCCTAAGCGGCTTCCGGTCAACATAGACTTAGGTCATGACAAATGAATAAAGGAATTCCTTGCTTATTGACAGACCGGAAAAATAAATAGCTTATTTGATATTTTCAAATTTCAAACATTCAAAGAAACGTTAAATATATTTAGAGTGTAAAAATAAATTCAAACATTAAAATTGTGTAAAAATTTGATCTTTTTATGTTGACGTCACAATTATTCAAAACATTCGTTAATTCAAAAAATGATGAAATCCCGGAAACCTGTCGTTCCAACATTCGCAGAACCAGAAAAAAAATGGCATCACATGTCAACCAATAGAGTGATACACAGTTTTTGCTATGACCTGGGGTTAAATATGAAGATATGAAAATTTTTACCAAGAATCCCAGGTTAGTTTTTTTTAAACAAATCACAAGTCTCACTTCCAACAAGAGGCTCCCAGGAGCCTGAATCGCTCACCTGACATATGTGCCTGAAGTAAAGGTTATAAGGCAAAATCTATTTGACGTTGAAAGGGTTAAAGATTAATAAGGGGGTCATCTGACAATATGGCGGATCTTAAGGTGCTGATCACTTTTACTCTCAATCAAAATCTAAAAATCGGTCACCCTTTTTGAGTTATTAGCAAAAAAATGCAGTTTAACCTAATGTTCTATTTTAGCCACAGCGGCCATGTTTTACAACCAATCAAAAATCCCCACATCAGTTCTATGCACTTAATGCTAATACAAGAGGCTCCCAAGAGCCTGAATCGCTCACCTGAACTACACAGATACATATATTTGTAGATATTATTATGCTTAACCATATGGGATTTAAATTTATGAAATATCTTGGTTAGTTTTCAAGATATTGGGCTTAATAAGTGCAAATTTGGCAAAAATAAGGAAAAAGAACAATAACTCCCACATCAGCAGTCAGATCTTGTCCGAAATTTCAGGACAGGTAGATCTTAATATGCTGATCACTTTTTGATTCTTACACAATTTTGATATCTGAAACCAGCTTTGAGTTATTAGCAAAAAAATGAAATTTGCCCCTTAGTTCTATTTTTAGCCATGGTGGCCATGTTTTTTTACAAATCAAAAATCTGAACGATAGAGTTGTAGCATATAAGCTATCAAACAGTGTGCCATGTTAAGATGCAGTTGGTCTTACCGTTTCAGACAAGTCAGGGGAAAAGTAATGAACAATGGTAAATATTGACGCTTTAAGGGCCATAACTCCTATAAGAAATGGTTCTACAGCTTTGACCTAATTACAGGAAATGTAGATCTTGATGTGCTTAATCATATGCAATTTGAATTTTTGAAATACCTTGTATAGTTTTCAAGATATAGGGCTACATAAGTGAAAAATTTTGAAAAAATCCAGAAAAAGGGCAATAACTCCTATGTCGTTTGTTGGATCTTCTTGAAAATTTCAGAGCAGGTAGATCTTGAGATGCTTACCACTTTTGTCTCCCATCAGAATTTTGATATCTGTTACTGTTTTTGAGTTATTTGCAAAAAAACTGTAATTTGACCCCTATGTTCTATTTTAAGCCATGGAGGCCATATTTTTTGACGAATCGAAAATCCGAACGACAGAATTGTACACATAATGCTATTAAACAACTGTGCCAAGTTTGGTTGAAGTTGGATGAATGGTGTCAGACAAGTTAATCTTTAAAATTCAGGGTAAAAGTAATGAACAAGAGGCTCCCAGGAGCCTGAATCGCTCACCTGACATATGTGCCTGAAGTAAAGGCTATTAGGCAAAATCTATTTGACATTGAAAGGGTTATAAGTTTAATAAGGGGGCCATCTGACAATATGCTGGATCTTAAGGTGCTGATCACTTTTATCTCAATTAAAATAAAAAAAATTTGTCACCCTTTTTGAGTTATTTGCAAAAAAATGCAGTTTAACCCAATATTCTATTTTTAGCCACAGCGGCCATGTTTTACAACCAATCAAATATCCCCACATCAGTTCTATACACCTAATGCTAATAAACAACAATACCAAGTTTGGTTCCAATTTGACTTTAAGTGTCAGAGGAGTTAACAATTTCAACGTAATGAGGAAATGCTTCTAAAAGCTCAATTTTGATGTTCTAAGGGCAATAACTCCTCAAAGGAAAGGTCCTACAACGTTGACCCTATTACATATTTAGTAGATCTTGATGTTTAACAATATGCAATTTAAATTTCTCAAATATCTTGTATAGTTTTCTAGATATTGAGCTAAACAGGTGCAAAATTTACCAAAAATCCACAAAAAGGGCAATAACTCCTACATGGGTCGTTGGATTCTCTTCAAAATTTCAGAGCTGGTAGATCTTAAGGTGCTGATCACTTTTGTTCCCAATCATAATTTTAAAATCTGTCACCGTTTTTTGAGTTATTTGCAAAAAACTGCCATTTACCCCTATGTTCTATTTTTAGCCACAGCGGCCATGTTTTACAACCAATCAAAAATCCCCACATTAGTTCTATACACCTAATGCTAATAAACAACTATACCAAGTTTGGTTCCAATTGGACTTGAAGTGTCAGAGGAGTTAACGTTTTCAATGTAATGAGGAAATGCTGTTAAAATGCTCAATTTTGACGTTCTAAGGGCAATAACCCCTAAAAGGAAAGGTCCTACAACGTTGACCCTATTACATATTTTGTAGTTCTTGATGTGCTTAACAATATGCAATTTAAATTTCTCAAATATCTTGTATAGTTTTCAAGATATTGAGCTAAACAGGTGCAAAATTTACCAAAAATCCACAAAAAGGGCAATAACTCCTACATGGGTCGTTGGATTCTCTTCAAAATTTCAGAGCTGGTAGATCTTCAGGTGCTGATCACTTTTGTTCCCAATCAAAATTTTAAAATCTGTCACCGTTTTTGAGTTATTTGCAAAAAACTGCCATTTACCCCTATGTTCTATTTTTAGCCACAGCGGCCATGTTTAACAACCAATCAAAAATCCCCACATCAGTTCTATACACCTAATGCTAATAAACAACTATACCATGTTGGTTCCAATTGGACTTGAAGTGTCAGAGGAGTTAACGTTTTCAATGTAATGAGTAAATGCTGTTAAAATGCTCAATTTTGACGTTCTAAGGGCAATAACTCCTAAAAGGAAAGGTCCTACAACGTTGACCCTATTACATATTTTGTAGATCTTGATGTGCTTAACAATATGCAATTTAAATTTCTCAAATATCTTGTATAGTTTTCAAGATATTGAGCTAAACAGGTGCAAAATTTGCAAAAAATCCACAAAAAGGGCAATAACTCCTACATGGGTCGTTGGATTTTCTTCAAAATTTCAGGGTAGGTAGATCTTGAGGTGCTGATCACTTTTATCCTATGCCAGAATTTTGATATCTGTAGCCGTTTTTGAGTTATTTGCAAAAAACTGCATTTTACCCCTATGTTCTTTTTTTCAGCCACGGCGGCCATGTTTTACGACGAATCAAAAATCCCCACATCAGTTCTAAGCACCGAATGCTAATGAACAACCATACCAAGTTTGGTTTCAATTGGACTTATGGTGTCAGAGGAGTTAACGTTTTAAAAAGTTTACGGATGGACGACGGACAACGGACGCCAAGTGATGACAATAGCTCACATGACCCTTCGGGTCAGGTGAGCTAAAAATGGTAAATTTTGACGTTTTAAGGGCCATAACTCCTAAAAGAAATGGTTCTACAGCTTTGACCTAATTACATGAAATGTAGATCTTGATGTGCCTAATCATTTGCAATTTGAATTTTTAAAATATCTTGTATAGTTTTCAAGATATAGGGCTATTTAAGTGCAAAATTTGGAAAAATCCAGAAAAAGGGCAATAACTCCTACATTGGTTGTTGGATCTTTTTGAAAATTTATGGGCAGGTAGATCTTGAGGTGCTGATCACTTTTACCCTATGCCAGAATTTTGATATCTGTGACTGTTTTTGAGTTATTTGCAAAAAACTGTATTTGACCCCCCTGTCCTATTTTTAGCCATGGCGGCCATGTTTTTTTACGAATCAAAAATCCGAACGAAAGTTTTGTAGGCCATACCCTAAAGATCAACTACACCAAGTTTGGTTTCAATTGGACTTATGGTGTCAGAGGAGTTAACGTTTGAAAAAGTTTACGGACGGACGGACGACGGACGCCAAGTGACGCCAATAGCTCACATGACCCTTCGGGTCAGGTGAGCTAAAAAAACAATACCAAGTTTGGTTCCAATAGGACTTTAAGTGTCAGAGGAGTTAACGTTTTCAAAGTAATAAGGAAATGCTGTGAAAATGCTCAATTTTGACGTTCTAAGGGCAATAACTCCTAAAAGGAAAGGTCCTACAACGTTAACTCTATTACATATTTTGTCGATCTTGATGTGCTTAACAATATGCAATTTAAATTTCTCAAATATCTTGTATAGTTTTCAAGATATTGAGCTAAACAGGTGCAAAATTTGCAAAAAATCCACAAAAAGGACAATAACTCCTACATGGGTTGTTGGATTTTCTTTAAAAAATCAGAGCTGGTAGATCTTAAGGTGCTGATCACTTTTGTTCCCAATCAAAATTTTCCAATCTGTCACTGTTTTTGAGTTATTTGAAAAAATCTGCCATTTACCCCTATGTTCTATTTTTAGCCACAGCGGCCATGTTTTACGACTAATCAAAAATCCCCACATCAGTTCTATACACCTAATGCTTATCAACAACTATACCAAGTTTGGTTCCAATTGGACTCGAAGTGTCAGAGGAGTTAACGTTTTCAATGTAATGAGGAAATGCTGTTAAAATGCTCAATTTTGATGTTCTATAGGCAATAACTCCTAAAAGGAAAGGTTCTACAACGTTCACCCTATTACATATTTTGTAGGTCTTGATGTGCTTAACAACATGCAATTTAAAGTTCTCAAATATCTTGTATAGTTTTCAAGATATTGAGCTAAACAGGTGCAAAATTTGCATAAAATCCGCAAAAAGGGCAATAACTCCTACTTGGGTTGTTGGATTTTCTTCAAAATTTCAGGGTATGTAGATCTTGAGGTGCTGATCACTTTTACCCTTGCCAGAATTTTGATATCTGTAGCCGTTTTTGAGTAATTTGCAAAAAACTGCATTTTACCCCTATGTTCTATTTTTAGCCACGGTGGCCATGTTTTACGACGAATCAAAAATCTCCACATCAGTTCTAAGCACCGAATGCTAATGAACAACCATACCAAGTTTGGTTTCAATTGGACTTATGGTGTCAGAGGAGTTAAAGTTTTAACAAGTTTACGGACGGACGGACGACGGACGCCAAGTGATGACAATAGCACACATGACCCTTCGGGTCAGGTGAGCTAAAAACATGGGTTGTAATAAATGGAAATCCTTACATACATTGATTTTTTTCTGATCAGGTATAATCAATTTACTTTGGGTATAAAAATTCCAAAATTAACCAACAGAGTCACCATATATTGTCAACTGACAAACAACTCTATCACACTCTCAATTAATCCAACTACGTCCATGTGCCTGAATACCTTTCATGTTTTGTCCTTTAGTAAAAAACAAGCATTCTGAGAGTATTGCAAAACACTACATAGTCCCCTACCGGCCTCATATTTCAGTCACTGGTAACAATTTGTCAAACAAATGAATATCTAAATTATCTACAAGGAACAATAAAAAAGTGTAGAAAATAAAATTGCAATAGAACTTCACAGGGCCATAACTCCCATAAACTAGATAATGTGTTTATGAGCCACAGGATGGCCCTCCTGTTCTTGAAATATCATTGACCCTAAATGTGTATTACCTGGGATATGGACCTTTACCAAGAAATTGATCAAAAGTGTTCATGTGTAAAATATAGGTCGCTGTGACCTTATTTCTGATGGGCGGTGCCATGTACCAAGACTCATCGAGAAGTGAAATATTATTGACCCCTAACATGTAGTATTCAAGATATGGACCTCAACCAAGAACTTAACAAAGTTCATTCATGCGTAAAATATAGGTCACAGTGACCTAATTTCTAGTGGGTGGTGTCACCTTACCTAAGACACATCTAGTAGTGAAATATCATTGACCCCCAACATCTAGTATCCAAGTTATGGACCTTAACCAAGAACTTAACCGAAGTCATTCATGCGTAAAAAATAGGTTACAGTGACCTAATTTCTAGTGGGTGGTGTCACCTTACCTAAGACACATCTAGTAGTGAAATATCATTGACCCCCAACATCTAGTATCCAAGTTATGGACCTTAACCAAGAACTTAACCGAAGTCATTCATGCGTAAAAAATAGGTTACAGTGACCTAATTTCTAGTGGGTGGTGTCACCTTACCTATGACACATCTAGTAGTGAAATATCATTGACCCCCAACATCTAGTATCCAAGTTATGGACCTCAACTAAGAACTTAACCGAAGTCGTTCATGCATAAAATATAGGTCACAGTGACCTAATTTCTAGTGGGTGGTGTAGCCCTACCCAAGACCCATCTGGTGGTGAAATATCATTCACCCCCAACATCTAGTATCTGAGTAATGGACCTTAACCAAGAACTTAACCAAAGTGTTACGTACGGACGGAGGGACAAGGGTAAAACTATATGTCCGATCCACATACGTGGTCGGGCCATAAAAATTGTGGACCAGCACAAAACTCAAACTTGATCTGTAACTCATCAATGTAAACTCACAGACCAAAAATCAGTTCATTATCTATAAGCGTTTAGAAAAAAAAGTGTGGAGAACTGAAATTTTAGTGAATTTTCAAAGTTCAAAGGGCCATAACTCCCATAAAAATTTGTGGACCGGCACTAAACTCAACCTTGATCTGTAACTCATCAAGGTAAATTCACATACCAAAAAATCAGTTCATTATCTATAAGCGTTTAGAAAAAAAGTGCGGAAACTGAGGCATGACAGATGGACAGAGCACAAACCTATAGTCCGCTTTGGCTTTCGCCGGTAGGGGACTAAAAATACAAATACAGTGTCGATGTGAACCATTACCAGACTTTTTTTCATATAAAAACAAAAAATATAACTAATCTCTCATTGTGTATTTATTTATATTTTATGTACTGTAAAAACAATACACATATACATTATATGTTTAAATGTCAATAACAAAAATCTTAAGTTTTTAAATAGATCTTAACATATTCAACTTAATATTTTACATAAGTGCACCAAAATGAGCCTAAAATTTCTTTTTCATCAATCTTTTTCTTAATGCCCTTTTAAAATGTGGCTGTTTTTTATCAGAAAAAAAAACCCATAGTTCTATAAAACATATGATAAACTCCAATTTCAAAAAATATTTTAATAGCTTTTAATCTATAAAATTCAATAGGCTTAATAACCACAATTATATGTTTTGAGTTTATACTTTTGATGCAGCAACATGTTAGATACCTGTGGCAGGAGGAATAATTTCATGAGATAATTCCATTCTTTTCTTTTAGAAATTTCCATTTTTTGTGTATAACTAAAAACAACCACTTTTCTTTTCGCAGGTCAAAAGTCTGAAAAATCTTGGCTTTTTTTCTGATTATAATCTATTTTAAAGAACCAATGAGTAGGGATTCTGTTCCATTGAAACACCTCAATATCAGGTGGAGGGAACAGCCCAGGTATTTCATTCATTAAACAAATTACTTATGTATCTGTTTCGCTTGTTACAACTAAATTATGCTCTAGTTGATACATCAATGGTAATTGCAATTGGAAATCATGATTTTACAAACTGATATAGGGGACAATATCATAATAAATCCTGTATCAATACGTTCCTTCTAATAGCCTTTGAAAATCCCCCTTTAAAATGAAACAAATCATAATAAATCCTGTACTCGAACGTTTCTCCTGACAGCGTTTGAAAATCCCCCTTTAAAATGAAACCAAATGTCTGTATTCAGTACATTCTTCTTATCTTTATCTACAATGAATATAACACGAGTATAACATGTGAATAAAAATTAGTGTCAACTGCAATGTAAAGAGCATAACATGTGAATAAAAATTAATGTCAACTGCAATGTAAAGAGTATAACATGTGAATAAAAATTAATGTCAACTGCAATGTAAAGAGTATAACATGTGAATAAAAATTAATGTCAACTGCAATGTAAAGAGTATAACATGTGAATAAAAATTAATGTCAACTGCAATGTAAAGAGCATAACATGTGAATAAAAATTAATGTCAACTGCAATGTAAAGAGCATAACATGTGAATAAAAATTAATGTCAACTGCAATGTAAAGAGCATAACATGTGAATAAAAATTAATGTCAACTACAATGTAAAGAGTATAACATGTGCATGCAAATAAATGCCAATCAATTATGCTGGGATACTTAATTATATACCAGTACCCTACGGAAGCACCTGAGTTCTCCCTCATTGCGACTTGAGTTGGCATTGTTGATTGTTATTTAGTTGTTTTTGTGTGATTTTATGTTGTCAGTTTTCGTTCCTGTTTACTTGTCTTGTATTTGCTCTTTAAGACTTTTGACATTCCCAATTGGTACATCATTGTCTTGATTCATTCACCAAATAACCATAAAAATCATCTTGTATCTTGGGATTGGAATGCCAAAACCATTTCTATTTAGATCATTTATTGTGAAAAGGGATACTTTAGTGAGGTTTAAACTTTGTGATCTCTCTGTTTTAAAATGCAATTGCAAATTTCACAAATTGTTATCAAAGATAGGATATTTAATTTTTATTTTCACATTTTCTAAATTTTGTAAAAAAATGTGTGGTACACATTAGCAACTTTTCTATATTTCCACTTTTGGTGACATTTCAATTACAGCAAAAAATAAAACAGAGTAAAATAACCTAATATGTGATTTTATCACAACTTCTGAAAACATTATACTCACCTTTTTGTGTACATTTGTGTGAATCTTGTGACTTTTGTTGAATAACTCGACCAAAAAAGTCCTTTTGAACCTGCAAACAGATTACAATAGAAAATATCTTATTTCATTTTAATAGAACATTCTTAAGGTGGGACATTACGTTAGAACCAACGTTACCGATAAAATTTAACTGAACACAAAAAAAATCTGTCTGAATGTTGTGAAACGCACCGTCAATTTCAGATAGATTCTCTTGCAATTTTTCATGTAAAGGCAATGTTTACGAAACCGTACTTTAAAAACGAAGTCTGTGATATATTGTTTAATTTGCATCAATACATTGCAATTTTTCGAAGGAATATAATGTTAGTTTTTGGTCATAATTTGGATATTGTTAGTCCATTTTTGTGTGCAAAATGTAACAATGAATGGTGTTGAAGCTGCGTTTTTCCTATCCAACCTTGATAATTTCCTTCCAAAATTGCAGTTTTCAATTGCATTTATTTAAAAAAAACGAGGTAGGTGACCCCCATTTTTTATTTCATATATGGATGTATATCACTATGAATTATACATCTACCAATTTTCATTTAAATCTGGATATATGTCATTTGGTATCGTCCCACCTTAAAATAGACGCATATAATAAACAAATCTTTTATTTCATAAACTTATGTTTTTGCAATAATAAATGCTGACTATGTACATGTTGGACAGTTTCCTCTTTTTAACCTTTGAATTTTAAGATTATGAAGTATTAGTGTACAGTGTTTTGTGCAAGTTTTGTCTTTAAATTTTTTAAGAATTTTCTAAATGCAAATTTTAACATATTAACCCTCCTTCAATTAAAGTTAGAGAAATACTTGATAAATTAAAATCAAGGAAACAACACAACATACTGCTGGTTTCATGGAGTCTATAGATATTGCTTGTAATTTCTGCTTATGGTTAGGAACAACTGGTCCTTTTTTCTCCTCTGTATCTTTACTGGGTTTCTGTTTGGCTGGTGTGGAGCTGAAACAGTAAAAATTAATAATCAATGGATGATTTTAAACAGTGGGAGATGTTCAGAGTGGTTATACAGACCAAATTCCACAATTTTGTGCCATTCTTTAGGATGAAGCTATTAAGATCCCAGTTTTGGAAAGAGCATGCTGCATTGAAATCCTCATGCAGTCTGGTATTTTAGATGAATATTCACAAAAGGCAGGGGACAACAAATAACTTTAAGTCTGTCCATGAACTACTAACTTTACATATTTCTCTTGGTAACAATAATGAGGAAGAGCAAGTCTTCAATTTGTAAAATAAATAGACTAAAACTATGCGTTAATCTTTTACATAAATACTCAAAGCCAAAGGCCACTAATCACTGCTAGAGCACAAGAATGATAAAATTCCATGTGTTATGTGACCTTTAAAGTGACTTTCTCAAAATAATAATTGACCTAGTGTACTATCATTCATGGTTCCCACTATTTTTTGGACACAAAATTCAAGGATTTTTCAAGGACTTTTCAAGGATATTGAGGTCATTTTCAAGGATTAAAATAGTCTGCAAAAATTATAAAAATCCAATATTTTTCGGCCTTTTTTATCAAATGGTCAACAAATCTGAATATTACAAAATTCCAGGGTTGTTCAAGGATATTTGATAAAATTCAAGGATTTTTCCAGGTTTTTTTAATATCGAAATGAAATTCAAGGACTTTTCCAGGTTTCCTTAAATTCAAGGATGGCGTGGGGACCCTGACCATCAGAATACAAACCTGCCAGAATAATGTCCTTCACTTCTTCTCATTTTCTCCACCTCAATCTGAAAAAAATGTGGTTTCATTATATGATTTTTTTTATTTCTAGGGTACAAATTTTCGGTACTTCCTTGTAGCAATATGTGAAAACCCCAAAAATACTGTATACATGTAGTGGGTAATTTTTGCGGCCTGCAAATTTTGCGGTTTCATACCAAATGACCTAGTTTTTATTTATTTATGAACATTTAGTTTCGCTATTTCATCATATTCTTAATACAAATTAATATTGATTCTATATTACGCGGGTTCAATATTTCGTGATAGAATAATGGTGAATATAGCGAAAATTAGAACCTCGCAAAAATTACAAAAACATACCTCTCTAGCTATAAGTTGCTTAGCACCATATGTCAGCTGTTTACGTTGCTTCATCCCAGTAAACTTCACCACATCTTCAACATGTCTACAACACAAGTTTCAGGTTAGTAAGTGTTAGGGTTTAATGCTCTATTTTAATGAACATCAGTCAGTTTTAATTGTGGAGAAACAATAGTACACACAGAAAACCAGGACTTTGGGTAGGTTACCAGTTTTTGTAACTTAGAAGCATGACTTCAACATTACTAAAAGGGGTAAATATCTAGTATCTCAATAGTGTGGTATTTAAACCAGTGCCTTAGACCACCTAGGCCCATCAGCAAGTTTTTCAACTTCGTTCCTCAGTTTAGAAGGCTTTAATGAGTTTGAATTATGTTCCTTAAATATGTAGTACATGTATTTTAAGTTTTGCTTAAGTCCACTGACGAACCTTCAATTGACAAAGTCTGTCATGGTTTTGAATACTTGCATACAATTTTTGAAAATTTGTTTTTATGTAAGGGAGACCTTAAAATAATATTTTCTAAAAAAATTAATAACTCTTAATTCACTATAATTCTTTTTTCAAATGCATGTTTTACAGCATTGAAAGTATTCCTTTTCATTTATCCTAGAAACTATTTGAACAATTTACTTAAAGCTTCAGTTGCTATTTTTTTTTATCATAGAATGCTACACTATAATACACTATTTCATTTGTACCCTAGAATCTGTCCTTTTTTTGCTTAGGGCTTTTCCAGAAATAAATGTAAGGGGGGTGGGGGGGGGGGGTCAGAAGGCACTTGCATAAAATTTTAATTTTTTCCCCTTTATGTTGCATTTGAGAAATATCTAAAAACACCACCATCCATATAATTTTTATTATAGCGCCTTCTGACCCCCCCTCATGCAATCAATTCTGGAATAGCCCTTATCAAGACTTACGGGTCCAACACATATGCAAACTGTCCATCTAACATCTTCTCCTGTCGATAGGTCATGTTGTACGCTATCATAATTCTTATCAGCTGAGCCATTTCTTCTTTCTCACGTGTACTGTACAGCTGGGTGTTTACAGGTCGTAAATTAGGCTGTATGATGTCTAACAAGGGAGGTAATATCTCCATGGTTACAACATCTGTGTTGAGATATTTACGTACAGACGGGGACATATCTGACATCATTGAGTTTATTAGGTTTGTACACTTGTTGTGCTTCATAAATGCCTAAAAATTCAAAATGTAAAATAAATAAGTCAACAAATTGGAATAAAAAATGTTCTCTGCTTTAAAGTTTTAAGTTATAATTTTTTTCTATTCATAAAGTATTTTATGTGTGCCTGTTATGCCATTGTCAACGTTCCTATTTTGTCTTGTATCCTAATGTTTCATCGGTTAAATTCAAAATGACTATCATAACACTTGCATGTAAACTATATTATCTGCAGAAATTACAAAACAGATCCCAGATTTCATTGGTATGTGTTGAAGACTAATAGCAGAGTTTTTTTTAATTGTTTTCATGGATGGATTCTGTGTCATGTTGATTTTATTCTGTATCAGTTAATGCTATTCCTTTCTTTGGAGTTCAGTTATATCATCAGGAAAAAAACACAAAACTTATATTATAAACATGACATATGCTGTATTAACTTATCATGTTGAATAAAAAATACAAATCTCACAACCAACCAACAAATTCTAAATAATACCTAATTTTTAAGTACATTCTAATAAGAGTTTACAGTAGGATGCCCATAACTTTTTAAAACATGAAAGAAACTTACATCATACTGACTGTGTGGATATTGAATCCGAGGTGGTTGATTGGCAGCAAATAAAAGGTGAAAGGTCACAGCTATATATGGAACATATCCCATCAGGCTATAGTCCTGTACATGCATTGTATACTGGTTAATTCTATCAGTAAAAGTCAGCCAGTCCATGGCAAAGTTTAACTGTAATTAATGAATTGATGAAGTATAGGATTAAATACATGAAAACATATATCTACAATGCTTAAGAGAAATATTGTAAGCAGAGTGAATGTATTCAACAAGTAAACCTTTAAGGCATCAAGTCCACAAGTCCACTTTTGTATTTACTACAATTGATTACACCACAGAATGTTAGAATCTAGCATCTTTTAAGCACAACTGTTCATGAAATTTTATAATGTCAACATGGTTAAGAGTTGCAATATTCTTTTATTATTCCAGTTTCCATTGTTACTTTTCCACTTATTTACATGTACACATGCAAGTTCTTCTCAAAGAGACCAAATATGGTCCTGACATCTGAGGTTTGGCATCTTCGCTAGGCAAGGGTTACGATCCACTATCTCTCATCAAGATGAGAAATAGCAGATCGTAACCCTTGGCTAGTGAAGATGGAGTCTTAGGTGTGTACAGAACAATATATAGTGTCAATAAGTTACTGCAATCTGGTTAATTCAGAGGGCATTAATTTCATGTTTTGGTATTGAACCTTTGGTGTTGGGGATATTTTACAGATATTTTGTTGACGTGAATTCAGTTAAAATCTCCCCTCCCCTCCAACTTTAATCTAAACACTAACAGTATAAATACCTACCCCATCCATTTTAGGATCCTTATATTTACATTCACAGTGATTCTCAAACAGACCTTGTATCACACGATCATACTCTCCAGCAGCTATGGTCGACATGTAGATATTGTTAAATCTGAAATAAAAACATTCAAATGAAGCTCATAAGATTCTGATAACCAGTTTGGTACAAATAACTAACACCATAACAAGAAGCTTTCATCAACTATAACAATCCAAATGTTACTGATAAAATCATTATTTTCACCGTTTTGCAGTCTGGTATTTTTTGGCAAAACTAAATACAAGCATGGCATGATTAGGATAAGAAGTATAAAATGCAAAATTAAAGTTTTTTTTTGCCCCTCGTTTCCCCAAAAAGTTTTAAGTTGGAATTCAAAGGGCCATTTTCCCAATAAAAAATTGAGGATCAAATTTTCCTGATCATATGCACTACGACAAATGGTGTACTTCCTATATACCAAGTTTTATTGAATTCGGTTCAGTAGTTTCAGAGGAGTTGTGCTGACAAGATGATAAATGAGGATTTGCAGCAATTTTCTAAGTTCAAAGGGCAGTAACTCCTACAAAAATTTGAGGAGCAAAATTTCCTGGTAAGATGCACAACTACATATGGTGTCCTTCCTATATACCAAGTTTCATTGAATTTGGTTCAGTAGTTTCAGAGGAGTTGCGCTGACAAGATGATAAATGAGGATTATTAGCAAATTCTTATGTTCAAAGGGCCATAACTCCCACAAAAATTTGAGGATCAAAATTTCCTGCTAATGTACACAACTACATATGATGTATTCATATATACCAAGTTTCATTGAATTAGGTTCAGTTGTTTCAGAGGAGTTGTGCTGACAAACTTTGTGACAGACAGAAGGTAGGACGGATAGAGGGACTCAGCAAAAACAATAGAGTGGGGGGGAGACATAATTAAGTACTGTGAACTTTGGTGAAATCGTAAATGTGAAAATAAGTAGGTTCCCAGTACTTTGTGTTCGTGTGTGTGTGTGTAAGGGTTTAATGCACATTTTGATGCATCTGGGTCATGTAGGGTGGTCATATTTAATGGCGTAGGAAACTGGAGTACCTGGAGGAAACTATTGACCTTGGGAAGGTAACTGACAAACCTTATCACATTAGGTGGGAAAGTCCCTTCTTGGAAATTACAAGTGGGACTCGAACACCATTTAAAGGTATTCTAGTGATCAATATTGTGGTTTTTAAACCAGGACCTTAGACTACAGGGCCATCCAGGCACCTTACAGTTTTTTTGTGTTTCTTATTTGTTGTCTAATGTTGTATTTTGTTGAAACATTTTTTAATTGTAAACTGGCCCAACTAAAGCATATGTTTTGAATAACACCACTGACTGGAAAAGAGTTAAAGAAATCATTTTGTCATAAATTATGGTATTGTTTCCAAGAATACTTTTCTAACAAAAACTTACTTATTTACTTGTACTTACCTAGCTGTTAATGATGTGTTATTGACTTGTACTAACCTAGCTGTTAATGATGTGTTATTGACTTGTACTAACCTAGCTGTTCATGATGTACTATTGACTTGTACTAACCTAGCTATTAATGATGTGTTATTAATGACTTGTACTAACCTAGCTGTTCATGATGTGCTATTGACTTGTACTAACCTAGCTGTTAATGATGTGTTATTAATGACTTGTACTTACCTAGCTGTTCATGATGTACTATTGACTTGTACTAACCTAGCTGTTAATGATGTGTTATTGACTTGTACTAACCTAGCTGTTAATGGTGTGTTATTGACTTGTACTTACCTATCTGTTAATGATGTGTTATTGACTTGTACTTACCTAGCTGTTCATGATGTAATATTGACTTGTACTTACCTAGCTGTTCATGATGTACTATTGACTTGTACTAACCTAGCTGTTAATGATGTGTTATTAATGACTTGGACTTACCTAGCTGTTCATGATGTACTATTGACTTGTACTAACCTAGCTGTTAATGATGTGTTAGTGACTTGTACTTACCTCGCTGTTCATGATGTGTTATTGACTTGTACTAACCTAGCTATTAATGATGTGTTATTGACTTGTACTAACATAGCTATTAATGATGTGTTATTGACTTGTACTAACATAGCTGTTAATGGTGTGTTATTGACTTGTACTAACCTAGCTGTTACTTATGTGTTATTGACTTGTACTAACCTAGCTGTTCATGATGTGTTATTGACTTGTACTAACCTAGCTATTAATGATGTGTTATTGACTTGTACTAACATAGCTGTTAATGGTGTGTTATTGACTTGTACTAACCTAGCTGTTCATGATGTGTTATTGACTTGTACTAACCTAGCTGTTCACGATGTGCTATTGACTTGTACTAACTTAGCTGTTTATGATGTGTTATTGACTTGTACTAACTTAGCTATTAATGATGTGTTATTGACTTGTACTAACTTAGCTATTAATGATGTGTTATTGACTTTTACTAACCTAGCTGTTAATGATGTGTTATTGACTTGTATTAACCTAGCTGTTACTAATGTGTTATTGACTTGTACTAACCTAGCTGTTCATGATGTGTTATTGACTTGTACTAACTTAGCTGTTCATGATGTGTTATTGACTTGTACTAACTTAGCTGTTCATGATGTTATTGACTTTTACTAACCTAGCTGTTACTGATGTGTTATTGACTTGTACTAACATAGCTGTTAATGGTGTGTTATTGACTTGTACTAACCTAGCTGTTACTAATGTGTTATTGACTTGTACTAACCTAGCTGTTAATGATGTGTTATTGACTTGTACTAACCTAGCTGTTACTGATGTGTTATTGACTTGTACTTACCTAGCTGTAAATGATGCGTTATTGACTTGTACTTACCTAGCTGTTACTGATGTGCTGTTGACTTCTACTTACCTAGCTGTTAATGAAGTGTTATTGACTTGTACTAACCTAGCTGTTTATGTTGTGTTATTGACTTGTACTAACATAGCTGTTAATGGTGTGTTATTGACTTGTACTAACCTAGCTGTTCATGATGTGTTATTGACTTGTACTAACCTAGCTGTTCATGATGTGCTATTGACTTGTACTAACTTAGCTGTTCATGATGTTATTGACTTTTACTAACCTAGCTGTTAATGATGTGTTATTGACTTGTACTAACCTAGCTGTTACTGATGTGTTATTGACTTGTACTTACCTAGCTGTTAATGATGTGTTATTGACTTGTGCTAACCTAGCTGTTACTAATGTGTTATTGACTTGTACCAACCTAGCTGTTCATGATGTGTTATTGACTTGTACTAACTTAGCTGTTCATGATGTGTTATTGACTTGTACTAACTTAGCTGTTCATGATGTTATTGACTTTTACTTACCTAGCTGTTAATGATGTGTTATTGACTTGGACTGTATTGTTCTTTATATCTTGTATTGTTATAAACTTATTTCTGTAAATATAAGAACTGTATATAGAATTATAATAAAACAAGAAATCATCTGTGAGCCAATGCTCACTAGTGATAACCCTACTTTCACAACAATGCCTCGCATAAAATGCCAAGCCTTTGACAAACAATGGTAGATGTCTAGTGGACCTAAAGATATATCCCATGGTTTTAAAAATACCCATATAGAGCTTGTTAGTACCTGAGTTATAAGTGAATGAAAAGTGGTGTGACAGAAATTTTTTAAAGTTTTTGACAAACAGGAAGTAGATTTCCATAACTTTTAAAATGTATCCCACAATGCACAATGTCCATATTAAGCATGTTTCCAAATATCAAACACTTAGGACAAATAGAACTTGAGTAATAAGTAAACAAAAAGTGTGTAGGAATAAAAAGAGGCTTCCTGGCCTCAATTGCTCACCTGACTTAAGTGCTTGAATATACTATAGGCCATTTAGCAAGCACTATTTGACAATGAAATGATCATAATTTTAATATGGGGTCATTTGAAAATATAATTTAACTTTATGCAGTAATGTATAGAGTAAAATTTTAGCAGTTGAAAGCTTATAATTATTTTCTTTTGACATCCAAAGGGGAATAACTCCTAAAAGATTGACCCCACAAATTATGTAAGATGATGATGTGCTAAACCGTATGCAGTTTAATTTCTTAAGAATCTTAGTTTTTAAGATATAGAGCTTAATAAAAATCAGAACAAGATACTCCAAAGAGCCTGAACTGCTCACCTGAGTTATGTGCCTGAACTATAAGCCATATACTATAGGCAATTAGGCAAAAACTATTTGACATAGAAAGGATCAGAAGTTTAATCAGGGGACGTCTGACAACAGGGTTTAACTTAATACAGTAATGTGTAGAGAAATAATTTAGCAATTGAAAGCTATGGGGAATAACTCCTGAAAGGAATTATCCTTCAATGTTGACCAATGTTGACCCTATTACATATTAATTTTTTAAAAAATATATCATATATTTATAAGATATTGAGCTTTATAAGTGCATAATTCATTAAAAAAAATAGGGCATGAAATGGGACACTAAATGATACCCCGCTATGTTATAATATCAAAAGTTCATAAAATTTGATTTCAAAGTGGCCTATCTCGAAAACTGTTTTTTGGATCATGCTGGAAATTTAAGTTGACCTGTATTTTATTGTACTCAATAGCTGTACAAAATATCATTTGAATCCCATGACACGTTTTCAAGTTATTGGTCGGAAACTCAAAATTTCATGAAATTTGATTTTTCAAAGTGGCCTATCTCGAAAACTATTTTTTGGATCATGCTAGAAATCCAACTTGACCTGTATTTTATTGTACTAAACAGCTGTACAAAATATCAATTGGTCGGAAACTCAAAATTTCATGAAATTTGATTTTTCAAAGTGGCCTATCTCGAAAACTATTTTTTGGATCATGCTGGAAATCGAACTTGACCTGTATTTTATTGTACTAAACGGCTGTGCAAAATATCATTCAAATCCTTTGACGCGTTTTCAAATTATTGGTCGGAAACCTTCGGGGGACGAACAGACGTACGTACGGACAGACACCGAAAAAAACTGAGGGTATAACATAATACCCTGCCACTTCGTCTGGCGGGGTATAAAAACTGAGGGTATAACATAATACCCTGCCACTTCGTGTGGCAGGGTATAAAAAATGAGAAAAAGGGCAATAACTCCTACATTGGTTGTTGGATCATCAAAATTTCAGGACAGGTATATTTTGAGATGCTGATCACTTTATTCGTTATCAGTATTTAAAATTCTGTCTCTGTTTTGAGTTGTTAGTAAAAAACTGCAATTTACCCCGATGTTCTATTTTTAGCCAAGGCAGCCAATTGTTTGCCAACCAATCAAAAATTCTCATATATTTAGCTCTATCCATCCAATGCTAAAGAACAACTTTTGGTCCAATTAGACATAAGGTGTCAGAAGAGTTAGCATACTGTAAAAATGTTCAATTTTGATGTTCTAAGGGGAATAACTCCTAAAAGGAATGGTCTTACAAGGTTGAACCTTTACATATTTTGTAGATCATGATGTGCTTAACAATATGCAATATAAATTTCTTAAATATATAATATAGTTTTAAGACATAAAGCTCAATAAGTGCAATCATAAACAAAATCAAGACAAGAGGCTCCCAGAAGCCTTAACCGCTCACCTGACTTATGCTTGAAGTAAAGGCTATTAGGCAAAATCTATTTGACATTGAAAGGGTCATAAGTTTAATAAGGGGATCACCTGACAGTATGGTTAAACTAATGTATTGTGCACGATGCAGAGTAATATTTAAGCAATTGAAACCTTTGGCCAGGTGAGCTAAATAGGTATGCCAATGCCTCCGTTGCCACTGGAAAGTAATAACTATGTCTTGCCTTCTCCCAGTATTCATTGCAGGCAAGACAATAACACCTTTAAAGATCATAGCCTAACCAAGTTTTGAAAAATTTCTTTAAGTGTTTTCAGAGAATTTTTTTGGGAATTAAGTAATGGACAGCTAACGTATGATGGATGCCTAGTGATGACAAAAGCTCACTTTGTAAGCTAAACATGAAAGATAAAAAAATAAAAGAAATGCTGTATCATGTTATACTATTAAGTATTTACTAATTTAAAAATCTTTCTTGTGATTTGCTAAGATGTGATCAAATGACATGTGATATTGCACTGGGTCAACCGGTAATTGTTCGGTCTAATAAAAGTTACCTCTTGTGAGATTTTGCAGGTGATCCCCACATTTTGGGGGTTTTTGTTTTGTTTTTTCAACATTGTATGGGCTGGATTTTTTCCAATGAAAAAAGGTTAAAATGTCCGAAATATGTTTCGAGATTAATATTGAATTAATATTGTTTAGACTGGAGTTCGCGTTGTTGATTGATATTCAGTTGGTTTGTGTTTCCATGTTTTACATGTTGTCTGTTTTTGTCCCGTTCTTGTTGGTGCTTACTGGTTTTGTCTCTGCCCTTACGGACTTTTGACATTCAGATACCCCATTGGTACCTCTGCTTCATTTAGTCCATTTAAATATTCCATATAATATAACAGTTATCACCCTAGCTGATACGCGACTGAGTATTCTTCCCATTCGAAAAGAAAGGTCACCGTTGGGGCAAGCTCTACGATGACTTTACTTTCTCAGGGAAAGAAATCACAGGGTCTCACACCAACTAAGACCTTATAATTGAATAATATTTGCTATATTGTTCTCTATCTTATGAAATGATTTTTTATGGTTAACAGAATTCAAATACAGTTAAAACTTCTATTAATATGTAAATGTATATAAATAGAATGTATATCATACAATGACAATACAACAATCATTCTAAAGTTAAGATGGAATCATTTTAAAATAGTGCTACCATCAAAAGAGCAATGCAATCTTTTAAAATCTTTATACAATAAAATGATTTAAATTGTAATGATCCATTGAATTGGAATAGAGTTATAAACCTCTAACATATATGTTCAAAATAATGAAATATTAGACTGTACTATCATACAAAGAGTTGAAAGACAATAATTGTTCTTTGCCAAAGATTTAATCATTTGAGATCTTTTTAAACATTTAATAAAATGTCCTCTAAATGAAAGCAGTGTTGTGTAACACTAGTTGTCAATACACAAAAAATATTTAAATACCAAAATAAAATTACGACAAAGTATCAGGTGAATTATCCTTAGGACTGTACTTGATTGAATCATGTAATTAGAACTGGAATATAATTGTTCATAAGGACTTACGCCAGAAAACATAGCCAACATATACAAGTTTTCATTTAGCAAACAATAAAAGGTAAATAAGTTATTCTGTCTTTCAGTCCAATTCTATGAATCCTAAAACACCATTTTTCAATAGATGAACCCTATCTTTCAATTGATGTCCATTGTATTTATACTATTATAATGATAGAAATCAGTTTAGTAAACCTATTGAATGCATGTTTCTTTATTATTATAAGTAAGACAGCAAGTGAAAGTGATTCAATTATTTGTTAAATCATCATAATCAAATCTTTCACTCAATATGGCTAGATTTCATTTCACAGAAAGTAGATGGGCAAAACACCTGAAATTAAATACCAGGGTATGGGATGCCCCTGATGCAAACAAATTTTAAAGGGCTGTAATTAGAAATTGCTGAGAAAACTCACTGGACATTCACCATTTAAATCATGGATTATTCACTCTGTGCAATGCAGCTAAAAATGATAACAAGTTTTCTTTTATTGATGTCTTAAAATAGTTTGAATATAAAAACAGAAACAGATCCAAAAAGGGGAGGCTTAGTGGCTTTAAACCCACCTCACTTCTGAATTATTTCTTAGCATATTTAGGCTTTCTCTTAGTTTTATTTCAGAACCAATTACTTAAAAAAAATGTTCCTTTTCAGATCCAAGCAATGGCCTCTACATGTAGTGTATGTCCTACAGGAAAGAAAACATCAGCACCGTCTGTCTGGTGTCCCGAGTGTAATGACCTATTATGTCAACCTTGTACTGAACATCATAATCGTCAGAAAGACACAAGAAATCACAAGACAATACCATATGAAGACTACCAAAAGTTACTGCCTTTTATTTTGAAGATAAAGCCATACTGCACAGAACACAAAGAGAGATATACCGAGTTTTGTAGGATCCATGATACACCGATTTGTATCACATGCCGAAAAAAGCATCACCAGAAATGTAAAGACATCCCAAAAATAGAGGATATAGTTCACAAGGTTAAAGATTCTGTGCTATTTGAGGATACAATGTTAGAGATGGAAACCAAATGTGGATTTTTGAAACAGATTGCCGATGATAGAAACAAAAATCTAAAACAATTGAACATTTCACATAAGAAAATGAAAGCAGGTTTTGAGGAAAAAATTGACAATTTGATAAAACACTTAACATACTTGAAAGACAAGACCTTGTCTGAAATGGATACTGTGTATAATAAACTGGACTATGACATTTCAAACACAGTTAAAACAGTTCAATCCAAGGAGGAAGAACTTCATGTCATACTGGACCAGAAGGATGACATCCTGAAGTACGCCTCAAATTACCAGACGTTGATAGGAATCAAAGAACTGGAAACGATTGTGAATGAAATGGACATTTATCTTAATGAACTCTCCAATGAGGAAAAACTTTTGAATTATGACCTGAAATTCCAAGTAAATGAGACCATTGAGGATATTATTAGTGGTATCCAGTCCCTTGGAGATATCCAAGTCAGCAAGAGTCCTTCAGCCATATCTTATCATAACACTGGAGCAAGATATCTAGAGGCTGTGAAAGTGGTACAGACATCAGCACCTGTACAGCTCCAACTACAACAGACCATTGACCTGGATGGTGATCATCACTACAAAGGCTGCTGTACATTACCTAGTGGACTGGTGGTAATTGCTGATTTTGGTGACTATAATCTTAATGATTGTAAGGTAAGAATACACAAGTCCAATGGATCACTCAGATCCACCATCAAGTTTGGTAAGAGTGAGGGAGTGTATGATGTGACACTAGTAGATGATCATCACATTGCTGTGTCACATCCTGGATCTGGCACTATCTCCATCATAGATGTAGATACTGACCAGGTGGAGAAACAGTTAAAGCTTGGAGAGGGTGTGCATGGATTGAGTTGTAGAGGTAGAGAGTTAGTGTGTTGTGTTTGGAATAAAGGTCTAGTCAGAGTGAACATTGACAGTGGTAAGGTAAAGATGGTGATGAAGGATAAGAGTGTTAGTATCAACTCACATGTAGAGGTAAGTAGCAGTCTCATATGTTACACATGTCATTATACAGACACAGTAACTGTACTGGATACTCAGTTCAATGTTATCTTTAAATACAAAGATGAGGCTGTACTTAACTATCCCTTAGGTGTGACAATAGATGACAATAGCAATATCTATGTCACAGGGGGTCATTCTAACAATCTAGTACTCCTGTCCCCTGATGGTAAGTCATGTCATCAGTTACTGGGTAAGGATGATGGCCTGTCTGGTCCTACTGCTGTACACTATGACAGTAGTACTAAGAAACTGGTGGTGGTTAATTGGGAAAGACCAACTTTTATCTACCATTTGGGGTAAATATGAGGTCGTCAATAGTGAGAAAGTGTGGGAGTGTTAAAGAGGGATAATAGTGACAAATCATGAAAGCAGCAGTTTATGAATATAGACATAGAGTTGTTTTATTGATTCTGTGTTAAGGGGTTCTTTTATTAGCTCTCAGTGTGTGTGGTTTAGGTGGATAGAATAAATCAATAGGTAGTGAATTGTTAGTGACAATAGACATGGAGTTGTTTTTATAAGCTGTGAATGTTTCTGATATGAATGTGAGAATGTGGTTTAGGGGATGGACGAAGCAAAGATGATATTGATAGTTTCAAAATTGAAAATTCAAAATATTTTGCTTTAAAATTTTTGTATTAAGGTTTTTATCTTCATTTTTTGTAATCTTTGTAGCACTTGTGTATTTAATTAAAGCCAAGTCAATTAAATTACCGGTAGCATATTCTCATCCATGATCCAGTGCTGCTAAAATTATGGGTGGCAGGTGGGAAGACTCTATACTTTAAATATTCATAAGTACATGTTTTTTACCCCACTGAAGAAGAAAAATATCTAAATTTATACTTATATATTGTTTTTGATATGTTGCCCATTTTCTCAGTAGGTGTGCAATAATGTACTAGAAATTCTAAGAGTTTTCAATTTTAACTTTCTTTCACCCAATTTTCTATTCCAGATCATTGTGTGTGGGGATGGGATTCTAGTAACCATATCATTATTTGTAATTTTTCATATACATGTACATTTTTGGTATTAATTTTCTAAATATACATTTGTGAACAGACATTTTTGAAAGAATAAGTGTGATCATCCTTAATACTTGAATCATTGTAATGCTTGTTTGTGTGTTTCATTTTAAAACCTTTTAAATGTTTCTCTCACATTTTCATCAACTTGTTTCCCTACCCCTCTGCAAAGTAAAACATGCAGGTACCATTGAGTTCATGTTATACTTTTATTGTGTCACATTGTCTTTGATGCTTGTTGCATATGTACAAACAGTTATTGTATTTTTGTTTTAGGAGACAGATTTATATAAGATTCAAAGTACTGTTTCAGAATTCAAGGGGATTCCACTTCATCGACTAACTCTTATTGGACAAATCCTCTTTATTGAATAAGATTTAAAAACATCTAACCATTTCCTATACTTTTGATGTTAAAATATTTCATTTAAGATCTGAGAAAAAGTACTAAATTCCTGTAAATTGACTTTAAAATTTTCAGAAATTACCAGATACATGTCAAAATTACCTGTCAACATGGTCAAAATCAAATATTTTCTAACAATGTCTTTGAAGTGTGTTTGAGTCATGAGAACATGTTTTTACAATATCCTTTTATGTCAAATTTATTTTTACAGACAAAAACATAGAATGAAAGTGTCACCTAAGTGTTGTAAATACTCATTTGCTTAATTAGACAAAATTATATAGATTCATTGTTTTTCTGTTTATAATTGACATTTCACTTTATCATGTTTATTGACTGATTTGGTTATTTGTATAAATATCTCTGACCAATTGGATATGCAATTAAGAGGAATCCACTGTATTAATTTATACATTTGTTTCATCTGTTATGTTGCTTTGTTTGTAAAATATAATTTGGGTTTATTAAATATATTTTCTATTATTAAATGTTTTTCATTTAATTACAGAGTTATTCTTGATGTTAGATCCTTCCAAGATTTAACATTTTAAGGTTCCTGAAATTTTAGAGGTTTTTTACCATGTTAACCAGATAAGTACAAAAATGTCCAGAAAGATCACAACAAAGTTATCAAACAAGGATAATTGGTCCAAAATGTCCAAGTACAAATGCAGACAGTCAACCAGAGATCAAAATCACAATGGTCCTGACTTAGTTCAGACATCTAAAAAGAAATGGTTGAGTTGAATCTAGTTTTTGGCACCAACTCTTCCTCTTCCATTAAAATAGAAGCACAGAGGTACCAATAGGGCATTCAAATGTCAAAACTCTGAAAGGGCAAAGACAAAACCAGTAAACACAAACAAGAAAAGCAGGAAGAAACAGACAACACAAAAACATATAGAAACAACTGAAAAGCAATCAACAATGACGTAACAATAGTGAACTCATAGAGAGATCTTAGGGTTTAGTAGTAACACCAATCATATTTGACATTTTTTTTTATCTATCTTCATCAACACAAGGCCAGCTTTTATAATTGATGGTTTTTGCTGACACCCCCCCCCTTATTTTCCTCATCCTTTAAAAAAAAAAGAAGAAATATTGAGATAATGCAAATCTGATTAAAATACAAGCAGGAATTTGTTCAACAATACAAATAAAAAAAAAGAATTTGAAAATTGGACCACAAATAAACAAACTTGGTAGAAAGCATACTATATATCAAGTGTATAAAATTTGACAGCAAAACCTTCAGTGGTTTCAGAGAACACAATCTGTGAAGAAAAATTAACGGATGGACAGAAAATGCACGAACTAAAATCCTTTATTTTAACAGATTCTTAATATATATCTTTATATGATGTTCTCCTTTTATATAAAGGTTCATCAAATTCAACGAAGCAGATTAAATTTGCTTCTGAGATATGAGAACAGTTTGCAATACATTGGGGGAAATGCTGTGACAAAGGTCAATTTCTACCCCCTTATGGGGAATTACTCCTAAAAGGAATGGTCATACAAATTTTACATTAAGTTATTTGCAATCTAGATATTGAAGGAATACTTGTGTTTGTACAAATTTCTATGACAACAGCATTGTGACCTGTGAAAATCCAAAAGTATCATTTTCCAAAGTTTTTAATAAACTCCAGATTTAGATAATATGTTGTTTAACCCATTTCATTATTTAAAGATCTTGATATACTGAACAATATGCAATTTAAATTTCTCAAGTATGTTTTATAGTCTTGAAGAAGTTGAGCTAAATAGGTGCAAAATACGGGAAAATCCAGAAAAAGGGTAATAACTCCTACATGTGTTATTGGATTTTCTTCAAGATTTCAGGGAAGGTAGATCTTGAGGTGCTGATCATTTACACCCTTGCCAGAATTTTGATATCTGTGTCTGTTTTACAGTTATTGCAAAAAACTGCATTTTACCCCCTTGTTCTGTTTTAGCCAAGTTTTTTAAAGAATCAAAAATCCAAAGTATAGTTTTAAACCACCTATACCAATGAACAACTTTACTAAGTTTGGTAGCAGTTGGACCTATGGTGTCAGACGAGGTAACCTTTGAACAAGAGGCTCCCAGGAGCCTGAATCGCTCACCTGGTCTTAATGTCAACCCTTTGAAGACTTTTGTATAGCTAAATGAGCTGAATGTTTAAGCAATAAAAAACTTTTCTCTATCTGCAATAGTTTTTATTCCAAAGCAAAAAACACTATTTATCACCTTTAAAGGGCCATAACCTCTTTAAGGGGTCATCTGACAACTTCGACCGTAAAAAGACTTTTGTAGAGCTAATTAAGCTGAACATTTAAGCAAGCAACATCTTTTCTCTATCTGCAAAAGTTTTCTTTCTTTAGGCCAAATTCACTATTTTTTACCTTTAAGGGGCCGTAACCACTATAAGGGGTCATCTGGCAACTTTGACCCTATGGAAACTTTTGTAGAGCTAAATGAGCTGAACATTTAAGCAAGCAACAACTTTTCTCTATCTGCAATAGTTTTCATTCTATAGGCCAAAAACTCTATTTTTTGCCTTTAAGGGGCTGTAACCCCTATAAGGGGTCATCTGACAACTTCGACCCTATGGAAGCTTGTGTAGAGCTAAACGAGCTGAACATTTAAGCAAGCAACAGCTTTTCTCTATCTGCAATAGTTTTCATTCTATAGGCAAAAAACCTCTATTTTTTGCCTTTAAGGGGCCATAACCCCTATAAGGGGTCATCTGACAGTTTTGACCTTATGGAGACTTTTGTAGAGCTAAATAAGCTGAACATTTAAGCAAGCAACAGCTTCTCTCTATCTGCAATAGTTTTCATTCCATAGGCCAAAAACATGAAAAAATGCTATTTTTCACCTTTAAGGGGCCGTAACTCCCATAAGGGGTCATCTGACAACTTTGATTCAATGGAGACTTTTGTAGAGCTTTTGATGCTGAAGCAGTAGTGTGGCATCAGATTTCATCTATCTTTTATACTTTTTGATGTACAAGCCAAAAACAGTAGTCTGACCCCCCCTGGTCTATTTTTAGCAACGACGGCCATGTTTTTCGACGAATCAAAAATCCCCACATCAGTTCTGTGGGGGATACCCTAAAGTACCACCAGACCAAATTTGACTTGAATCTGTGCAGCTGTTTCAGAGGAGAAGAAGTTTGAAGAAAAGTTAACAACGACGGACGACGACGACGGACGACGACGACGGACGCCAAGTGATGGCAATAGCTCACATGGCCTTTGGCCAGGTGAGCTAAAAAGTAAAAAGACGGACAGACAGATGGACACAAAGTGATGGCAAAAGCTCACATGACCCTTCGGGTTAGGTGATCTAGAAACAGAAGTCTGACCCCTGTGTCTATTTTTAGTAACAGCAGCCATGTTTTTTGACCGATCAAAATTCAAAACACAATTTTTGTGCAGGATCCTAAGGATCAATCATATTAAGTTTAATTAAATTCTGATCTTGAAATTTTTAACAGTTGACAACAGACGACTACAGATGCAAGTGATGGCAATAGATTACATGGACCTTCAGTCCAGGGGTGCTAATTAATGAGTAGTGCTTGCAGTTTCCTGTGCAACATATTTGGCTATTATGTCAACACAACCTTGACTTTTGATCTATTTACCTTATAATCAATAGAATACCTCCCTTTTCATGTATTCTATCATGGACTACAAAAGTTAATAAAACCAATTTTTTACAGTTAACTTAATTTACTCCCCAGTTTAACTTAAAGTAGTGGATAATAATCATTCAACTATCATACTCAAATATTTTTTTACAGCGATAATGTTTTTCACCAAAAACATTCATACTTACTTTTTTAGCCTTGGTAGTGTGAATATCTCATACCACAAAGAGAAAAGACTTTTATTGGCATCTTTCTGTCCCACTGTTAGTTGTTGTACCATCTTAACTGTTAATTCTTTACATTTTCTTTGAATAAACTGGAATGAGTAGTAAGACCATTGTTTCATTAATCCATACAGATGTCAAGAATTCTAATAAATTTTAAATATCTATCATTCTAATGTTAGATACAAAAACATTACTTTTGTAAATTAATCAAATACAAAGATTTTTTTTTTAATCTAAAGAAATTTTTATCATCGTACTTAAATTTCTTCAGAAGTTTGTATTAAAATACTGCATTAACTTTTAAGAATGTACAATACTGAACAATATTTAATCTTCACTAGTGATTTCTTTTCATGAAACTTATTAATACTTCGTAAAAAAAAAATCAAAGCAAATAATTATTTTTTTTAATAGTAATATAGTTATTTTAACAGAGAATTACGAAAATAAATAGCTGCAGCATTAAAATGCAAAATAAAGTAGTCGCAAAATCAAGTTGGTTTACAGTATTATAATCTGAAGACGTTTTCTAAGATGTTGTGTCATGTACTTTTATTCCACTTGTTTTATACCATGGATAACCTCCATACCTTTTTTAGTTTAAACATATTTATTTATCCTGGATTGGGAAACAAGCTTATTGCTTCTATAAATCCCTCTCCAGTTTGCAGTTTGCAAGTGTGGCCTTTGTAAACAGACCCCTTTGAGCCTACTCTTATTGAACTCTACAAAGGGATCTTTAACGTGCACAGGGTATTGCTCCCCCATACACGGGACAACCTTTTTTCGTCCCTTCCAAAGGACTAGCATCATTTCTTAAGACATCCTGGCAAATGGTGTCAAGATAGAGTGGTAAAATCGGTTAATGAAATTTTCACCCCTGACGAGGATCAAACAACGAACCTTGGTGTTAGTAGATCGACACATTTAGATTTACCACTACACCACCGGCTCTCTGTACCTTTTTATCTAACACAAACCTATAGAGTATTGAAACCTGATCTTATAGCATTTCTTGTTTTCTCCTACAAGCCAGTAAAGTTGTCATGTCTGATTTTAAATATTTTTCAAAAATGTTGTGCCATGTACATTTATTTCAAAGCATAATTTATCCTAGACATACCTGTAGTGAATTCAGATAAGATCTGATATCATAATCTGTCTTTTCACAGAGAGCCAGTAAATCTACCTTTTCTAAGATTTTTTGCCATGTACATTTATTCCATAGTATATCTATTAAAGACACACCTGTGGAGTATTTAAACAAGATCTGATATCATGATTTCTCTTTTCACAGAGGGCCAGTAAATATACCTTTTCTAAGATGTTGTGTCATGTACACGTATTTATACAATAATTTATCCTAGACAAACCTGTAGTGTATTCAGACAAGATCTGATAACATTATCTGTCTTTTTACAGAAGGTGAGTAAATATACCTATTCTAAGATGTTGTGTCATGTACACGTATTTATATTATAATTTATCCTAGACAAACCTGTAGTGTATTCAGACAAGATCTGATATCGTTATCTGTCTTTTACAGAAGGCCAGTAAATATACCTTTTCTAAGATGTTGTGTCATGTACACGTATTTATATTATAATTTATCCTAGACAAACCTGTAGTGTATTTAAACAAGATCTGATATCGTTATCTGTCTTTTTACAGGAGGCCAGTAAATATACCTTTTCTAAGATGTTGTGTCATGTACACGTATTTATATTATAATTTATCCTAGACAAACCTGTAGTGTATTCAGACAAGATCTGATATCGTTATCTGTCTTTTTACAGGAGGCCAGTAAATATACCTTTTCTAAGATGTTGTGTCATGTACACGTATTTATATTATAATTTATCCTAGACATACCTGTAGGGTATTCAGACAAGACCTGATATCATTGTCTGTCTTCTCACACAGGGCCAGTAGTGTTGTCATGTCAGACTTCAGATGTTCTTGTCTTATAACCTGAAACACCATAAAATGAGTACACATAAGTATCCAAAAATTTTGTTATTCTTATACAAGAAATGTGTTAGTTGGTATGCATCGACTTTTGGGGATTTGAAATAAAATGTTTATCATAGATTCATGATTTTAACAAATTCTTTATAGTACCATTATGTTTCTTATTTCTTGGGTATCATTAAGTGGTTTGCTGGACACAGGAAAGCCATGAAATCATTTTTGGTCCAGTAGTAGATTAAAGTTTAAAATAAGTTTCTTTGAACTTGGTCTGTTAATTAATTCTTAACTTATGAACTTCATTTAAATGTATCCAATAGTATTGTTTTCAAAAGTTTTGCAAATAATGAAAAAAATCTTTTAAAGTCAAAATTGGCCAGATTTCGGTAAGCAAGAAGTAGGTGAGCAAAAGACCTGAAATCAAATCCCAGATTTCAGACCCTATCCTATTGGTGTATAACAAATATCAAGAGGCCTTAAATAGAAGCTGCTTAGAAACCTGTTACTAAAAATTCTTAAGTCTAGGCCACCCATCTGCCACCCAGCCAAAATTCAACATTTTTAATAGCTTTATTTTTCACTCTGTAAATTCGGCCTTAATTAACTGGATTTTTCACTTTGTAAAATCCAGCCAAAAAATAACATGATAGCATTTATACCTCATACAATCTGGCAGCTAGCTTTGCAGGTTCAGTAGGTGGAAAGTTCATTACTAATGCACACTGTCTAAGCTGTCTTAATGCAGGTACATATCTGAAATTATTCCAACAAATATTTTTATGAACCTTAAGGTTAATGTGGACACCTATACTGAAAAAAAATTCTGTCATTAAACATTTGATTTTATGGTCTAAAATGAAACATGTTATTAATATCCTTTATTTAAAATAAAAATAAGGATAGGTCACCATGCTCGTTTTTGCAATATAAGTGGTTAAAGTATGCCTGAATAACAATAGATTATATAGGAAAGGCCAAATTTTAGGCATAAATTCATGTCTCAGAAAAATCCTTACAATAGGATCTTGTTTTTATTTTGTCAAAAGTTATATTTTTACCTATATGTTAAAATAAAACATAGAAAACAGGGGGTCACCAGGTTAGATTTTTGTCTACTAAAATTTAGGGAAATTTTGTAGTGAGTTATCTCCCTTGTTTTAGTCAAAAATTGCGATTTTAAAGAAACGATTGATGTAATTGTTATAAACAATTGAATATTTATTACTCATTTCAATAAATTCAAATATTCTATTTTTTATTATTGACTTTATAGACACTGGTCTTAAATTTTGCATTTTTAAAGGTACAAAAGTCATGTGACACCTGTCTGCATTAACCTTAATATGATACAAAAGAGAATTCTGACAAACTTTAAATTTTAAAGAAAAATAATCGACTGATGAACATGCATCCCCAACTGCTGCTAAATCAATGTGAAAAATTTTAGATCTGTTCCCCTAAAACTTAAAAGTTTTGGAGTTTCTATACAAATCTTTGGTTTTTTTTGGTTAATGCTATGGCAAACCTATGTCGGACACACAAACAGAAATTTTATCATTTTGAAAAGTGGGAAACACAAACAGAAATTTAATCATTTTGAAAAGTGGGAAACACAAACAGAAATTTAATCATTTTGAAAAGTGGGAAACACAAACAGAAGTTTTATCATTTTGAAAAGTGGGAAACACAAACAGAAATTTTATCATTGAGAAGAGTGGGAAACACAAACAGAAATTTTACCATTGAGAAAAGTGGGAAACACAAACAGAAATTTTATCATTGAGAAAAGTGGGAAACACAAACAGAAATTTTATCATTGAGAAGAGTGGGAAACACAAACAGAAGTTTTACCATTGAGAAAAGTGGGAAACACAAACAGAAATTTTATCATTAAGAAAAGTGGGACTCACAAACAGGAATTTAACATTGAGAAAAATGGGAAACACAAACAGAAATTTTATCATTGAGAAAAAGTATAACTCAGAGAAGTATGCTGAAGAAGACCTCCCATATGCAAAGAAGCTTAGTTTTTTTTTAATTCATAAAAGTCTTTTATATCCAGTGCTTCAGTTTTACATACATATGCAATTTTGTTTTTCTATTGGAATGTAAACAAAGTCTTTATCCTTCAATATTTCAATATGACGTACTTTCTGCCAAAAATTACATAGAACTAATCTTACTGATCATTACATATACAGATGATAGGCCGTAACAACACTCCTCCATCTTTTTTCTTCTTCTTTGCTGCCTGTTCATCTATCTTCTTTGTCAGGGTAATCAACAGGTTAATTGCTGGCTGAATAGAAAGAAAGATATATGCTTGTAAGACATGTCTGACATAACAAGACTATGTCTAACAGACATAATGCCCCATCTTGCAACATTTGGGACGGAGGGACCTGAAAACTTTATGCCCACTATTTTTGTAGATGGGGCATACAAATTGAAAACACAAAGTATTGTTACTCTTCACTCAAGATATTTTACAAAATATATCTTGTTTCCGTACAAAAATATGGGCACATACTACCTCACAGATGACTACAGATGTTTGTTTTTATAACACATTTTTTTTGGTCCTCCAATACCTAATTTGATATTCTGAATTGAATGTTGGAAACATGACAAGTTGCAACAAGCAAGAACTGCCTACCCTTTCAAAACACACAGGCTCACTATAGTAACAACTTGAATTTACATTGCTGTATGCATTTTGTGTGGTTTCTTTTATGATATCAGTTCCTTTCTGTTGTATTATGTTTGTGAACACTGCCTAATGGTTTGTCTTTGGCTTTTGAAAGTGTGATATTTGAATGTCCCATTAGTACATTTTTTACTTTCTTCAAGTGTGTCCAACCTAAATAAAGATTTCATCTTAATAACTTTATGACTTACAGCAGGTGCTCCATCAATTTCATCTATAATTAGACAGTTAGGCCTGGGATCAGCTCCCATCACAGCCTTCATCTGTGTAGCAGCCTCTAACTTATTTCTGAACACCTCCAAACTCCTGTCATCACTGAAAAAAAAGACATAATCACATGCCAGAAATCTTTTTTTGTGTGTGTGTGCTCATTTAAACTAGGCTTGTAGTTTTTTGTTCTTATTAGATAATTAGTTATCATGGTTATAGGAGTTGGATACATACAGTATTCTAGGAGGAAATCCAGTTTCACATGAAAAACAGTCACTCTGAAAGATGCCTGGTCACACCTCAGTGATTTTCTATCATGCCTTTATATTTACCAGTAAACATTGATTATATAATGTGCTGACCATGGACGTAAACATATGTAATTGCAAAAAAAATTATTTTGAAGAGGTCAACCTACATACATGTATTAAGTTTTCTAAAACACATTTTTAACATGACACTGCCGAAAGTTGATTAACATTTTGACAAATACAATGTATATGCCTTATTAGATGGCACTAACCAAATGTTGACTAAAAATTAAGCTGGCTTAATTGTATACAACCATCACAAACTTAACATCTAACAAACCTTGCATTAATTTCTACCACATTGTACCCAGCATGTCTTGCCACTGTATGAGCCAGAGTTGTCTTTCCTAAACCTGGTGGCCCATTCAGTAAGACTAGCTGGAAATATAATAAACAATTATAAAATTAAATTGTCAATCATCAGATATACAACTATTTTGATATCCTTATTCAAGAATTAAGATTACTATTCTTAATTGTGTGTATCTTTCATTGAAATATTTCTTTAGGTGTGGTGTTTAAAAAACACAAATTCAGTCTTATTACAGTTATACCGTAAAGCGGGTAATTTTCATGGCGTTACAAATTTCACGGTTATATATAACAAATGACTAAGTTCTTATATACCCAGACATTTATTTTTTGCGATTTAAAATATTCTCAATACAAATTTATGTTGTTTCTATTTTACGCTGGTTCTAAATTTCGTGATAAGAGTATTACTCTATTTTATTGACCGGGTTGGTCATGGGTCAATTATTTCGGGATTCTTCGATTAAATCTTAGCTAAAACACTGAGAAATTTAAGCTCCACCCAACCTTGTGAATAAAATAGAGTAATAATGGTCCGGAACATAGCGAAAATTAGAACCTTTTGAAAATTTCCTGCTACACGGTACTTGCAAAAAGTTAAATGTAAAATTGCGACAGGACAAATATTAGATGGCCTACTGGATTATTTTGTTCCTAGTTCACACTGTTGGTTGCTTTTCAGTTGTTTTTGTGTATTTTTTATTGTCTCTTTCTTAGTGCTGTTCTTCCATGTTTACTGCTTTTGTCTTTGCCCTTTCAGGCTTTTGACATTTTAATGCCCCAATCATTGGTACCGCTATTCTTCTTGCACACAAAGAAATTTTCTTAGGAATCTGTCAAACTGAACAATTCGATAGTAAATGCTTAAGATTTTGCCATAATATATTGTTTTTACATTTAAGAGACTTACAGTTTGTTTAGGTCTGTTGAGTTTATCCAACTCATCCAGAACCTCGATCTGATACTTTTTATTCTTCTGCTCCTTAGCAGGTTTCTTTTTACTGTCTTTATTTTTAGGTTTGATTGGCACATCCTTCCCAAAGACAACAAAGTCCCATAACTTGATCCAGTGAAGTAATGTTCTATTTATTGACTGAAAAAGAATGTAAAGAAAGTGAAAAGTTTAGTTTTTCCAAATTCAAGATGAAAATGAATCATCATCTAACTATCATCCCCTGTAGCTTTGTGCCTATGCAAGATAAGAGGAAAAAAGCAAAACAAATTATTGGTATTGGACAAACAATTAGAAAACATAATATTGAAATTTCATAACATTTGGTCAACCCCAAAATTAAGTTATCATGCAGTAACCAAATGTCTACAGGGGACAACACCATGGCCTACCATTATACCTCTATAAACATTTTTTGGCGTCAAATATAAATCTAAGAACCCTTTCATCAAATTTTTTGTCTCTTAACTTTAGCTTGTCATAGACTTTGTCAAAATATATAATCCACAGGTTTCTTATGTATTTTTTGGCATTATAACTGTAAGATTAATCATTTCTTACCTCTTCACTGAGTAAGTCAGTATACTTGTGGGGAGCATACTTTTCCACCCATAAGAGTTTCCTGGTGTCCGAACTGTCTAGGTTATGGTCCATTTCAAGGTCATCATCACTATCTTCTGTATTGACTACATCTCTATAAAACATTAACAGAAAATTTTAAATCTTATAGATTTAATAATTAATGTAAAAGACTAACACTGCATGTATTCAGCTGTTTCAGATTTGAGTTAACGTGTAACCAGCAAACACACAGACTGATTACCCATCATTAATAAGAGCTTGGTTGAGGTTGCTTGTGTGGCAAAACTTGACCTTTAACTTTGACCTATAAACCCAAAATAATCACTCATTGACTTCTTCCTTACTTCATAAGCTTAAATGTGTGTACATAATGCAAATGTAACAAATATTTTATTAAGGGGTTCAGAAGTTAAGTTTCAAAAGTTAATTCTATTTTGAAATTTTCAAGTTTTTAACTTGATATTGACCTTTTCATTTCTTTTATCTAAACTTGAAAGCTTTAATGTGTGCAATGTTCAGGAAATTCGAATGATTTTTATACTGATGTTCTGACCAACACATTTTTTAACTCACTTCTAATGCTCAGATGAAATTTTCTACATAAACTTAAACATAAATTTATCAATAACAATGAATAAAATTTTACAAAGGCAATAACCTTTTCTACAGAAATGCAAAATAGGACAAAGAATTTTGAAAAACATAAAAGATAGGAGAATGTTAGTGTGTCAGATAATAAGGTGTGTGTGTGTGTGTGTGTTGGGTTTAACGCCCTTTTCCAACCACTTGGGTAATATAGGGCAGTCAGTTTCAATGGTGAAGGAAACTGGAGTACCAGGAGTGGCAGGTAACTGACAAACCTTATAACATCAGTGGGAAAGTCACACTTTTGTAAATTATAAGCGGGACTTGAACATCACCTGAAAGGTGATCGACTAATGATCAATAGCATATGGTATTTCAACCAGCACTTAGACCACTCAGGCACCAATGCCCCGTCAGATAATAAAGAAAGATTTATCAAAAACATACTTCCTCATGTTTTCTGGTAATCTTGTTGCTTCTTCTATTAATTTGTTGTGTCTCTGAAACAATCAAAACATAACAAATATCAAGTATTGTTAATATTAAAACTTGTGGATCCTTAATTTCAGATATTTGTTCATGAACAAAAATGCACAAAAAAAATAATAATTTAGATATGCAAGGTTAACTTGAAAAGGTTGTTTATAATATTTATTTAGCAAGAATTTATTTTTAGAAATCGTGAGATTCTGCTGATTTTTCCAGACTCAATTTACGATATTTCTGATGTTAAATACCTGTAATACATGAACTAGTGTAGTAACAAGTTTTTAAAATATCAAATGCTTTCAACCAACATGACAACCATTGCAATCTTATCAAGTAAATTTCTGCATTTTCATACATTGTGTAATGTATAACCACTTGCACTACAAGAGAATCAGAGTTCACTTTTGTTTTTACTAGAGTTGGTGTTGCAGATTGCAGTTAAGACACTGTGGATTCATAGATTTTCATGGGTACCAATTTTCTTTGTTTCTAGAAAAAGGACCACTTCATGTATTCTTAAATTTGAGGTTCTATGGTCTGCAGCATACAGATCAATGTTAAATTTCCTGGTTTTCGTGGGGTTTTAATTTTCGTGAATCAAAACCACCCATGAAAACCACAAAATTGATACCCCATGAAAAATACTGAAACCACAGAAATTAGTTGGATTTGTTTGAATGCTCTGTGGTTTGTTTTTTTGTCTGTTTTCTTGTCCACTTATTTTGTATTGGTCCTATTGATTTATGACATTCAAACGCACCATTTTTACCCCTTAGCAACTTGTATAACTTTGATATTGGACTCTGAGCTTCTAATTTCCCTTTGAGTATTTTTCACTCCAGCTTTACTTTATTTTTTATTGTTTTTAAGTGTATAAAGTATGAGCAAAGGAGGATCAGTTACATTAGTGAAAGACATTTTCCATGTTCTCACCAGAATTTTTTAATAACATCCTAATATTTTCAGTTTTAACAATAGCATCTTTTGCTTTGAAATTATATAGCATCACATTTCTTATGAAGTATATAAAAGAGGATTTCAGATAGCATCACATTTGAACCAGATAGCATCACATTGCTTGGATGCTAAAGGTGCCTAGGGAGAATACTGATAGAAAACAAGAGGCTCCCAGGAGCCTGAATCGCTCACCTGGTCTTAATGTCAACCCTTTGAAGACTTTTGTATAGCTAAATGAGCTGAATGTTTAAGCAATATAAAGCTTTTCTCTATCTGCAATAGTTTTCATTCTATAGGCCAAAAATTCTATTTTTTGCCTTTAAGGGGCCATAACCCCTATAAGGGGTCATCTGACAACTTTGACCCAATGGAGACTTTTGTAGAGCTAAATGAGCTGAACATTTAAGCAAGCAACAGCTTCTCTCTATCTGCAATAGTTTTCATTCCATAGGCCAAAAACATGAAAAAATGCTATTTTTCACCTTTAAGGGGCCGTAACTCCCATAAGGGGTCATCTGACAACTTCGACTCAATGGAGACTTTAGTAGAGCTTTTGATGCTGAAGCAGTAGCGTGGCATCAGATTTCATCTATCTCTTATACTTTTTGATTTACAAGCCAAAAACAGTAGTCTGACCCCCCTGGTCTATTTTTAGCAACGGCGGCCATGTTTTTCGACGAATCAAAAATCCCCACATCAGTTCTGTGGGGGATACCCTAAAGTACCACCAGACCAAATTTGGTTTGAATCTGTGCAGCCGTTTCAGAGGAGAAGAAGTTTGAAGAAAAGTTAACGACGACGACGACGACGGACGCCAAGTGATGGCAATAGCTCACATGGCCTTTGGCCAGGTGAGCTGATAATGAGCTGTGGAATAAATGTATGCAACACAGCCCACAATCAAGCCGCAATTCAGACTAGAGGCTCCCAGGAGCCTGAATCGCTCACCTTGTATTCGATGATACTTATATGCTGGATATTTTAACAAAGGACTGCTACTCTGTGGAATTATCAATTTTAATGTTCTAAGGGAAACAACTCCTATCAAGAAAGGTCTTACAACTTTGACCCCATTACATAATTTTTAGATCTTTATGTGCTTAACCATATGCAATTTAAATTTTTCAAATATCTTGTATTGTTTTCAAGATATAAGTCTTAAAAGAGCAAAATTTGAAAAAAAAACAAGAAAAAGGGCAATAACTCCTACAACCATTGAAAGATCTTCTTCAAAACTTCTGGGCAGGTAGATCTTTATGTGCTGATCATTATTATCCAAATAGAATTTTAATATCTGTTACCATTTTTGAGTAATTTGCAAAACACTGCAACTTACCCTTATGTTCTATTTTTAGCCATGGCGGCCATGTTTTTAGTCGAATCGAAATTTTGAACAATAATTTTGTAGACCACATACTACTGAACAACCCTAACAAGTTTCATTTCATTTGACTAAGCAGTTTCAGAGGAGAAGATTTTTGAAAAGTTGAACAAAAAACTGTGAAAATGGTCATTTTTTACAATCCAAGGGGTATAACTCCTAAAAGAACGATCCTACAACTTTGACTCTGTTACGACTTTTGTAGATCTTGATGTGCTTAGTCATATGCAATTTAAATTTTTGAAATATCTTGTATAGTTTTCAAGATATAGGGCTAAATAAGTATTTTTTTTTTAAAATCCAGAAAAAGGGCAATAACTCCTACATTGGTTGTTGGATCTTCTTGAAAATTTCTGGGCAGGTAGATCTTGAGGTGCTGATCACTTTTACCCTATGCCAGAATTTTGATATCTGTTACGGTTTTTGAGTAATTTGCAAAAAACTGCAATTTACCCCTATGTTCTATTTTTAGCCATGGCGGCCATGTTTTTTGTCGAATCAAAATTTCGAACGATAATTTTGTAGAGGACATACCACAGAACAACCCTACCAAGTTTCATTACATTTGGCCAAGCGGTTTCAGAGAAGAAGATTTTTGAAAAGTTGGACGACGGACGACGGACGACGGACGACGGACGCCAAGTGATGACAAAAGCTCACATTGCCTTTGGCAAGGTGAGCTAAAAAACCGCAATAGACAAACGCCAGCAGCCTTCAACGAGGCCAGTAGAAGTCTTTTTACTTGTAACCCTCCTTACTTACTTCAATTTCTAGTTCTTGTTTCATGTCTTCAACAGACACCTGCAGTAATTTTGTTGTTCTGGCAGTTTTACCAACTCTATCAAACTAAAAGAGAAAAATAAATACTCATTTAAATAAACATGCTTTATTTGTATTTAATTGTATGCTACATTTGTGATTTGTTAAAAAAAAAGATCAATTAGGCTGCAAAATGTTAATTTGGTAAAGATACAATGTCTTTATAAAAGACATTTAAACCCCTTGTTGCAGACATTAGGCTCTTTATACCCAAACCAAAAGTTTTGGGGATAAAAGTTCATATTTTTTTTCCTGTGATAATTTGGAACTTGAATGAATAATTTTGTATCATAAAATAATTATTCAATCTAATGCAAATTTGAAAAAAAAAACAGACTTATCTTTATATTTGTTTATTTAATACTCAGATATTTAATTCTTGTCACTTATGATGTATCAATTGACAATTTTGAGATGTGGAATAAGTGCACACAACACAAGAAAATCTGTGATATTCTTATTCCAAAATATCAGTGAAAGACCCATTTTGGTGTTCATTTTTATGAAAATAGTTCTTATAGTAATTGTTACAGCAACTAAAACTTCCTACTGAGTCAACAACATGTGACAGAAAACAGTCACAAATGTTTGGGGTTTTCAATATTTTTAAATCATTTACTGCTATTTAGTTTTGTATGTACATGTATTTATGTTGTCTGTTACTTCATCATGTTTATGCTGTTCTTGTTTGTTTTTACTAGTTTATCTCTGTAGTTTAAAAAAGTCATACCTCATAAAATAAATCCATTTCATCCTTAACATTCAGATACACTGTTTTACCATCAGTTCCCCGCGTGCTTATAAAATTACCATCTGGTACTCTGGTTAAAACTCTTTTTCTCTCATAATCATAGACTAGAATGCAGAAAAGTTTTATATCCAAGAATAAATATATAACAAAAATATATATAAAAAAAACAATACCGGTAATCAAATTTTGCATTAAATTTTTAAATGACACTTTTGCAAATAATCAAAATTCTCGACATCATTGAAGTTGTATTTTTATTGTTAATTAGATTATTTATTTATTTGTTACATTTTTTTAGTGTATAAAGATATGGTACATTCAACATGGTTAAAATTGCACACAAAATGTGTAACGTGTGTACATACCAAGCTTCACTAAATATCTAAAATCAAGGTTCATGAAAAAAGGTACTTCACAATCTAAACGATCAAGACAAGGAAATTTTTTGGTTAGAACCTGCTTATAACATGCTTTTACTAATGTGATTTTCTGTTATCTTATAAAATCAATTTACACATATATCCTATTCCGAAATTCTCCAAAATTATAGTTAAAGCCACAAGAAAATACATTTTTGTACATGCCAAATATGCAACACTTATTAATCATGTTAATGTCTACATGGTCTAGCTAAGCAACATGTAGACTAGCTCAACAGTTTTTAAGGTACTACATAATGATAATACATGTATATAGGAAATTATTTAAAAAGCAGATGCGTTGCAAAACAAGATTGCTATATGTAACCAATGTCCCCTGCCGCTGTATTGAAGTTGAAAATTTACTTTGACAATGTAGTCTCATTATTCATGTAGAGGAGTTGCAACTACAAAGTTTTAAAGTAAAATCTAAAATGAACAAAGTTGATTAAGTCCCATAACTCCTATAAAATTTGTCGAATCAAAATGGCATTGCAATATGATCAACTACATATCATGACAAACAATCTTAAAAAAAATGATCAAAATCCATTTAATGGCCTTAGAGGCATTGTGCCCACAAAGTAGTTCTATGACCTTAAATGAACAAAGTTGATAAAGTCCAATAACTCCTATGAAATTTGTTGAATCAAAATGGTGACATGATCAACTACAAATCAGTAAAAACAATTCTACAAAATTTCATCAAAACCATTCAGCGGTCTCAAAGGAGTAATGTTCACAAAAGTGTGATAGACTCACAAACAGTACCACAGACGGAGGAAGAACATTACTACGTCCCTCTGTCATGTTGCCGCGGGGGACAATAAACCTTTAGTTACAGGTAAAAGTACTGACTTTTTTTAAAAGTTCATCCTCATGAATTATAAGTGTAAATGAAGATCAAACTTATGTCTTAGGTATCTGCAGTCCTTTTCAATAAAAAAATCTTAAGAGATAAAATTTATCGTAAGTGTTGTTTTCAACCAATCAGAATCTTTGAAATTCAAACTTAAGATAATTTTTACACATAAGTTTTTCTGTAAAAGGGCTCACTGGTTTGTAAAGAAAAAACAAATAAGTAAATCACTGTTTGACCAACAAACAAAAAATACATGTAGTACACAGACAAAACACTATAAATTGTACAACATACATAGACAAGTAAAAATTATTATGTACCATCATATAAATGTTCATGAGAGTCATCTAAATCATCATGATGTTTCCGATTTCTCATGTTGACGATTTTGTCAGCAATGGTAGGTGATGGTGGAGGAGTGATGTCATCATCGTCCATGTCGGGGAGCTGTGAACTTCTGTTAATCCGTTGGCGTTTACTCTGTGGGCCTGTGATGAAAGAATGGAATGAAACTCACATGAACATATTGAACATGTTGAAAGAGTGGACTGTTACCAATAATTTTTTTTTTTTTTTTAACTTTCCAATTTTAACTTAATCTTCTATATTAAGGCTTATATACCTTGCGACTGGTAATGGGCATTGCATTGTAACATCTTGAACTCAGCAATCCAATTATTTTAATATTTTAACTTTCCAAATCTTTTCCAAAACTTCAACATGTTCAATGTCTGGCATGTACGCATACCAACCACTCAAGAAAATACTAATTACATATCACTCTTCTAAAAATCTTTAAACGTCTTATATTCCGTGCATGCAGTCAACTGTATAGATTAGTATAATGACAATAATAAATCCTTGGTCATAGTGTCTTTCTCCATGTACATGTACCAAATTTAAAGCATTGTTTAGTGTTATACAGTGTATAAGGCCTATGAACATAACATTTTTATTTATTTTTACTATAATACATGTACAAGTATCTGAATGGATACAGGATATTATTTTGGCCTTCTTTATCTAAGTCTTACCAAAAAGAGTAAGAAACTATGCTCCTACCAATATGGATATAAAAAGAAGTAATAGAACAGTATTATTCATGCTATTTAAATTTTTACATGCAATTTCTACTTTACAAATATTCATGGTAGTCCATATATATGCAACATGACATATCTTTAGATTTCACGAAATCATTACATTGGACCTTCCAGACCTGACTGGAAAAATAATGGTCTGACAAGACTTGTGCAAGGACCATAAAAACTTGATTACATTTCACCTAACTCAATATCTTACCAATATCTGTTTTCTGATGACTGTTAATTTTCTCCAGGAATGGATCATCGTCCTCATTGCTTCTGATTCTTTTATCCCGTCTCCCAGTCTTACAGGGTGTGTCCGACTCATCTCTCAGTCTCTGTTTTATCACAGACCCGTCGGACAAATCTAAAGGACTGTCCAAAGGTGTAAGGAGACTATTATTCAAATCGTCCAATAAACTACTTTTGCGAACAGGTGTGGTAAAATTTAATGACCTCTTTGGTTTAGGAGGTGAATATGTTGGAGCTGAAAAAAATTCAATATGAAACATAATTAAAAACTCAATATAAAATATAATTTTAGTCAGATCAATTTAATCTAGATTACAATGAGGAATATTTTGCAGTGATTCTGATTCGGAAGGTCTGTCAGACCGTCAGACATGTTTGGTAAAAATTGGCTTGGTCTGGAACGAAATTTAGATTTTTTACAATGGAATTAATGCAAATTTTGGTTTAAAATTGGTTTCCATCTGGTAAAATCAAAACATCCTTCGGATTCACTGATTTTGTCTCATAAAGAAGTATGAAAATATCTATCTATCTATCTTCTGATTTCCGCACTCAGTCATATGGTTGACTATAACGTGCCGTTGCATGCGTGGCTATATATAACAACATGTAAATAAATTTACTAAAAAAGAAGGAATGTGGAATTAACTAGGGTATTTACAGTGAACCTTTTTTTTTATTAATTTTATTATTCTATTTTCCATAAAACTATTTACATGGGGCCTATTTAGATGAGGTGAGAAAGAGCAGATGCTGGGATCTGCTCTTTAAAGCTGTCTACAGTTGTACAAAGGACAGCTGATGTTGGGAGCAGGTTCCATTGTACAATAGTATGTGGATAAAATAAAAATTTGTATGAGTCTTTATTTGTGTGAATGTGTATAAAATGATAAGGATGCTTATTTCACGTACGGGTGTCTGCTGGAGTAAGTAGATTTGATGGATAGATTGCAAGTTGGTGGTGAATTATAGACGATCTTCCAATTTTGATTTTTTTGGTAATTGTCGAAATCTTACCTCAAATTACTGGATAACTGGTTGCCGATGTCAATTGCGCGTAAAAGGGAATTTTTAAATTTCATTATCTAAGAGTAAATGAATTGGATTGAAAGGACCTCTGAGTGAAACAAATTAATTCATTTCATGCTTGATTGTTTTCCATTAGAAAACACATTAAATAGATTGATAGAATAATTCAGTCCCTGTGCTCTCTTCTAAAATAGCTCCCATTTTACCCCTATTGACCTCTCGTGACCCCTATTCTAACATCCGGAACGTTCCGGAATGGCACTTATGGAAGATCGTCTATTTTATAAAATACTATTAATCTTGTTTGGATATCATGAATGTATTGGTTGATTTGTTGTTGTAAACTCAGAATTTGTTTTTGAGTATGCTGATTTCTTTTTAAACAATTATCGTGTCTTTAAACTTTGTAAATAGAAAATGCAGGATGACATAATCATCTCTGATACATGTACGTATACATGTACTGGCCTGTTTTCAGGCATTTGCTCCAACCTGTTTATTGAAACTAACGTAATCCTGAAATTATTGCCAGTCCTGATCCTACGGTCTGACAACACAACTGGTCACAGGTACTGGTTTCTCAATGAAAAATTTCCTCTGTACGTTGCTCAATATGCTAAGTAAGGTTGCGCAGTGTAGGGTCATGATCAGGAGTTTGTTGCAGAATGGCAGATGTCATCTACATGTAATCTGTGCTTGTTCTTTATGAAGTCTGCAACGAAGTCTGCCAATAAAGCAAGGGTCTCTATAACGATTGTCCTCCCATTATTAGGGGGATATAATTTTTACTGAACACAGACCCTTGTGATTATGTTTATGAATAATGCCTTACTCAGGTTGGGATTAAACCCCCTGTAGAGCAATAATTACTGTGTAGATGGGATAAACCGTCTATACGGGTATAAATTTATCCACGTACAAAAAATGTATACGAGGATAATTTTTGTGTGTGAGGATTTTCGGGAATGGAACAAAAAGCGCATGTTGCACGCAAGTCAGGTAAGAACTTTTAAACTTTATCTTTCGTAATTTATTTATAAATTTATTTCAAACCATCAAATTATTTGCGCATTTAAGATTTAAAATGAGTGTGTCTTACCGGAAGTTGAATTTTCGATCTTATTATTATTGTTTATTGTGATTCTCTGAAATAAAAAACAAAAGTGAAGCGACAGTTCGTTTTGTTTATTCTTTTCTCAACCATTGTTATTAATCCGGGTCATTAAATCGGATTGACCAATGATCTTTTTTGTTTTAAAAATATCAGTGCATGAAAAAATGATGTATGGAGCACCACAGCGGACTATAACTTCAAGGCAGTGGTTCCTGGTACAAACAGTTTGTACGATTAGCAGTGTGGCTAAACATTCACACTATTCTTTTTTTCAATTATATACTTTTACAATTATTTTCTAAAGGTGTATTTTAAATAAAAGATAATATGTATAAATGTTACTTTTTTTTACTTAGCCAATTCCTCGACTATTTGACTGTACATGTACTTATTTTAAAAAAAATCATAATAAATGTCCTGCCATTTCTTGTGATTTGAATAACATTTATTTTTTTTTATTCAGACATGTTAACTCTCCCGCTTTCACTAGGAGACTCCGGGTTTAAATATAACTTTATTCTCATAACCATACGTACAGAGACAAAATATTTACAATATATACAACAAACACACTCACACACAAATAATCTGGCATACATTCTACAAAACAGTAATAAGAATGACTACTAGTAATTGGGAGGACTTTCTTTTTTCTTCATATCTAGCAGCAGCCTGATTAACTTTGATAGACCCTATCTCCCGCCTCCCGATTTATGCATAAATCTCCCGGTTACCGATTTTCCATAAAAAAATAAAACTGTCAAAAGAAAAATCACGAAAATCGTCATTTTGGTCTTCTTTGAGCAGTGTATATATATAACTTGGCTCTTGGTTTCTGAAGATAATTTTATAATATATCATCAGTTTCCAAACTTATAAATAAATTATTTAAAGAAAGAGAGGTCATCCTTTCTAGGGAGGGGGCTGTTTCCCTCCGTGCTTATTATATGTGTTATTAATTTGAGTTGTCTTGTTTAATAATTAGTGAACTATTTGTTGATGTTATTAGGTATATTGCATGTCTTTTTATATGTACTCCAATCAATCAAATCATGTTTTGTGTTATAACTGTTTGATTATTCTGCTCAAATCTTGGGCACTGTGAATAGTTTAATAAAATTACAGGGTTTTAGCCAGGATTTTTTAGGCTTTAGTCACTTTTACGACAAGCATATTTGTAGTATATGCACTTTCAGACGCTGTTCAGAACAAGTTTTATTCTCACTTCAATTTACATCCACTTATAAATAAGTAGTTATTATTTTGATTTGCAGGTACACAGAAGAAAAGAAGTTCTGATTAGTATTACATGGATTTCTAATCAAGGATTTCATTGACTTTTAATAAAGTATTTACAAATATTTACAGCCTTCTTGTTTGTTTTGTTTTTACTTTTCAGCCTTACTTGAAATTCTTTACAAATCTAATTTCCTCATAATTATTTTGTGCCCCCCTTCAGAAAATTTTAGTAGCAAAAGGAAGACAACTCAGTTTTAAATATTTCACATCCTAAGGGGCTTTAAAGAAATAGATTACTGGTATATTACTGTGAGTTAAACAATATTTTTGTTATCTTACTAAAATTTAAAAAAAAGTTTTTAACCTTTAGAAAAAGGTATAGAAGTAATTAAGTAATTGATAAAAATTATATGCAATGTTTTGAATTTTCAATGTTATGTGGGGGCCGATTTTTGAGAAAAATCTAGAACTTTCAAGAAGTTTGGAAGTTTGAAAGGGACCCTAACATGTTATAGTGAGTGCAAAAATATTGTCTTGTGATTTAAATTCTTTCTAAAAGGTAAATAGTTACATTCATGCTTTGGACAATCAGTGCTTTTCTGTTTAAAACAAAAGTCTTTTCCAATGCTAGACCATGTGTTTGTCATAACATGAATGATTGACACCTGAAATACCTGTTCTAAATATATTCCGATAGCTGATTGGTCATTCACAAATTATTCACCCATGAGTGACTCCACACAAATTTATTGATTTTAATGACCTCAAGACAATTTAGGTTAATTGATTGTCAAAACATATCCGGTGATCTGCGGTCAGCTTGTGTTGTGGTCATAAATCAAATGGCTTCATAAATGCATGATAAATGTGACGAAAGTGACGCTTTACTTTCGACAATTACGAGTTTTTAAAGCGATTTTCGTAAATTTCATGACGAAAATTTTTACACTTTTGAAAAATTAAGTGACGAAAATGGTTTGATAAATTTTCGTAATCTGAAAATTCTTTTCGCCAATGACGAAAATGACGAGCGCTAGCTAAATCACTGAATTATCTATCTATCTATTTGCCATAGATTATTCAAAGAAATATATGACATTTGGATTAAAGGAATAATTTTGAAACCAAATATACCAATTATTGACTATTTCCCTTGCCTTTGGTGCATTGATGTCATAGTCCGCTGTGGTGCTCCATACATCAATTTTTCATGCACTGATATTTTTAAAACAAAAAAGATCATTGGTCAATCCGATTTAATGACCCGGATTAATAACAATGGTTGAGAAAAGAATAAACAAAACGAACTGTCGCTTCACTTTTGTTTTTTATTTCAGAGAATCACAATAAACAATAATAATAAGATCGAAAATTCAACTTCCGGTAAGACACACTCATTTTAAATCTTAAAATTATGCGCAAATAATTTGATGGTTTGAAATAAATTTATAAATAAATTACGAAAGATAAAGTTTAAAAGTTCTTACCTGACTTGCGTGCAACATGCGCTTTTTGTTCCATTCCCGAAAATCCTCACACACAAAAATTATCCTCGTATACGTGGATAAATTTATACCCGTATAGACGGTTTATCCCATCTACACAGTAATTATTGCTCTACAGGGGGTTTAATCCCAACCTGTTACTGCAAGACAGACATATAAAATTATCTCTTATTTTCTTGGTTAAACTTACGCCCATCAAAGCTCTCCATTGCGTCCAACTCGTCCGCATATTGCAGATCAAAATCTTCTTCATCCATTATAAAGGTTCCTTGTATTTTTTTATTGTGGAGTCATTTTGAACTTCGCTAAACATTCTAAGACTACAATGAGTGTTTTTTGTTTTCAATTTCCCGGGTTTATATCAATGTCAAAACAGTGCTTTTATTTCTATTATGTCAGATATATTTTACAAACGTTTAGAAGACACTAAAAATCGGTCCTACTAAAAAGAGCCCGAAGAAGTTCAAAAACATTTAAAAACATTTTGACATTTGTCTATTAAGTAGAATGAAAATTTAGAAAACATACAATTTGTTAAATGGACTCCATTTGACAATGATGAATTACAAGTACTTCTAACAAACCATACACTGTAACTCTTCCATGTCCTCTGACCTTAAAGAAGGAACATGAAAAGTTACCATATTTGCTTTTGCACTGGATACCTAAACTTCACAAAAATCCGTACAAAGAAAGATACATTGCTGGATCTTCATGATGTTGAACTACAGAGCTGTCTGTTCAACTTACTAAGATCTTGTCTGCTGTCAAAGGCGGTCAACAAGCATACTTTGACACTTTTTTTAATCGAAGTGGAATCAATCATATGTGATTTTAAAGAGCTTAAAAGATTTATTAGATAATTTTCAGTATGAGGCTAATATGAAAACCGTTTCGATTTTTCAACTTTATACACCACATTGCCACACGAAAAGCTTAAGTATCACCAGAAAAACCTTCTTGAAAAGGCTTTTTTTTCCAAATTCAATTGACTTGACGGCCTTGTTGTTTTAATAGGTTATAATTAAACATTTTTTTCCCCAAAACATCTTTTAAAGATTAAATTTGTTACACATTGGGCCAAGTATGCAGTATGCTTGATTTCCTTATTGACAACTTATTTGTCACATTTGGAGGAGAGATTTTCAACAACAAATTGGCATTCCAATGGGCATTAATTGTGCTCCTCTCCTTACCGACTTGTTTTAATACTCTTACGAGACTGAATTTCTTCAGGAACTCGTAAAAAACAAGAAGATGAAAGAGGCAAGTTCCTTTAATCTCACCTTCAGATTTATTGATGATGTCCTGTTTGTCAACAACTATCCGTTTGGTAAATGGATGTCTTCGATATATCCATCACTTACAGATCAAAGTAACCACCAAATGATCAAATTGCTTCGTGCCATTCTAGGATTTACATCTCGAATTTGACCAGGGTGGTCATCTTAGTACAAAAACTTACGATAAAAGGACGACTTTAATTTTCAAACTATACATTTTTTAACCTACAAAGTAACATGCATACTTCACCTGCTTACGGTGTTATATTTCACAACTTATTCGATATGGCAGGGCTTGTACAATTTTTTTTCAGATTTTTATACGACACCACTGTCTCCGTGACCGACTATTAGACCAGGGTTACATGAAAGTCCGTCTTATACGACCCCTTAATAATGCTTTCTCCGTTATCAATCACTGGTGGAAAAATTCAACATATAGTGTTAAACGTAATGGTAAGTGTTTGAATGTTTTGATTAGTGATTAACTGAGTTTGTACTGAGATGATCTGACTGACTGGGGAGTTTTACGTCGTGACTATACCTATATATAGGTCTGCAGCGACGTTTCCCTGTGATGATCAACTGAATATGCCTTTATATGTCTTCACAGCCGTGTTGTGTTTTGTGTTACTACTGCAATGGAAGATGGCGTGCCATAAAACCTGGCTTCACCCACCATTTCTTTTGTAATGCCTGAACCAAGTCAGGACCATTGCGATCTTCATTTTTTTCCGGAATGTCTTTCTTGTCTTCTCTTGGACATTGAGATTGATCCTCCAAGTTTGGTAATTTTATTATTACCTTTAGTTTTGTAGATAAAAACAAAGTGCTCAAAATTTATATGAAAAGTGATTTGCCGCTACATGGTTTGGCAAGGAATTCCACATCTTTAGGGCCCTAGTTTGACAGACACACAGAAATTTTATTTCAAGTAGGATAATATTACATTACAAACGGAAGCTGCGTAGAGCTTTTGTGCCGATTATAAAAAGTTCAAAGGCACTGATACTTCTTTGGTGAAGGTATATCTTGCAGGACTTCTCTGTATCATTTCTATTTTCAATGAGATGTTCTTGAAAATGATAATGCAATATTCAAGTTTAGGCACGAATAAGTTCTTCGTTGTTACATGTTTCCTTGGTCGAATACTGTTGTGCAAAATAAAATAATATACGTGTTTCTGGTTTCCTTATCTTCCCTAGTTTTTCATGCACGCCTTAGTCGTTTCATTGCCATTTTTGCGTAAACACGGTTAAACTAGGAATCTACTACCCAATAACTAAAGGTAAAAAATATGAATAAAAAACAGTAAATGCCATACCTACCGACCCTATTTTTTTCAGGCACGAAACCAGAAACATACATTCTTTTTTTTTTGGTTTTAGTTTTGATGTCGATTGTGAAATTTGGTTGTGAAGAACATTGTCAAAAACAATTGATTTTTTAATTTCTGGTGATGCGTATTTTTTCACATTTGTCTGGATTGAAAGACATAATCGAGCCACTCCTGTTCCCAATGTTCACGTTTTTGCAAGTTTGGCTGAAGTGTATGACGATATTGACAAGAAGACATTCGCGTTGTCTACTAAAAGGTGTTCATTATACTTATGAGGCTGTCCGGCATGTCATTAATGTAAATTAGAAAATGACAGGAACCAGGACAAAGCCTTGAGGTACACCTGATAATACAGGCATAACCACAAAATACATTTTTTTAGATCTGTTACTTAGCAAAGATTGTATCTAGTTAGATATTTTATTGTTAATATCCACACGGTTTAAGTTAGGACAATTCTTTGGCTAAAGGACCAAAATATTGTGAGCCTAGACGAATCAACTGGAACCATAATTAAAAAAATATGGATTCAGTTGAAGACTATGCCAGAAAATGGACCAAGAAAGAACAAGAGAAAGAAAATAACGTTTTGTCTGAGTGGTTTAAAGCTGTGATGGCATTGATTTTGAAAAGAATCAATTCTTTAAAGGGCTCAATGAGCACTAAAGTAACATCCATTTTTAACAACGCTGATGTTGCAGAAACACTTTCAACCCTACATGAGAAATATGTTGTTGTATTGCAGACAAAGCACAAAATAATATTATCTTTGTGTGCAAGAAATACTACGTATTGGCTGCTTGACAGCTGAATTAGCACCACATACACAGCTACAACACTGTCTAAGGAGGACATTATGGCAATCACAAATCTGTCATTTCCTCCTTTGGGCTCTCTGTTGGTGCTGACAATGATGACATTCCATACCTGTATTGGATTCCTAAATAACATAAAAATCCATACAAACAGCGCTTCATTGCAGGGTCATCAAAATGTACAACTAAACCTCTTCCAGTGTTGTTGACTTCAATACTAACGGCAATAAAATCCGGCCTCCAGAAATTTTACGATTGTTGTTATTCTAGAAATAGTGTCGATCAAATGTGGATCTTGAAGAATTCGAAAGAAATATTGGAGACTCTTAACTTAAATCAGTTTCATCTTGCAACAGCATCAAAACTTTCGATTTCTCCACTCTTTACTCTTCTATTCCGCATGAACAACTCAAATCACGATTGGCACAGCTGATGAAACACAGCTTTTTTTAAAAAGAATGTAAAACGCAAGTACAAATATTTGGAAGTCGATTACAGTAAGACTTACTTTGTCATCAGTGAGTCTAACAAAAAGAACAAATATAGAGGAGACCATATAGTCGACATGCTAAATTTTCTTATCGACAGCATATTTGTTCAGTTTGGTGGACGTGTTTTTCAGCAAACAATAGGGATTCCAATGGGCACTAATTGTGCACCTTTGCTTGCTGATTTGTTTCTACATTCATATGAAGCAGACTTCTAACAATCTCTTCTAGACAAAAAAGATCGTAGACTAGCTCTCTCTTTTAACTTCACATTCCGTTATATTGATGATGTCCTTTCACTAAACAATTCTCGATTTGGTAACTTTCTCCATCTCATATACATGTATCCACAGGAACTAGAGATAAAGGATGCAACGGATTCTTGTAAGTCTGCTTCATATTTAGATCTACATTTTGAAATTGACTCTCAAGGAAGACTTTCAACAAATCTCTGTGACAAACGTGATGACTTCAACTTTCCAATCGTCAACTTTTCCTTTTTGTGTAGCAGCATTCCGTCCGCTCCTGCTTATGGAGTCTTCGTATCACAGTTGATTCGTTACTCCAGAGCTTGCGGGAATTACATCGATTTCCTTGGCAGAGCGTCACGTTTGACACAGAAATTGCTGACACAGGGTTATGTTGCTCCACGGTTGCTGTCTCCACTCAAGAAATTGTACGGTAGACACCGTGCACTCGTAGACAAATATGGGATTCCTATCTCTCAAATGAGTGCAGATGTTGGTTTGTCGTAAAGATTTTTTTGTCTTCTTCACCGGATTAAGCACTCTGAATTGGAAATTAGCAACACGACGGGTGTGCTTTAGCAGGCAGGAATCGCTTACTCTTCCGGAGCACCTGAGTTCACTCTTGTTACGACTTGAATTTGCGTTCTTTATTTCCATTCGGTTGATTTTGTGTTTTGTGTTCCTTCGTGGTGGTTTTGTTCGTGTTTACCGGTTTAGTCGTTGCCCTTTCGGACTTTTAAAACTTGAATGCCCCATTTGTGCCTCTTTGCTCTTTTCTAGGTGGCTAATTGTTAACGGCCTTAATAAAATCCATGACTGAAACGTCAGTCTGCTTGTCTTCAGTTATCCGTTGTCAAAAAAATTGATGGTTTGTATAATCATACTTCTAAACCTGTCGAAATACCCGCCCCCTCCCGTTTATTGAAATCTGACAACGCAAAATGAATATTTTTAACATACACTCTTTAATTTTTTTTTATTTTTTACCTGTGTTTAATTGTTTTATCAGCATTTGACACTTTAAGGAGCATCCAATTTTACATGAAAATAGTTAGTCGATTTGTGAAAAAAATGCTCAAAAGATGGTAAAAGCATGAAATTTAGCATAGTGGTAGAACAAAGCATACTTAACAATATTAGCTATGGACCCAATTCAAAAAGTCAAAATGGCGGCCATTTTCAAGATGGCCACCAGATGGAATATAGAATTAGCAAATAAATCAAATAAAAAATTAATTAAAAATTCTGCTTTGAAGATAAAAGCATCAAATCATGTATAATAGCAGTGCAAACTATTTTGAACAATATATTAGAAGATGGTTTGCCTTAAATTCAAAATGGCTGCCATTTTAAAGATAGCCGCCTCAAAATAGCATAAAAAACCTACGATATCATATCATCTTTTATTTAAGGTAAATTATGACCCAAATAGGTCCAAACAACAATGTTTATGTGCTTAATCAAATTAAATAAAATGTATGAAAATAACCTCGATACCGTTGGAAGGTATCGGGCGGGGAGTGTACAGGAATATACACCAGATCTAATCATATCAATCTGATTGTGGTAAAATTGTGTTTAGATGTAACGTTGTTTAATATAGTATGGCAGAATTATCTATATATTAACATTGGAACTATCAACTCGAAATGGTGTTTTTAAAGCCTACCTTTTGAAGAATTATGTAAGCATTTTTTCCGGTGTCACTCTGTCTATCCATATGTGTATCAACTTGTCCAGTCTGCAAAAGGGGTATTACAATTATGGACCCTATTAGTTATGACTCGACTTGAGACATTTTACCCCAATGGAGTATAGGCTTCTGGCAATGCTTCTCAATCTTCCCCTGTCCTTTGAAAGTTGATGCTGCTCCACATGTAACCATTCTAAATCATTTTTTTCTTGTATCTCCTCCATGTTAGTCTAGGTCACCCCTTTTTTTCTTTTTCCTTGTAATGTCCATTGTAGGGCCTGGTTTTTCCTATGTGTAATGTGCTACCAAAGGGAGCGACCATACGGGGGATGGCTATGGTGAAATTTGAAATAAATAAGGCAGGATGGCAAAAATCCAGAAATAAAAAGGCATGACAGTACTTTGAATTTAAAGAAAGGCAAGACTGCGTTTTGTGCTAAAACATTATTGTACCTTTAAAAATTTAAAAGTGGACGCAAAAAAGAAAACGTCCAGGCAGAGCATCTCCATAGCCCCCATTCCCATAAAAATCAAATGGTTGCTCTCTAGCCACTTCCGCTTACCCTTCTTTATTTCGAGAACAATAGGTGTTTTTTGGCCTGTTGTTGTTGGTAATTTTGTTAGGCGATCTTTTGAATGGATCAGAGACATTTGTATCTGAATACCTGAAGTTTCTGCATGTTGGCCATTGTAAGGCTCCATGTTTCTGACCCGTACAGCAAGAGTGATCTAACCATAGCCCTATATGCTAAATACAGATCTATGATTTATAGTTACTGCTTAATTTACTCAGCTTGGTCTTTACAAATACTTGCTTTGATTCCCATACTTTTCAGGCATTCCAAGGGCCGTTTCATCATCTGTTGCTCCAAAGTTGTTAATCACAATTTCTATATATATTAAATTAATAGAATTAAAATGTTATTCTCTCAACGTGAGTCTTGTTCTTTTTTTTTCTTTTTTTTGTGAGTGCATCTATTTCACCGATATTGATGTTTTTTGTTGATTCTCATTATGGTCTCCTCTTTTTATACGTACTACTGTTTTGAAGCATTTTCAACCATTTCAAAGATGTTTTCTTACATATGGTGGATTCCATTTCCTCTTCTCTGGTGTGATTTTCTAATCATCTAATCAATTCATGGCCAATGGAAACAAAGAAAAGAAAAGTAAACAGCCATGTCTAAAACCTGGACGTATTTCAAACTCTTTACTTATATCTCGCAGGTGCACTACCTGACATTTCGTTCCTAGAGCTGTACATATTCGTTATTTGTGTAACAATTCTGTTTGGAATTCCATAGATTGCAAGTCTCTACAGAATTTCTCGATCAAGGATATCGAAAGCTTCCTCGAAGTCTATGTTATAGATATAAAAGAAACTGTTTCGTTGAATTGGCTGCTTGATGTGCAGGTTGACTATCTGTTCAATGCAAGATTTTTCTTTTTTTCAATCAATTCTGGTCTCGCAGTTTTTTTGTCTGAAGTTGCTTTAATACGACATAAAATTATTCTGTTAATGATTTAGTAACAATAATGCTGTATAGTTTTTACAATCGATTTAGCCTCAATTTTTAACAACTCAAATTATGTATTCTTTTTCCAATCTTGTGGGAGTTCCACTGTGTCATGGGTTTGAGTATTTAAGCTTTTTTTTAGGATTCGATTTAAATAATGACATAAATTCTGAGTCTGGCGTTGGTCAGTTTTCATGGTCTTTATGGACTTGTATTTTCATTTTAAGATGGCAATGAACAGTCTATACAGCAGACTGAATATATGTCGTTGTTTCAGGTGCTTATATGACAATATTCAAATCTAAACACAATTTTACCCCGAATAACTAGATATGTAAATATTTCTGTACACTCCCCGTCTGATATCTTCAAACAGAATAGAGATTTATTTTACTCTTCTTTTAAATTTGTTTGAGCACTTAGCAATTGCATTCATTCATATTTGGGGGCATAAATAACTTTGAATAAAACATGATTTCATAATTTAGATATATATTCTATTTCTGAGGCGATCATCTTTAAAATGACAGCCATTTTCAATATTAGGCACACCGTTTTTTAATAAATTCTTTAGAATATTTTGCAATGCTGTCCTACACAATTTGGTGGGTTTATCTTCAAAGTACAATTTTAGTGAATTTTTATTTGATTTATTTCTTAATTTTATATTCCATTAGGCGGCCATCTTGAAAATGGCTGCCATTTTGAATTTTCGAGTTGGGTCCATAGCTGGTATTGTTCAGTATGCTATTTTCTATCACCATGACAAGTTTCATGCTTTTACCATACTTTGAGCAATTTCGTCAAAAACCTGCACAAATCGACTGGACTAAGTTCGACAAAAAATTCCCAAAAAGTTTATTTCTCAACCAACACTCAGACGATATTCAATCTATCCTTTGTCTTTAAATTGCAATGTATTCTGATTAATTTCATGGAAAGGCAAAACGTACTTAGAAAAATAAGCCAATTCTCATTCATAGACCAGTGATATACACATAGTGACTCCCTTCATAAACCAAATTAGAGGGCGCGTTAAAGGCATAACATAAAAGTAATACTGGACAAGTTCCCAATCCATCTAGTTACAGGTCTATGCATATGATCTTACTTAGGTCAGTGATCCAGTTTAGTTTTGAGCATAGCAGGTTTTGTAACTTCATGACGATGTTTTTTATATGTCTGCCCACTTTATATGCATTACTTTTTTTAGATTGATCACCACGTGCGGTTATGTCGTACCTAAAATTTTTCAGTGAGTACGAGAATCAATCAATCAATCAATCAATCAATCAATCAATCAATCAATCAATCAATATATTCGCTCTAGACTTAAAGAGGATATAAAACTTGTTTCTTAAAATTGTACATAGGTCCTTTCGGCTTTTTGTTGTGAAGTCATTTTTTAGCATTTCAAACAGAAAAGAAGCATCTGGTTTAGTTCAACATGAATGATTTGTGTTGAAGGAATATTTTGAAGATATGTATCACTTAAAGTACACGTTTATTAAAGAGAATAAAATTTAGAAGTCACCATGCAAATTTTAGGATAACAGTGTTTGGAAAATACAATAAGTGTATTCCTATCAAGAATTAATATATAGAATACTTGGTTAAAAAGGAACAGGAAAATTTGAAAAGAGATTGTAATTTCCAAATATCCCCGCTTAAAAATACGAGTACTTGAAAATAAACAGAATTAAAGGAAAAGTCCACGATATTTTGACACAAGTTCTAGAGTTTCTATACATTCTGCAAAGTTTCTCTTTCATATCTTAATGCATAACAAAAATACTAAGGGTTATTTATTTGAAATAGTCCCCTAGCCTACATTAGGGGGCTAACCTGGTAGCTCAGAATGTCTTCTTTGTAAGAGAAATCATATTAGTTAAAACCTTTTAGTGATCATGTTGTATGTCCTATCACCAACAAAATAATTTCAACAAATAAAAGTCAATGTCTTAATGTTAATGAAATAATGACCAATTAGAGAACACAACAAAATGATAAAAAGATGTTTTCAAGAGTCAGTTTAAACACACGATCTTCCTTAAATCGACTGTTAGGACAAAGAATGTTTATTGTCCAAGGCGATCTTCAGTTTGTCACCATTGATTTTTTCCCTATTTTGAATGAACTACGTACTATAAATAAAACTTCTATTGTGGGTATTGTGAAACTTAAAATGATCAACACGAATTAACTTTATCAAATGGCATATTATACATGATTAAGGTAAGTGAAGGAATTTGACGATGATTTTCTTATTGTTTCCCCGCAAGTTTTGCAATTGTCCCTCCCCAGGATTGAAAGTTACAGGTTTTAAATTTTTATTAAAGCGTAGATGATAGACCTGTTCATATAATATAATATACTCAATAGGCAACAAACTAAATCTTATGTAAAGTCAAGATGATTTTTTTTTTCATATGAGTTTAAGCAAAAAGGAAAATAATGTAGCTGCAGGACCACATAAAATAATTATCCATAAAGGTAAAAGGGTCATTAAAGGGATAAAATACTTGAATCACCACAATAAAGGTGTAACTCGGTAAAAAGTTTTTCTACACGATAGCAGTCTGATATGTCCCACAGTTCATTTTAAAGCCTAAAATTGTTATTTATACATGCCTTATTATCAGATAGCAGTCTGATATGTCCCACAGTTCCTTTTAAAGCCTAAAATTGTTATTTTTACATGCCTTATTATCTAAAATCCGGGTTAAATGAATGGTAAATGTCGGGCATGGAAGCAACAACTCATCACAGCCTACTTGTTGGCCCTTCTTGGTAGGAGCATCAAAATATCAGCATCTGCATGGAGTCCCTTATCTATCACGGGACTCGATTTCAAGTCTGTCTCTTTCCTACTTTCTTTTCCTAGTAACGAATCCATGTACTAGTATTCATGTTTTTACTTTTTATATAAGTTGGTCTCAGAATAGTATCCAACTTTTAAGTAGAGGTTATGAGGCATTTTTTTTTATGCCGCCGTTATAAATTATATGAGAAAACTTCACTATTCAGATTGGGAGATTGAAAATTGTAGAATGAAGACCCAAAGACTAAGCCAGACTTTGTCAAGGAATTCTAATTTGATCTATGGTACCTACCGTTCAGCTGTGACATCTACTGTGGCTGCTAAAAACGAGTCCGACTCTGTCAAAGATGTTAAGCCGTTCTCTGAACTTCCTGGACCAAAAGGAATTGCAGACATTCCATTCATTGGGTTGGCGACATTCTTTAAACCGTTTGGTAATAATATTTGTATTTTCTACATAGAGTTGTATGGCATGAATTTGGGAGTCGATCGGCTCCATACACGCATACAAAACACGTCTTTATTGATACGGAACCAAGCCATTGAGAAGTGAGTAAACCTCCAAAAAATCACCATGCATGAACTAATAAGAGCAATGGTCGGATGACTTCTGTATAACAGTTACTAATAAACTTTGCAATTAACTTTGTAAAAAAAATGTTTTAACATGTTAAATATAAGATACAAAAACCGAGCACACATGCGAAGAAAAAAGTAAATGCCACCAGTTTTCTCTGACACGTGTCTCCCTCCACTCTGCTAATCAGCCTATAGTTTTCTGAAACCTACGACGTCAGTAAACATCAGTAATTCTTGATATCTTTTTGTACATATTGCTCCCGCTTTTCGTTTGTAGTTAATTTTAAACGAAATGTTTACTTTTACTAACACGTCTTGAAAAAGCTACATTCTTAACATGCTAGCTCATTTTTCTTCTATAAGGCAACTATGGAACTGGCGAGATACACAAAATAGTCGACGACCTAATCAAAGATTACGGAGACATCTTTAAGTTGCGATTTGGAAGTACACATACTGTCATTGTAAACCACCCCGAGTTGGCCAAAACTGTTTTTCAGGCCAACTATACTCTTCATAAGAGACCAAAGTTAGACATACTCGAGATTGCAGCTGTAAGAAACAACGCACCAAAGAGCCTGCCAATATTGTAAGTACAGTCTATAACCTCCGTGGTCTTATGTCCCAAAGACTCTCTCTTAAACTTAACAGCGAAAATGGTGATATCAAAAATTTTGATGCATTTTTCCCTGAAATAGTGTTTATCCTTTAAATATTATACAGTTACAAAGAATTTAAGCTCAATATGAATATTTACATACATACAAGCTAATTTAACTTAAATCCTACAAATATATATATTGTAAGTCGTTTTTTTTTTTCTCATTCAGAGAGGGTCAAGAATGGGCCAACCGGAGAAAACCAGCCCAGGACAAAATGTTACGCCCAGCCGTTGTGGCTAATTATATACCTATAATCGAGAAGGTCGGCGATGATCTGGTACAGCAGTTCAAGATGAAAAAAGTGGTGGACGATCTATTGTTTGAAATGTTGAACTACGCAACAGAAAGTATGATTGATATTTCACGTGTTAAAATCATTTTTTCATACATTGATTGAAAAAGAACCACTCGCCAAAAAGTCAATAAAGATTTATAAAGTCGTAAATACATATATATATATTCCAAATTTCCAAAAGATCCTAGTGTGAAAAATCACTATTACAAATTAAAAAGAGAATATAACAAGTTAAGAAAATATAAATTTAAAAGCTTTATGCAATCATTATTGGATAAACTAGAAAATCTTCATGATTAAGACCCTAAAACATACTGGAAGATTGTTAATGAGTTTAGACATGATGAAAAAGAAGAAAAAAGTTCTGCTGTTGATCCATCTGCCTGGATTTCTCACTTTAATAATTTGAATCAGATGAAGGATACCTTTAAAGATCGCCTGGCTCTAGCTCTTTTATGTCCTCTTTCAATATTCCAATGAAAGAGGAACATGAAGAGTTACCATATTTGTACTGGATACCTAAACTTCACAAAAATCCGTACAAAGAAAGGTATATAGCTGGATCTTCATCATGTTCAACTACAGAGCTGTCCGTTCATTTAACTAAAATCTTGTCTGCTGTCAAAGAAGGTCAACAAGCATACTGCGACACTATTTATAATCGTAGTGGAATTAACCATATGTGGATTTTGAAAAACTCAAAAGATTTGTTAGATCATTTTAAATCTAGATCATTTTCTGAGGTTCACTCTTTGAAAACGTTCGATTTTTCAACTTTCTACACTACCTTGCCACACGAAAAACTAAAATGTCGCCTGAAAAAACTTCTCGAAAAAGCCTTTTCAAACTCAAGGAATTTTGTTGTTTTGGGTTATAATTCTACATTCTTTTCCAAAACATCTTTCAAAGATAAAATTTGTTACACACTGGAACAAGTTTGCAGTATGCTTGATTTCCTCATTGACAACATATTTGTCACCTTCGGAGGAGAGATTTTTCAACAACAAATCGGCATTCCAATGGGCACAAACTGTGCTCCTCTCCTCGCCGATTTGTTTTTATACTCTTACGAGACTGAATTTCTTCAGGGACTCGTAAAGAACAAGAAGATGAAAGAGGCAAGGTCATTTAATCTTACATTCAGATATATTGATGATGTCCTTTCTGTCAATAACACTTCATTTGGTAGTTGGATTCCTTCAATATATCCTCCGGAATTGGAGATTAATGAGACCACCGAATCTAATTGCTTCACGTCTTTCTTGGATTTGCACCTCGAATTTGACCCAGGTGGTCATCTCAGTACAAAAATTTACGATAAACGAGACGATTTTAATTTTCAAATTATTAATTTTCCTAGTCTACAGAGCAATATACCTACTTGTCCTGCATACGGTGTTTATATTTCTCAACTTATTCGATATGCCAGAGCTTGCAAACATTTCACAGATTTTTTGATCAGACACCGGTTTCTTCGTGACCGACTTTTGATGCAGGGCTATAAGAAAATACGTCTCATACGATCACTAAAAAAATTCTTTCTTCGTTATCAGCCACTAGTAGAAAAGTTCAAAATTGAGTTAAAAGATATGATAGTTAATTGTTTTAATTAGTGTTTTACTGGTCTGCTGTACTGAGATGATCACCTCAATATCCCTATTGTGTCACACAACTATGTTGTGTTTTATGGTCATTACCGGATCCTAAGATCGCAATGGAAGAGGAAGGTTTGGCGCCATAAAACCTGGTTTAACCCACCATTTCTTTTGAAATGCCTGTACCAAGTCAGGACCATTGCGGTCTTCAATATTTCCGGTATGTCTGCCTTGTTTAGTCTTTTCTTTCAAACTTTTGAGATTGATCCTCCATATTCATTAGTTTTGTGATTATCTTTATTCATGTTCATGTTATCAACCCTTTTCGTTTTTAATTTTAACTTTAAAAAAATTCCAATTACGTTTTAGTGTTACAATATGCTTCGTATTTTGTACTTGAAGATCGCAATGGAGGAGGGAGGTTTGGCGCCTTAAAACCTGGTTAAACCCACCATTTCGTTTGAAATGCCTGTACCAAGTCAGGACCATTGCGATCCACCAGTTCTCCGGTATGACTGATTTGTTTTTGTCATTTTCTCTGGACTATGAGATTGATCATTCAAGTTCGGTAGTTTTGTTATTACCTTTATTGAACGCCTCACTTGACACTTTAGAGAAAGAAAAAATATTTAATCAATTAGACAATTTAATTAGTATATCTGAAAATACTAAGGCAATAAAAAAGCTTAAATGCAACAAGTCCACTGGATTAGATAATATCTCTAACAATATGATCAAAAGTGGACAGAATTCTCTTATTCCTAGTTTACAGAAACTATTCAATTCATGCCTTTATAGTGGGTACTATCCAAAAATTTGGGCTGAAGGGTACATTACCCCAATACATAAAGCCAATGATATTCATGACCCAAACAATTATAGGGGTATAACCGTTACAAGTGCGATTGGAAAGCTATTTAACAGTATTCTTAATGAAAGATTAGACTGTTTTCTAAATGAAAATGAAATAATTAATAAGTGTCAGGTGGGGTTCACAAGAAAGGCCAGAACAACTGATCATTTATTTGTTTTAAAATGTATTATTGATAAGTATTGTTCTGTCAAAGATGGAAGGGTGTATGCCTGCTTTGTTGATTTCCAAAAAAGCCTTCGACACAGTTATACACACAGGCATAAAAATCAAATTGTTAAAAAATGGCATCAGCTCAAGGTTTTACAATGTGATTAAAGACATGTATAAAGTAAGCAAATCCTGTATTAAAGTACAAAATCACCGAACAGATTTTTTTAATATTGAACTTGGAGTTAAGCAAGGTGACAATCTTAGACCCAACTTATTCAAAATTTTTATAAAAAACTTCCCAGAGTATCTTGAGAACTCATCAGATCCTATATTCATAAATGACAAACCTTGTAACTGTCTTATGTATGCTGATGACATAATATTACTCTCTTCATCTGCAAATGGTCTTCAATCAAAGCTCAATATTCTAGAAAACTATTGTAAGGATTGGTGTCTCTCAGTTAACATCCAAAAAACCAAAACAATGGTTTTCAACAAGGCAGGCAGACACATCAAACTTAAGTGTACATTAGGAAACTCTGAGTTAGAATGTGTTCAACAGTACAAATATTTAGGGGTTTATGTATGTACATCAGGATCATTCTCCTTTGCTCAAAATGAATTGTATAAAAAGGCATTGAAAGCTTTTTACAAATTACAAAAAGACTTTCTGTCGATGAATCCTAAAATAAACACGAGCTTTAACATATTTGATCATACTATTAAACCCATTCTTCTTTATGGTTGTGAAGTTTGGGGTGCCTCATTTAACTGTAATTCCTCTAGATTTAGAAATGGACCTATCTCTTTACAAAAGATATTTCCAAATCTAAATTGCGAGAAATTACATATCAAATTTTGTAAATCTATTCTTGGTGTGCACAAAAAAACTTCAAACTTTGCAGTCTTATCAGAACTTGGTTGTTTTCCTTTGTATATGGAAATTATAAAGAAGGTAGTCAACTATTGGCACAGATTAGAAAATCTGAACAATTCCCCTTTGTTGATGGATGCATATATGGAATCCAAAAAATTACATGTCCAACATAAACCATCATGGTATGGTTCATTACAACAAATACTAAACAATATTCCTAAACTTAAACAATCACATGGAAAACTTTCAAAGTATGGTATTAAAATTATTCTAAAAGAAGCATATATTCAGTTGTGGGCTACACAAAACCAAAATTTAAATGAAGGAAAACTACGCACATATGCAAAGTTTAAAACTAACTATGGAAGAGAAAATTATCTTTCAATAATTACTAATTTTGAGCTCAGGAGAAGTCTTACAAAATTCAGAGTTTCCTCACACCACCTTCAAATTGAAACTGGTCGTTATAAGAACATGCCAGTTCTTCAGAGAATATGCCAGCAATGCAGCTCTGGTGAGATAGAAGATGAGATTCATTTCTTGTTACACTGTTCAAAATATAATAGAGAACAACTGAATAATATTATTCATCTCCACTGTGATAACTATGCTAATCTCTGTGACAAAAATAAGTTTATATGGTTAATGTCATGTGAGAATGAAGCTGTACTTAAAGAATTATGTACATTTATTAAAACATTTTGTCCTTAATTTTGTTAGTTGAATATGGTATAAAGGTTTGTATTGTTTGTCCTTTTGCATTGGTCACGAGGAGGAATGCAGATGATATAGAGCATCGCATTTCCTGGAGCAACGTCCCTTGGTGACCCTTGCAGCAGGACGAATCCATATACAGACACTTTATATCTCTTATATATATATCCTTAAATATTTAAATCCACGTGGAGTTACACTGTTGGTGACTCTGCACTGGACACGAGGAGGAATGTAGATGACAATGATCATCGCATATCCTTAAGCACCGTCCCTTGGTGTCCTTTGCAGAGGAACAAACATTTACTAATACTTAACGCCTGTACTTAAAACAGTCTTACACCTTGGCTGTGCTGCTGGGTATCTCTGTTAAGATACTGATAAATTTTATTGTCTCGCCTGCGACGAATGTCGCAAAAGGCGAGACTTAGGTATGGTGATTCCGGCGGCGACGGCGACGGCGGCGGCGGCGGCGTCCACAATTGGTTAAAGTTTTTGCTTAAGTCTGTTTTGTGTGAACTAGTTATGTTACACCATTGATATTTGGTATGCAGTTGCATCAGCATCAGTACAGATCAGTTTTAAAAGGATTTCACCTGTATGCTCCTGCAGTCACGGTCTACTGACTTTGAAATTTTACACTGATTTGGCCGAGGTTAACCTTTTTTCTTAAGTCTGTTTAACATGAAGCAGTTATGTTACACCATTGATATTTGGTATGCAGTTGCATCAGCATCAGTACAGATCAGTTTTAAAAGGATTTCACCTGTATGCTCCTGCAGTCACGGTCTACTGACTTTGAAATTTTACACTGATTTGGCAGAGGTTAACCTTTTTTCTTAAGTCTGTTTAACATGAAGCAGTTATGGTTCACCATTGATATTGGGTATGCACTTGCATTAGCATTAGTACAGATCAATTTCAAAAGCATTTCAATTGTATGCTTCTGCAGTCACAGTCTACTGACTGAAATTTTACACCGATTTGGCCGAGGTTAACCTTTTTTCTTACGTCTGTTTAACATGAAGCAGTTATGGTACATCATTGATATTGGGTATGCAATTGCATAAGCATCAGTACAGATCAATTTCAAAAGTATTTTATCTGTATGATCCTGCAGTCACAGTCTACTGACTTTGAGATTTTACACTTTTTAACTTTTACTTATGTCACGAGTGTTTTTTATAAAGCAGTTATGGTTCACCACTTATATTTGGTATGCATCTGCTTAAGCATTAGTTAAGATCAGTTTAAGGAGGATTTTTACTTCATTTTATACTGTGTCCAGTTGCGACAGGCGAGACATGTCTCTGTGTTAACAGTTTATTGTTTATCCTTCATCTGATACAAAATATATACATAATACATGTACTGTTAAAATGGTTAACTTTATATATCATTACATTTGTACTGTCATGTGTTTGAACATTATATTATAATTATTAATGTCATGTATGTCATTGCCCCCTGTGGGTCCATGATTGGTCCAATAAAATATTTCTATTTCTATTTCTATTCATATACCGTCAATGATTTCGATGGTTCTTGAAATGACTGGATACCAAAGAGAAAACTCAGAAACCATTTCACGGGATATTACCGGCTATGGTTAACGCTGAAAATCCAAGCAGTCAAGTACGGTGAATGATTTTTACAAAGAAAAAGAATCATGAGAAAAAATGATAGACGACGGTTGTCTACCATTTTTTGCTTTTGCCGTCTTTTTGATAAAAATTATACATCGTAAATTTATTGGACTGCCAAAAGATTTCTAAGCGTTATTCATAGCCGGTAGTGTCCCGTATATATGTAAGAAAAGGAGTTTGACAACATAGTTCAAATTGAAGAAACAGGCACTGTTTGAAGGGGAGCATCCAAAATTTTTAAAAGAGGGGTCCATACGCCTTCTAAGGATGAAAAGTATGCTATTAAAATGAAACATGAGTAAATTTTCCGAGGAAACCCGCCTTTCTCGATCCTCTGAGCATGCTCTGAGTAAAGCAAACTCGTATGCAATTAAAGTAGATTGGACTTTTACAGAATTTAAGCGAACAAATTGCCTCTGTAGAGCTAGGCTAGTGCATCGGGGGCAGAATATAGTATAATCATATGTTATGTATTGTTGTAATAGGTGTTGGCATGTTGTGTTTTAATAAGCGGCTTGGGTGTCTCACGGCCGAGAAAGGAAGTCCCGTAGAAGCGGCTGGATTGATTGCACAGATTTTTAAGAGTCTTCAAATGAATCTTGAATCGCCGAGCAAGTTACACATGTACATTCGAACTCCTATGTACAAGATGTATGAATCGGCCATGTTGAAATTTAAGGAGTAAGTTTAATAATTATCCAAAAATATCTGCATGTTCCAAGTTGAAACGGTATATATTCATTATGGATATAGTTATATAGTTTTGAGGGCTACATTTATTGTGTTTTTTTTTATGGTAAAGGTTAAAGATTTAATTGGAAAAATAAGAAAGGGATCTGGAGTAAATATGCATGCCACAAAAATAACATTATAAACATCGGAAACAAAGAAAAGAAAAGGAAAAACGTTTAAATTCCAAGTTGTTCTTCATTCTTAACAAGGAGTAAAACGCATGTACCTCACTACGAATCAACAGAGGACAGCACGTGTGGGCCTTCCACTGGTTTGAGCGGAATTCTTGTCGATCCATACTTTGTTATGTAAGTTCACTGTACAAGCTCGGGATAATAAACATATTACTTATATTTTAAAATATAACAAAGAAATCTGACCTTTTAAAAAGGATTTATCTCCTTTATTTTCAGTATTTCACAAAAGGAAATTACGGAACAAAGAACACATTTGGAAAATCTAGAAAAGGAAGGAAAACTACAGGAGTATCTAGAAAAAGAGCCAAATTTCATGCATTCTCTTCTAGCAGACAAAAGATTATCTGACGACGAGGCTATTGACCTCATAAACGGTCTATTCGCAGGTGGTATCGATTCCGTGAGTATAAATAGTAAGAAGTATTGACCTCATAAACAGTGTATTCGCGGGTGGTATCGATTCCGTGAGTATAAATAGTAAGGAATATTGACCCAATAAACAGTCTTTTTGGAGGTGGTATCGATTCCGTGAGTACAAATAGTAAGGAGTATTGACCTCATCAACAGTCTATTTTGAGATGGTGTCGATTCCGTGAGTATAAATAGTAAGGAGTATTGACCAAATAAACAGTCTATTCGGAGGTGGTATCGATTCCGTGAGTATAAATAGTAAGGAATATTGACCTCATAAACAGTTTATTCGGGGGTTGTATCGATTCCGTGAGTATAAATGGTAAGGAGTATTGACCTCATAAACAGTTTATTTGGAGGTGGTATCGATTCCGTGAGTATAAAAAGTAAGGAGTATTGACCCAATAAAGAGTCTATTCGGGGTGGTATCGATTCCGTGAGTATAAATAGTAAGGAGTATTCTGTTCTGTGTTGGAAAATGTAATGAAAAGCTTTGACTATGGAACAGTGAAATATTTGCTGGAATTTATGGTACTGAAAATATAAAACTACATTGATTTCATAACACAAAACCCATATACGAACATAGCTAGGAGACACCGAAGGTCCAGGGATTGGGAAGCATTTTTTACAAAGGGGCCATTTACCACTTTTTTCATTATAATTCAAAATTTGAAAGGGGGCATTCTTTAACAATCTATATAAAGTTTTAAATTTGGAAGGGCCATTTTTATCTTTAAGGGACATATGGCCCAGTATATGACGAAGCTTTTGTTGAATGTCTATTCCGAGATGTCGCGTGAATTCCAAATACATAGAAACAGACATTCAAGAATCTACCCTGTTCTAGTTTCAAGTTCCCTAGGATATTGGTCACCAAACGTTGCAAAGTTGTTTGGGAAAGTACATCATCAAGATATATTAAGCGAAAGTACATCATCAAGATATACTTATAGAGTATATATTGTCTGTCCAAAAATATGTTGTGTTTTCTTTCTCTTTTAAACAAATGCCTGCACATATATCATGGCGGTATATACCGGTAGTACATGAATCAACTTCTTTTTCATCTGAACGTTACAAATGTGTACAAAGTCTTTTTATTTTACCAGACAGCGAACACGTTGGTGTTTTTATTGGGGAATCTTGCAATGAATCCGGAAAAACAGGAAAAACTTTACCAAGAAATCTGTGATGTGACGGAAGGGAGCAATAACGTTACAAAAGAAAACCTCGGCAGGATGTCATACTTGAAGGCTTGTCTCAGAGAATCAATGAGGTCAGATTTATAGAAGTATTATCAGTTTAAGATACATGTATACTAGCGTGGAGAAACGGATAAGAGAAGGGGGTATTGGAAGGGTTTTTTTTAAATTTTGTCATTTTTGTGCTGATTGTGAGCAAAATTTACCTGGACCACCCTTTTTCGCCTGCTTACGGTGTTTATATTTCACAACTTATCCGATATACCAGGGCTTGTACATTTTATTTCCTGATTTTTGATACGACCGACCGGCTGTTAGGGCAAAGTTACAAGAAAATACGTCTCATTCATATGGTCCCTAAATGAATTCTTCCTTCGTAATCAGCCATTCAAAATTATGTTAAACATAGTGGTTAGTGTTTGGCTGATTGTTGTAGTGAGATGATCACCTTATAATTAGCCGGGGTAATCGCTAGCGATTAGCCACGGCTATAGCTACGATAGCCTTTCTGTAAGCTTCATATGGTTTTTCCGGCGGATCACCAAAAACCTTCCAATTTAAATATATCAATACACGCTTGCAATATAGGTCTTTTCCATATCTGTTTTTTTTTCGTCGCTTTACTCGCAATTATGTAATAAAACTTATTTTTTTAGTTTTCAAATTTTGTACAAGTATGTAAGACTGATGCAATAGTATTAATTGATGAATAACGAATACAAAAGCGGATTGATATTTTGTTTATAGGAGTGTTCGCCGATTTCATTAGTGATGTCATATTCACTAATTTGCATCTCATTAAGTGTCAAACTAGTACAAGAAATAAAACATCGATGGACAGGCATGATAATTTACCCAAAGTTCAAATCCTCATAATATTTTTATTTGATCAGATAAAATGGTTCTGTAAACGGTTCTTTGAAGAAGAATTTACAATTGATTATGAAAATAAGCAATTATAAGGCTTAAAAATAAATTTTCTGTAAAATTGTTTCTGGACCAAGTAATTTTTCATAGAAAATTTTTAATCAACCAAATTTTCGATTTTTAGAACCACTGAACATATTTATTTTCAAGATGCACTACAAAAACGATCTTTTTCTAAATTTGGTAGAACCAAAACTGGCAAAAGGATCTGAATAAAGTGTATTTTCTGGTGATATGGACGAACGCATATATATGTTGTGTACAAGTTGTAATTTTGTACAAGTTATAACCTGTACAAAATTTTTGTACATGTTATAACTTGTACGACCCAAAAATACAAGTTATAACCTGTATAATTTTTGCCTGTACATGTTATAACTTGTACAAAATAAGGCTGAAAATCTAGTTTAACTTGTACAAATTTCAATATAGCCAAAGAAATAGAAAAATAAATCATATTCATTAACTATTAATAAATGTTCAAACATGCAGATAAGAATAGAAACGTGAATATGACCATGTCAATGATTATTATAGAAATATTTTCTTTACTAAAGAGGAAAAAAATGGTTTTAACATTTATTATATCCCAATAATTTATTTAACATAAACTTTTGAAGTTTGAATATTTTATTGATGACTTTTAATCTAGAATTTCTGCAGGGTGAAGTTTGAACACTCGAGATCACTTTAAAATAGGATTTTTGCAAGACGAAGTTTGTTTAGATTTAGTTGGGCTATTTAGCAATCAAATCAGGATTGATGAGTCATTGATGTAGATAGGCAAGACAAATTTTGTTCTGCAATTCTAGAAATGTCAGGATAAAATAAATTTAAATAACAAAAGAAAGAATAGCGACTAATAAGCTAAATTAGAAGCAGTACCGAGTGGGAAACAAACAACATTGCTTAAACAGTTTGAAAGTCAAAATTGGAGATGTTGAAAAGTTGGTGAAAAAAAACAAGTTTGTATGTTCTTAATGAAGGTGATCTGATGTTCCGGTGTATGAATGTAGTGTGAGATAGGTGGTGCGTAAATTACCATTGTCGAAAAATGGAAGTGTTGTGCAATTCAAGATGTCATATGTCAAATAGCTGTAGCAATAAGCATCTAGGTTTATGATATACCAATGTCAACAATTGTAATTGTTGTGCAAGTAAAAGTTTCATTTGTTTAACATTCATAGCAATAAGCAAGTTAAATCATCTTAAATATGTAAAATGCATGTTTTTACCTAAATTACTAGTTAATAAATATTATTGTTTTTTTTCATTTTTCTATTTACTTTGCTATATTGAAATTTTGTACAAGTTAAACTAGATTTTCAGCCTTATTTTGTACAAGTTATAACATGTACAGGCAAAAATTGTACAGGTTATAACTTGTATGTTGGGGTTGTACAAGTTATAACATGTACAAAATTTTTGTACAGGTTATAACTTGTACAAAATTACAACTTGTACACAACATATATACAGTATGCCAATCCCCTTTGCCCAAATAAAAAAAACAACGTGTGTTTCTATTACTTTTTTGTGTTGACTCATTGGTTTAACTGAATTGATAACTTCTGTACAGCATATTTGCTACAACTTATCTGTATATTTAATAGATTTTATTCTGCAGGCCAACAGACAACTTCCTTTATATATAGTTTACTACAACTTTTTTTCCGATGAGCAAGCAACATTTTATTCTGTAGCCTAACCAAACACATATTTCAAATTAAATGAGGAATAACCCATTAGAAGTTGTGAAAATTATGTTGAATTGTAAACTTTTGTTGATGTATAAAGCAATTAAAACAAATTAAAAAGCATAAGATTTCTCTCATTCTATAGTAAAGAATACAAATTAACAAGCTTAAGATTGCTAAAGATTGCCAATGTCCTCATGTAGACTTTGTTCAACTCGAAACTCAAAATAATATTGTTATACATACATCTGAGATGAATACAACTGAAGCAAAATCTGTTCTGTAACTCCTGTATAATTTATCACTTTAAAATGACAAACAATCCAAAATTTCATCGAAATTTGTTAAGCAGTACCATAGACCTGTATATTAATTGGATCCAAAAAACTAGTTTAACCCCGCCACATTTTATATGTGCCTGTCCTAAGCCAGGAAACTTTGCCAAAGCCTTTGTTTGTCCTTGTCATTCTATGTTAACTGTTTTATGTCAAGAATTGGGTCTTTCGTTGATGATTTAGGGATTGGTTTTGATACTTTTGTATTGTATTATAAGTCTTGGGCCAATGCAAGACGGTAAGCAGTGACCTATGGTCATGTTGAAGACTGCTTGCTGTTTTCCGTTGTGATTTTTTGAATTGCTGTTTGTTTATGTTTGTTGTATCGCGTACACTTATTCCACATCTCAATATCGTCTATGGCAGTACCAGAGCACTTACAAAGTATTGCTATAACCTCAAACTTACGTCACGGCGAACATTCCTATTTTGATGCTTCGTTTGCAGGCGCGCAATCACAATACATGTACATTGACAAAACTGTTGTACAATGTTTATTACTTATTCTATTTTAAAATTCTCTTTTATATTTATTGAATTCCTAATTAAATTCTGTCGACTATTTTAAATGTGCCAATGGTTTCATTACATTGCAACATGGGAATACCGCCTTAAATAGACTTTTTTATTTGAGTTCCGATCTGCAATATCTTTTTTTTCATTGGAATCCTTGTGAAATTCCCTGCCTACTTTTTACAATCAGATTTGAAATATTTCTTACCGTTTTGAGAAATAAGGGTTGAAGGGGCATAAGCCCATGTTTTAGAGTTTGTTGAGGCAAATAGTTTTACACAAGAAATTAAGTTGTAGTGGGCCAGTCAATTGTTATGAAGCTTTAATATTATATCCACTGAAGGAAGAACGGTGTTGTATTTGGGGTTTGTGGTCAAAAAGGGCTAAAATGGGCGTATTGACAAAACGACTGTCGAATTTTTATTATTCATTCAATTTTGAAATTTTTGTTCATTGAATTTCTCGTTATATTCTGTCAACGGTGTTCATATATATTGCACTGTATTGCTACAGGGAACCAAAGACCGGCCACGCCCATAAAATCAAATTTTTAGTTTGGTTCAATTTTCAACATCTTATTTTCCTTGTGAAAATCATTTTTACACAAAAAGTAGCTTTTAATTTTATTTTTTGCTACACATTTTAATTTTTTTAAACAATTTAAAATCTGTATATTACCCCGGCTACCAGTACTTTCAGTACTTTGATCCCTTTTATGTTTTCATAATAATGTTGTATTTTGTGTTACAACCAGGCCCTGAGATCACAACGGAAGAGGGGGGATTGTTCCTCCACGTTCGGTAATTTTGTTATTACCATTATTTATGTTTGTGGAATATAAGCCGAACCCCTCTTTTAAAAGAAATTGGGACCCCCCTCTGGCATGAATGAATTTCGTCAGTCTGAGAAAAAATTACTGTCATATAAACAGTCATAAAAAGTGCATCTAATAGGATATTACCTGGACGGTGGTTCACCGTAATCAAAGCGCTAAAGCGTTTTAAGGCAAGCGAAATATATAAGAACTATAATAGATTTATTCTCTGTTAAAGTATATTGTTCAAAATGTTTGCGAATTATTAATTTTGGTGAGCGAAGAAAGGATCGTCATGCAGGTGCCCTCAAATTTAAAGTTAATGAACACAATTGCACACACAAGACAGGTATCGTGTAAAAACGGTATCGATTGAAACACCCCTTCGATTAAAATGCACTCGTCCCAATGATGTGTATTTTGTACTGATTTTATGAATGGTGAAGCTAGAATCTGAATCCATGCATTGACCAATCAAATGAGAGAAATATTTATACGAACCAATCAAGTAATAGATGAATACATAATGTATATGCTATCGCCTTTAACTAAAAAGTTCGTCATGAAAGATGCAAAGGAATAAATAAAACTTGTGCCGGTCATATAAAATGCCAATAAATATTGAGATTTATAGAAGTGTATATCATGTTAACAAATATTGAAAAGTAATATAGAAAATAAAGCATTTTATTCCAGTCTGGATGCAGGAAAATCACTCCGTCTAGACAGAAAAAAAACGCGAAAATCATCACTACTCTATAGACTCCATAAGGCTTCGCTGGCGCTTGCCTAAAAACGGGTTGTATGATTCGCCATATGGCTATCCGTATACAAGTGAATTATCGTTTGACTAAATTAACTGCTCATTACAAATATTAATTCGCTGTCAAAGTATTTTTTCTATTACTTTTAAGATATTATAAGAGTTTATGCATACTCATATCAAATTGAAACTAAAACTCTTTTGAAGATCTGTCTGTCATTTCTTTTCAGAGTCATATTCCCTATATCTTTTGGGTCATCAAGGATTTTAGAATCAAGCCTTGTGGTCGGGGGATATGAAATACCAAAGAATGTAAGATTTTGTTTTGAAATGACGATAAGCACAATAAACAAAATAAAAAACAAAAACATAACATATTTTAAGATACACTATAGGATTTGAAGCACTTATTGCCATTGCATGTTCCATTTAGACATCCCTCAGAGTCATAGACCTGCAATTTAGTATACAGCCTCTAAAATTATCTAGGCGTTTAAGATACCAGGAACAGTTACTGTAAGTAAGGTGTTATGCAAAGTTTCTTAAAAAAACAATAAAATTTATTCTTTTGTCTCATCAAATGAGTGCAGTGGCAACTTCGAGGTTATAAATACATGTGTAAATATATATTTATCAGTTTTTGTTCTTTGCTTTTATAAGGGACTATGTTGTACTATGTGTATGCATGCTGTTATACATTTTGGTCGGGTTTATGTGTTAAATTTAACAAATAAAAACAAATCCCAACTTTTTATTTGGTTATGTTGTACATGTATATGCAATGTTTTAAGGAGTAACCTTTCAGCAGCAGCATTTGAATCAATTAACAATGGATGGTCGAAAAAGAAGTATTAAAACCCAAAACTTTTGGACAAGTAACATTTCCTATTATTTTACAGACGACCATTTTGATCAATAACAATGCTATGTGCAAGGACGAGCGGTTCTTTGAACGGGCGGGAGAGTTCATTCCTGAAAGATGGCTGAGAGAAACAGACAGCGAAGCTAAAGCTAACAAGGAATTTGTGTTTGCAGCCAAACCTTTCGGTTTTGGACCACGCGCTTGTATTGGTCAACGATTTGCTGAAAACGAGATTTACATTGCAATCACGAAAGTATGTTTAATCGTTAGCAAGTTTTAGGGGCAGGATGCTTTGAATATTTTTCCCTTCCAGTCTATGCAAAAAGAGTGCACATAGATTTTTTTTGTTATCGTAAAAGTTTGAATTAAATAAAGAAAAAAAAAAGGAAAATTGGAGTAAGGCAGTGTCCCGCAGAGATTTCTTCCCCCAAAATTTTTAAATATTTTTTTTTCTCAGTTAAGGTTAACATATACAAGACTATGGCTCAGAGCAAGGTTGAGGTTATAGGGTTGGGTGACGGGTCTATTTTAAGGGTTTTGGTTCTCACTAAGTCTAGATTAAGGCTAGGTTTTTTTTTTTAGAAAAAAAGAGTTAGGTTAGGGTAAGGGTAAGATTAGGATTTAGGGCTTCAGTTAAGATAGTGTATAAATTAAAAGGTACTATTGTAAACAAGGTTTAGAATGTTCTGTGTAATCTAAAGGAGACCTAAGTATTTTCATTCGTCTTAAAGTAAATGCATATACTTTACATTTCTTCATATCTGATTTTACTTTCAGCAAAGTTCTATCATTTTGCCAAAGAGACTTTTCCAAATAAGGCGTTATGCAACACGCGGGCTATGAGCAAAACCAAGGAATTATATGAAATATAATTCCTTTGCAAAACCAAGAACAAAAAAGGCCAAAACAAAAAGATGAGAACTAGAATTAATAACTTTTTTTCTGTTTTGTAGATCATAAAGAATTTCAGAGTTTCTGTACCACCAGAAATGAAAGAAATCAAAACAGAAATTCGTTTGTTTACTTGTCCAGCAGAGCCAGTGAAAATGACATTTACTGAGAGATGACAATAATTTGTTACCTTAAATAAAAGATACTGCAATACAATATAATCAAAAAGTTAGTTCAAGTTGGATCTGAGATGGGTTTAAATCTATATAATTAGTATAACAACTCAAATTCATTTGTAGTTTATTCTCCTCCCTAACTTTCCATTGTCCTTTTTGAAATTTTCTGATTTGGACTTGAAAAAACAGACAAAAGAACTATGAAGAGCTATGGAATGGCAGCTATCTCATCCCCATACACCCCAACTTTATACATTGCAATTTTGATTTTATTTTTGAGATTTTTATAATTTTTATACCCCCACTCGTAAGAGAGGGGGCTATATTGCAATCACCTTGTCCGTCCGTCCGTCCGTCCGTCTGTCCGTCCGTCTGTCCGTCCGGTTCAATTTCTCTGCTTCTACTGGATGGATTGGTTTCAAATTTGGTACACAGCTTCAGCATGATGAGGTATACTATGCCTACCCTTTCCAGGTCAGTCCATCATCTACTTCCTGTTTTCCAAGCCGACTTAGACTTTTTTAGGGAAAAACATATGTGAAATGTGAAATTTTTCGTAACAGATTTCTCGGCTTCTACTGGATAGATTGGTTTCAAATTTTGTACACAGTTTCAGCATGATGAGTTATACCGTGCCTCCCCTTTCCAGGTCAGTCCATCACCTACTTCCTGTTTTTTGAGCCGACTTAGACTTTTAAGGGTAAAAAATTTGAAAAGTGAAATTTTTCGTAACAGATTTCTCGGCTTCTACTGGATGGATTGGTTTCAAATTTGGTACACAGCTACAGCATGATTAGTTATACCGTGCCTCCCCTTTCCAGGTCATCCCATCATCTACTTCCTGTTTTCTGAGCTGACTTAGACTTTTTATGGGTCAAAAATAGACAATTTTTCGTAACAGATTTCTCGGCTTCTAGAAAAGGGATTGATTTCAAATTTGGTATACAGCTTTAGCATGATGAGTTGTACTGTGCCTCCCCTTTCCAGGTCAGTCGGTCTACTACTTCCTGTTTTCTGAATGGCCGAGTGGGGGTATGCTTAGCACGACTAAGTGCAACCCCTTGTTTTTTTCAATTCTATGGAATTTTTTTAATGAAAATAGGTAAAAAATTTAAAATAAAAGCCTCTGTTATTCGTCCTAACATTTTCTAACATACATTTATAGTATATTATAGGTGGATGAGACTCTATTAATGAAATTAACATTGCCCTTTTTAATGACACCATTCTGAGACAATAATTTATATGATTTTCTCAGCACCATTCTACTCCAATCATGCAACGTCCATACCTTAAAAGGTAAAGTTTGTCCTGTGTACTAATTTAATCCTTGTAACTTGATGTATATTTTATATTTTGATGCCATATATTTCATTTTATTTATGTATTTATTTACCTGTCAGATATTATTATTATATTATTATTTTCATTATCATTATTATTATAAAATTATATTAAAAAAAATGTTATTAAAAATATATAACACCTATCTCATCTGTCTTTCATCCCCCAAATGGCTTAAAAAACTGGTGTATGTCCATCTGTGAACATGCTACATCAGTTACAGTAAGGGAGTCACTTAAATTGATAGTGGAAACTACAATGAATAGAAGTGCACAAAGCAAGTAAGCAAGCTGCTCCAGGAACAGTAATTGACTATAGTATAGTGATTGATATGGTAATGTATTATATTAAGTTTCACAGTGACATCTAAATTAACTGATATGGGACCTAGAGAAGAATGAGACCCAATAATATATGACCCTGTACTATAAAAAAAAGGGTAGATGATACCCCACCACGATATTCATCAATAGTTAAATATATTTGTATACTACATCTATATAGAGACATAAAAAAATGAGTTATCTTTCTTAGACCAGAAAATTCTTCATTTTTAAATTTTGAAAATTTACAAAGTGGCAAATCTTCAATAATGATTTTTGGATCATCCTGAAAATTAAACTTGACCTGTATTTTATTATACTGAACAGCTGTGCAAAATATCATTCAAATCCCTTGACACGTTTTTAAGTTATCATCCTGAAACCTTTCAGGAGACAGACAGACACCAAAAGAAACTGAGGGTATAACATAATACCTTGCCACTTCGTGTGGCGGGGTATAAAAGATGGAACACGCAATTTTCTTTTGTTTAGCATTTGTTCAAGTTTCATGAAGATGAGATATAAATTTTGCTTAGAATTCAGCTTTGATGCAAATTCAATACAATCAGGTTTAAAAATCTGTAAATTAATATGACACAGCAAAAAAGTCGAGTGATTAAACACAAGAGCTTTTGTATTTTTTCTAGAACCTGTACATCATTTTTGTTGATATCTGAATATGCATCGGTATAAAAACATAATTTTTCATCAAAATCTGATTAAAGGAAGCAAAGAGTCACTCCAAGTATCAAAAGTCTGAAAGGGCAACAACAAAACCAGTAAACACAAAGGAGAACAGCAGGAGGAAACACAAAACACAAAATCAACCATACAGAAATCAAAAAAGCAAACTCAAGTAGTGACAAGAGTAAAACATGAAGTAAATGTACAGACAAGCAAACCAAACCAATCATTATATGTAACTCAAACAAAATGAAACCTATTTTCATTTGGTATATTGTACAAAGTTTGTACAAAAAGGTGTGGTGTATAGATTACTGAATGCTTTTATGTGATATTCAGACAATAAAAAATAAGTGAGTAAAATCCAGAAAATGTTTAGACAAAGTGCCCTGCTTTATATATTCTTAGAATCTTCACATCAATATGTTTTTATGTTCATTCCATCATTCATTTGTGTATAAAGTTTCACTCCTTCATCAACAAGAGTATGTCTCGCCTGCCGGCACCATCAGAAACAATAATTCTTTCTTACTTCCACTATATTTTGCATTTATAAGGATTTTCAGTTTCTCAGATCAAAAGGTGTTTATAAAACTAATATATGCAATAAAAATAATTAAGGTCACTCAACCAAACAAGAGTTAACACTAAAGTATGTCTCGCCTGCCGGCACCATCAGAAACAATTATTCTTACTTACTTCCACTATATTTTGAATTTACATGGATTTTCAGTTTCTGAGATCAAAAGATGTTTATAGAACTTAAACATTGCAAATATATGCAATAAAAATAATCAAAGTCACTCAACCGGAAAATTATGGTCAAGGTCAAAAGATGGGGATGCAACTGTGCTAAGCTACTACTGGGGCATATGTATACCAAGTTTCATCAACCTAGGACCTATAGTTCTTGAGATATGGAGGTGCTCGCAAAACTTTTCCATTGCTATTATATGTATTGAAAATTGTCAAAGTCACTCAACCAGAAAATCAAGGTCAAGGTCAAAAGATGGGGATGCAACTGAGCTAAGCTACTACTGGGGCATATGCATACCAAGTTTCATCATCTGAGGACCTATAGTTCTTGAGATATGGAGGTGCTCGCAAAACTTTTCCATTGCTATTATATGTATTGAAAATTGTCAAAATCACTCAACCGGAAAATCAAGGTCAAGGTCAAAAGATGGGGATGCAACTGAGCTAAGCTACTACTGGGGCATATGCATACCAAGTTTCATCAACCTAGGACCTATAGTTCTTGAGATATGGAGGTGCTCGCAAAACTTTTTCATTGCTATTATATGTATAGAAAATTGTCAAAATCACTCAACCGGAAAATCAAGGTCAAGGTCAAAAGATGGGGATGCAACTGTGCTAAGCTACTACTGGGGCATTTGCATACCAAGTTTCATCAACCCAGGACCTATAGTTCTTGAGATATGGAGGTGCTCATAAAACTTTTCCAAAAAGTTAACGCCGCCGCCGGTAAAGTAACACCTATGTCCCGCTCTGCTTCGCAGGCGAGACAAAAATCAAGGTCAAGGTCAGAAGATTTGGATGCAGCTGTGCTAAGCTACTATTGGGGCTTATGCATACCAAGTTTCATCAACCTAAGATTTATAGTTCTTGAGATATGGATGTGCTCACAAAACCTTACCATTGCTATTTTATGTATGGAAAATTGTCAAAGTCACTCAACCAGAGAATCAAGGTCAAGGTCAAAAGATCGGGATGCAACTGTGCTAGGCTACTACTGGGGCATATGCATACCAAGTTTCATCAACCTAAGACTTATAGTTCTTGAGATATGGAACTCCGCACAGAAACACCAAATGGAGCTAATATTAAGGCTCCCCTAGGGATTCTGTGGAATGAATATCAGTGACTTTTTGGCGCAATACTAAACGTCATACTTGAGAATATTGTCGCAAATGTCGCCTATGACGTCACTCACCTTGACGACGTTATTGATGGAGATGATGATGATGGAATGGCCATGATGTAACTTTCAGAGGACTTTTCACTCCTGATTAAGGCAACTGCCGAAACGTTGAGACTTTTGAACAATTATAAATAAATATATAAATTTATGTGTATAAAGTTTCACTGTGATAAAGCTCTATTACTTCTTCTGGAAAACTAACTTACACCTTGGAACAACTTGGAAATGAAAGATGAACATATGGACTAAAACTATATCTCTCAACTGTACTTTCATAGGCTTGACATAATATTAACATCTGTAATAGTTTCCTTCATTTATTAAACTGTAACAATTCATATTTCATAAATAGTTTGCAATTTACACAAATAAGTAGACATCATATAACAAGTTGCTGTAAAGTCAAATCACCAAATTGTACAATAAAAACAAGAGGCTCACAGGGGTGAAATCATCTATTGAAAAATACCTTTCTTTCATATAAATCAACTTTACAAATTTTGATTCTATTTAAAAAACAGAATTTTTACTCTTTAAAAAAGTCAATTTTGATCATATCATAGAATATTTGCACTCTTAAATGTTAAAATACAGATTTAAAGTTTAATATTTTCTACTGTTAAAGATCTAATCACCAATTACTTATTATATATTAATAATTATTTTATTAATTATCAAAAGAAAAAAATTATACTTATAGAATTAAAAATTAACTTTTATAGTTACTTAACAGTACATGCATTTTATTAAAAAATTCTATTTGACTAATTCTCTATATAAACAGATTTAAAATGGAAGCATGTATTTTTTTAAAACTGTAAAATAACTACACTTGAAGCAGACATTTTGTGGAATATTTCAACTTAAATAAAATTACAAATTAATAAAAGAAATGGTTGTCATTGATACAAGATATAAATTCTGATCTATGGAAAATAGTTGGTAAGGGCTGTTCCTTTAGAACATATGAGGTACCCAGGGAAGGCACTTTTTAAAATTACCTATGGGTGGTTGGGTTTTTTTCCTCGCCACATACATGTAATAACAGTGCTTTTTAAAAAATCTGCTTCTATCCATGATAGGTTAAATTCAAAAATGCCTTCCCTGGGTACCATATATGTTTAAATGGAACAGCCCTAACTGAAAATTTAAGGCATCTTTCAAAATGTTTTTATTTCACAGTTTTATTTGATTGCACATCACCTAGCTCACATTATGATTACAATAAATAAACAGAAAAATACAAAAAATACTGGAAAAGTAAAATATTCATCAATAGGAGGTAACTCGTTTTTTTCTAAAGCTTCAAGATTAAAGGATAACAAGATTGCTACGCATAGCCATGTGTCCCCCGCCGCCGCATAAAAGTTGTGTGGTATGTCAATTCAAGCAATATATTCTCTGAGAAACGATAGAAATAGGTTGTCAAAATATGGGATGATCACCTATTAACAGTACCCTATCAGTGTGTAAAGTTTCAGCAACATCCATTCAGTAGTATCCAAGGAGTTGCACCCACAAAAACGTTTGACAAAGCCCCATTTTTCGGACTGAAAAATCACAAATTTGTAAATAACTCGAAAACCATAAATATAGCTTCAAAATTTTTTTTGGTATTATTATAGAGTACCTTTTGCTCTATCAGCCTTCAAAATTTCAGAACCCTGTGCTTCTAGGTAACCGAGATATTGGAAGTCCTATATTTTGACCTTTCGTCCCTGTTTCCATGGAAATGACGGCCATTTTGAAAATTTCAAATACGGGATGATCATCTACTAACAGTACTCTATCAGTGTGTAAAGTATCAGCAACATCCGTTCATTAGTGTCCGAGGAGTTGCACCCACAAAAACGTTTGACAAAGTCCCATTTTTCCGACTGAAAAATCACAAATTCGTAAATACCTCGAAAACCGTAAATATCTCTTCAAAATTTTTTTTCGTATTATTATAGAGTACCTTTTGCTCTATCAGCCTACAAAATTTCAGAACCCTGTGCACCTAGGTAACCAAGATATTGAATGTCCTATATTTTAACCTTTCTTCCCTGTTTCCTTGGAAACGGCGGCCATTTTGAAAATTTCAAATATGAGATGATCATCTACTAATTGTACCCTATCAGTGTGTAAAGTTTCAGCAACATCGGTTCAGTAGTGTCCGAGGAGTTGCACCCACAAAAAACGTGACGGACAGACAGACGGACGGACGGAGACCATTACTAAGTCCCTCCGATGCGTTGCGGCGGGGGACAAATAACTGTTCAACAAAATGCTTAGATGACATTTATGAGTTATCTCCCATGATTTATATTTAACTTTCACAGAATGGATGGAATTAGTGTTGTCATATCTATCTTGCATCTATGACTGACTAGCATACAGATATCATAATCATTTCTTGGTGATATTTAAATTGACTAGGGTTCAATGAAGTAATGAAACTAGTAAGAAAATTGCTGCGAATGCCATTCTACTTTGTTCTACAATGTTATACACACATTTAGTTATCAGTCTTTGAGTATTCAATATTTTTTGGATTATGATACATGTAAATGATAAAAAATCTGATATGAAATACTGATTGTGCAAATAGGAATAGTAAGTCAAATGTTATGATTAAAAATACAATGTTTGAGAAATTTTGTTTGTATCTTCTACATAACCCTTTCTCTTATAACAAATATAACCTTAAGTACCCTTATTAATTAAATGTTAAAATAGAATTATTTAGCAATTATATGAAATATTTTGTAAAATACTGACAGAAATTTTTCACTTAACCATTATAAAATGAGAAAGAATACAAAAAAAAATCAATTGTTTAATCAATGTAACAATGATATAAAAACCAGAAAATATATAAAAAAAAGTTTTGATTTCAAGTAACACTCCCATCACAGATCTACGAGTTGTACAAAAAATGTCAACAACATTAACAATAATATGCATATCACCAAGGACTATCACAAACAATTATTTTATGATATGAAAAACAAGACAATACTAAATGAAAGCACTGATATGATTGGTTTACAAAACAACCAATGAGAATTTAATTAACACTCAGACTTCTGTTGCATGACCTTGCTGGATGGCTGCAAGTAAATTTCTTTTCATTCTTACATAAAGTTTTCCTTTGGTCCATGGATTTTGCAGTTGCAGTGGATTGTAATCATCTCTCAGAATTCTCTCCCTTGCACCAATAACAGCAACAAGACAAAATTTATCAAGTTCTTCTTCCGAATAAATGGGACCTGACTTGCCCTTCATTGCAACAGCCTTATTTAGCTGTTTAACAACCAAGTTCACAACTTCTCTTGCAGTAGTTTTTTCAGTCACATGCAAACGTACACGTGTACCTTTGGAAAGTCCTGTTTCATATGCGGCATAAACTTGTAACATCCCAGATGTTGAATGAGACGCAGTCTCTTTTGGTACATGACCATTCGATTTGGAAACTTCCTCATTTGGGTCATAGAATTTGGCGATTTTACGATTGTCTTTTCCCACACTTATTTCATTTGAATCACAACCATTGGAACTACAACTTTGATGAGAGTTGTTGTTTTCAAAGTCACTTTCATCAGAGATCTTAGAAGAGAATGCATCGTCATTTGCCGAGCTGTTTAATACACTACAGGGCAGACCGCCCCTTGATGATTTGTCGCGTGCGAAGGTGATCAGGTCCATGATCCATCGTGTACCTTTCCACGATCTGTCTAAGGACTGTTGTAGATTGTTAAGTTTATCCACTCTATCTCGTGTTGCGTTCAGCTCTACATCTGAAAATGCCTGAAAAAGAGGGAACAAAATTTAAACAATGTACTCTTATTTGTTGATAATGTTATAAATTTTGTGTATTTTAAAATTCCTAAAATTGGTGGATTTTAGAATTCATGGCCTCTTAGTAATCTACTCATTCAAATTAATATTTAATTTATTATTTGACATCAAATTTCATGTTCAATGAATTTCTTGTAACCTATACTTTAGAACAATTTCAATTCGAACATTTAATAGGAGAATTTACAAGCAAAAGCTGATATTGAACTCAACTTTGCCTGAATTGTTTTCACTTTTTACTCCACAACTCCTCATTAGTACAAAGCTATTTATATTTACCTCTCGCTGGGCCTGTTGTGCCAAACAGATGTCTGTTTCCAAGATGGCTGACAATCGTGCGTAACGGTTAATTAAGTCTTGTCTGTATGTACACATATGAACTGAAAGATAAAAAAATCAAAATCAAACATTCAAAACTTTAACATTTAATATTTAATCTAAGTAATAGATGCACTGTGTAACTTCTAAACATGGTTTATTAGGCAATTAACTTGACTGAAAGGCTGAGCTTAGTTTCAACACGTCTTTTCAAATGAGTTACAAAAACTTACCAGTTTCAGTATCAGAGGAAACGATACTATCAGCATGGAGCAATAACATTCCATAGCCAATGTAAGAACTTGAACCGTAGTATGATCGATTCAGGTATAGATTAACAAGATTGTTACTATTTGTTCAGAATTTTGTGCATGCCAGCAATAAATTATAAAGAATGTTTACTCACTCATTTCAAACACTTGTACTGGTAGCAGCATGAAATCTTTCTTTTCTGTGAGTAGGTCACGCTGACCTGGAACAATGCAGACGTCTTCAACAGGTGGCAGCACTAGTAGAAATGTGACATCATTACTGAACTCCATGACTTCAAAATCATATAAACGATGAGTTCCAGTCATATTTTGTGATACTTCTGAAATGATAAAGAGTTTATTTAACATTAAATCATATTTATGTATTTTCAGAAAGAAAATACTTTGCATGTTTACATTAATTAATCTTTATTTCTTTATATAAGATTTTTTTCAATAATGAACAAAAACTAACGTACCTAACATCCGTAACAGTTTTTTGTTGGCTTCCGTGATCTGTGTGCGAAACTGTTGTTGAGTATTGGTAGGTGGCGCCACATGTTGGTCAGCATTGATTGTTTGTAACCATTCCCATTCTTCCCTAAAAGAAAGACAATTCAAAAGTTTGAGGTCACAGTACAAAAAGAGTATTACTTATACAAATTCAAAATTAAATGACCGCATGTTTTTTACATAACCTTTTATTTGAAATGATGAGTAACAAACAAAATTCTTTAATTTATCATTAAAATCTAAATAAACCTAGTCAATCTTTTGACAATTAACACAGCTAATTAAGTTATGTTTTAAAATACATGTATTAGATTTTCCACAGAAATCTTTTTACACAGCTCCAAGTTACTGACGGAAAAAAATGTTTGGAGCACTTCTAAATCCTACCTTGAAACATTTGGACAGTCTCTGACTTTGACATATGGTAGAACATTAGGTGCTTTCTTTGGAACCAGGACTTGAATGAGATCAACGGCGACTTGTAGTTTCAGGTAGCCTATATATAATCCTTTAGATAAGGGGATGTTACTGACTTGATGGTAGAGAATCATCTCCTGTAAAATAAAATCAGCATTAAATTTTTTTTCACAAACAAAACTTTTATCGGTATATTCTACATATTCGTAAAAATAACATGATAGATTTCTGAGGTCTTGAAAAGCATGGAATAAAACCTCCATAAATTTGGTTTAACCAAATACATGTAGTACATGTAGTTACCTTACAAGACTTTTAAGAAAGCAACAAGAAATATATCTATATTACATGAAAAAGCTTATAGCAAGTCCATGTGTGTTTAAGACATTTACTTTCTGATCAGTTCATACTTAGCAGTACATATTTTCTACATAATTGCATACATAGATAATACCAAATATTTTCTGGTTCATGTTTTAAGAGATTCCAAATTATATAAAGGCACAAAAAAAACCCAAAAGAATCTTGGAGATAAACCAGCTGATATGACAATGAAAACCATGACGTAACATTTTATGAACACAAAAATTTTGCCTTCATATAACAGCTAAAATAACTTACAGCTATGGAAGTCAGTAAAATGTCTGGAGATTCCGTTAATTCTTGGAGGGCCGCAGATGATCGTCGTAACAGTTTGGCAAAGCTGATCCATCGACTGGAGCCCAGGATGATAGATTTAGGGTCTTTAATATTGCACACAGACGTCAGAATAACACAACCGTTAGGATCCTTCAGGGGTTTGAAATGGAACTGTCCTATATCCTGTATACCTAAGGAATTCTGTAAAGATGGATAAAAGGATGTTATGACAAAGCTTTGGAAAATATCTAAAGATGTATGCATGTGACATCATAACTGAACTCCATGACTTCAAAATCATACAAACTATGAGTTCCAGTCATATTTTGTGATACTTCTGAAATAATTAAGAATTTTATATGATACAAATGATTTTTATTAAAACATTTTGTATGCGGATTATTGAAGCTAAATATGCAATAACAAATTTCTACATTGATCTATCCATTGATTAGCATTTGCTGGAATTAACATAGGTATTCTTTTCAAGTTTTTTTGTTTTTCTATCTCTTCTTAAAATGGCTATGCTAAAAAATTTAAGTAAGCATACCTGCATGATAGAGACGGCCTGTAACAGTTTACTCCTAAAATGCATCGTACCGGCACTGGTGTTTTTATCCATGTCTTGGCGTAGCGATTTCACATCATCCCAATTACATGCAACCTAGGAAAGAAATGTGGTGATATGAAACAAAATTGAAAAATTTGTAAGTCAAGTTACAATTTTATGAGCTAATTTATGCTTATCTGTCAAAGTTACAAAAAGGATTATATTCTTTGTACACCGTTCACAACTCGCAATAAAACATACAGATGATCTTTAGCTAACATTTACTTAACCATCATCTATATGTCATGTGAATTGCAAATAACACATTCAGTTCTATTTTTTTGCATGCTGGAGGTAAGCTTGAAATAATAATTCTTTACATGTATCTTCAGAATATGAAATACTTATGCATACATGTCAATAAAACTGATCCTGTTTGTTTTCAAAAACTGTTATCATATATAGATAAGATGTCTATGAATGATTTGATTTCCAGAATTTCAGCTGACAATGGTTCATCTGTATTAAAACATGTGTTCTTGTTTAAGTGCAAAGTTAAAATGAATCTTTCACCTACCTTCATAAGCCAATGGAAATCATTATAAACATTTGGTCCGGAGAAATTTTCATCGACTTCTACGATCGGCAACATGTCATCAGAGGTCACCAATACTTTATCACCATTATAAAGTAGGCAAGCTAGATATACTCCTCTGAAAGAAAAAAAAAGAACATTTTTAATTTCTAAAATAAGTATACATTCCTCTTGGTCTCAAACTATCCAAAATTTATTGCCATTAAGACTTTTCCATGCAGTAAATGGAACTTTTTTATTTGTGAAAGGTCCTTGATTAAGCATGAAGATCATAGGTGTTAACCCTCCCGAATCCTGCGGGAGCCTCCCGAAAATTTAAGCTATCTCCCGAGAAATAAATTACTCCCGAGCGGGAGACACTTAACTCCCGACTTTTACTACCCTCCCGCATAATCTCCCGAAATTTTACATTTTTTGTCCCAAAATCATTCTTTCCTTTCCTTTTTATAAGTTTAAGAAACAACCAACGAATTTACTCAATCAGCTGATTGAAAATCGATAATCTGTCCTATTGTTTACCTGTCAGTGTTAACAAAACACACGAAATAGTGTTAATTAGTGAGTTGAGAACAATAAATGAGGTGAAATTTAATCCAATTATATATGCTGGGTGACATATTTATTGCTTCCACACTTTGAATGAATACAGAGAGTGTTAAAAATTACGATCTCCATTGAAAATTATAGATCGGGGGTAACATAGAAAGGGGGAGAGAAACTTGGAATAATGAAACAATTACCAAAATTACTTCCCTTTCTTTATGGAAACTATTTATCACTTTTAAGAAATGAAACAAAAGTGCACAAAAAGAAAGGATTTAGGCTATAAGTTTGATCATATGAACATTTCAAACACCTTTAAATTTGCTGTGCTTTATTTGAATTTAAATTTACCCAAAGACTTTGCCTTAAATACCTATTTTTTAGAAAAAGAAAAGCTTTCTCTGATAAATTCATTTACTTTATGTAGAGTCTGAAGCTGACTGAAATGAAATTATAGAAATTAAATACAATCAAATTAAAGTATGATTCTCTGAACCAAAAGAAAATATAACAGATATATTTAATCTATTACCATGATTACAGGTAATATTGAACCAAAAGAAAATATAACAGATATATTTAATCTATTACCATGATTACAGGTAATATTACACAATATCAGTGTCTGGGAATAAGCATGGTTTTATTCATATGCGCAAAATTTTTAAGACAAAATTGTCGCTACGCAAAATCTCCCTGAAATTAAAACTGGTTTCAGGGAGATCTCCCTCATTGGAGTCCCAAAAGGTTAACACCTATGATGAAGATGTATAACATAATTTTGAAGCCTTCTGTTTTTATATTCAATTTTAAAAAAATTTCACCTTGAAACTGAAAATCCTTGAAATATTTCAAATTTTGTTGTTGATGACCATGAATATTTTAGGTAGTAATTACTTACCGTTTTAATGTTTTATAAAACTTAGGAGCAGAGGTAAATAGGTTCTTGATACTCTTTCTTTTTCTCTGTTGAGGGGAATCCCCACCAGCATTATCTGAAATAAAAAGTTATCTCCCATCAATACCGGGTTTTGTGAATTACATAAATCTATATTTATTTTTTAAATCAAATGCATCAGGAATCTGTTACAAATGTCAACCAAAGATGTAAACTGTTCCTTAAGTAACTGTCTGAAAAAAAATACAAAGGTCTCAAGGACATTTATTGCTCTGTATAGTTGACATTACTCTATCTTTCAAAGAAGCTTCAAAACTGTACCAAGTTGCAATTTCAAAATATGAGTCAAAAACATTTGTTTTAGATTTCTTAAAAACATGATATAGTTTCTACAAACCTTTTAATTCTGAAGCATCTGGTGGTCTAAGATGTTTGACTTGTGAAAATAATTCGTCCATCAATTTAGTTTTACCCTCTGTTCTTGATATAGAATTCCCGTCTAAATCTCGCCAACCTAATACAGAATACATCATTAATTATTCATATACCTTAATGAACCAATTTGGTAAAGTTTATGTCATAAAATGGTTTCGAGAAGGATTTAATATTACAATAATGAGGACTCTGACTGTAACAACAAGTTCAACAACTGAACAATTTCATCTTTTTAAGGCTTTCCATTATTTTGGAAAATCAGCTACAAAACCTAAAAATAAATCACTTGAATCTTATTTTTACTCAACTTTCTAATTTAAAATAGCTACATGTACTTACTAGAGGGTACTGCGTATGATGGTTTTGCTGTAGTACAGGGGCTATAACCCTTCATGTTCCATGCTGCCACTCGGACATAGTAACGATTTCCCTTGGCCAAGCCCTCGATCTCGTACTCTAGATGTCTCATGTTTTCTACTACACTCTCCCCAGCCAATGGCATAAAATCTTCAAAGCAACTCCATTCCACTATAATTTAAATAAAATAATATGAAGTACTTGAAATGTAATCCTTTTATGTCCGAGAATCAACTGATGTTAAAAAGTATTTGAAAATGGACGTTTTACACATTATTTTCATCAGTACAAAAGGTTTCCGAAGATTAAATGCAAAGTAAACTGGAAAATTGGTACTAAGAATAGCAAGCAAGTGTGTCTCCTAGAAGACCAATGGCTCGCTCTACTCATAATTGTTGATATGTTTTGTTCTTGTAATGGTTTTAAACAGGTCTTGTTTATAAAATTTTATGAAGATTCCACTATAAAATGTAAGAAATCAGTTTTGATGCAAAGATAAAACTGAGGTGTGACAAAAAGACAGGAAAACTAAATGCCCATCAACTTTTTGTTGGCAGGTAATATGAATCTATGGGTTCTTTTGTGTTCATAGTGATTGGGAACATTAAATTTGTGTAGGGTAGAAATTTATATTGATATCATGACAGTTTGAGCATTTAAACAAATACCCATAACAATATCACTAGACATGCACATGTGTCTGACCTCAATTCGTACCTTTATATTTTGTCACGACTGCACCATTGTGATTCAGAGGTTCTTCAAATCTAACGAGCAACGAGGAACTGCTTGCGACCGTCAGACTAACGTAACTTGGAGGATCAGGAATTCCTGTAAAGAAAAAAAAAGTGCTCAATCATTTAATGATCAAATAAAGAGTTATGTAAACACAGTTTGCATAGCTAGTTTTTTAAATCATGTAATCCCACCTAAGCAAAATTTTCCAAAGGTTTACAGGGGATTCCCCCATTTTTTGGGGACAATTTGAAAAAAAAAATTGGAAAAATTTTGTGAATCAATGAGTAAATTTGGTGATTCCAGACATTACTAAACCATACCATCCACTCCCTTTTGAAGAATTAATCAAAATTCTTGAGGATTATGGTCTTATTATTGCTGTACACCCCCCTCCCCAGTCTTACACCCATTCAGAAAATTCTGTGTACCGGTGCAGCATGTTCATGTATGGATATCTGCTAGGTTTGCATATAATAAAATTGTCAGGTGTAAAGGTGTTTTTACTGACACTATTGTTCAAAATTAAAGGACAACAAAGCCAGAAAATACAAAGCAGATCTGTAAAATGCTTGATACATAGCTTAAGTATGAGAAATCGAACTGCTTCTCTAAGGTTTAGTAAGAGTTTCTGGTTTTTTTTTCTTTAGACTGTACAGAGTCCTATAGACTTCAATACTTTCAAATCAGATAATTTCAAATTAATTAAAGTCATTATTTAAGAAAGAATAATGTTGATGAATTTTGTTTTTATCATATCTACCTATTTTAAGTGAAAACAACTTCACAAAAGAAAACTTACTAGGGTAAAATATTTGCGCATTTATATTCCATATCAGACCTTGCATGTTTAAAACCAAACTAAGCTAAGGTAAAAATTTATTGCACCTACTTAGTACTTTAAACCACATATACTTGAATCAAGATAAGATGAAATTAAGGGGTTTATTTATGACACCGATGTCATTGTCCTGGATTATCACCATTGATTGATTGTTTGTTTGTTTGTTATGTCAACACACATTGTACTGCAAGTTATGAATTGAAAATTTTACTAGAAATTTGACCAGTGCTATTTAAGACCTCTTTTTAAATATTTTTGTCAATTCCATATCAGTAAAATGCAATGATGTCCTACTTCAAACAGATTACTAAATGTGCTTTAGTCATTTCATGTAAAACATATAAAAGACCCGACCAGATATAAACATCTATTTGAGGTAGTATGACACAAAAAGGCACTTATACTAATAAACTGGACCAAAACTTTGTTTTTCAAAATCTTGTAAATGACAAACATATCAGCCTATATCATTATGACAGGTCCCAATATTGACTTTGAAAATTGTTCAATGAAAATCAAAACGCCTCATCAAAGCCCATTAGATTGTTCAAATATTTACAAAGAAGAAAACGAAAATCTTTTTTTCCCTATACATACAGCCATATATATCATCTCTAGTCCAAAGTTTGAAGATTGTTCAGAAAGGAAAACAAACTATTCTCTATTTACTAACAGTCACTTTAAATCTACAACTTTTTCTACGCCAATTAAAAACCAATTATTCATTCAGTCATTGATAATGGTGTTATGAACATTTTGACATATCTTCAAAAACTGTCAAAATCCATTTAAAAACCCCATCTTAAAAGGTTTTAAGGCTACTTAAGATAATTTTTTCCTGTTAAGTACCTAGATTATCCCCCCTTTATAATCAGCTTATTCTGTGGACCTTAGGATGATAAAATAGAAGGATTATAAAAATGGCATCAAAGATTGATTGATTATTGTTCATGTAATTTTTTGACAATAAAAAAAAAAGATTCGAAAGTTAAATTTATAAAAATAAAGAGTTTCCCTGCCTGGTCAGCTTCACCGATTTGATGCACTTGTGGTCTACTTACTAGCATGGTCGTATCCTGCCTTCATCCTCTTTAGAAGTTTGTGTCGGAACTCCCAATGACTCAACTGTCTCTCGTTCTCCTGTAAAAAGACAAAATGTGTATGTAGAAAGATGGACAGAAACCCAGCACTTTAGGCTTAGAGCCTTATATACATGTAGTTTGCTTTTCCTGGAAACAAAGCATAGAGAGCTTGCAAAACACACCAAGTATAAAGAATGTGTAAGACCAAAAAAAAAAAAAAAAAATAAAAATAGGCCATTTGTTAACATAAAGAAATTTTAAAATGATAAAAATTGTCTTCTTTCTCAAAACTTCTAAGCTGTGACATGGACCTTTTTTCAACTATGAGCACTTCATATTTTATTATAAAATTCAAAGTCTTTAAGCTTAAAAAAAAATAATCTTATATGATAATTACCCAAAGAAGTTCCATAATCATCCAATTTTTCAAATGAATTAAAAAATAATATAAACAGACAAAAATATAATTCAAAATCTCTTATGAAAAACAAATAAAGTTTCATTCACTTTTACAACTGCAAGTACATGAAACCAAACACAATAACTCCCGACAAATAAACTATAAAAACTCATGTTGACAACACAACTTTCTTTATGACCTAAGTTTTCATAATCCAACAATGTTTACAAACATAGCAGACAAGATGCGTTTAATTGAATTCTTCCTTGATGGTTATGATCGTAAAACACAAAATTTCAATAAGTGATAGAAATTAATTAACATCCATTAGCTTCTGTCTGACATGATCGTCCTGATTTATGACCCCATACCTTGCAGACAGGTGCTTTAAGTCAACTTTTTTTATGATGGCCAGATGAACATTTTTTTTTTTGTAATTTTTTTCCCCTACTAATTTTCAAGCATCTTCTATCTTTTTAAGAAATTGGATATAATTTAAGTATGCTACAAAATTGTCAACAGGTGGTGCTGAAAGCATCCATGTGAAGTTTAATGAAGCTCCTTTCAATATTCTTAAAATTGGTCTTACAATTTTGTTCCAAAGAAAATAAAATTAACAAAATTGAAGGACCAATATGAAATGTCCCAAAGAGAAGACAAGGCAAACATACCAGAAAAGTTTAAGAAATTTCTTACCATCAAAATTTTTAAACCTATCCAACTTGGTATTCGATAAAATATGAAGATTAAGAACTAAAAAATCATTTACCTTTATATGGAACTTAAGATAACTTCCTCTCTGACAAAAATACCAAGAAAACTTTTTAAGAAGACAAAGTTTTAAGCCCTGATATGACAAAGGGTTTTATATATACATGCGTCGTCATTAATCACTAAATTAAACCTGGTTCGGTCACAAATATCCCCCAAATCTGCAATCTTTAAAGGGATTAACTGAGATAAACAAATGGATTAAATAAAAAAGTTTCTATATTGTTTTATGGGTATTTATGGTTTTTCACAATTCAATAGAGAGTGTTTGCTTTTAATATAAAATGGCATTGGAAATACACCAAAGCTATGCGTTAAAACCAGTACATATTGGTTCAATTCCAATAGACTATTGTCTAAGGGCTAAGTATAAGTAAAATTCTAAGATTAGATTTCTAGTGTTGAGAGAATGCATATCAATGATCATTTTAAGTCGACTTAAATAAATCAAAATAAACCTTATCCAGCCCTGCCAACACTCCTGATTTTCAAGGGTCTTCCCAATTTTCAGGTCTTTATTTTATAAAATTAATCATAACATGAAACATCAAAGATCTTTTATTTAGTAAAACCTGATTTAAAATGTCCTAAGTTGGCAGTCCTGCTTATGATTTTTTTAAAAGAGTTATGTTTACAATTTTTAGGCAAGCGCCAGCGAAGCCTTATGGAGTCTATAGAGTAGTGGTGATTTTCGCGTTTTTTTTTCTGTCTAGACGGAGTGATTTTCCTGCATCCAGACTGGAATAAAATGCTCTATTTTCTATATTACTTTTCAATATTTGTTAACATGATATACACTTCTATAAATCTCAATTTTTATTGGCATTTTATATGACCGGCACAAGTTTTATTTATTCCTTTGCATCTTTCATGACGAACTTTTTAGTTAAAGGCGATAGAATATACATTATGTATTCATCTATTACTTGATTGGTTCGTATAAATATTTCTCTCATTTGTTTGGTCAATGCATGGAATCAGATTCTAGCTTCACCATTCATAAAATCAGTACAGGGACGAGTGCATTTTAATCGAAGGGGTGTTTCAATCGATACCGTTTTTACACGATACCTGTCTTGTGTGTGCAGGCATCTGCATGACGATCCTTTCTTCGCTCACCAAAATTAATAATTCGCAAACATTTTGAACAATATACTTTAACAGAGAATAAATCTATTATAGTTCTTATATATTTCGCTTGCCTTTAAACGCTTTAGCGCTTTGATTTATGAATATTATTATATCTTTTTATTTCATCAATTTTTTCGAAAAGGAACTATATGACAATTCTTATAATTGAGAATAATAAAATAATTATCAGTCCTAAATTTTTGCAAAAAGTTACCTTTTTCATATGAAACTCTCATAAATCATAATCTGAATAATGCACATTTTTTCCTTTCAAATAATAAACACAAAACTGAAATATAAATTCCTTTTAACAATTACACAGATCATTTTACTTAATCCATTGGTGTCAAATTGTAATTATAAATAAAATGTATTGGATTATTCAAATTTCTTTTACTTCTGCAAACAATTAATAAAGGTGTAAATTATGACAGGTATTTGGCACCATGACCCAATTATTGATTGATTATTGTGATTGACAGGTGAGACAAAATTTACATGTATTTTACCTATATTTACATAATGATAAGTTATTAATAGATATTTTGAAAATAAAATGACTAATTTATTGGTTTTTGAAAATTGATTGATTTTGAAAGTAGTACTTTTGTAACATTAAGTAACCTAAACATGATGACAAACATAAAAAGACAAGAAAAATGTGGCCCTGTCCCAGTTGAGAATATCTTAACCTAACATCATGAATGAAAGATTAATAAGATTTCTTGTTAGCACTGTAAAAGTTTAATTGCTATATTTTTCATTGACCTGTATAGAATAGAATATTTTTATCATCAAATTAAAGGGCCCGTTAAAGGCATAACATAAAATCACATATGACAAAACATTACAGAATAATTAAGTGGAACATATACAGATCTATGTTTTTGTTGATGAGGACTTCAAAATTCAGGAAACAAAGACAGTCTCTTTTTATAAATCTACAAATTATTTTTCCTGAAAATAACAACTTGTACAGACCTGTAGTTTTAAAGTTATTCATCAAGTACCAATTTTCATCGATTTTTGTCATGATAAAAGTGTCCTTCTAAAAAATATGAAAAAAATAGACTAAAATTTCTCTAAATGGAGAGACCATGAAAATTGATCCTTACAAAATAAATGAAATTGCTGAATATTCTGTACCTTTTGTTGCGTATTTGACACAGCACCACTGTTTGAAGATGCATTCAAGATTGCAGCTGACAAATCTACAACCCTCTTCTCAGCATCCATAACAAGTTCATCAAGCTTTGCCGATCGACTGTCTGTTCTTTGAACTATAAGTAACCAGAAAACACAACTTATGAATTTTGTGTTAAAAAAGATTTAATAAAAAAGAAAAAAACATATATTGACTTGCTTCACTGTAACTTTAAAAATTTCATCCCAAACCTTCAATATTTTAAAATTAAAAATTTCAAAAACTACCCTTTATATTTCCTTGATTTTTGAAACTCCGTACATGAATTCATCAACAAACAAGATATTTGCACTCATTCACAGCAATGTAAATTTTTCAATAATTCTTTATGCTTCAATAACAATGAATATGATTATGCATAAATATAATGCACTAATTTACAATAATTATAATTAAGCATAAATAATTGAAAAACAACAAATCACTCCCACTAAAAATCCTTCACTGAGCAAATGTCAAAGAGGTGTATGTAAAAGAAGTAAAACAATTTTGTAAAACATACTTGATGATTAAACAAAACATTTTTACAACATAGTCAGTGACCACAAATATTTTCTTAACTTTGAAAATCTAGTCAATAGGCATATAAATCAAAATATTTTTTGTTACATTTTGTTTGTTTTTTACAATTTTTAGTCAAAAGATATTTCAATTTTTTTTTTTAATTCTTGAACATGTGGATCATGTAAACATTTCAAAATTTGAGATTTTCTTTGGAAATAAAAATGAATCTTTATAAAAATGAAAAATAAATAAAATAATATACCTTGTCTTTTCACATGTATCCATTAAGTCTTTAACAAAAACTTTTACAAGTCATAACCCTTAACATACATAGATCAGATTTGTAATGGTTGTCCTAAGGGGCAAACATCATATCAGTTCCAATAAACAACGATTATAGTAAATCAAGCATAAAATGATAAATTTATAAAATTGATATTGACCTGAGGATAGGTTGACAAATTTTGATACATTTATAAATGCTGCTGCTCATCCAGCCCATTACCTACACCAATATTGTTATGACTTGAGTTTTCGTTGTTTATTTCCATTCGGTTGATTTTGTGTTTTCTGTTTCTTTGTGCTGTTTTTGTTCATGTTGACTAGTTTATTGTTGCTCTTTCAGACTTTTGACACACGAATGCCCCATTGGTGCCTCTTTGCTTCTTTTATCTACCATAGGGGGTAATGTTGGGCCCCCAAAAACAATTCACGTTATATGTGCCTGTCCGAAGTTGCATGATGCTTGTACTGTTGTCTTTATGCAAGTTCGCTCTATGCCCAGAAAAGGGTCTTTTATTTATAATTTAAAAATTTGTTTTTAATCTTTTGAATCTTATGCATTAAGCCTTTTTTCTAGGACCAATTGCAATTGCAGTGACTGCAAGTCAAATTGAAGGGTGCTGACTGCATTAAGTACAGCTGATTTATGTAGTTTTTGTCTCATACACTTATTTCACATTATTGCCTTCAACTTTATATCTATTCCCTTAAACATTTTTTACAACTTGCCATTAAAATCTCAAATGAATGAAATTCAATGAATTTTTTTGTAGATTGTAGATTTTTGTAGATTTTTATGTGCAGAGATCTCCAAACGCTAATCCTGTAGGATAACTGGGAAATCATAGATATAAGCTTACTGCAGATTAAACTGGCATAAAACAGGAAATTTCTGGTTATACTTGGCTAAAAAAGTTATTAAAAACCCAAAACCTTTTTTAAAATATTAAAAAAAAATAAATTCTCTGGTGAGTCTTTTAACTTCCATAAATGTCTGATTGAAAATGATCTTTACCAATGTCTATGTAGATAATTGCGCATTTGTAATCTTCGTTAGTCTTCAAACCCCTGAGCTTCAAACAAATCCTGAACAATCATCTTCAAAACACCTTCAAGTGCTTATTAATTATAAATTTGTACCTTCATGGTAATTAAGTAATAACTTAAATGGTTAATTAACATTCCTAATTTTTAAAAACAAGATAAAGGAGAGTTGTTTACCATTTCTTTTTCATCCATATACTTTTACTTCAAGGACAGAAACTTCAATGGCTTTTTTTGTTTTTTTTTGACGTGTGTGTGCCTGATGTATAATTCTATTAGAGATGACAAACAACCAGCAAGAATGAGAAATATTTTCATTAAATCATCAGCATTAAGAAGTTTGCACTGAAGACCATGACAAACAGAGAAAGAAAATAAGAAATAATTTTAATCAAAAACATTAGTAACTACATTTGATCATGGGGTTTGGAGTTGGGTTGACTTAGTGCCTGTAGCATTCAACTAACCAAATGTAAGAGTGCAGTGACTTGTATCTCTATAAAATACATGATTGAGTTGTCTCCCTTACATCTACCTAGTTTTTTTTTCAAATTTTAAAAAGAAAGAATATGGAATATGTGCCAGAAAGACACGATCCACACATGTCAATGGCCTGAATTAAATGAATCTGTATATTTTGGCAATTGAGCCTAAAAATTTAGTTCCAAATAATAGTTAATAGAAAACTAAACAACATGGCCATAGATAGGAAGTATTTTTAATATCTTCTTCAATGCTGCTACTTCTACAGTCTCTATTCATACTCATAGCCAGACTTTTTTTTAGAGAAGATTCGACCGAGGGGTGGATTTTAAAAATATTCCCTCTTTTAAAAGTGCATAACCAAATTTCAGTTGGTTTTTACCTAATTTTTTTTGTCCAAGGGGAGGGGGTTACCAAACCCCTCGAGCCCCCCTGGCTACGGGTATGCTATCCACCCTGAGTACTTACACATTGGACTTTCTCTTGCACCATAGGTTAACAACAGTTTAGCCATGGGAATATTGTTGGTCATCACCGCTACATCTAAGGGAGTTAATCTCTCAGAATTCAAACTACAAAATAAACATAAAAAAATACTGAAAGAAGTCTCCTGTTCTTGTTGCAAAAATTCAAGTCTTTTGAAATATGAAAAATCTGTCAAAGTCAAGAATGGCAGGATTTTGTTAAACAGGAAGTAGGTGAGCAACAGACCTGAAATCAAATCCCACATTATGGGATCCCATCCTGATGCTGTATACAAAATATCAAGTGGCTGTGATTAGTAGTTGCTGAAAAAACTGTTACAAAAGTTTCTCCTCCCCCCAACCCCCACGCTTGCCAGCCTAACATTCACCATTTTATAACACAGATTCACTCCAGGAAATCCGGCCAAAAAGAGACATCAAGTAAATGGTATAGCTACCCTTACTTGGGTTCAAACAGAATGGATAATCCAGTCTCTGATAAAGAAGCAATCCTATTTTAGTGAAACCAAATGCAAGAATATGTCCAAAAGACATTATGCTCATCTTGCAACATTTAAGACGGACGGACAAAGGGATAAACGGACCCAAACACTACATTTGTAGATGGGGGATAAAAACAAGAATATGTCCAAACACATGATGCATGATCATGGTGTAATTCTAGTTGGAAGTAAAATCTGATTGAGGTCGGACAGGCCCAACACTGTTGTAGGTGTGGCATAAAATTCTAGTGGCTAGACCCTGATAAAAGTTTACATTTTGATTTGCAGTGACAAAATTATACATCACTTTGCATGCACAAAAATGGCCCTACCCACTCTTAAATGACTACCTACCTATTGACATTAACTGTGTTGCTCTCCAATATGGCCTTCACTGAATCTATATCTTGTTGTTCAACTACTTCAAACAGAGCTACAAAAAAAGAAACAGTTTAAACTGTAATAATATATTGCTTAGTGTCTGTGAAAAAGTAAAACAATGTAAACACTGCTGCAGCCGTCAACAAATTGGAATTTCTTAGTTCTGCTTAAGATTCAAAGGGTGGAAAAAAGTAAAAGAAAATGAAGCAAATGCCTTTTTTGTTGGATGGTATATAAAAATATAGAAACAAAACAAAACATTTTATTTTCACTTTTTCCAACAATATAACCATTGAGTAAAAGAATGTTGGGTTCATTTGGGAAAACGAGCAAAATCAAATAAAATTCAAGATCAACTTATCTAAAGTAAATTCTTCTGTTTACTTATAACATCAAAAAGTATTGTATTGAATTCAAAAATGCTATAATGATTTACAGAGTGCAATTCATCTTTGTCTTTGTGAAGTACAACACAAACAAAGAAACATCATCAAAGCAAATCGTAAGTACATAAAATATAGATTGATAATTAAGAACTTATAAGAATTCATAAAATTTAAATAACCAAAAAGAAAAGAACGACTATTTATCAAAATAAAATAAATCAAATATCATTTATCAAAATTATCTATGCATTACCAATTAATATTGTGTTTTTGACTATATTTTACCTTTTGTAATTGTATGACCGTCCGTCTAAAAAAACGTCAGGAGTAGACAAACGTCTATTGTTTGACTAGACCGTTAGTCATAGCCCATACCAAGATTACATTTAAATTTTACCAGAATTAATTTGATTGGCTAATGCTATTGATTTTTGTCAATAGTACTCTTACATGCTGTTTAAGTTTAAATGGGACGTCAAGTTACAAATGCATTTAAAGATCAATAATAGACGATTTATCTGTTAAACAGTTAAATTATTTATAAATATATATTTTTGAAATATTTGTTTTCTTAAATCACCAAGGAAACTGCAGTTTGTATGTTTACCCTTTATTTGCAATGACAGGTTTCCATAATAGAATTAAAAATTCATAGCTCATCCACATTTAAAAAGCAAACGCCTTTCGGAACTTAATCATGAACTGAATCACCGTGATGAATCTAGAACCAAACCTTTTTAAAAAGTAGTACTAGTGTTTTTCCATCTTTTTTCTCAAAGTTAAGCTTTAAAGTGCATAAATGATTTTAAATGCAAATATTATCAACTTTGGTTTTAAATAGTTTTATGAGGTTGGAATTTTACAAAAACATCTTTCTCAGGATAACAATAGATTAACAATATTTTACTTCGACTGGAATTATTGTAGATTCTTGATTTATTTAAAATAAGTGGCAGATTAAGAAGGAGTACTTAAACTGAAAATCTTTTTTTTTCTTGTATAAAATTAGTCTTTTTTTGTCAAAATATCGTATTAAATGTACATGGCAAATTTTGCAATTTTGGCGATTAGATAACTTCTCACATCACACCCTGAAAAGTGTCTGATTTTTCTCTACATACCAGAAGCATCTCCAGAGCGTTTGTCTTTATCGGAGCGACGTCTCTCGTTCATTTTCTGGGACAAAACATCAGAATCACTTGTCATAGAACCTCGTTTCTTGGCAGCTGAAACATCAACATAAAATACATGGTATCATTACTCTAACAAAATATTAAGTCACAAATTGTTTTTCATCTAGAACAAATTAAATAAAATACCAACAGACGATCAGACACATGTGAACAGGGTTGGATGGGACACACCTTATCAGCCCCTACCCCAACTCTAAAATTTGAAAAAGAAGTACCAGTAATTTTTTATGTTATCAAATATCAATTTTCTAATAAAAAATATAAAAACTCTTCAATGTTTCAAAAGTTTATCCCCACCCCAATTAAAACCTGGATTGAAACTGGTAAAATATTTTGTCCATTACTTTATTTTTGAAAGTATAAAATACCCACAATCATAGCATACATACGAGAATAGAGTTTTCTCATTTAAGCTTTTGCCTTCTAAAGCCCTCTTTGTAAAATAAAATAACATTGCGCAATGCTTTACTATTTATCTAGAAAATGTATATCTCTCGAGATTTAAATGAACTAATACTACATGAATTATTAAACATATCAAATATTTGGTGTAAATTATTTTTTTTTAAATCTGAAACTCTCACAAAAAAAATTGACAACAACAAAATATTTTGACGTATTCTACCGAATTCATCTTTTCGTTTTGTATAGGTTGTTGACATCAACAAATATTTAATTTTTCATGATTTTGAAACCGGATTACTTTGACGACTGATAAACACAAAGAGATTTCTAATAGTTGGTGATTTTACATTGTTTGGCACCTGAAATTACATATTTTTTATTGCATGAACTTTTGCAACATGATAATCACAATAACATTAAAACATTTATAATATTTTATTGGTTAGCACTTAATACTGATATTTAAGTTCGTTAACCTTTTACTTAACAAGGTAAATCTGTGCTGTAATGCTCACTATTGATACCCCTGCTTTCACAAATATGACTTGGGTGAAATCAAAAATATTTGACACACAGTACAGGAAGTAGATGACCAAGGGGCGGGCATTGGTTTATGTCCATGCAGTTGAAAATAAATTATTTTTAACCAGTACTTAGAAATCTTAACTATTATAAAAGATATATATTAAGTTAATATAAATATAACAATGACCTAATTTACAGACTAACCTATATTGAATTCCCGATTCAGATGATTTCTGAATTTATAAAGAAGTATGTCAAATTTCTCCATAATGTCACAACATAATATTTTGATTCAATTTAACAGGAACCCGACACACACCTGACTTTGTTTATTAAAATTTTACAATCCAATTATGATTCAATGAAATATAACGGAATTAGTCAAACAACATCGTCTTTGGACCTAATATAACATACCGAGGCAGCTTACACATTGTTATAGATTAATACGAATTAATAAGGATTAAAATTCTTGTTCATTGACGACATAAGTTTCTCAAATTGCAATTAAAAATTTAAATTTAACGTAGCAGGGAAAAGAAGACGTTTGTTCTTTATGTCGTAAAGGAGTGATTAACTGAAGAAAATAATTCAGAATGTTATACATGTATAAAAGTGCTCACTATAAAAAAACAGCTCATTATTAAGTAAAATCATCTCAAATTCTCTCCAGACAAATCCATGTCTGTACTAACAAAAACATCCAGTGTAAGGTTGCTTAGTTTTAGATTACATGATACAGGTACACTTTGCAAAGACAGACAAACGGGCAGACAGATTCAATGACCCAACACCTCAACTTGATTTTGCCTTTGACAACTTTATGTAGGATGGATATACCCTTACCCTGGAAAACCTGACACCTTTGGACCCTAAAACTAATAGCCATAAGATGCTCAAGTTTTATAAAATTTTATCAAGACATTAAACAGTTTTGCTTCAAACCAAATCTGGACGGATGCATACTACTCTGTTTCTCATAACGCTGTGGGTGGGGAGCTGTTGAGGGCATAAAGGAATCATCTTATATGCATACATGTGACGGATCCGTCATGACAAAGCTGGAGATTTTGATTTTTTTGGCTGGAGATTGGACAAAAAAGCGGGAGATTTTCAACGCTCATTAAAATTGCATTTCAATGTCAATTGAAGGCACTAGCGTGTGCCAAATATACATGGCTTCACTGATTAATCTCAAACTGTGTATACAATCATCAGGTCAATCATGGCAATAAACCTTCAATTAACACCTTTACCTGTTCAGGGGCGTAGCTAGGCAGAAGTTAAATATACGTCTACCTAATTGACAAACCCCTAAAACACCGGAAATGTTTTGATTAACCAATTAAAATGTCTATAAAAATAAAATTTTGTCATGTCTTGAAAAAGCGGGAGATTACACAAAAAGTCGGGAGAACGGGAGATGGATAAAAAAGTCGGGAGATTTTGTCTCCCGGCGGGAGAATCACATGTATGTATATGAAGCAGAATTCAACTTACAAACAAGTATTTTTGATCCACGATTTGATGACTGGTACCCGTTCATGTTTCTCAGTTGTGCTGGTACACTTGGTGAAGGAAACAGTCCATTATGGGGGTCGTTACATGGAGAAGTTCCACCGTTCTGAGACATGAAGATCTTGATGGTCCTACCATCTCCACTGCAAGAGAAAATAATATACATTAAATCTTTGAAAATCTTACAATGTGACCATGCGCCACGGATGCATACTCTGACAAGTGGCTGCAATGGCACAAATAGTGATTCCAGCAAATATACAATTGGATATATTTTGTACATGTATTAGGAAAATATATACAGTACAATAGCAATGCTGCAAACAAAACATTTATCACCACAGGCCTGTCAAGTTTTTATGAGCTGCATGCGTGAGATTTGACGAAAAACTGAAAGATCAAAGGAAAAAATTAAAAGATCATAGAAATTTGCCGCCAAATTGCTGACTAGATGCGTGAGTCTCACGCGAGGTGCGTGACACTTGACAGGTCTGTCACCACCCCCTAAAAAATCCAATTTACCTGTTCCTGTAGTATGGAAGGTCTGTTAATCTATTTGATTTTTCTTCATGTGAATAAGATGAACAACAAATTAGCATCATGTCTTTAGCTTGTCAAAATAAAGCACTGTCCACAATAAATGTGTGAATTATGCTTAGATTTATTAGAAAGATAAAAGTGACCATGCAAACCTGTGAAAAATTTGTTTCTTGGAACTTCTGAGGAGGTGTTTATTCTAAAAGGTCAAGTTGTTATGGTAAGATTTAAGAATTGCCCTTTAAAGCATTATCACAAAACATGAATGCCAAATAAGTTGAACAAAAGAACTGTTTCTTAGATGCTGTGTCTTTTCCCCTTATTCTACACCTCAAGTAATCTTTACAGTTGTGGATTTATCACATGAGTATAAATATGCTCAACAGATTATCGATAAGAGTTCTAAAGTGTTCAAGTTCATCTATTACATAAGCATATAAGAAGATTTTCAAAATCAAAGAAAATAAGCTAAATTATGTAAAATCCCCAAATTTAACATTTTTGTATCAACTTAGGGTAAACTTAACATTTATGGTTAGTATAAAACAAGTACTGTACCAAACAAGATGAAAATGACCATAAAGTAGAAAATCATTTCTTTTTATTGAAAAACTGAAGTGTTTTTATTGGCAAAACCAAAAGAATCATTCTGACCTCAACTAAAACATAGACTGTTTTAAAAAACATTCAATTTAACCCCAAATTATGCATTTCCACAACAAAATGTTTTAAATGATACCTGGTTTGGCATTCAGTAAACTTTATCTCTTTTTTGCTTCATAACTTAACAATTAGACAACAAAAACAGAGATTTTGATAACAGATGATGGCTGGACATAAACTAATATGATAATAATATCATTTCATGTGGAAAGATACATGGACTGAACTGTAAACGACTCTGCAAAATAGGGAGGAAGCTTAAGGATACAAATATTTTGAATGCGTTCTATCATATAGCTAGGAAAAGAAGCTCAATAGGAGGGAATGGTAAAAACAATACGCCCAAAAGACATGATGCCCAATTTAGCAACATGAAGTTTATATGAAAGTTGTAATAATGTAAGATGGTTTGTGTTTGTCCAAACCCTGATGAATGTGTATAAAGTTTCATGTTGATAACATAACTAATATTAAGGTTAACTTGATTTGAGATGAATTGGACAGACAAACCGACATATATGGCCCTCTACCTTTGTCAAGCTAATTAAATTAGTAAGTCTGAAAAGAACCCATGTTAAAAAGGAGTAAAATATGTGAAAAAGACAAATTGTAAATGAAATTACCGGTATTTAAAATATGTGATGAGCCATGTTCATCCATTCCTTAAATGTGCAAGTTTTTACTCACCTAGGGACAGGGCTCAGTCTACTTAACCAAGATAAGCTGCATATTGGAAGCATTAAACTCCAAACATAGCAAGAATATTGAAATAATAGATAAACTTGTAACAAATGGGACACATAAACTATCAAAATTGAACAAGCTTAGACATAACATGTAGCCCTATGTATCACCCATCAAAGATCGCTTGATTTCATTTAATTTTGACACAAACACCAATCATAATTTACATGGAAGAGAAATGACCTATGATGCCCTGCCAAATAGTTTTATCAAACTTTGATACATGGTATTATGATTTTAAATGAAGAATGGTTAATTGTTTATTAAGGTACGGGCTTAAAGCCCCGTTTACACGATCAAAGTTTTTCATCAAAAATCTTTGTCCAAGTTTTTGATGAAAAAGTTGGACAAATAAAACTTTGTCAAAGTAGCTGTTTACACGATCAAACTTTTTTGATGGTTTTCTGCTATTTATAGTGGCTTAAGTGTGGGGACTATATTGTAGTATGTGAGTGCATAATCATTTTATATGCAGTTACTGTGCAGAAATTATCATCAGACCAACACAGCCTGGTTGCTCAAACTTTTTGATTGTTGAAAATGCCAATGAATATTAGTACTGTTATAAAAGCTACAGGAATTTTATTAAACGTTTCTAAAGAAACTGACCAGTTATTAATTTTCTTTCAATCCATCAAGTCATCAATAATATTTTTTTACCTTTGAAATTTTGTTACTGTTGTTACTTTCTTTCTTGCCATTTTGCCATGTGCTTTTGTTTACAAAATATTCTGATAAGTTCAATAACATATTCTGATTGGTCAATTCCCGTCAAAGTCCATCCAAGTTTTCAGAAAAATAGGATGAGGTTCTATTCTGTCAAAGTCCTTCAAATTTCTTTGTCAAAGTTTTTGATGCAGGTTTACATGGTCAAAAAACTTTGTCAAAGAAAACTTGGACAAAGTTTTTGATGGAAAATTTTGATCGTGTAAACGGGGCTTAATTATCTGCAACAAGCATTTAAATGTACCCCTACGGAAACAATAGCCGATTATTTGGTCATGAGAATGTTTTAAATTAGACGGGTGGATATAACTGTATCCTTACAAAAAGTTCACTGTGACATCTATAAAGTGGAAACAAATGGAAACAGTTCAGTCAAAAACACATATTCAGCTATTCATGTTAAAACTTATCTAACTTTTAATATTTTTCTTAAAATTGATGCAACAAAGTCAAAAGGATGATTTTAAAGGAGTGGCTGGGTGATATGTTTATTATGTTATAATTGGGTTTTCACAAAACTGCCTCTAAGTCTTGAAGAAAATAAAGCTCAAAACAAATTAAAAGATACTTTTTTTTTAGTATTCTTTAGCAAAAAAGTGGAAAGTGCAGGAAAAGCTGTGTGATGTTCCATGACAAGGGAGACAAGCCAAGGTATTAACAGAAATCGTGGATTGAACATTACTGATGTGATGGTAAAAACTTTGTAGGTTTTTGGCGGAGGTGGTGAAAATCAACTTACTCTTCCATTAAGCTGAAAGGGAAAACACTGTATATGAATACTCAAAATTGCACTATTTACTTATCAGATAGCCATACCAATCTGTGACAACCTAGAGAAGCAACGAAAAAATAGTCCATATAGCAGTAATGTAAAAAATAGTACAGATAGGAAATTAAACATACAAGTACACCATCAGTATTTGAGGGACAAACAGGAAATTTGTATGAATGAATGCTCATACTAATTTAAGCATTACAAAAGGAAACACTGACACATATCCCAGAAGTTCCATGTATCAGCTTAGCGTTGTGTTTAGGGACCTCTGTATTTTTTTCATATAAAAATTTATTTCAATAAAGTTGATGATAGTTTTATAGGGGAAGAAAACAACCCTTAGTACCACCACTGTAAACATGTTTCTAACAGACTGATGCCAACATTTGGAACAATAACCCAATACACAAAATTATACAAGTTCTATAAAACTTTGCTACCTCAATTTTAGTAAATCTTACTCTTCAGTAACAAAAAAATACAAAACCGTAAACCCACAACCAAAACACAAAACATTACAAAACTCACACAAACTGCCTTTTTACCAATTAAAATACAAGCTACCAATTTACATAAAAAGCCCACAAAAAACGTGTTGTAATTTACATATTATTCTTACTTACAGATTATATGTTTTTCTCCTGAAATTTGTCACCACAATACAGGATTATAACGACCCTTAAAAAACCACCTCTGACTTTTTCTTATATAATAAACTTACTATGGAATGTTTACATTAAAAATTTCAAAGTTGATCAATCAAATTAAAAGTCTACAGTATAAAGGGACCGAGGGAATCGTTATACAAATCAAACAGTTTATTATCGAGATCTTTGTAATATAACGGTAGGCTTACCTATCACCTCAATAAGAAAATTTGGAGATCTGTGAAAATTAAATGGAGTACCAACAGCATGTTGAAACATATATGTGGATGAGTGATTTTAATATAAATATTGATTATTTATTTGTTTTTTTAGCCTTAAAAATAAGATCAAAATATTTGGGGGCCAATAAATTTATGCAAGAAACTACCTTATGTTAAAATAATGTTTATACATATTTGTTATGTGAATTCAAAAACTTTCAAAAATATGTTTTATGCATATTTTGGTCTCCTATTTTAAGGTGACAAGGGATGCTGAAACAAAAGGCAAAGAAAATATTTTGTTCTCTTTCAACATACATTACTCGAACTCTCTTAATAAATTCACAAACAAATGATAAACAAACCTTATAAACCAATAGGTAACAATTTGAAACTAATATTACATAAAGATCCATTTTAAGTTTTAAACTACATAACATCAAAGTCCTTTAGTAAATTTGTGTGTCCTGAGGGCATATTTATGAAGTCAAGTCCAATCGAATAGTAAAAACCCATAACTTAACATAATGAGAGACTTTTAATATTCCTGACTAACAATGAATTAAAGTGTGAAAATTGGACTTGAAGCTTTTGTTCAGTTTATAGTTGTAAGGACTCTTTTCATCTTGTTATTTCAGAAAAAGTAATATGATTTTTGTGGATTAAACCCCATTGAACTGGCCATTGTAATAATTCCTAATTAGGCTGATATCTGTACTTTTATGATATTAAAGAAAGCTTACATCATGATAGGGATAGAAAAGGAGCAGAAGTGATTTCATTCACAAGGCCAGATTTTTCATAATAAACAATAATGTAGATCAACACCCTGAAAGTAGAGTGTTAATGAAATTTCTTCCATTGATCATGTTTTTTTATTATCAAGGTTTACAACCACCTGCCCTAATGTGTGTTGTTTGTGTACATGTAAATGTCAGAACTTTATTTAACCCAACACACAAGCCCATATTAACCAGCTCTTTCTGAGACACGAAAGATGTTCCGGCATGGCAACATTATTTTTCTTATAAAATGTTCAAGATATAATCATATTTGCTTTTATTTGCCAAAATGCAGAACCAAGGACATTAAATAAAAAATCAAAAGGTCACGGGAAGGAATTTAAGATTCAATTTGAATCTGATTTTGCTACATTTTTCAGCCAGAACAAAGATTTGCCCGTCTATGTCAGGGAGCCAGGTTGGTGTTTTCAATACAAACATATGAGCTTTGATATCTGTTGGTTCTATATACTAATAATCATTTACAAACTCAAGTTTTATGTGTTCTTAAACTCACCCCCCCCCCTGCAAAACCCCCCCCCCCCCCCCCCCCACAAAACTTGTAAATGCTTTATTTTGACAGTGTAAAAAGATTAAATATCTAATTGCTTGCATAAATGCCAGGAAAAGTCTTCTTTAAATAAGTAATCTTTAGTGTTAGCATGTTGTTCATCTTTTGCTAACATGGAAAAATAAAAACAGGGGCCTTTAGTTGTATTAACCAATGCTACTATGAGTTTTCAATAAGGTTCTGAAATTTCTAGCTCTTTCTTATCTAAAATATTAATTTTATTAAGTCTTATCTGAAAGTAAATATATAAAATATAAGGATTAAATTTCTTTGACTATTGGGGTAATATACTTTGATATTGAAAAACATTGATATATCACAAGGATACATTGAGAATCGTTGACGTCAGTCGCTTTTCAAAATAAAAAGTCCTAACAAATTGAAAATAAACATACCAAAACTCAATTTATGACAAATCTAATATTTTTAAAACTCAAATTAAAAAACAGATTAAATGTATAAATTATTGCAAATGAAATTTAAATGAACTTTACTTCTGTATATAGTTTTTCTGACTATGGATTGTCCCCCTTATATTATTATGGAAGATACACTGTGGCAAATTATATCTACAGATGGTCCTAACTTACACACAAGTGTCAAGTGCTAAGCAGACCTTTTTTCATCAGATTAAAAGAGACTAATTCACTTTTGTAAAATTGTCTTTGAATAAGCAAGGTGTTGACATACATGTGATTCTCCCGCTAGGAGACAAAATCTCCCCACTTTTTTACCCATCTTTGTGTCTTTTTGGTTTGTGTAATTTCCCACTTTTTCTAGACTTGACAAAATTTTCATTTACAGACATTCTAATTGTTCATTCATAAAACATTTCCTGTGTTTTAGGGGTTTGTCAATAGTCAGATCTTTATTCCACAGAAAAAAAGTGAATTAAAGTTTTTTTGTCACAATTGTATAAACAGTTGGACATTAATCAGTGAAACTAGATATATTTTGCACACGCTAGTGTTCTAAACATTTACAGCATTTAAAATCTCCTGTTTAAAAAATTAAAATCTCCAGCTTTTTCATGACAAAACCATCACATTTATGTAATGAGGAAATAATTTTTTGGATGTAAAAACTCATTTTGGAACCAGTTATTGTTTCAGTATAAACAGAGCAGTTACCTGATATATCATTTAACATTTGTAAACCTTGGTCCTTTTATATGGAAGTTCCAAGTTTAATACATGTAAAAAAATTCATGAACAATTGTTAAGGGTTTCTGAGAAATCAACTAAATAAGGCAAAGATAGTCTGACACTGGCAACAACCATAATTTTGTTCTTTAACTTTTTTTTGGAAACCCTAGTAAAATTCTTTACTATATAATGGTGTTGTCTCATGTATCTTTATTCCATATTTTTTGTGTTTTTATGCCTCTTACCAATCTAAGCTGACAGATCGTTGTCGTTCCTGCAACACGTCGTTCTTGATTCTGTCCTTTTGACTTAGACAGCGAGTCACCTTGTGCATACCACTGTAAGATACAAAATGTATTGTTAAAATATAACTAGAATTCCGGAACTATAACTTTCAACGCTGAAATTGGTCCTTTTGGGCAACATTAGGATTTAAAAAAAATTAAATGAAAAAAAATCTGGTATAAAGAATTTAATACTCGGCCTTTTTTAGATTTAGAATAAACATACATGATGATATGAAGGCCTTAGTACTACCTAAATTCTAAAAAAAAAAGTAAATGACTGAATGACAAAAATTAGACATGTCTCAAAACCACAACAACCAATGTGTGTTCTATAAAACAAAAGAAAGTCACGACTTAAATGTTTGATTGGTCTTTTATGCAAAGTCATCAAATGCAATTCAGTTGCATATTAATTAACTTCTAAACAACTTGTTAGTAAAGTATTTGTGCATAGATTATTTTACATAGGTGATTTTCATTGAAATTTAAATGCAAGTTTTATGTGAGAGAAGTAGTGTTTACTTTTATGTAAATATTGTGACAAGGCAAAACAGCTAGAGTTATCTCTCTTTTAACTGATTTGTTGTTTGAATCAAGACTTGATGCAATAGGTATAATATGTTTTTTTTTCTTTGTGGAGGGGAGCCGGGTCATTCATTCCCTTATGGTATTGTGAGAAAAGAGACATTTTAGAAAGATAATATTTGGAGGCATTATGAGTTTTCTTTATGAAAGGTTATGAACACTTTCTATGAAGACAGTTATAAATGTTTATATGCATTGTTTATGTCCAAATGCAGATAATAAACAGTCACATTTCTCATAAGCTCATTTATTGAAGAACTTAATGAACCCATGAAAATATCTTAAGAAAAAAAACATGAGTTATTTGCCTTCAATGAAGTTCTGAAGTTTATTTAAAATAATGTCTGTCTAAATCTAATACAATCCTGATTATGTTGTGGGTAAATAAATGACTTCCTGAACATTTTAATCATTGGGTTGAAGATCCATTTTCATTTCCCAAACAAGTCCAAATCTAATAATAAAATTTCCGAACTATTTTAGGAAGATAAACTTTACAACAGAATTACCAAACATGGATGATCAATCTCAAATGTCCGAGACAACTAGACTAAACAAGGAAATGTCATACATCAACCTTGTCTCAAAATCTTCATTCAATGGAATGAGAATCTATTACATGTATTATTTTGGAGTCTTTGGAAAATTCAAACATACAAGAAACTGATCCCAAGATCTACAGATATCAGATCTATGTCACTGGCAACCAGGAAGAAAGTCGATTCGGCATCAGTCGGGAGAAAAAAATCAACGTTAAACACATAGACATGACAAATCACCACAAAACACAATCTCTCCATTGGGAACAGTATCTTAAACTCAAAAGCCTGAAAAGATTTGCAGACAATAAATATATGTCAGCCTTAATGCTTCCATTTATCTATTGAAAACCCGGAACAATACATTTAGATATTTATGAGTACATTCATATACAATTAATATTGATTTGAATGTTGTGATTTTATGGGTATAATAGAAAATAATTGATAATGTACTGAAATGTATTCTTCATAATCATTTAATGGCAATTTATCATCTTGATTTCTAATGGTCAGATTTTAGGATTAGACTGAAATTGTTTGATCTCACACCATAAGTTTGGATTTTACAATAAACCAGGTTTAGCTCATGATCGAGAAAATGTATATTGAAATACAATTATTCCTATATTTAACCCACTCTTTTGTCTAAATCAGGTTGATTAACGTAATTCAATAATTTTTTTTATCCGATCAAAAAAATCTTTGCAAGTACACATGTATGCAAGTTGCTGATATTCCAGTACTTGTGAACTTAATTAAATAGCATTTAGGTGGTGGATCAAGGATTAAACTGTAAAGCTGGTTATTATCGCAGTGGTTTAATTTTTGCAGGTCAACGGAAATTGCGAAAATAAATCCTGTTAAATAATCCATTTAAATGAAATCAAATACAAATACATTCATAAACCTCGAAAAATAAAACCCATAATTTTTTTTTTCACATATCGCATGACACAAAAACCACAAAAAATTTACCTCCACGAAAATAACCAGCATTATGATAGTTTGGGGGTGTATTTTTTTTTCGGAAGGGAAGCAAGGCACAGATTTTTTTTAAGGGTTTTTCATGTGGGTTTTATGCCAAAAAAACATAATTTTTGTCATTATTGTGGGTGGGGCATGCCCTTCTTCCCCTATAAATCTGCACCTGATCTGTTATAAATTTAATAACACTCTGCCTCAAATTTTCAAACAAAACAAACTAATATTTTAGAAGTAAACCCCAAGGCCAAATGATGCTTCAACTCAACAGGGCCCTGAACTCTTCCAAAATCAATATTTCATTCATAAGATTTAAATATGTGCTATGAATAATAGATGGATCTTAATGAAATCTGGTAGAAATGGTCCCTCCTTGGAGATTCATATTTACATAATCAATTGATAAATTGTCACTCAATATTCCTATTCACATGAAAAATAAGAGCAATTTCTTACAGCTGTATTTCAATGTTTCATTCACTTTTGCAATTCAATTCACAAAGTGGATTTTTTAATGAAATTTATATCAATTTTTCTAAACAATTGTGATTGAATTGAATTATTAAAGATCATTAGGGGACAAGCAGCCAGCAGAAGCCTTTCATTCCTGGTGTAAATGAATACACTTTTTTTTACATAGCAATGAAAAATCAGTAAACCTTCCTAAAACCAGTAACAGTTCTCCTATACCAAGCAGGAAGCATACCGTGGATTCATTTATTTTCCTGGGTATAAATTTTCATGGTTTCATGAAAAGGATCAGTTCATGGATTCCTAATTTTGTGTTTCTTGTGACTGCAACTTACAGATTAATGTTGAATCTCCTTTTCGTTGGGTATCAAATTTCATGGGTCAAGGCCACCCAAGAAAACCACGAAAATTGATACCCATCAAATATTAAACCACAGTAGTACAAACCAATGTATGCCTAAGCCGTGCACCCAGTTTGTAATTAATCCCTTTAGTGGAAACTGAGAAATTGGTTTAGAAAAGCATGTACCGGTATATATAAAAGTGAACAGATGGACAGACAAAAAGAATGGAAAAAGCCCCTCTCATTCCAGTGGGGGTTAAATATACATGGAATCATAAGCAGGATTGGGTTTCAATGGCCTTGACTGTGTACAACAAAACTTCTATGGATGACAAATCGCCCCCCTTTTAATTTCTACCCCTGGCCACTAAGGTATTTCCTGCATTCTTATATCTACAGTAATATATAACCCCCTGGGTATCATCCATCATTCTCTGTGCATGTTTTATCTTTTGATTGTGCTGATTGTTTTATGAGAGCTTTGTAGGGGATTTGGTACTTAGTAGTGGTACTAAGTGCATTTCATTTTCCAAGTTCTGCTAGATATATGCATTATGAATTTCAGAAATGTTGTTTCAATAAGGTTAACCATAAAATGTTTAAGCTGATGTTGTGTCAAAAGAAAGATGTCGTGTATAAATACCCCGGTATATTAATCTGTTGTTTAAAGTCTTTTCAAAATCAACAAGAATATGTCTTTTGGGACAACAAGGAAAACACAAGTAAATCTGTAAGCTAATGCTTACTAGTGATCACTGCTAGTGATACCCCCGCTCCCCAAACTATGCCATGCATACCAGTTTAAATACTCTGTCAACAGGAAATAGTTGACCTAAGAACATAAAATCACTATACACCATATGGTACAATAGGAGAAAGCTTTATGCATTACATCAGACCTTTATCTCTAGTAGTTGCTGAGAAAACTGCGACGAAAATTTTGAATGTATGTAAACTATGTGTAAAAACCTAAGTATTCGGTAAACAGGAAGAAGTTGACCTAGGAGCATGAAATCGGTATAAACCATATGGTACTATAGGAGAAAGCTATATGCAAAATATCAGACCTCTATCTCAAGTAGTTGCTGAGAAAACTGCGCATGCATGTGACGAAAAGTTTGAATGTATGTACACTATGTGTAAAAACCTAAGTATTTGGTAAACAGGAAGTAGTTGACCTAGGAGCATGAAATTGGTACACACCATATAGTACTATAGGAGAAAGCAAAACACAAAATATCAGACCTCTGCCTCATGTAGATGCTCAGAAAACTGTAAAAGAAATTATGTTACAGAAGGACGGACGAACGAACAGACGTACTGTCGAACGGACAAGGGTTAAACAGTATACCCCCCTTCTTTGAAGAGGGGGTAAAATAAGCAGTTATTAGTAATTGTGTAATTCCCTTCTTTCAAAATTTGAAATTTTCAAGAGAATAAATAATAATGAACTTATTAGACAATGTATTTCTAATTAAAATGAATTTCAATTGCTACTTCTGACTTTTATCTAATATTCATCTACTTCTTGACATAGTGATGGTCAACACATCTCAAAGACGTCATAGTTTCAAACATAAAACAGTGAAAATTTGAGGCATCACGAACAAAATGACGCAATAGACCAACCATTAGGGAACAAATTTTCACTTAAGGTGATATCAAATTATTAAATTCATACAAATATATCGACTTCTGATCTAATATTAGATCTTCATGCTAAAGTAACATTAACTTAAGCATGATGGAACTACTAATACTAATCTTATATCGAATTAATCACACTGTGAAACAAAGGAAGGAAGAAATATATGTCAAAAGTGATCCATAGTGGGGTTCAGGGGTTTGACCCCCCCTTTTCTCAGAAGCTAGTAATTTTCAGGCAAATTTTTGGTAAAACTGGTTTGGAACCTCCCTTTTATCCTCAGGACACCAAAAAAAAATCTGTATATGCCCCTACACCAAACCTCATTAAAGTGACTGATTAGATGTTTTAAACATTGTGTTTTATTTTAGAGAGATCATTAGATCCTTTTAAAAGGTTTTGATAAGAGAAAGCATAAATAGTTGACTGAAGAAACTGAGTGGGGAGATAACATTGATTGATATATTTTTTGTGACTTACAACATAGTCAGAGACTAAACTTCAGACACTCAGAGCACAGAGAAGTCACAAAAAATTGTGCCAATACATTTGACATTAACCAAAAGTCGAAGAAAAATTGAGCTTTCTATTGTAGAAAAAACCTTACGTTAAATGCTGTTATTAAACTGTCTTTGATTACTTTTAATTGTCATAATTATAAAGTCACAACCTTTGGTTATATTTTTTAGAATATGTGACCATGTAAAGTGACTATATCATTTTACCCTTTACATTTTATCATAAAAAGTGTCAAAATCTTTTTCAATATGAAAGGACATTTATTTAAGCTATCTTTCCAAAATCATTTCTTCAGGACTTGATCACGTCTCAAGTTTAAAAGGACCATTTTACCAGTGACTGAGTGAGAAAGCACAAACACGAGAAAAACAAAAATATCTCCGTCAAAAATCTAAATCCTATTTAACTCTTCATTAATCGTTCAAATATTCCATAACCCTTCCTAGGATATAGTTTGTAGAATTCATTTTATCCGATTCCTAAAATTCCTTTAGGTAACTTGACTGTTGGCTTAAGAAATTAAGAAAATGATTTAAATGAATGTCTTGGGCTAGTTTTGTCAACTTTATAATCCGTTAACAATATTTGAAGCACCCTTTTAAATCTCAAAAGTTTTGATTTGGAAAAATAACATCCGAATTCCGATCCAGATTGTGTACCATATAGGTATAACTACGTCTTTGGGTATTGCCTTGTGGCGTCAATTTAAAAATCTGAAGCATGTGAGTGTTTGTTTATCATTAAAAAGAGTGTCTAAGTGATATACACCGTATCTTGTTTCAATACAAAATATAAGAAGGAAGAACTTGTTCAAAACATACCAATATTTACCATGAACGGCACTTGGTCTTTTTTGTTACATTTGTGAATGTGACCTTGTCCCCCTAACAAACTATATGTCACTACAAGGATAACCTTCGTTATATAAAAAATCTTCTAATTGTACTCACCTTTTGTCATCCTGATTGCGTACCATATTCTGAAAAAAAACCAAAAAACATAGACATAAAATTTATATAAAAGCCACCAAATAAATGGCAAATTCGATGGTTTTATTTTTTACTTGTAAAATAAATATGTAAAATACTTCATGGCAACTTAACCCACATAAAATGCTTTTAGTTTATTTTGTATCACATTAGTGTACAAAGTTTTACCAGGATCTAACCTACATGTTTTTTTTCTGGAGTGACCAGGCTGAGACAATTACATTTACAAGCAAACACAAATTTTATATTAAAAACTCAATGTATTTTTGATGAACTAAAACAAATAAAAAAGATAGATCACACAAGCAAACTAATTGAGAAGTCCGAAAGTCTAAAACAGACTGACATAAGAATTCAATCTGGAAACAGCAATATGCCATTTCAGAGATAGGGTGGAATGGCTAGTTTTCCCGGGGTTGATTCTTTTATTAGAATTTTTTCAAAGCATGTCAACTTCCGATGCACGAATGAGCAAAGGGTAAAAATAAATATGCTTTGTTATTTATTAACATTTTTCTACACAGGTAAGAAAACTTGTCCAATTTATTGAAGTTTTTACCGTTTACAGAAATATTATTGTTCTCATAATTCCACAGATGCTTTTGCATAAGCTTATGGGGCAGCAAACCAGTTTGCTTCAAAAACTGGTAAAATCACATGATAAATTCTATCTAATTGAGGGATTTTTCCGGAAAAGCAATGAACTCGAAAATTGCGTTTTGAGCTATCGGTACTTTTATGAACATTAATGTAGAAATCCAAGGGCTTACCTTCAGATCAAAACTGCTAGGCACCTTGGCCATGTATTTCACTTTGTAATACATTTCTATCATTTATTCCAAAATCATATCAGATGAAACTAATGTTTATAAACTTATTTATACTTTTTCCAAAATGGAAGGCAAAATCAAATTGACACAGAATTTCAATGCAAACCAAAATAAATCTCAGAATGTGCTGAATTCTTTCCTTTCAATTAAGGAACAAAAAATCTAAATGTGAGTGGAGCAAGTTCTTTGTCAGTGAGAATCTAACAGATAAGTGTTAGTTATTCCCCTGAGGGCGGATGCCCGATGGGGGATAACTGATTTATACCACAGGACTGTAGAGGGTGCTAAATGAGAGTTTATGATAATTAATGAGGGGGGTCTTTCGGGAATTTAGCCTTATCTACTGATAAAGCATGATTAATGCAGGGTATCTCGTTACATTTTATGACATAGTGGTATAATATCACTAAACCCTTTATTTGAAAGATCAAAGAATGTGAAAGGCACTCATTTACTCTTGGTAAATTATGAGTCTAATTAGCTCAGGTATTACCCCATTTTCTATTAATGCCATCCTTTAAAACTTTTTCTCAGTAGGGCCTCCCCATAACCCCATTACAGACAAATTTCTAAAAGTTTACACTCACTTCCTGTAGAGATTATGAAGGACATTAGTCAATTCCTTTTCTATTATTCTTCCATATAATCTTATGAAATATGCATCAAAAATACGTTCTATAGTTAAGTGAGTGCTTCCCTTCTGTGCAGGAATCCATTTTTCAGCAATTTTCTAACTTGAAGTTCATATTTTATTGGATTGCCCTTGCCAAGTTGGCTTGACATTAATGCTTTGTTTAGGTCAGGTAGACTTATTTACGTAGTGTACTATTATAGAAAGTCAAATATACATCTAGTACAACTTAGTCAACAGCACCTCATTTTAGCTTATTTGATCTCCAAATTACTTTCATCTTTAAAAGATTACAATTGACATCAGAAGAACATTTAGCAATATATCTCTAAGTCTATTATTGAGATTTAGTATATATTAAGCACATTAATATTAAATTTAGAGTTAGCTACAATTCAGAAGTGTTACTTTGACAAATCTCTTCCTTATTCTTTCAAAAGCATAACAGTGACAGCATTACAGCAAGTCAATAACAGCATGGCCAAAGTCATTAATAACAGCTTGAATGAGTGTGAGAAGTTCCCCAAAGTTCATAGAACTAATATCTGACTAATTTCAAAACTTTTTACATTACATACCTTTAAAACTATCATGATTTTTAAAAATATTTTTTCATAAGACCTGAAACTTTAAAGGGTTCAGTACATCCTACAGCAGTAATTATTTTATCTTTTAAAAGGTGGTTGGACCAATCCCTCAAGTTCAGAAAAACAAAATCTGTATGCAAGAAAACAGCAGGATTGGGGATCATAAAGAATAGTTTAACAATTTATCTGCACTCAGTTTTACTGAAGGGTAAAGCATTAATTTGATTTCCTATTCATCACAATTCAAATGTGACTTACTGAAGGTTTAGTGATTCAGACTGGTGTGTGTGTGGGGCTCCAGATATTCTATTTTTTTTTTACATCATAACTATAGTCCATTTGAGTTCTATAAATCAACGAAAATTCTATAAATTTTTTTTGTCTCTCAAATAAAATTTATTTTTAAACACAAATAAACTTTTTATTAGTATACGAACTCTGATAACAAAAACCAAGATGTTATCTTCTAAAACAAAAAAGTTTTCCACATGGTCTAACGCTAAATATTTCACCAATTTTAATAATACCTAAAATGGTGTGTTTATCTGACGGAACAGCCAGGTGTTGGGCCCACCTGAACATAATTGAAAGGACTAACAATAGGAGATCAGATGACCAATTAGCTCCACAAAGGATTTTTAAAGGTATAGGGAGCAAATGCTGTTCCTGGTCACTAGGTTGTACTCCCATGGATTTCTATGAATTTTTGGTCCATTTTTACTATTATGGTCTATGGAAAACATTTTTATTAATCATGCAAAAATTTTGAAATTTTTTGCCTGAGTTCGTATGCCATTGAATAGTCATGACATACTAAATTAGTTAAAGTATTTTGCAAGACGTAAATTTACAAGCCATTTTTCGTTGATTTATAAAACTCAAACGGACTATAATGCATAAATGATAATGGACAAAGCATATATAAACAGTATATATGTTATTTTTGACGGTTTAATCTACATGTAGGTTTAAAGCAGTTAGAAAGTACCACTTTGTAAATCTTTATCGTCTTTTTGCTAATTTTTATTAGATGGACCAATAGACTGACTAATTAGAAAAATTGAAATAGGACCATAAAGAACTAAGAAGCAGCAACTTAAAGTAGCAGCTTAAACAACAGTTCAGTTATAGTTCCCTAAAATGATTATATACTTACTGCTTTTGGTGGCGTTGTGTAGTAGAGTTGACTAGAGCCAGAAGGAATTTCGTCCGACACGCTCGTCATCGTCTCAGAAGAAGTGGTAGAGTCAGTATCATCTTCGAAGTTCCACGCTGAGCCTGAAAAACACATGGACAAGGTGTGAAATCGGCAACGTAAAACTTGTCAAAGGTCTGCGAAATGTGCAAAACAAACTGTAAAATTTACACAAAAAAACATTGATTTTTTATGAAAAATGTTGTTAAAATGGACATTGACATTATCATGTAAATTAAGACATGCGTAATAGAGCAGCAGGAGAAGAGTAAAGAGGCGTAAAGTCAAATCATCAAAATAAGGAGAGGTGTTTAATTAGATCCACAAAAAAAACAACAGATTTTACACATTTTTTGTAGTTGTGTCTTAAATCCAGTACGGATTTTTATTGTTAACAAATAACAATTTAAAGTAAATAAAATCTATGAAAATGTAAGAAGAGCCATTAGTTATACATGTTCTATAAATTGCCATTATTGTAGAAAATTTGGTAATCACGATAAATAAGAAAGTTATTGAATGTGTTTGTATATGACTTCATTTTGGCAGGATTTATTTTCACTATTTCCCTCGACCTGCGAAAATAACCTGCTATAAGGTATATATAAAATCATTTTTCACCAGTGTTTGTATTCAGGGGTTTAAACCAATTGGTAAACAGAGCATTTGATATGTATTTGACATGTTTATCTACTGATTTATTAAAGCTCAATGTTATGTAATATGACCATATTAACCTGATTTTGCTTATCTCCCTTTGTAATTCAATAATTAGTAAGATAAGAAAAGTGATAATTTATAGTTTTGGCTAACCTAGTGATCCAAATACAGGTCATCAATTATTTATTTTAGTTCAATAATTGGTAAATCTTGTGTCATAAATTGCCAGGGAATGTAACCCTTAATTAATTTCGCATTACTGTGAAAGTACTTAAATTCGTTGGTATCAATTTTCGTGGATTGCAAGTAAACTCCTTATTCATTGATTCTTAAATTCGTGGTTTAAAAACAATCTCTATTAAAAGCAATGTGTATTACACAGTTCGTTGGGAACTTAATTTCGTAGTTTGCCTGACCCACGAATACCACGAAAATCGGTACCCCACGAATAAAAATACTTTCACAGTACAATCCCAATTAAGCTCCATAAATTTTCATACAGGTCCTAGACATACCTTAATACTTTATTTTGTATATATTTTTTTTCTGATGGTGACAGTTTCATACCATGTTTAGTATTTCATCCTTATTTGAAATACCTGTACAAAGTCAGGGCCATTGCTATTTTTATTTCTTTGGCATGTTATCATTTGATGGAGTCAATGACTTTATCTTAGAACTTATTTGACATTAAAACAAGAGGCTCCCAGGAGCCTGAATCGCTCACCTGGTCTCGATGTCAACCCTATGAAAAACTTTGTAAAACTAAATAAGCTGATCATTTAAGCAAGCAACAGCTTTTTCTCTTTCAGCAATAGTTTTAATTCTGTAGGCCAAAAATGTGTAACATGTTATTCTAAGGGCCATCTGACAACTCTGACTCTATAGAGACCTTTGTTGAGAGCTTAATGAACTGAACATTAAAGCAAGCAACCAATTTTCTTTTTCTGCTATAGTTTTTATTAAAAACCCCAAAACATGAAAACCTGTTAATTTAGGGGCTGTAATCCCTAAAAGGGGTCATCTGAAAACTTCAACCCTATGAATGCTTTTGTTGAGCTAAATGAGCTGAACATTTAAGCAAGCAACAGCTTTTCTCTATCTGCAATAGTTTTCATACTATAGGCCAAAAACACTATTTTTTGCCTTTAAGGGGCTGTAACCCCTGTAAGGGGTCATCTGACAACTTTGACCATATGAAGACTTTTGTAGAGCTAAATGAGCTGAACATTTCAGCAAGCAAAAGCTTTTCTCTATCTGCAATAGTTTTCATTCTATAGGCCAAAAACACTATTTTTAGCCTTTAAGGGGCTGTAACCCTTATAAGGGGTCATCTGACAACTTTGACCCTATGAAGACTTTTGTAGAGCTAAATGAGTTGATCATTTAAGCAAGCAGCAGCTTTTCTCTATCTGCAATAGTTTTCATTCTATAGGCCAAAAACACTATTTTTCGCCTTTAAGGGGATGTAACCCCTATAAGGGGTCATCTGACAACTTTGACCCTATGGAGACTTTTGTAGAGCTAAATGAGCTGAACATTTAAGCAAGCAACAGCTTTTCTCTATCTGCAATAATTTTCACCCTACAGGCCAAAAACACTATTTTACGCCTTTAAGGGGCTGTAACCCCTTTAAGGGGTCATCTGACAACTTCGACCCTATGGACACTTTTGTAGAGCTAAATGAGCTGAACACTTAAGCAAGCAACAACTTTTCTCTATCTGTAATAGTTTTCATTTTAGAAGCCAAAAACATGAAAAAATGCTATTTTTTGCCTTTAAGGGGCCGTTACTCCTATAAGGGGTCATCTGACAACTTCAACTCAAAGGAAACTTTTGTAGAGCTTTTGATGCTGAAGCAGCAGCGTGGCATCAGATTTCATCTATCTCTTATATGATTTTGATTTATAAGCCAAAAACAGTAGTCTGACCCCCCCTGGTCTATTTTTAGTAACGGTAGCCATGTTTTTTGACGAATCAAAAATCGAAACACAAGTTAGGTGCAGGACACCCTAAATATCAATCATACCAAGTTTCATTGAATTCTGTTCAGTAGTTTCAGAGGAGAAGATTTTTGAAAAATTGTTAAAAGCTCACATGGACCTTCGGTCCAGGTGAGCTAAAAAAGATAGTTTCTAATTTACCAGTACTTTCTCAAGGCTGTTTGGCACCCATTTTCAATTTGCTAAACAATCAAAACTTTATACTAGCTCTAGACTTAACAATTGTCTAACAACTAGAGTAACAGCAGCTATCAGCACTTTAAATGTTACCAAAACAAACTGAGAGTTATTTCCCCTGTTCTCTTTGAAGATTTTCAAACAAAAGATAGGTGGTCTTAAGTCTTGTTTGTGTTTAATTAACAGAGAAAACATCCAGAATCTTCAAGTGTTTATATGAAACAGATCAACAATACATTGAAACTATATAAACTCTGACAACCATCTGGTTTTCGATTTCATAACACAATTTTAAGCCTTTTAGCGCTTATTTAAAACCCGTTTACAAAATTGTGCTGTATCAACTATTTTTGAGAAAGCTTTTCAAGCTACTAGTCTAAATGAAGAAACTACTGAATTGCTACAAATAAAAAACAATGACCAACGAACAATTTACAGCTGATAACTCAACTAAATGATTAGTTCCTTGATTTTGAACCTTTATAAAATGAATAATGAACATTTGTTATTACTGAGTGGTACAGTATAAAGTTGTTCAGTCCCAAAAGGGTTCGATTGCAATAATTTACAACATCAGACTTGTGAAGGTGCTTATGTCGTCAACATTTTTGTACAATAATTTACAGTATTAAGAATTTCAAGTACTACTAACCTAAGGTTCAACAAGTTGTATAAACATCATAGAACATGTACAAAGCACAAAATATTCATCTTTAAAATTTTTACCATTGAACAAATAGTACTAGTGTATAAAAGCCTTCTCAATAGCACTGCCGTTGGAACACTTCAACCACTGTCTCTAAAGAGTAGATACTCTTTTACTTTTTACATTTTTTGCAAGAAATATGAAAAAAAGGTCTTATTTCAGTTAGCTTTAATTTGAAATCATGTCGAGAATTCATTTGTGTTTCTTGCTCATTAGAAATTTTAATCTCAATTCTTTACTTTTACAATCAAGACATGATTTCAAAAGTGTAAAATTATCATTAAGGTTTTGTTCGAATATGGTTTGTCCAATATCTACCACTGACAGGTTTAACTTTTTAATTTCCATTTATTCTGATGAATTTGTAATGGTATTGTTATAAAATTCCATTTATTATTATTGCATAACAATTATATACCAAATTATCTCTTCAATTTCAGACTACAAAAGGAACATATTCTTTCGTTTTTAAGATAATAATAACATTATAATTATTTGAAAATTTGTAAATTATTGTTATCAAGATTAATAAAAAAAATTCTTACCATAATTTTGATTAAAAAACCTGACAATAAAATGATTGGTCATCAGTTTTCAAATCACATTCAAAACAATGTAAGAATCACAAATCATCTTCATTTTATATCTAATATAACACAGCCTTCAACTCTGAATCAAAATAAAAAGCATAGATACTTTATCTTTCAGCACATTCGAATTAAAAACAAGAAGGCATTTCTTTTTTTCACAAGTTCCAAAATTAGATTCAAATCTTCAAATTAGAATTGTTAGAGAGAACTAAAACGAACTTAATCATCTGAAAAAATAAGTGCAAGAAAAAGAAGATCTATCTTATCATCAAATCACTTGGTAGGCTTTAAACTAGGTACTAATTATTATGGAACTGGTGTTCAATAGGTGCAAAATGAATCAAAATGAAAAAATATATATATATATCAATATAATTTTGTCGATTTTGTTCAAAAAAAGAAAGATAAGACAGAATTATAATAACTCTTGATTTTGTCACAATTATCAGGTTTTATCAAATAATTGCATCACATTTCAATATTCTATCAAAACTTCATTGTCCTTCATCTATTCAGTGGCTTTTGAAGGAATCTGAGAGTGACATCGACTGCACTTCCCAATAACACATTTTTTATTGTTTAGGGTTAAAAAGATAAGATTTCTGCAGATCTCTCATACTTATCAATGCCAGAGTGATATAAAAAGATACTCTATAATAACAAAAACATGCTAATAGTAATCCATTATATTCCTATGGTGTCAATGTTCTGTATTCCATTTCACTCTCATATAATAGTTTGAATGAGTACATTTAGAAAATTTGCTTTTCAGCACAGTTCATTGTACGATGAACTGACCCATCTGAGTCCTTTCATGAATAACATTTCCAGTTCTCTACAGGCACAGATTCAGGTGAGGTCACACCCAGTGCCTGCCCCCTCAAAATTTAAAAAAAATTTGAATTGACTTTTCCATGACTATGCTATTATCTTGATTTTCAAAAGATTACCCCTAGATTTTTCTTATATTTTCAGTGCACCCCTCTAACATCAAATCCTGGATTGTCACCTGGTTTTTGCCTATTTCAATGTGTTTTTTTTATTTCCCTGAGTTGGATCCATAGGGGGTTTGGGCATTGGAACCCTCCTTCAAATTCTAGTAAGTTTACGGTTATTTCATAAAGGTTTTTACCAACAATTAGAGGCCTATATTCGCCTTGAACCAGCCTTTTGACTTTGTTTTTTGGCTCTGAGTGGACTCTCTATCCTTTCAAAAGTATATACCCGTAATGCATCATTTCAAAGGGACTAAATGGACTTGATGGACAATTATTTATGTTCTTTTAAAGATACCTCCTCTAGCCCCATTATTGGAGGGAAATAAAAAATATAATTCAAGTAATTACTATTTGTAAAATTAAATTACAACATTTCAATTTGTAACGTAAATTTCTGAAGACATGAAAGTCAATGAAACATCACATTTTTTCAGAAAATTATGCAATTTTCAAAAAGTGTTAAAGAAAGTTCACTCTTTTGTATCATTCATGTAATTGTTTGAGCACATTTTTTTTATTCTACCCATACTTGCCAGAATTAATGTGATTTTGTCATGAAGTTGCATGTTTTGTACTCATTTATCAGTTCAAACCTTAAAATGCCAGTTGCACTTTTCTATGTTAAATTTGGACACAAAATCCCACTTTAAAGATTGACAAACTACACCCTTTAAATCCAGACATAGAGCACACTGCACAAATCAAGCTTTCCTAGCATGTTACAATGCACATGCGATGGCATGAATATGAATTATGACATGAATTTGATAGAAAATAATAAATTTTGGATGAAATACAGATTCATTGCGTGATTAGCGATGAAATTAAAAATTTGAAGACATTAATCAAAAGAAGATAACACGCTGATCAATTTATCAAGAAGAGTGCAGAAGGAACTATATATCATGATAATAATGTAGAAAATTTCTATAGGAGTCTAACATCATCTTTATGATGTAAGGCAAGGATAAGAAAATATATTTCCACAGTCTTCACGCTATAAAATTTGGTCTACAGGCCTGACCAATTATTTTTGAAAAAATTTGTATAGACAACATTGGCTTATTGTTGTCTTTTCTACAGGCCCTCAAGCATTTTCACTAGCCATGGCCGATGGGTTGTGGCCAATTTTGAAGACTGTTTCCATTAAAGTAAAGGCATGGTGTCAGAACTAGCAGTGGACTGATGCAAAGCATCATGGTCAATGAAAGGTTCCATAAGAAAATACCAAAGCGACATTTGAATTGTGAAAAGAAGCAATGGGGCATAATATTTCAAAAGACAAAAGACAAAATCAGTCAACATAAGCAAAAGAACATAAAAGCTAAGATGATTCAAACCTATTTTGCACTCAAAACTTTACGTCAAGGGCCAAGACTTTTCCATGCCTATGCTATACTGTGAACAAACCACAAAGAATGCAAGTCGTAAACTGGATCCATTAGCTCCTGCAGTGACACAGCATTCAGGCAACCAGTTAAACCTGGTACCCAGAGTATGCACTGACAAAAGCAACAATAAAACAGTGCAATATGACTATGAACTTTCCAAAACTTGAGTTTTTTTTTATAAACTTTGATTAAGACTTGTGATTTATTTTATCATTTTGTACAGTTTATGGTTATTAACATGCATCAAAATGACATGGAATCCGAGTTCTTTATCATAAATTTGCATCTCTGTACTCTTATATCTACCAGTATTTAGTGTTTATAAGTGTGCACCCATTAAAACTACCAGTATTTAAGATTTTATGAACTTAAAAATTAAACTGCAATTAAGAAATTTTCCTTTCAGACTTTGTCAAGCAGAGTAAAACAGTGATTATTGTTGTAAATTTCATGCATAAACAAAATACCATAAAGTTTTGATAACTTTTTAAACATATTTTAATGGTTAATGATTGAGGTATAGTTTTCAAAGTTTCCCCCAAAAAGTATTATTTTGAATTCTGAATTTTATGGTTTGCATTAAAGTTGATAGAGAACCAAGATAAAATTATATGTACATGTACAGCTTTGTTCAATTCTTATTTATGTGGTTGACTTTTTCACCCACACAAAAATAATAAAACCACAGTATTTTAAATATGAATGAAATCAAAATCAAATGAATATCAATATGTATATTTTTTCTATTAGAAAATAATGAGATGTGGAATAAATGTATGCAACACGACTCACATTACAAGTGGTAATTTAGAAAAAGCAGACAATTAAAATTTATTCTAAGCAATTAATCTTTAAACATTTTAATACATGCAATATTCAACATTAAATATACAACAGTCATTGATGCTGAGTATGATTTAAAGTACCACAATTTTTTTAGACTTAAAGCTCATTTTTCCATATAAAAGTACAACTTCATAGCTTGCACCACCATTTTCATTGTCCACCTTTTGATCAGACCAAAGACAACTAGTCAATATAACAAACAATAATAATCCATGCAACCTTTTAAGACTTGGGTTAGAAGTTGACGTCTGGGTCAAACCTCCCTATTATCTCCCTTGTTGTACCAGGACAGGGGCTAAAAATCCATAGAGTACTACTGCCTCACTTAGAAATTGATTTCTGTCTAATAACTTCAGGTTTAAATAAAACTAACTTATCACTTAAAAGTGACACATTTGTCTAGGAATGATCTCTGAGGGATTATTTAAACTTCAAAATTTGTACAAGTAAAGACTTCAAGTTATTATGGGCCCATTATTGAGGAACATATATTATTACATGGAAATGGACTAATGTACTTTTTGCAAATGTATCACTTGTCTGCACTGAAAGCAATTATTTACAGAAGCATGCAATAGTTCCATTAACACATCTTATAAGTGTAAAGAGTCCAAATGGATGTTTTTTCAAAAACAAGATAAATGTTTACCTTTAAAGAAAAGTACAGTTACTTTAGTTTCATTATTTATTCGTGAGGCCCATATCAATTTTCATGGTTTTCAGGGCTGGCCTTGAGCAACGAAATTTGATACACCACGAAAAGGAAATTTAACATTGATCTGTACCCTGCAAACTTCAGAACCACCACAAAGTGATCACCATGAAAATTGGTACCCACGAAAATAAATGACTCCACAGCATTATACTGATGTCAAAATATGAAATACTTTTTTGCAGTTATTCATGATAAAGAGTATTTGCAGTTTGTATAATAAAAACAAACAGTGTCTTCTTGCCGTTTTGTATGATCTCCAACAAATTTCTGTATTAGGATAATATATTAGAAGTCTGAATGAACGTAAAGATTAATAAAAAAAATCTACATAAACTTATACGCAATCTAAAACTTAATATATCTTCAATTCAACATTATAAATTTGTTATTATATTGAAAATATTTAAAACACCAAGTAAAATCCAACAATATTTTTGACACAATGAATTTATCTTTAACAAGCAATGTTCCTTAAACTGAAAGGCATTTGTTCATTATAAACACAGAAATTGTAAGCTTAAGAATTAAAATAGTTAACAAATGATAATCCTTTAAGCTTTAATAAGAGCGTGATAATCTCTTATAATAATCCCACTGAGTTATCAAATTCTAATGGATCCAAAATAAAGTAAAGCTGATTGGGATTTAGTATCTTTAGGTGAAAATTGACCTTAAAAAAGCTCCTCTCCCCTTTTTTAAGAGTCCCTTCTGACATAAGGGTAAAACATGTTAAGACACATTTTAATCTTTATTATATACAAATTCTATGTTCTCTTAATCTATGTTTTCTGCTATACACAAAACAAAAAATGTAGGCATATAGGAACTTTTAAATACATAAAGCAGTTGCTGAGATATCAATTTCATACAAGAAACAATGAGAGTATAGGCATGATGCTTTTAGTGCCTTGCATCATTATATATGTTGATTCCTGTGTTTGTACATGTCTTTATTCATAACCCGTTGTATACTTGTATCAAGTTTCGTAATGTGATGTCATACTTCCTCACTTAAAACTAACAGTAAACCTTATTTGGGACATTATGGAAGAACAGCATCAAAACTAGACACTAAATGTATCTCGACTGTTACAAATACATGAATGTATACCTCGACTGTTACAATGTCATGGCTGGGAAAAAAGATTTACATATACATAAATGGATTTGTATTTTGTGATTTGAATAAAACCAATTCTGAAACCTTGCATGCCATAAAAGATTCAAGGAAGCACCTCTTGACTTTAAACTGACCTAAACCCAGAACAAGGGCATTGGTACTATGGATTAAAGACCAATATCCTTCTTGACTGAAAACTAGTCTTAATAATGAAATATCAATATTAAAAAACATTCCTTAGAAAAAAGAAGTCCTGAAATACTATTCTGTAGGTTGTCATTTGGACAACACAAAAATATTTATCTGAAAAGAAAATAATTATTGTATCTTTTTCCATAAGTACCACTTATAAAGGAATGGACTTAAAAAATGCCAAGTCATAGCAATTAGATTTATATAAGGAGGTCTTTAACTTCTTGATTCATAAGATACATGTATTATGTCATTGCTCTTTGATTGAATATAATATCATTTTACAAGTACATGTGTATTCGTAGAAATACCTATGATAAAGTTACATCAGTCAGCATGTCACAATACATGTACTCTTTATTTTTATTCTTTTTTATTGGTATGACATGTATCCATTTCATAATTTCAGGAAAAAGGACTGGTCTATTTTGATGGTCAAGAAATTACAGGATCTTTCATATTTGATCATAGTTTATTGAGGAAATCTGGTGTCCAACAAACATTGAAATATACTTCTAGCAGATTTTTTTTTCAGTTCACACACCAATACTAAATGAAGTATTAAGTTTAAAGACAGACAGACATACAGACATCTGTCAATGAAACATTTAACATGTTTAAGCAATAATTCATTTTACCTCTACTTAACCCTAAACAACAAATTAGACCACAAGCATTAATTACATCAATTTAGAAGTTTAAAGACATAACATTTTTAATCCACAATTTATCTATCATGGAACTCAAACATTTACCAATGATAAAATTTGATAGGATGTTTGTTCTAATACTGTTTAAGTTGGCAAACTCTACCCAATGACCACAGCTAATCTCTTCTTTAAACAATTGATTGTTTGAACTTGATGCTATTTCAAACCTTTCAAGTCATTTATGGTACTTGATTAAAATTTGAAGCATGAGACAATAAAATCAAACTGATATTTACAACAGCAGGACTGGACAGGCGGGGGTCCTCAATCCTTGCTCCCAGACTCTCTCAAATCTCACGCCCATCCCTGTTGACCCCTGCTTTCCCTGATTTACTTAACCCCCTGTTTTCAATGCTACTTTGTAATTGTTATTCATGCTATATACAGGACCCTATGATTGGAAATAAAGAATTATCTTATCTTATCTTATTTCCAGTTCCCCTCCCCCTCCTTTCCCACTTTTCACTCCCTCTATCAACCCTCACATATAGAAATCTACAATATAAACTGTTGACTTTTGTTACTATAAGGCAAAGAACTGGACAATAATCTAAAAGTGCTGATGACCTTTGTTCTAGTATTTTGGTCTTCATCTATACTGTGATTTTGTTTCACATCCAATGTTTTTTGTAACTATGTTCCTATAAGATTGTATAAGCTATTACCCTACTTTCGAGACATACACTGAATTCTTGTGGCACATTCATAATCTCTGAGAAATTATTCCAATTAATTAAGCATGTGCAAACATAAGTTTCAAGTTCTGTCCAAAAGTTTGGTTAAAAGTTTTTGTCATTCATTAGCATAAAAAAGAATATGTAGACATTAATTATCAGAAGTCTAAATTCATTGTGATGACTTTTTGTGATTCAATTCTTAGCATGGATAAATAGAAATTTAGTGGTGTCTAAATGTGTTAGGATAAGTTTTTATAATTCATTAGTATATGCCAACATAGTATTTGGCACTGCTTTAGAGCGTTTTACAATTTATTTTCTTTTTTCTTAGGTGGCTGATATTCCTAAAGACATGTGCCAAACAGTTTTGTTTGTTTCCATTTGCCATTTCGAGTATTTATTTATTGAAATTAAATATTTGTACGAGTTTTCTTTTGTTTGGTGTAAATATTGAATCTTTAAAGATGGAACAAATCCAAGCTAGCATATGATACAACAGTGATTTCACAACTTTTGGTCTTTACTAACTCTGACATTTAAAAATAGTAAATGAAAAGTAATGAAAATGTACTAAATTTTGAATTAGATTTAGAGGACTTTAAGCCTGTAAGGATTTCAAAAAACCCAATTATGTTGGTATTTATCATTTATTGTGGCTAAATCAAATATCCAAACTATCATTTACTTAAAAATTCAAAATAATTACCATCAAAACCCCAAAAAACATTTAAAAAATCTAAAAATCAGTAACTCTATCTAAATTCATTGACAATTAACTATACAAGATATATTTACTTCTTTTGTCCTTAATATTTGCATTTCATAAAATATATCTATAGTTTACGTTTTATAAAATTTCTTAAATGGGCCAATTTAGGGTAATTATGTGGATCGGATATTATATCAATACTCCAGGCCTTACTACCATGAATTGTAAACTTTGGGCTCGATATGATATGTCAAAGGTTCTTTAACTTTAGTCTCAACTTTGGAAATTATACATCAATTATGACACTTCAGCATGCAACACTCAGATCACGCCTTAATTAATTTGTTTTGCCTACTCATAATGAATGAAGAATGGGACAATAAAATCAAGACCAATTTGCCAATATCTGAACCTTTGTGGCACTGAACAAAACTTGTATTGAATGAACCATTACATTTCTTTACTCTTAAAAGGAGAAAACTGTACATCTCCAGAATATGATTTTTTAGTTAAAAATCAAACAATTACACTACTTTAGTTCTAAAAAGAAATATTCTTTAACATAAGAGATTTAACTCAAGAGAGACAGTTCTGCATTTAATGGAACTCCAGCAAATCTAAAATTTTACAAACTATGAAATCAGGTGTTAAAGAACTACATTCAATTCTGTACAATTGTCAGCAGAAAGTTTTGGTTCATTTCTTGCTATTGTTTAACCCATTCCTCAGACATCATTACATATACCCTTATTGAAGATTTTTATAGCCTTACTCTATAATATTGCATCATTATACATTAACACAGTACTTAAACTTTATAATAGATCAACCATAAAAGTCATAACTATATAACCAAACCATTAGAAATCGAACATAAATTATTACTTAGAGCTAAATTTAAATATTTCAAATATCTTTTTGTTTTAAAAAAAGAAATAACTTTGTTTGTAGAAATGCTTATTCATATCCTTCAGTCAGACATTTCTTAAGCATTATAAACATCGATAATTCAATCATACTTTCGGTAGTACCATCATTGGTTTGTTTTCACTACAATTTGTTGTGTTACACTTTCGTAGTGCTTAAGACTAACCACTGGGTTTCAACAACCCAAAAGCTGTCATAGGATGTCACACTGCAAATTATCAGGATAGAAAAAGAGAAGACCCCTTCAATTTAAGAGAAAAACTAGAATTTAGTCTTAAAGGAATAACATTTGACAAAACCAGACCTGTCAAGTGACACACACTTCTAGTCAGCAATTGGCAGCAATTTTTTTTATTTTTAATCTTTCAATTTTTGGGCAAATCTCATGGGAGCACTCATCAAAACTTGACAGCCCTGAAAAACTGGGAAAAAAAACCATTTCAATATACCCCCTACATGGAATTTATATGGATACAGAAGAAAATTCCACAACTGGCTAATAAAATGCGGAGCTAAACCAAACAACAACAACCAATAATCCTAGAGACACGAATAAAATGTAACCTTTATACCATAATACGAGATTTATAGTCCTATGTGCATTCTTTCTGGCTATATATGATGATAAATGATTTAACATTAATAGTTTTAAAATTTTAAAATCTATTGTGTAGAAATGTAACATTGAATGTGACTTTACAAATAGAGAACTAAGGGATGTACTATTGATGTTGCATTCCATTTTCAACGTTCAAATCTATCAATTGTAAATTATGGATTAGATTCTAGTTTAAAAGTACATCCAAGGGTTAAAGTTAAAATTTAACAAATGTGGTTCAATTAACATGACGACAGTCCGAAAACAGCTGGAAGACCAGAACATTTTGCTACATGGGATCACATTGATTGACTCAAGAGGGGCCTAGCCCTTGTTTTACTAAAGGTCGTAAGTCCTAGGTCTGGTCATATTACTCTTGAATGTTCTATATAACTTACGACTTATCGTAGGTCGAAAGTTCTTTAGTAAAATGGGGCACTCACTGGAGCTCATTATGCCTCAGTGTTATTCTTACATTTATGCCAAAAAATGTCAAATTCATAAATGTACGGATTTCCTGTAACTGGAAGTAGGTGAGCAACAGACCTGAAATCAGATCCTACTTTACGGAACCCCACCCTGATGCTGTATACCAAATATCAAGTGGCTGCAATTAGTAGTTGCTGAGTAGTTTTCCCCGCCTGCCCAACATTCACTATTTTATAACCCTGAATTTTTCACTCTGTGAAATCTGGCCAAAAACTGTCACAATGGGAGTCTCAAGAGACCAAGAGACCTTGTTGCACCTTATTTATGTCAATCTCATACTTAAAACATTTGATAAAAGGAAGGATTTGTAATAGATCTATGCAAAGTCTTCTTACATCATTTGATTATTGAATTTGCTTAATTTAGACTAAGAATCTTAGCATGCTATATAAAAATTAATCAGTTAATTAAATCAATCATAAAAGTTAAGTGCCAATATGAGTAGGACAAGATTGTGAATTTTTCATTAATATAAGTTGTGTGTGTGTGTGTGTCCGTTGGTGTTTAACACCCTTTATCAACGCACCTGGGCAGTCAGTGATTAAGGGTTGAGGAAACCGGAGTATCCGGAGGAAATCACTGACCTTGGGCAGGTAACTACATACAGTTGGGGAAGTCCCTTTTTTGTTAAAATGATACTCAATATCTTAAAACTAAATTTTTCATATAATGTTTTGAGGCTCTGAAAGCTAAATTATCAAAAAAGTGTTTGTGAACTTCTATCCATTTACTCAGCTCCAATGTTTTGACAGAGGTTGATTATAAAGAGTCAATATACCTTACAGCAGTAGTTTTCAGACAGTATATTTACCTTACACTTAGACTATTCAATTTTCGAGTTTGAAAAAAAATCTATGAAGAAAAAAAAACATTATTTATAAACTTACGTGGCCTCATGGGAGGTAGATTTGGTAGAGGTGTGTATGCCCTCCTTGGGAGCTCGAGCTGTGGCTCCTCATCATCAAATGGAGGCATACCCTCGCTCCGAGCTCTGGCTAGAATAGAATGCGATCCCTTTCTAGCCCTTAGTGAACCAGTCCGTCTTAAATCTTCCATTTTCGTGTTTCTGCTCCACATTTTCTTAGCGAATTTTTGTATCTCCATTTTCATTGACACACTTTTACTTTCTAATTTTTCACTTATCATTTAATATAGTGTGGTTCACTAACATAATTGAAATCTTTCCTAACAATGACAATAATTTTATCCTTATTTTCTACCAACAAAAGCCCACAAACTACTTTAACAAAGATCCAGACTTGAGTTTCAATACTTTTTTTCCTTTCTGTAACAAGAATCAAACTGCTTTAGAAAAGTTTTGTGACCAGTTAAATGGGGTGTCACTTTCTAACCCATGGCGTTAACACCACACCGAAACCATTTTAGAAAAATTCGTCAAAATCCATAAAACTTTCACAGCAAGTTTATCTCCATGAAGAATCAGTGAAATAATTGTCACACATTAGGAAAAATTGACAAAAACAGCTTATTTACTTTTAAATCCTCACACTCCAAAACAACTTCTTGCTTGAAATTACATCCATAATGCCCAAATTATAAAAATCCAATTGAAAATGCTAATCACATTCAAAGCCCCAACATATAAAGTTTGATATGAATCGTCAATACACAATCACCTATTCATACCTTCTATAGGTAAAAAGATATTGAAAACTCTTTAACGCTCGTCCATATCCAATCTTTTATTGATAACGGTAAATATCTATATTCAGCCTAATTTCTCAGGTATGTCTTTACCCAAAATATGTACATAAATGATTTCCAGCAGGTAGAGCAAACAAATTCTGTTTTGAACCTAAACAATATTTAAAATTCTACCTGTATTCACCCTATAATCATATATAGATATAGGTAAAGGATTAAGCCTCTGATCGACACTCCATTACTGAATACTTTTCATTTTCTGGAATCTATTAACACCAATCATTAGGAATTGTTATAGGCTAAACTATTAATTAATTAATGCCTAACCTAAAAGGGAAATCCCACCTGACAACTGACCACCATTCTTCACCTGCTTTTGGAATTCAATTATCAATTGACATTTTGACATAATTGAATTTTGAAGATTAATTTATTTATACTTCAATCTAAAATTTATTCATAATGCACTGTTATGAATACAAAGTGTCAAATCAAAATGATGTTTATTTAGGTAAATTCTTAAGCATGAATAAAAGTCTTATTTTTTCCTTTTATTACATAGATGAAAATTTCAGTAAGTATAATACATTTATTTCATAATCCTTTTATAAACTTTGAAAAAAAAACTTCATTATTTTCTTTCTATTAACTTTCCCTTCAATGTATTTGTTAATATTCATACAGATATATAAATAAACAATTAATTTATGGCCAAAGTCATTGTAAAATCACAATAAATGTCAATTACTGGATATTTTTCTTATAAATTTTGACGTATATCAATCAGAATATAAGCATAAGCATTTTTTTCTAATTTGAGTGTACACAATTCTCCATTTACAACCAAATTCCTTGCGAAATATTATTAAAATTATAGTACATAATTAGCTCAAAGTTTAGGTTATCTTGTTAAAAAAGAAGGACAACTCAGAACATTAAGGTTGAAACACTCTCAATACAAAAAGTTTCTATAGGGAAGCAAAATACATTTACCCAAAGACAAAGGTGTGCCAAAAGTGCCCGTTTTGGGGTTTAACACCGAAGATGTGCCATATAGGGCGGTCAGCTTTAATGATGGAGGAAACCAGAGTACCCAGAGGAAACCGGGGGCGGATCCAGGATTTTTTATTAGAGGGGGCGTGAACCTTTATTACAGCGAGCGGAGTGAGACGCGAAAATTTTAAAGTGTTTTTTACGTGGATTTTAGGCATAAAATAATTATTTTTGCCTATGTAGGAAGGCCGCACACCTCTCATGCCCCCTATGAATCGGCGCCTGGAAACCACCAAGTTAGGGCAGGTTATGATCACATACAGGTGGGGAAGTCCCTTTTTTGTTAATTACAAACGAGACTGAGAGGTCTAGTGAAGACAAAGGAGGAAAGGCTGAGATTTGCAGACATTCTTAAGGAATGTTGTCCTTTACTGCATGGTCAATGTCTAAAGAATTACAGGTCTGAATCAATTTTCTTTGAAGATTACCTTCAGAGTTACTAGATAAGCAATGCTCATGTGACTTGATATACTTTTATAGTCTATATCCATATTTAAAAATGTGTCTAAAAAAACGTTCAAAGTTTCATTTTGATCACAAATTTTAGTAGACATTGTTGAAGAAATCTCAAAAAGATGGCATCACAGTATTATACAAGGGGTTGCACTAAGTTGAGCTACGCACACCCCCACTCAACCATTCAAAAAACAGTAAGTAGATGACCAACTGACCTGGAAAGGGGCGACACGGTACAAAACATCATGCTTAAGCTGTATACCAAATTAAAAATTAATCCCTTCAATAGAAGCTGAGAAATCTGTTATGAAAATATTTCCAAGTTTGACCCTTAAAATACTCTAAGTGGGCTCGGAAAACAGGAAGTAGATCATCGACTGACCTGGAAAGTGAATAAAATGTACATCATGCTTAAGCTGTCTACTAAATTTGAAATCAATCCCTTTAGTAGAAGCGGAGATATTGTACCGGATGGACAGACGGACGGACAAGGTAATTGCAAAATAGCCCCTCACTAATACGAGTGGGGATATAATGACATGTAAATCCCACTACCATGGAAACATGAGACCATCAACCTATTGACCTTATAATCCAAATTCTCAGGTATAAATATCATTTTTCTGGATCAAATTTGATTTCAATAGCAGGTGAAAGCCATTGATGTCCCAGACCATTGTCCTAGGGGCCTCAATATTGTTGATGTTTATCACAAAACAGAATACTCAGAAAATATCTGTTAATGGGCCGAAATAGATTTTTAACATCAATGACAATGATTAATGTAATAAAAGTTTTACAATGATATAAATATCTCTTATTGTGGAAGGAATTGTCAAGGGGGAGACAAGCCTATGTTTAATTTAGTCACCTTATTTCAATATTGAGTTCTAAATGTACAGTCAAAACAAAACAGAAATGGGTTTGTCATTTCATGACTTTAGGTTTTGGTCCATTAGTGTGAAAATTATTAAGAGCAATGAGCACATTAGAGATGTGAAAACATTACTTGTAGGTCAAATACACCATATATCATCCCAATATTGGGTCAGTTATTGAATTGGCCGACAAACATGATTACCAGTAAGAATTTTCCTTTAATGGGACGATTCTCTGGGGCAAAGTAAATAGAATCAGAACTACTATACAGTAAGCGATAGAAACTCTTTGATTGTGATATATTAATATTTCATATAGGAAATCATAAAGTGGAGACAATCCCAAGGAATCTATTAGGAATCCATTTGTCCAAAGTTATGTTAGATCGTCAATACCAAAGAATATAGACATGCTATTTTTTGTTTTGTTTTAGGCATTGCAATTTCAAATCTTTGAAGTTATCTCAATGTTAAATCATAAATGTCTAGAGCAAATATTTATTGCTTATAAGACATTAAAACTTCAAATTAGACATATATCCCTGGTTTTTCCATTATTTTTTAGTTCTTGTCCTGCCCCTTCATGATCTATTTATCAGTTGATGCACATCTACAAGAGACGACATATAATGCCCCTTTTTTTCCCAATTTTAGTTCTTTATCAGCAGCTCCATCCCCAAATTCTTGACCGTCAAAATAATGGCAATATCTTATAGGTATAGTTACTCCTTATAGTTTTTGGAGTTTTGGAGTTTTAACCCTCATAAAAAATGAGGACAGACAATGAAAAATGAAATATTAAAGTTTGTTTTTGTCTGCAAAAATGATGTCTCCCCTTTCCCCTAAAATTTTCAATTTCAAAAGGTCCATAACTCCCACAAAAATTTGGGGATCAAAATAACCTGTCAATATGCACAAAAACATATGGTGTCCTTCCTATATACATGTACCAAGTTTCGTTGAATTTGGTTCAGTAGTTTCAGAAAAGTTGCGCTGACAAACTTTGTGACGGATGGATGGATAGACATACAGGACAAAAACAACACATCTCCCAAAAAGTGGGGAGAGACATAACTAAAGGTCTTCGCATCCTTAATGTGGGACCCTAGTTAACTATGTCTTACTTAGCTTGGATTGTAAAAATAAGATTCTGATTAAATAGCCTAGTTTATGGATATGACCTAATCAAACCTTCTTAAAAATTCATTTAAAATTCATACAGATTTTTTACAACTCAGGAATCAAATTAACTTTTGATGAAAAATTCTTAAACCATCTTTGAAATTGAACTAAGTAGATCAAATTAAACCTATTGATATCTGTAATTAATACATTTTTCATATTGTTAATGTAAATTCTAAATTTAATTTTTGATCGTCTTCCCTGATCTAAATGTCAGAAAAAATCTTCTTACATGAAAGGGAAGGCAAGATAATTACATCTATGATAAAATAAATAGGTTTATGTACACATATTCTATTCAAAATAGTTTATTAAATATTCATCAATGATTTTTTCCTCACCTTGATCATAAAAGGGGAGCCAACTCAATCCTAATGTATGTTTTCCTTTTAATCATTTGAATATATATAATTCCCTGCGGATTTTAAAGAAACAATTACTTTTATTATTTTGTTGAAGATCATGATTCAAGTGCTCATGTTTTAGTTTCTTCTACCTTGCTATATTGTTCATTTGTAGAAAAGCAAGTGAATAGTCAATTTCACTTTCAAGCCAATACCTTTTTTCTATACATGTAACAAGGCAAAATTATGACAAGTGAATAGTTAAAGCGTAAATACCAAAACTAAAGTGACAAAAAAAAACTAAGCTATGATATAAATATACAACATGTACTACAAAAATGGTTCTTGCATTTGCTCAAACTTCAATAGTTCAAAATATATTGATTTATAGCATTTTTAAGTCAAATAAATGGAGATCTTTCATTTCTTTTTTGTAAAATTCAAGCATTGGTTCTTCAATGGCCATATCAAAGGACTCTTGTTAGTCCTGTCCAAATCTAACATTTTATTTGCAAATGTAAAATCTTTTGGATGGTCTTACACCATATTTAAATAAAATTTTCCTGGGTATCAAACTTTACAACTCGATCTTCTCTGAGCCTAAAATGCTTTCCTGACTTAAACTTCTAACTTTGTATGACTTTGACCTTGACTTTGGTACCTACTTTGATCTGAGGTTCTCACAATATAACTTGATCGTCTCTAGGCCTTCCTTTCTCGACTCAAATGTCTAACTAAGTGTTTATTTTACCTTCAATTTGGTACTTACTTTGCTCAGAGGTTCCCACATTACGGCTGGATCGTCTCTGGGCCTTCCTTTCTCGACTCAAACTTCTGACTCTGTGTTTCTTTGACCTTGACTTTGGTCTAGCAGTCTCGCTTCCACACGAACCAGAGTATTCTACAACAGAAAGGGAAAAAAATTCTTAGCGGTCAACTCATCTTAGAAAAAGGAATTACAACTGCAGACTGCAAAGATTCAGTGTAATTTTATATAAGTTGTATACCACGTAAATGACTTTTTAATAGATTATGACTTGAGTCTTTAATATATATCTTTATATCAACAAGAACAGATTGTCTAATAGTCCATTGCCCAGCACAAAAAATTCTTCATTAGCTTGTTTAACAGGAAGTAGATGAGCAACAAACCTCCAAATGCAACCCCTACCTAAAGCTGCTTATCAAATATCAAAAGCATACAAATAATAGTAGGGCCAACCTTTTTTTATTATCTGTTTTACGGGAATTTTCTCAAAAAAATAGAGTCGAGGGGGTTAAAAAAAAAAAAAAAATAAAAGTATTTTTTTCTTCCAGTCGATGAAAAAAATAAAAATAAAACTAGATTTAGTTGAGATTTTTTTTTTTTTTTAAGTAGTATGAAAGCGTTAAATATTATTCATTTGACATGCATCTATTTCCAACAAAAAAGATATTAAAAATGCATGTACATGTATTTCGTAAAGTTTTTGAGTTTTTATAGTGTTCATATAAAAAAATGTGGACAGACAGACAGACAGACGGATGCCAGACTAGGTGAAACCTATAGGGTGCCACATTTTAAAAAATGAAAATTTTCTACAATTGATCATAATGTTGAAAATTTAACTACAATTGATCATAATGTTGAAAATTTAACTAAGTCGCAAAACAGGAAGTAGATAACGTAGGAGCACAAAATTGCTTTACACAGTATAGTACTATGGTATGAAGACTTGTGTAAAGTTTCAAGCCTGTGCTGTTTGTAGTTCCTGAGAAAAATGTGACGAGAATTTTTGCATATAACTACTATGTGGAATATTTCTTACAGTCTTCGGTAAACAGGAAGTAGATAACATAGGAGCATAAAATCGCTTTACACGGTATAGTACTATGGTTTGAAGACTTGTGTAAAGTTTCAAGCCTCTGATGATTGTAGTACCCGAGAAAAAAGTGTGACAAAAATTGTTGCATATAATTACTATGGGTAGTAACAAATGCCTGTGTTGTGGGCCCTGACCCAGTGGTAGAGTTGAATGAATCGTGGAGGCTAGTGTAGTCTATAGATAATGGTAAATCTCGGATCTCCTCTCTTTTCTTTTCTTTTTTTTTTGTTTTTTTTGTGTGAAACTTGTTTAATATATTTTAAACAAGAGGCTCCCAGGAGCCTGAATCGCTCACCTGGTCTTGATGTTGACCCTATACTTTTGTAGAGCTAAATGAGCTGAACATTTAAGCAAGCAACAGCTTTTCTCTACCTGCAATAGTTTTCATTCTATAGGCCAAAAACACCATTTTTCACTTATAAGGGGCCATAACCCCTATAAGGAGTCATCTGACAACTTCAACCCTATGGAGACTTTTGTAGAGCTAAATGAGCTGAACATTTAAGCAAGCAACAGCTAATCTCTATGTGCAACAGTTTTCATTCTGTAGGCCAAAAACATGAAAAAACGCTATTTTTCAGGGGCCATAACCCCTATAAGGGGTTATCTGACAACTTCGACCCTATGGAGACTTTCATAGAGCTAAATGAGCTGAACATTTAAGCAAGCAACAGCTAATCTTCTATCTGCAATAGTTTTCATTCTGTAGGCCAAAAACATGAAAAATCTTTATTTTTCAGGGGCCGTAACCCCTATAAGGGGTCATCTGACAACTTCGACCCTATGGAGAATTTTGTAGAGCTAAATGAGCTGAACATTTAAGCAAGCAACAGCTAATCTCTATGTGCAACAGTTTTCATTCTGTAGGCCAAAAACATGAACAAACGCTATTTTTCAGGGGCCATAACACCTATAAGGGGTTATTTGACAACTTCGACCCTATGGAGACTTTCGTAGAGCTAAATGAGCTGAACATTTAAGCAAGCAACAGCTAATCTTCTATCTGCAATAGTTTTCATTCTGTAGGCCAAAAAACATGAAAAATCTTTATTTTTCAGGGGCCGTAACCCCTATAAGGGGTCATCTGACAACTTCGACCCTATGGAGAATTTTGTAGAGCTAAATGAGCTGAACATTTAAGCAAGCAACAGCTAATCTCTATCTGCAATAGTTTTCATTTTGTAGGACAAAAACATGAAAAACCGCTATTTTTCAGGGGCCGTAATCCATATAAGGGGTCATCTGACAACTTCAACCCTATGGAGACTTTTGTAGAGCTAAATGAGCTAAACATTTAAGCAAGCAACAGCTAATCTCTATCTGCAATAGTTTTCATTCTGTAGGCCAAAAACATGAAAAATGGCTATTTTTCACCTTTAAGGGGCCGTAACCCCTTTAAGGGGTCATCTGACAACTTCGACCCTATGGAGACTTTTGTAGAGTTAAATGAGCTGAACATTTAAGCAAGCAACAGCTAATCTCTTTCTGCAATAGTTTTCATTCTGTAGGCCAAAAACATGAAAAAATGCTATTTTTCACCTTCAAGGGGCCGTAACCCCTATAAGGGGTCATCTGACAACTTTGACCAAATGGAGACTTTTGTAGAGCTTTTGATTCTGAATCAGTAGCGTGGCCTCAGATTTCCTCTATCTCTTATACTTTTTGATTTATAAGCCAAAAACAGTAGTCTGACCCCCCTAGTCTATTTTTAGTAACGGCGGCCATGTTTTTTAACGGATCAAAAATCAAAACACAAGTTTGGTGCAGGACACCCTAAGGATCATTCATACCAAGTTTCATTAAATTCTGTTTGGTAGTTTCAGAGGAGAAGAACAGACGACGACGACGACGACAGACGACGACAGACGACGACGACGACGACGACAGACGCCAAGTGATGGTAATAGCTCACATGGACCTTCGGTCCAGGTGAGCTAAAAAGTGTTTTGTTTGGAGTTAAACAATATATAAAACAAGCAACAAACCCAAAAGATTTTAAAACTTCAAACAAAATATAGGGATCAACTTCTATCCCATCGTTAGGGTCTGTTTTCGACTGCCCTTTAGCAAGACAGGTAACTCTCGTAATGGCTCCAGGAACTTCCAACAGTTCCTCCACGGCATCGTTTATTGAGAGGGTTAAGTTGAATTTTCTTATTGACGATTTCCTGTTTATAATTATTTGGAAATAATCGGCCGCCTCCACATTGTTATTGTGGTCGGCCATGCTACATTGCCTTCATGTGTAACTTCTCGGTTTCTTTCATTAGAAACTACACTAAAGCCGATTTTAAGAGAGTTTCCGATAGCGCGTTGAAAGTAAAGCTGGTGCGTATTGGACATTCGACTTCACAATTGTCCAATCAAAATTCCCGATTCTTTACGCAGATAATTTTATTTTTAGCACAGGGGTTTTCCATAGAAAAAGGATGAGTCGGCGGAAAGGATAAAAATAAAACAATTCACAATCACTTTTATTTTTATTTCATTTTTGAGGAAAATCGGGTCGGCGCTCCCGTAAAACAGATAATAAAAAAAGGTTGGCCTAGGTAGAAATCTGTTACAAAATTTTTACCAATTTTTGACCCTAAAAAAATTCAAAGTTGGCTCATTAAACAGAAAGAAGATTAGCGACAGACCTAAAAACAAATCTCACCATATGAGACCCCTACCTCAGGGGCTGCATACAGGTTAATCCAGAAAAGCGCTTCACACGCAGTGAAATTTTGCTGTTTATCATTTATCAAAATCATTTCAATATGTGGATCGTGTCTTTCTGGCACATATTCCATATTCTTTCGTTTTAATAAAAATATCTAGTAACTGAGAAATCTGTTGTGAAGAATGTGTGATGAATGGGCGACACAGGAATGCACAACATCACTACGTATGTCCCCGCTCTGTGTTGCGATAGGGGGCAAAAATGTGCAAATTTACATACCAGGTACCACTAATCATGCTATAGATTGTTTTATGGTTATAGTTTAAAATACAGTTGAAGTAACAGATATGAACTTAGAGGCCATAATGAAATAATTTCGAGATTATCATCCAAATCTTGAAAAAATGTGACAGGCCAGCAAATTTTATTTTATTATTTTCTATCCATTTGATGAAACATACTAACATTTTAAAGAAAATTGGACAAAAATGAACCGTTTTTACCAAAAAATCAAAATAAAATTTTTGAGGCAACTGAAAAAATCAGGGAAGAAGGTTATGAGAATCTAGGATTTGTTTTCATTGGCATAATAGAAAGACGAACAAATGAAAAAAATAAAGCGTCAAACGGTAATCAGAGTTTAACTCTAAAAATATGATTGGAAAGGTCTACAATGTATCAGATGGATTAGCAGACAGACAGACAGACAAGCAGATACATGAAATCAGCATATTGTTAGAAGTAATAAAATTACAAGGAATTTTAAGTCAGTTGCATTAGGGAAGAAAGATATAAAACTTTATATGGCCTAAAGATACAGCAATATTTCATAAACAAGAGGCTCCCAAGAGCCTGAATCGCTCACCTGATTTACACAGATACATATATTTGTAGATATTATTGTGCTTAACCATATGCGATTTAAATTTCTGAAATATCTTGGTTAGTTTTCAAGATATTCGGCTTAATAAGTGCAAATTTGGCGAGAATTGGGAAAAAGAACAATAACTCCCACATCAGCAGTCAGATCTTTTTTGAAATTTCAGGACAGGTAAATCTTAACATGCTGATCACTTTTGATTCTTACACAATATTGATATCTGAAACCATTTTTTTTAAATTCTGACAATAGAGTTGTAGCAGATGAGCTATTAAACAATGGAAAATGGTAAATTTTGATGCTTTACGGGCCATAATTCCTTCCACAGCTTTGACCTAATTACATCAAAATGAAGATCTTGACGTGTTTAATCATATGCAATTTGAATTTTTAAAATATCTTGTATAGTTTTCAAGATATAGGGCTAAATAAGTGCAAAATTTTCAAAAAATCCAGAAAAAAGGGCAATAACTCCTATGTCGATTGTTGGATCTTCTTAAAAATTTCAGAGCAAGTAGATCTTGAGATGCTGATCACTTTTGTCTCCCATCAGAATTTTGATATCTGTAACTATTTTTGAGTAATTAGCAAAAAACTGCAATTTTCTCCTATGTTCTATTTATAGCCATTGCAGCCATGTTTTTTGACAAATCGAAATCGGAACGATAGAATTGTAGCAATTATGCTATAAAGCAACTGTGCCAAGTTTGGTTGAAGTTGGATGCATGGTGTCAGACAAGTTCATCTTTGAAATTCAGGGGAAAAGTAATGAAAAATGGTAAATTTTGACACTTTAAGGGCCATAACTCCTAAAAGAAATGGTTCTACAGCTTTGACCTAATTACATGAAATGTAGATTTTGACGTGCTTAATCATATGCAAATTGAATTTTTAAATTATCTTGTATAGTTTTCAAGATATAGGGCTAAATAAGTGCAAAATTTTCAAAAAATCCAGAAAAAGGGCAATAACTCCTATGTCCATTGTTGGATCTTCTTGAAAATTTCAGAGCATGTAGATCTTGAGATGCTGATCACTTTTGTCTCCCATCAGAATTTTGATATCTGTAACTATTTTTGAATAATTAGCAAAAAAACTGCAATTTACCCCTATGTTCTATTTTTAGCCATGGCGGCCATATTTTTTGACAAATCAAAAATCCGAATAATAGAATTGTAGCAATTATGCTATTAAGCAACTGTGCCAAGTTTGGTTGAAGTTGGATGCATGGTGTCAAACAAGTTCATCTTTGAAATTCAGGGGAAAAGTAATGAAAAATGGTAAATTTTGACACTTTAAGGGCCTTAACTCCTAAAAGAAATGGTTCTACAGCTTTGACCTAATTACATGAAATGTAGATATTGACGTGCTTAATCATATGCAATTTGAATTATTAAAATATCTTGTACAGTTTTCAAGATATAGGGCTAAATAAGTGCAAAATTTTGAAAAAATCTAGAAAAAGGGCAATAACTCCTACATCGATTGTTGGATCTTCTTGAATATTTATTAGCAGGTGGATCATGAGGTGCTGATCACTTTTATCTTGCCAGAATTTTGATATCTGTGACGGTTTTTGAGTTATTTGCAAAAAACTATATTTGACCCCCCTGTTCTATTTTTAGTAACAAAAAATCCCAACGCAAACTTTTTGCTCAATACCCTAAAGAACAACCATATCAAGTTTGGCTGCAATTGGCCGAGTAGTTTCAGAGAAGAAGATGTTTGAAAAAAGCTAACGGACGATGGACGGACGATGGACGCAAAGTGATGGCAAAAGCTCACATGACCCTTCGGGTCAGGTGACCTAAAAAACAGTTCCAAAGACTCAGCATAGATGGAGAGACTGTCAGATAAATTCACTTCCCAATTATGGACAAGGCCAATAAATGAACAAAAAGAGCACATCAATTTCTACAATCTAGACAATATGAACAACATATTGAATTCCCGGCCAATAAAATCTTATTTACGATCAATTTTACGGTAGTGTTTATGTTACTGACACATATACCTCAAAACCCAATTTTGTCGAGCCATAAAACAGAAGAAAAGAAACAAAAACTGTAAAGTGCTTTGACAAGCCTGGACTGTCAGTTAGACAATATTTCATTCTGATGGAGGTGATAATACCAATATCTATGCTAAAACTTTCCGTCTTTATATGGAATCTTTTAATGAAAAGAGCCAAAAAAGTGACAACACTTCATAAGACGAAGAACTTCATGTAACAATTTCTACCAAATCAAGGGAAACAAAAAATACTATCATGCTTTTCTTATTTAGAAAAAAAAAAAAACATGCTGACACAAAAAGTTAAATGGTCTGAAAAAAAAAGAGTTTAATCAATACTTTGAGAGTGCTTTCGTTCTTAAAAAGTTCTTTTAACCCTAAGATATATAAACACGGTAATATAAGGCAAGGTTTCTGTAGGCAAAATATTGCCTTGTATATCATGTAGAAAATATGAAATGTGGGGGTTTATAGTGAATGGGATGTCTGTCTGTCTGTGCATCTGATAGCTGGCCTAAGGTATATAATTTCTTGTCTGATACTCCTCCTAAAAACTCACTGGATTTTCATGAAACTTGGACAAATTCTCATAAATTTTAAGACAATTGTGTAGATGTGAATCTCCAATTGATTGATTTCTAAGGGAGCAAGAGCTATTTATTTGTAAGATCACAGTTTTTCTACTTATTCACTTCCAGGAATACAATGAAAGTGTGTAATACTACAATCTGTATGACATCTTTTTTTGCTAATATTTTTTTTATACATACAACCACAGCAGAATCAACATTAGAGTAATGCTACACAAGTATCCAATTGAAATTCAAACAGCACAAAGATAAGCTGTTTAATCTGGTGGATTTTTGGAATGGTTTTGGAGGTAATTTTAACACCACAAAAATCTGTCAAAGTCAAAAATGGCCGGATTTCGTTAAACAGGAAGTAGGTGAGCAACATACTTAAATTCGTATCACACGTTATGGGACCCCACCCTGATGCTGTATACCAAATATCAAGTGGCTGTGATTAGTAGTTGCTGAGAAAACTGTTACGAAAATTTCTTCCCTGCCCGCCCGCCATTCACCATTTTATAACCCGGATTTTTCACTCCGTGAAATCCGGCCAAAAATCATACAGATTTAGAGTTTCCAGGGGTGCCAAAAACTCAGTTTCTTTAGAAAATTATGTTTTGTGCAGATTTTGGCAAATTCTGTCTAGAACCTCCATTTTGTCTTAAGTTGACTATATGTGGATAACCTTTGGAAAATTTCTGGAATGGACCATAAGACATACTGCTTTTACAAGTAAAATGGTATTTCCTCAAATGCAGTATATATATCAAGTTAACAGCGAGCAGCGACTTCTGGCTTCATTAAAGGCTGCGGTTTTCCATCGTGGTTTTTCTAAATTACCGCTTGTACATATAATGTGAGCTGTGTCATATACACTTATTCCACATCTCATTATTTTCTATTATAATCTAATCATGGAATAAGAGCACCCTGTTCCTAGAATTACTCCTGGGTAATTACTCCACTACAATGTAGGTACATATATATACTACAGTTTGTACGTCATACATTTTCCTTCATTTAACATTTATATATTGACATACTTTTTCTTACATATAAACTGGACCATTAGTCTTACATTGCTTTTGCAACAAAAGGAGCCAACAGAGAAAAGTAAAGCAAACATGATACAGCACAAAAGTTAATCTGTACAAAAAGGGAATTCCTGGGTCCTCTGTCGAGTGATAAAAATTCTAAATCAACTCATTAAACAGGAAGTAGGTAAGTGACAGACCAGGAAACACATCCCACCATATGAGACCCCTATCTGAAGCTGCATACCAAATTTCAAAAGCCTACAAATAGTAGTTGCTGAGAAATCTGATACGAAAAAAGTGTGACATACGTACGGATGGACCAACGCACACACGGACACTGACATTTCTATGTCACAGGGGAACAAAAATATGGAGGATTTATCATGAAATGGTCGTGGTTGATCTGCCAATAAGACAATCTTATTCTAATCTGACAACCCATTTTAGTTTTGTATTCAGACAATATTTTTCTGAAAGCCTTTTGCACCAACAAGTAAGTCAGATGTACCAAGATGTACTAGAACATTATGTTATTTTAATACTTTCTGCTAAGTAAAATGTTAAGTTAAGGCACGGCATTAGGCATTAAAGGACTTATTAGAACAACCTTAACATGCGAAATGTCAATCATAATTGTTATTTAAAACCGAGAATAAGTACAGTAAAACCTGTCAAACCATTACCACTAGTAAAAATACTCCTGCTTCAAAGTGAATTTCTTCTTAAACAAGAGGCTCCCAGGACCCTGAATCCCTCAAATGATCCTTAAGCCACAAAGGTACAAAGCCTATTCTTAAAGGGGCCATCTGACAACATTGATTGACCCATTGGAAACTTTTGTAGAGCTTACTGATCTGAATGCTTTTAAAACAGGCAACAGCTGCAAAAGTTTTCATTCTATGAGACAAAAACAATGGTTTTTTTTTACTTTTTAACCCCTGACAACTTAGACCAAATGGAGACTCATAAAGAGCTTTTGATTCTGGCCATAAAGAGCACAACATACTTTAGATTTTTCCTATCTGTTATATAGTTCCTGAGTAAAGCCAACTTAAGTAATATTAGCATTAGTAACTGCATCTGGATCACAAATCAAAAACATGACTTTTGTGCATTATTCCTCCTAATACCAAGATTCATTTAATTCTGTTCAGTAGTTTCAGTGAAGAAGATTTTAGAAAAATTGTCAACAGACGACGGTTGATGATGAATGCCAAGTAATGCCAATAGCTAAAAAGGTTCAATTAAAAAAAATCTTTTCTTTTTTCATAACATCCCAGAACAACAAATTTTTACATGTAAAAGTTTCATCAATATTCAGTAAGCAAATTACCGTATAAGTTGTTTTTTTCGCGGGTATCTAATTTTCGCTTTTTTCGCGGTAGTTGGCAACTCGCGAAAATTTAAACCCGCGAAAATGAAATCTCGTATATAGTATATGTAAAGTATAAACTCGCATATAAGTAATCGCTAAAATTGAATTCCGCGAAAAAAAATCTCCCGTTTTTAAAGAAATCCACGAAATTTAGCTCCCGCGAAAAAAACAACTTATACGGTAGTAGAAGTTTCATTTTTATGATCCTTATTTAAAAAAGAAAAAAAATTCTCCCCTGAATCATATTTTAGAACAATCAAATTTCCTCATGTACATCTTCATGTACGTGGTGAACTTTCTTCATGCAAAAATTCATTAAAATCTATCAAGTAATTTAGAAGGAGTTGCACTTATGACATATGTGGACAGACACACAGACAAGGCTATGTGATTCCTATACCCCAACTTTGTTTGCAAGGGGTATAAGTGATGGTAAAGTGCCAGACTAATGACAATTTCTAAGCTATTTGATCCTTTATAGATGGTATAGATTAAACATCAGTCTAACTGAGCAAATTATTCAGTCAAAATGGGGATTCAGTTTTAAAAGGTTTGACTGTATCAATATTTTTTTCACCATGAGCTAGAGCTATCAAATAAAGATTGTGATGCTTTCCTGAGTGCTTAAAAAAATCTCATATTGATAAAATTTACAAAAGTGCATTAAAAATTAAAGGTATAAAAAAAGCAATTATACATGTTTACTACTGGGTAATTGTAAACTTTTTCCTTTAGCTATCAGTTTTAAGTAATTCAGTGGCAATCATCCAGGAATTTTTAAAGGGGTTCCACTTCCAATAACTGGCTCAAGGGGCCCAGCCACATTGGTAAGGCCAAACAAAAAAGTATGTGTGTTTACTGTCACATGCTGAAAAAAATTAGGGTCGGTAGGTAGGAAATTATTTTTTTTATATAATTTTTTTTTTACCTTGAGTCTATGGGGGCAGCTTTGTGACTTTAACAGTGCTTAATGGAAAATGCTCAAAAAAACTTTAGGGTAGGGGGGTAAAAATAAGGTAGGGTCGGGTGACAGTAAACTCACCTACTTTTTTTTTTGGCCTAATGCTTCATTGATTTCCTATAACCAGCCAAAAGGGGGCAAAGCTCTGAATCCAACCCTGTATTATTTCCCCCAAACATTTTGACTGAATATAAACCAACTGCAGAAAGGTTCTTTGGTTAAATATGTGAACGTGCTGATAGGATCCACTTAAAAAGGTTTAAGTCTCTTTAACTCTTTAGACTAAGTTTCTAGACTCCTTAATACTATAATTCTGTATCCACCTTTACATAGACTTCTGTCTTATCTTAGGACTCATCAGAACTATCTAGTTTCATGTTGAGATCATCTCTCAGTCTAAAGCTGACATCCTGGCAACTCATCATCCTCCATGCACTGTATCAGAAATGATTGATTGATTGATAATTTTACTGACCTGAACTATCAGGACTCCTGTTATACCATCGTGGCCCACTCTCCGCCTGTAGCATGTGTTGACATCCGGGCAACTCATCACCCTCCGTGCACTGTATCGGTGAATGGATGATGGGTAAAGTCTTTGACCTATGCAGCGATCTTCTCTTGTTGCTGAAAAGATAAAGAAGATGTTCCATTTATTCAATGAAAACAGTCAAGTTTTCAAACTCAAAATAGTACATGTTTTTGTAATACAAGAAAGACGGAGTTTAATTCAAACAGTTAAGTTTCCAATCTGCACATTACATTGAGTCAGACAAACTTTCATTGCAAACAGTAAAGTTTTCAAACTCTACCTAGTATGTACCATTACACACTGACTGACAAATTACCATACTCAAGACCAGTAGTGCCATTAGTTCTTTCACATTTCTCGATTAGAACTACAAATATCATAATTCTATGTTGACATAGCTCAGTTCCATGTTGACATTTTTTACTTCCAAGTTGACATTTCTGACTTCCAGGTTGAAACTTTTTACTTCCAACTTCGACATTTAAGACTTCCAAGTTGGAAGTAATTAAGAAATGTCAACTCGGAGAAATGTCAAAATTTCAACTTGGAACTGAGAAATTTGCAGTTGACTATCAAGAAATGTATAAGATGTCTTACATTAATTTGTCAAAACTGAACAGAACAAAATATCTTAAGCCCTAATCTGAGCTATTGAATGTCTCTGAAACACTAACAACACAAGGAATGAATACAATAAACATATTGGCACAACCTTCCAGAATTCTATGTAGGCAAGATTTGCCTACAGTCTACTGAGAGGATAAGTGGAGGAGGAGGTGGTTCCCACAAAATGTTGCAAAAAATCTGCATAAAAATATATGAAAATTTCTTGAGAAAAATGGTTACAAAGTTGTGTGTCTTGATACACTAAATTGGAAATTAGCTACGTGATGGGTGTGCTATAGCAAGCAGGAACCGCTTACCGGTAATCTTCGGGAGCACCTGAGTACATGAGTTCACGTTGTTGATTTTGCGGTTTTTGTTTCTTTGTGCTGATCTTGTTTGATCCTGTTTACCAGTTTTGTCATTGCCCTTTTGGACTTTTGACACTCAAATGGTGTGATTGGTGCCTTCTTTGCTTCTTTGCTTCTCCCATATATATATTAACTTTAATGCGGCCAAATTTGTAAGAAAATTATTATTATCATTTCATAGCAATTAATTACTAACTAATTAAGTGATTTACCTTCTGTTCACATCATAATTAGCTGATATTCCAGATCCCATTGTTTTTTATATCAAAATCAACATGTCACAAAACTAAGATTTTTCATATTGAACATGTTTAAACAAAATACATGTTTTTGATAAATAATACACCCCTATTTATCACAGTTTTAAATCTAAGATGTCCAGATTGAAATACATTCAGAATCATTCAGAAATTCAGAAACTTTATATGTAAACACGTAATAGTATATTAAATCTCATATAATACAATACTAAATTGTAACCATCCAATTACTTAAAAGTCCACAAAAATTAATTTAGGTAAATAAAAATCAAACTCAAATATATTATTTGGAGTTCATAAAATTATGAAACATTATCAAAAAGAAAATCACAAATCAAATATAATAATACAAAGTGAAATTGGTTTTGTACAATATTCAAGTATGTTATTGAATTGTTTTCTATAGGTTTGTGACAATATAAATTGTTATAAATTTTATCAATAAGGTCTCAAAAAGTTGTTTAAATCTTGAAATCCAATTTGGGAAAAAGTGACAACTTGAAACAAATTAAATATGTTACATATATTTACATTCATTTATGTAAGTGAGAATTTTTAAATGTTTGCTCCATCTAAAAATACTAACAAAAGACATTATTCCCCATCTAGCAAGATTTAGAATGGAAGGATGGACTAAAAGTTAAAGACACTATATACATATGCATCCTACTTTTGTAACTGGGACATACAAATAAGAATCTATTACCATTGATAAGAAGTTTAACAAACTTGTTTTTTTCATCTTCAAGACCATATAATGATGTTACAATAAAGATCGAATCAATATTTCTGAGAAAATCAACTTTCACAATACATTTTGCAACTTCAACACAACTTGAAACTGACACTAGGCTCTTGTGAGAAGCGAGATTTAAACAGATGAATTCCACAAACAAAAATAAAGGCATTTTAAGGTCATTCCTGAGCCTTTGGGGGGGGGGGGGGGGGGTCATTGAATCAAAACTTGTCATCCCAGTTTTTAACTTTTCTTTAGGTTGAAAATGCAAAAAAAGATCAATTAACAGGTATAATTTGAGGTTACTGCAACACTCTTTCATTTAAAGAGTTGTTAGGATTCATAGTAAAATAGAACACTAAAATTGTCTGAATGATGCATTGCATTTAGAGTAGATTTTATTAGCACTAAGTTTAACCTTTAATTGCTCAAATTCATTAAAAACAAAATTTTCTGCATATTAACAAACTCTCCCTACCTTGATTTTCTAAAGGAAGTCCTTATCCTCTGTAATAGTGGAATATTCAACAAAGCTGACATATCTCTCTTATAATTCCTTAGATTATCCTCAAATTTATACGCATTTAGAGAAAAACTAAAACTCCATTAGGTGTAATAATTATCAAACTTCTGTCATTTGCAGCTTTAGTTTAGAACTGTCATACAGAAATTCAATAATAAGGAAACATTTTTTGTAATCTCTTGCATGATCACAGACATTAGAAAAGGAAAATTCACGTTTAAACCGTTTATGAATTGTAAAATTGCAAGCTAGAGACAATTACTATTGTATGAGCTCTCACAAGTAACGTCAAATGGAAATCGTCTTTAAAAAGAAAATAATTTCACTTTCGACCTTATTAGTCATGGGATTTGTTAGATCCTTGTTTCACACTTTAAAGTCAAAATAAATTCCATATTTTGTAACCTCTAGCTAGTTTTAAACTTTATTTCCAGGGTCCCATGGTAATTTTTTTAGACAACTCTGTCACACAAAAAGTTGCCAATGACATCAACGAAAGCCATTCATAGCATTTTAATCATCGTAGCGGAACTCTCCCAGGACAAGGTTGTATAATAATTTGACAGCTTTAAAATATTTTTACTGGTTCTCCAGCACAAAGTGACCTAAAGAAGTATTAAACAAAGATAGGCTAGCTATCAGCTTCCATAAATAGATTATAACCGCAAAATATTTTCATTTTAGAAGTCCTCTGTGGCTCTTAAATACTTAGCTTTTTTAAAAGTTTTTTTAATGGCACATTCAAAATCCATGATAGAATTTTTCATATTGCACTCAAACTGGTTCAATTCAACATGGCTGTCCAATTTTAAAGTCCTACAATACTAAATCCAGAAAGTAAGAAAAACTCGGAAAGACACCACTAGTTAAATATTGACCTTTATGTGAAATGTCAAGTTAAACTAACCCAAGCCAGAGTCTGGCCAAATACAGGAAGGAGAAATTGAATTACTTTCGTCTAGGATATAAATCAACAACAGTTCCTTGGAAAAAAATGTCAGAGTCCAATTTCCAGAGAATTTATGGCTGCTAATAAAAAACCAAGCAAACATTGAGGGACAATAAAAGTGTATTACTATAAAGAACCATATGGGTCCTTCAGATGATACAATAAAACATACAAAGACTGCATTCGTTTGTATTTTTAAAACCATCAAATAATATCAACCCAGTTTATACCCTGTTAAGCTAAATACAAGTTTTCCTTAGAGTTTTAAAAACTTTGAAATTCTAAGAACAAGATTTGTGTACGTTTGAATCCATACTACATAAATCTGACTATATTTTCAGTGTTGAAGTGTGTTGCTTCCTTATTGCAGAATCAATATCAACTTCAAAGATCATGTTATCCTTTATTACCAAACAAGATATTTTGTATCATACTTGTCTATAATACAGCTTCCTTTAAAAGCTTTTATACTAGTGATGCTAAGTATACCCCCAAATGACCATTCAAGAAACAGGAAGTAGACATTTTTACTGGCTCAGACAAGGGAAGCACAGTACAACTGCATCAAATTTCTTTGCAGAAACCAAAATCTGTTGTAAAAATTTCATTTTAACCCTTAAAATAGTGTTAGCTTGAAATACAGGAAGTAAAGGACTAAATAAATTCAGTAAAAGGGGGGAAACACACAACACAACAATGGTTTATTTAGCTATATACTAAATTTGAAATGAATTATGCATGTGAAAAGACAAATAGACAATTTCATCAGTTGGGGAGGCAAGGATATAGTCAAAACTGCTAAAGAGGGAATGAATAGATGTCTCCTTCATTCCTCCACTTAATGAAAAGATAAAACTTGAAGCAAATCAATAAATCTTAATTATCAAATTTTGATCCCACTATGATTGTGGTTTTGATATAATGTGCTGTACATGTCCCAATGAAAGAAGTAAAATCTTGAATCATGGCTGTCAACTTTTGAAATCGGTTTATTAAGTCATTCTTTGATGTTTCCTATTGTATTCTCTTTCCAAAAATCAGGAAAATCTGTGCAAATTAAATCAGAAAAGTTGACAGCCCTTTTATATTTGTATCTCTCTTAATTAGCACACACACAATATTGAGGACAGACAGATTGACAGTCAAAGTGAAAGTATAGAGGTCTCTCATTTCAATTTTTAGCCACAATATTTCCTAACTCATCTAATTTTGCAATAAAAATTCATTGAACACAGTCTAAGGGAAGTAATTCAAACCCATCTATTTTTTGTTAACAAAAAAATCTATTCTTTCATTCAGCATTATCCCCCTTTGTCTTAAAAATCATCAATTAAATCACTTAATTGTCTAAAGTTCTTCATAAAATTTTCACATTTAATGCAAGACAATTCCTTCAAAGATTATAAAAACTGAAATGTCACATAGTCATCTGAAAATTTGGAAATGGACATTGAATGTCATGAAATATAATTTACCCCCTTCTTTGCCAATGCTAACATTATGACAACAACAAAAAAGAAATCTAGCAAAACAATGTTCCCATTTTTCTTACCTGAATTCCTTATTTTCCAAAGCTAACTTTTTCCTAGTAAGTTCATTTTTTTACAAACAATTGTTTTTTTTGTTAAGTCCTGGCCTCATTGAAAATTATCTTGCTTTAAATATATAAATTTTAATTACCATAAAAAAATATTATTGCTTTGATAAATCATTATTTACAGTGAAACCTGTTAAGTCTAAATTAATCTTAACCGAACTAAATTTTCAGTCAATATTCTTAATTTTAGAATATTTTTAACTTGTATAAACTGTATAAACCGACCTAATTTATCTGTCAAATCATTCAAATTCAAAACAATTTGTAACTGTATATATTTAAACCTTACCTCTGTCTTTTCTTTAGGGGTTTAATTAAGACTGGTTTAACTGTTATATTTCGCAAAACAATTTAATTTTTCCATTAGTATGATTTCTGAAATATTTATCAAACTTGTTTGAATCTTTAATCAGATTGTCAACTATAACAATAAGCTAGCTAGACTTTCAAATTTTTTATGTTTAAGTAAAAGGATTTGTTAAGTCCAACAAAAACATATAAAAAAAACATATTTCTGTTCAATGAATACTACTCTAATTGTAAGCTGATCATTCAAAAAATAATTTGTATCAGACAGTAAAATGATGCAAAAGTATAGCTTAATTTTGTAGCTGAATATGCCTATTTTGTTAAAACATAGAACAAGTTGTAATATCAAACATAAATAAGTTGTTTTCTCCACATTTTTTTAAAGCACAATACAACTACAAATGTTCTAGATTTTAAATTACAATTTTTTTTATCAAAGATGCAAAGGTGTACAAATGGGGGGCAATCAACTGTCACAAGTCTGAAAAGGCCAAGACAAAACATTAGAAGACATGAAATCACCAAACACAACATACAAAACACATTAAAGTCCGGAAACTCAAGTTCAAAGAAACCGAAGTCAAAATTCTTTCTGTTTTTCAAATAAGATTATAAATATGTCCAAAAGACATGGCCCATCTTTCAACATTTGGGATGAACGGTTTGACAACCAGACCCGAACACTATATGCCCTCTAGCTTTCATAAATGGTAAATTCATTAACTATAAATTAGGTGATACTAGTTTTTAAGATTTTAAAAATGTAAATTTGAGTTACTTATAATCTCATTGAAATTTAATCCCTATAATTTCACATAAATGTAGACTGCTTACCTTTTGACACTTTGATTAATCCAACGGACCATAGTTCCTAAAATCTTCCATTTTATATTTGTTTTACCTAACACCATGATTTCTCAGTAACTAAACTTTGTCTCAAGTCTGCTCAAATAATTATGCTAATAATTTACACTTAAAAAATGTTTCAAAGATTTTCTTAATTTACACTTATGAAATAATTCAAAGCTTCAATAAAGTAATATTGCTCTTGACTTCGGCTTATAATTCCAAGCCCAAGCTTTGATGAAGACACAGAATGTAATTTAGAAAATATAAGCACAATTCAAAATGCAACTGTCAGCAACAAAAGAAAACAATTGCCACTTTAAAATTATTAATCTAATTCTGTTTTTAGCAAACTATTTATATTCCTCCAGAAGTAGATATTTTTTCAATTTAGCTCAGCTCCTTTCAGCATCAATTAAAAACTTATTTTGTACAGTTTTACTTCGTGGTAATAAAGTTCAAGATTAAATGGATGTTCGTCATAGCTGTCCGTTCTTTTTGAACTGTTTTACTTCAAATAAATAGTGAAACTGATTATAATCAAAGTACTGAAAGTACTGGTAGCCGGGGTAATCTACAAATTCTAAAGTGTTCATGTGTAGCAAAACAAAAAAATATAAAAATTACTTTTTTGTAAAAAGAATTTTCACAAGGATTTCAATGAAAAAAAAAAGATTTTGAAAATCGAACCGCAATTTCGAAAAGATGATTTTATAAGCGTGGTCTGTCTTTGGTCCCCTGTAGCAATGTAACGGTGCAATATATATGAAAACCATTGACATATAAAGTTAATAGAATATCATGAGGAATACAATAAAAAAGAATTTTCAAAATTGAATAAATAATAAAAATTCTACAGCCGTTTTGTCAATACACCCATTTGAGCCCCTTTTGGCCACACACTCCCAATACAACACTGTTCATAAAATCATCATATTAAAGCTTTATAAGAATTGGCTGGCCCACTACAAATTAATGCCTTGTGTAAAACTATTTGCCTCAACAAACTCTAAAACATGGCGGTTTTTTTTTCTTTTTTTTTGGGGGGGGGTCCCTTATTCAACCATTAATTTCTCAAAAACGGAAAGAAATATTGCAAATCTGATTGTAAAAGCAGGCAGGAATTTTCACAAGGATTCCTATGAAAAAGATTTTGCAAATCGGAACTCGATTAAAAGTCGATTAAGCCGGAAGTCCCCCTTTTATCCTGGTTGATTAGAAAATTTCAATGAAAAATTACTTGGTCCAGAAACAATTTTACAGAAAAAATTTTTAAGGCCTTTTTTCAAAACTAATTATGGTAAATGTGAATAAATTCTTATTCAAAGAACAGTTTACAGAACCATTTTATTTGATCAAATTAAAAAGTTATGAGGATTTGAACTTTGGGTAAATTATCCTGTCCATCGATGATTGTTTATTGCAATGTGTATTACCATCCAGTTTGACACTTAATGAGATGCAAATTAGTGAATATGACATCACTAATGAGATTGACACAAAATATCGATCCGCTTTTGTATTCATTATTAATCATTTAATACTATCACATCAGATAGGCGTCTTACATACTTGTACAAAATTTGAAAACTAAATAAATAAGTCTTATAACATGATTGAGAGTAAAGCGACGAAAAAAAAACAGATATGGAAAAGAGCTATATTGCAAGCGTGTATTGATATTTTAATTGATAGGTGAACCGCCGGAAAAACCATCTGACAGCTTATCGAAAGGCTATCGTAGCTATAGCCGTGGATAATCGCTAGCGATTACCCCGGCTAAAAAATTGATCGAGTGATTTCATAAATCAGGGTTGTAAACATCATTAAGAGAAAGACTCCACTTAACGAAAGGAAACCTTGTGTTTCCGATCTCTAATTTGCAGATGTCCATGAAATGTATTGAGGAATAGGATTGGGAAAATAACAATTTTGCATCATTTGTGACGTATTTAGAATCAGATTGCATCCAGTTCCAAAATTCATTAAGTTGGAAATGTATATTTATTCAATGATAAGTATCAAGTCATCTGAGGACATCAAACGATAATAAAAATAATTGGAATTATGATTGTCTGGTTTGTTTTGAATGGTGTGTTTAATTTCCGTGGATTTTTTAAATTGCTGTTGTTTATGTTGTTTGTGTCACGTACATTTATTCCAGAACTTATTACATATATTAGTTCATCAGAGGACAATACTGTTGATTCATTTTTTATTCTTGAGTATCAATTTGTGTAGTTTACCCCCAAAAAACATTTAGTTGGAATCTTTATTTTGTGATTTGTTTATATTGCTTTCAGAGTCAATGTATTGCTTACACTTTCTAAGATTCTTATTTTTGTGGTTGACTGTTATTAATGAAAACCAGGAAAACTGGTACCCCAAACTGAAACCATAATAATTTTTAATAGAAATATGATTAGCTGCTTTGATTTGTGCAGTTCCATTGTTTTGTTGTTTAGAAAGAAGCAAAGGTGTACCAAAGGGGTAATCAGTATCATAAAACCGTAAAGACAAAGACAAAACCGGAAGACAAAAATCATCACAACAAAACAAACCACATAACAACATAAAACACAAACACACATAACAACAAAACCGCATTCAGCAACGCGAACTCAAGTCGAAACGAGAGTGAACTCAGGTGCTCTGGAAGAGTAAGCAGTTCCTGCTTGCTATAGCACACCCGTCACGTTGCCAAAGATCGATTAAGTTCTGTTTTTTTATTAATTCTATCATGAATTGAGAGACTGACTTTTTAGAAGTAAATTACAACAATGCCTGTCAAATTGTAAAGACATTCAAACAATACAAACATAAAACTTTCAAAACAAAACATTTTCCAGATTACAAAGTTGTGAAGCAATGTATTGTCAAATCCATTAGGCAGAACTTCAGACTAAACATTAAGAATCAATAACTTCTAATGAAATTCACTCCCAGTTAAATAATAAATAAAACAGATGAACATTGTTTTAGAACAAATTCATGTTTATTTAAACCTGAATAATACACCCTCCAAAGATACAGATATTCAATTTATGCCATATTTGTATCGTAATGTACTTTATCATATTGGGATGGAGCCTTTCAGATTGCAGGAAAAAAATCTTGAATGCTAATTAAATCCCCAGAGTGTAGGTGATATTACTTTAATACCATTTTCTTATTTGTCAGTTCATTTTCTGACTTAATTCAATGACAATTGAAATCCTCTTCAAATTTGTTCCATAATTTGTTAGAGATGGTGCAAAATGTTGGCTGAGCACTTTAATAAGAACATAATTTGGGGATTGGCTTTGAATCCTATGTATTGTATTTTTAGTTTTGGGCCAATGCAAGATTATGAGCATGTGTTAACTTATTATCCTAAAACAAATGATTGTGAAAGGTATACCAGGCATTTTAAAATATCTTGCCTCCCCTGTCTCACCAAATAACAATCTTAACCCCCCCCCCCCCAAAAAAAAAAAAAAATCTCCAAATGCTGTATACCAAATATCAAGTGGCTGTGATAAGTATATGCTAAGAAAAATGTTATGCAAATTTCTTCCCTGATACCAACTGCTATTCAACATTAGACATTCACCATTTTATAACCCAGATTTTGGTTAAATCTAGCCAAAAATAGCCAAAGTTGTAGAAGTTACCAAGTTGAAATTCCTATATTCCAAATTTATCCTATGCAGATTGACTACTAATTATAGTTAGTGTTGTTCTAAATAATGCCAAAATTTAGCCTCCAAGTTAGCAAGACTATACAGCATTAAACTTAATTCTTTCAGTTAAAGAACAAGATATGATAAGAGCATGGATTGGCCCCCTAAATAGGACAAATTTTCCAAAATTGGAATATTGAATTATAATGGCGTGATTTCGTGATTCAGAAGTTATATTTTTTGAGACAGGCAAAAAATTTTGACAATTTAAAATATGGCGTAATTAGTTTTACGCATGTGCACAAAATAATAAAACTATGAAAAGTTGCAAATTTGGCTTGAAATTGTTTAAATGACAATGGTTTTTGTAAGATTCAAATATGACCACAAAAATAATTTCTTGAAACATTAGTTCTCGTATGCCAAATCCACAGTTTAAATATTTTTGTGGGTCGCTTTTCGGCTAATAGTTATTTTAGCAAAAAACATATAAAAATATACCAAATTTTGAGTATTTTTGAGAAAAAGCCACTTTTTCATAAAGCTTGATTAAATGCTAAAATCAGATTTTATCTATTATTTGTATAAAACATTTAATTCTTTTAACTTTCATTACTTAATATCATATAAATTAATATTTTAGCATAAAATTTCACTTTTGAAAAAGGGGCAAAAAATTATCCCTTGTCCTTTTAGTGATCAGTGGCTTTATGTGAGTGGTTGAGACTGAGGTTTGCTAAATATTTTAAAATTTTCCATTTTAAGGTCACTTAAATTACAACAAATATTTAGAACATGAAATTCCTGTTTCCCAAAGTTAATTCCTGTTTCCCAAAGTTTCCTAACCAATTGCCGAAAAATCAGGAACTTCCTTTTAACAAATTAAATTTACCGTCTTGACCCAGAAACCTTTTCCGTTAACTTAAATCAAAACCTTTTAAAATTTCTAAAATCTAATAAAGTGGAAAAAATTAAGAAAGCAATTTCCTTCCTAATTTGTCCTAAGTAGATTTTGATTGGAGAGTTTAAGAAAAAAAAATTAGGTTTTATGTAGTTCATCAATATTGAATCGGAGTCAAGTGAAATTCTGTATGACGTCACATTTGGTCCTTCCGCAAATGTAAATAAAAGATTGGCTATCCTTTAAGCAATTTTTTATAGTTGACGAAGCAAAAGTAATTTGCCGCCTAGAAATTTACAACTAAAAAGGCTTAAAAAGGCAACATTGATTTGTTTCTCCAGGAATTTACAACTTAAAGAGGGTCGTTATAATTATTTGATGTTCTCATTATTTGTTTTATAATATCAGATTAGTCCCATAAGTTGTTCCAATCATATCATAATCCCAAAGTTATGGATTGATCTATATGGAAGCTCAGTCCATTTCGTGTAATAGTCCTTATCACAAATTGGGAGAACCTGACTGCATCAGGCTCAGGGTTCCCCACCTGACATAGATTGTAACCTTGACTTTTGACAATTTATTGACCCCTACAATAATAGGCTTCTGTTTTACCTCATAAATGAGTAAATGTTTGTTAAAGACTATCAAGATATCAGAATATGATTCTAAAAGCAATTTCACCCCAAAATTTCCAAATTTTTCAAAAAAATTGCGACCTTGACATTTAACCTTTGGCAAGGAAAAAATTTAACTGCATGTACAATGCAAATAATTCTATCAAGCCTTCAAGAGTTATGCTCAGGAACCAAATTTCACTTTTTAAAGTTATCAAAACTAGTGACCTTGACTTTAACCTTTCAAACCCCAAACCAATGGGCTTCTTTCTGTATTAACTCATAAGCTTAAATGTGATAAATAATGACACAGATCAACAGAACAACAAGACAGAACTTTATTCATCTGCTTCTCAAAAGAAAGGACATAGAAAACAAACATTCTGAGAGTATTGCAACACAATACATAGTCCCCTACCGGTTCATATGTCAGTCACTGGTAAAAATTTGTCAAGCAAATGAAAACCTAAACTTGATCAGTTCATTATCTACAAGAGATAATAAAAAAAAAGCAGAAAATAAAATTTCAGTGGATTTTCAAACTTCAAAGGGCCATAACTCCCGTAAAAAATCGTGGACTGGCACTCAACTAAAACTTGATCTGTAACTTATCATGGTAATCTCACATACCAAAAATCAGTTCATTATCTACATGTATAAGTGTTTAGAAAAAAAGTGCAGAAAAACTGAAATTTCAGTGAATTTTCAACGTTCAAAGGGCCACAACTCCTGTAAAAATTTGTAGACCGGCAAGAAACTCAAACTTTACCTTCAACTCATCATGGTTAACTCACATACAAAAAATCAGTTTAGTATCTATAAGCCTTGAGAAAAAAAGTGCGGAAAACTGAAATTTCAGTGAATTCTCAATGTGCAAAACTCAAACTTGATCTGTAACTCATCACTGTAAACTCACATACCAAAAATCAGTTCATGATCTATAACAGTGTTTAGAAAAAAAAACTGTGGAAAACTGAACTGAATTTTCAATGTTCAAAGGGCCATAACTCCCGTAAAAATTTGTGGACCGACAAAACTCAAACTTGATCTGTAACTCATCATGGTGAACTCACATAACAAAAATCAGTTCATTATCTATAAGGGTTTATAAAAAAAGTGCGGAAAACTGAGGAGTGACAGACAGACAGACAAATGGACGGACAGAGAGCAAACCTATAGTCCCCTTCGTCTTTCCCCAGTAGGGGACTAACAATGAACCATTACAGGAAATAGGAAATTTTCGTTTCAAAACTCCTACAAAAGAATTGGATGATTTTTTGCAAATCATCAAAACCCACATTGCAACCTTCAAGATGTCAGTGGTAAATAACTCCAATAATATAGATATTTCCTAATAGATGGGAAACCCATTCAATAAATACAATAGATTGAACTGACATCCTGTTTTCTATGTTGCTTGTTTGTCTGTGGTAATCAGAATCCAGATAAGTGGATTCCAGCTTGTTAATAACACCTCGATAGTTAATAATCAGATCATAATACTATAACAAGCGCAGGTGAAGACTACAAGTTTATAAATGGACCTTTTCTACTAGAGATATTGATGGAGGAAATCATCCATTTAGTATAAACCCATTTCATTTATTTGAAACCTACCAGTACCTTGACAGCAGGTGTTATTTGACAAATTGAAGCTTTTTATCATGACCACAGAAATTGTTTTCTATATACAAGTGTGTGGTCAGTGGAAGCTGCTAATGGTAGACAGAGCAGTTAAGTCACTCTTCGTTTGTTGAGTTTACTACCAGATTTTCTTTGGTAACAATGAATTGCCTTTACTCTACAGAAATGAAAGAAATGATATAGCTCATTGTGCATAATGGTTGCATACCAAATTTTAAATCAACATACAAGTGATTCTCTCGCCCAGAGACAAAATCTTCTGACTTTTTGACCCATCTCCCGTTCCCCTGAAGTTTTGCGTTATCTCCCGCTTTTTCAAGACATGACAAAATTAATTGTTCTGTAAAAAAAAAACATTTCAAACTTTTTTAGGGGTTTGTCTAATTAGTCAGACATTAATTTCCCAGGTAAACTGGTGTTAATTGAAGGTTTATTGTCACAATTGGCCTAATGATTGTATAAACATGGGATATTATTCTGTGAAGCCAGGTCTATTTGGCACTTGCTAGTGCCTTCAATAAACATTAAAATACAATTTTAAAGCGTGTTGAATATCTCCCGCTTTTTTGTCTAATCTCCAGCTAAAAAAATAAAAATCTCCAGCGTTATCATGAAGGATTCGTCACATGTTTTTGAAATTACATAGTCTACATTGACTCAGCAAAAAGGAAGTTGTTAACCGATGAATCAGCTGTTTAAGCAGTAGAAGCTGAAAAATCTGTAAGGAAAGTTTGAAAGGACAGACAGAAAAAAATATAGCCACTCTCTTACAAGTAGGATGGACTTTTTTCCAAATGCCAATCAAGAGAGAATAGTTTGAAAGAATTACAACATCGTCCCTTAAAGGACATCTAACAAGACATTAATGATTGCAAGAGCTGTGTCATTTGTCATTCATAATCTGATCCCAAAGTTAAGCAAAATTTCAATCTAGGATGCATTCTAAATTAAGTTTTCCGAGCAATGAACTACACAAGGGTCAGACACATAGTATAAATCAGAGGCGGATCCAGAGATTCTGAAAAGAGGGGGCCCACTGACTGGCCTAAGAGGGGGCCCGCTTTGGTCACGCTTCATTGATTTCCTATATATTCAACCAAATTTTTCCGCCAAAAGGGGGGGCCCGGGCCCCCCAGGGCCCCCCCCTGGATCCGCCTATGTAAATAAACAAAAATAAAGGTAAGGAAAATTATGTTTCCCCTACCTACTGTTTCTGTTCATCAGTTTATCACTAAGTTATTCAGATAATTCTGCCAAATTACTCTAAACTGACTTGACAGAATTACAATGTAATAAAAACTTGGTATGTAAAGATACTGTGGATTCATTTATTTTTGTGGAAAGTGAAAAAGGATCATTTCATGGATTCTAATATTCATGGTTAGCATAAAGATTAATGTTAAATTTCCTTTTCGTGGGATACCGAATTTAATTTCGTGGATCAAGGCCAACCATGAAAATTAATACCCCCACGAATAATGATGAATCCATATTATGTAGTTCTGCATAATACCAGGAAGTTATGATCCTCAAACTGATTCAGGAGTGGTCTTTTAAACTTTGAATTCCTAGATAAACGGAGAGAGACTCTTTTTTGCAGGCAAACACAAACTTAAAAGATCATCCCCAGTTCAATTATGTTGATGTACAGCTTGTCTCATATATTTGGTCTGGTTTGTCTAAGTTTGGAAACCCCAGCAGGTAATTTGAACAAATATAATCTATGGTCTTTAACTAAAATAAATCTTAATAATATTCAATTTAGATTCTTTTTAAAATGCCATGCTCAAATTTGTATCAAATAAGATATTTTTTACCAATAATCGTTCAAAAATAACTTGAAGAAGATCTATAAACAGGAGACTGTATATATCAATGCATTCTTTATATAACACATGTATAATCTGTTAAGCTATTTATGAAGATAATAAAATACCATTAAATAAACTATATGCATGTAGGGCAGTTTAACAGAAACCATAAAGGTTTTTTTAAATCATTAAAATAAAAGAACCAAATGCTAAATCTAAAATAAGTAATTTTGAAAGATAAAACTGCTTTATTTTTTTTTTCAGAAACACAATATCTTTACAAGAGCAAAATAAAAAGAAGGAAAAAAAGAATTCTAATAATAAGTCACAAAAACATTGAACTTAGCTAAACATTTATTGCTTTACCTATACTCAACAATTTTGCAAACTTTCCATAAAAATTAATCTCAATTCAAGAAGTGCCATAAATAGCTCATAATTCTTAGCACAAGCTTTTAGTATCAAATTTCTTTTTATGTTGACAGACAATCATGAAAAAATATTTTTGTTTTGAGGAAAATAATTTTCATCATATTATAGTAAGTTTATTTGAGAAGAGAGGTGAATAAAATCTTAGGTAGTGACCTCTAAGGTTTGTCTGTGGGATGTGGAATTAGTCCTTTGCCAAACAATTCTGATGGAGAATGATGAAGAACCAGAAAGTTGGTGGTCCATGAAATATTTTATTGAGGACCAATTAGACAAGTAGCAATGGACTTAGATCCTGTTTACACTAAACGGAAAGATCGATCTTTTTTGAATCGATGCAAAAAAGATTGATCTTTTTGTCAGTGTAAATGAATTAGATTGATCTTCAATCGATCTAAAATAGACTCCTCAAGAGGTAGTCTTATAAAGATCAACTTTTTTTTAATTGATTCAATTATAGATCGATCTTAGTGTAAACGAGGTCTAAGTTGTTGCTTTGACTATAACACCCATTCTCATATTTTTCTTCTAACTGGTCATTATACTGGTAATTTGAAAGCAAGATACTCATAAGCAAGCAACATGTAATACTACATGTAGTAACTTGCTAATGTGTGAACTCAAAAGTTATGGCTACATTTCATGTACATGTGGCCATAAATAATAAACAATAACAAGAGGCACCCAGGAGCCTGAATCGCTCACCTGGTCTTGATGTCGACCCTATAAAAACTTTTCTAGAGCTAAATGAGCTGAACATTTAAGCAAGTAACAGCTTTTCTCTATCTACTATAGTTTCATTCTGTAACCATAGGCCCAAATCAATTCAGGGGCCATAACCCCTATAAGGCGTCATCTGATAACTTTGACCCTATAATGAAAACTTTTGTAGATCTAAACATTTAAGCAAGCAACAGCTTTTCACTATCTGCTACAGTTTACATTCTTTAGGCCAAAAACATGAAAAAATGTAATTTTAGGGGCCGTTACTCCTATAAGGGGTCATCTGACAACTTTGATCTTATGGAAACTTTTGTATAGAGCTAAATGAACTGAACATTTAAGCAAGCAACAGCTTCTCTCTATCTGCTGTAGTATTCATTCCATATGCCAAAAACATGAAAGAATGTTATTTTAGGGGCAAAAACCCCTATAAGGGAACATATGACAACTTCGACCCTATGGCAACTTTTGTAGAGCTCAATAAGCTGAACATTTAAGCAAGCAACAGCTTCTCTCTATCTGCTATAGTTTTCATTCCATAGGCCAAAAACATGAAAAAACGTTATTTTAGGGGCTATTTAGGGGCTATAAGGGGTCATCTGACAACTTCGACCCTATGGAGACTTTTGTAGGGCTAAATGAGCTGAAAATTTAAGCAAGCAACAACTTTTCTTAATCTGTCATAGTTTTCATTCTATAAGCCAAAAACATGAAAAAATGCTATTTTTCACCTTTCAGGGGCTGTAACTCCTATAAGGGGTCATCTGACAACTTCGACTCAATAGAGGATCTTTTGATGCTGAAGCAGTAGTGTGGCATCAGATTTCATCTATCTCTTATACTTTTTGATTTACAAGCCAAATACAGTAGTCTGACCCCCCTGGTCTATTTTTAGTAACGGCGGCAATGTTGTTTGGACGGTGGTCACCATTTGTTCAATCTTGGTAGAGGACATCCAATAGATAATGTGTGCAAAGTTTCAAAGCAATCCCTTCAGTCCTTTGGGAGGAGAAGATTTTCAAAGAAAAGTTAACGACGACAGACAACGACTAAGACGGACGCCAAGTGATGGCAATAGCTCACCTGGACCTACCTTTGGTCCAGGTGAGCTAATAAAAAGCCAGAGAATTTGTGAAGGACAGTACATGGATACCAATGATTACTGTATAAATGTCATTGTCATTTGACATTTAAAGTTCAGATGCAAATATTTAACACTTTTTTATCAAAAGATGTTTTCCAAAATGAAAACATGTTGTTTGTACCAGTAATGTTTATTTTGTTTAAAGATCAGAAAAAATTAATGAAATCATCTTTGATTTTACAACATTTGAAAATTTAGTCAAAGTCTTTGAATCATTTCATTCTAATTTCTTAATTTAATAAGAGATCTTTTAAATTTAACTTTGATTTAATAAAGGGAATTGAAAAAAATGCTAAAATCATTGACAAAATTGACAAAAAACTGCCACAATTAAAGTTACACTGTGCAATAATGTTGACATCACAAATATCAATTTGTTTTAGAAACTGAGTGAGTGAGTCAACAAAATATCCATAACAAGAAATCCCTGTTATTGCTACTTACTTTTTCTTTTCTTTTTTCTTATTCTGTACGGTCATAAGAAGAGACGTCACCACCATCTCAGCCTGTTTCCACGCCTTCCATTTTCTATATACTCTTTGCCAAAGTAAGCTCATATTTCCAATTTTTTGTAATAAAAACTCCACTTAAGTTAATGTTCACGAAAATATTTCTTTAATTAATAAAATGGTTTCATGTTTTTAACTAAACAGTCCACAATAGTCCTTAATGATTACCAAAAGACATTTTTTACAGAAAATTCAACAAATTGGATTTAACAGTATCATGTTAGGCGACGAAAACCGTCACTAATGAATCATGTCCCGTGTCTGTCATTTCAAATACGATTTGTTCTCATCAAAGACGATTGTTTAATCACTGATAGATATTCTCTCGACAGAGCCGTAACTTTCCATTAATAAAAGTAATATCATTAAAGATTCTGTTCCTATCCGTTCATTTTTTTCATTCATCAAACACTTCCAAGACCTTGTCAAATCAAATTTGATATTGATTCTTTATTACGATACATCGTTTTTTTTCCCATGCGAAAAGATTTATTCCGACCAGTTTGAATGAGATTCGTTAGTATGCTCGTGGTCAAGAGCTTAGCAATATACGTGCTGATTGGATGAATGTTCTGCTAGCATCTATAAGTCGTAAGTGTTAACTGTCAGCTTTGTATAAAAGTATACAATATCTCGCTGATCAATGAAAGCCTCTTATATAGATAGCCACAGATCTCAAGTTGGAATATCACAATTTACAGATTTATATGGATTCCATTGCAATAAATATAGCTGATAATTCAAGATATTACAGACAAATATATTTTTAATCTTTCACTTCCTTCTTTTTTAAAAAAATAAATTACATTTCTGTTCCCAGTATTTGAAAACTATTTATTTTCAACAGTTTGTATCATTCCTAGCTGTTAAGATCTTTTATTGGTTTTAAAAGACTGGATGATTTTTTGTCTTAGATTTAGAATTGGAAGTTGAAAAGGCTTAATTACTTTGATATAGCAATGATTTTTTGGATTATAAGTAATAATAGATTTGAAACCTTTATTCAATATTACATCACAATTACTTTGAAATTAACCATATGATTTTGGCGTTACATAAAATTAAAGTCGATTTTAATTACTCATTCAGGGTTGCAATACATTATGAATCATTTATAATGTAAATTTTATAAGCTTCCTGCTTATTAATGATAGTCAAATGAAGATTTTTTGTTCAAGTAAAAAAAATCAACATGTGAAAAGAAACATATTAAATTAAAGTATGGAAAATAAGATAATACTATTAACTGAAAATGTAATCAGAGGGTCGGAATGGGAAATCAAAAGCTCATTAGAACAATTTTAAGATTGTATTTGCCCCCCCCCCCCTTTATTGTTTTTTATCATTTTTCTACTGCTGATTCTGATTCCTGTTTTTCTTTAACTCTATCACAACAGCAGAAAACTCAGATTGAAGAACTCACAATTGAAAGACAAAATGCATGGATTCAGAAAACAGAAACTGAGAAATTTACATTTTTTTCTGTTAATCAATTATTGTAAAGAACCAACTATTAACTTGAAATACTTTGCCAGCAAGAAAAATTATATTGTGAGGAAGGATTTTTTAGTCATACAAAATAATGCTTAAATACTGAGAAAATATTCTATCGTGGTGCCTTAGGAAAATTAATATTTTTCCAGGCTCTGCACAGAACGTGCAAAGAACAAAAATTCTGGGCCGAACAAAAGCCAAGTTCCTGCCTTTTCAAGTTTAATTTAGTTTATTAATGCAAAACATGTCCCAATTAGGGATAACAGCATACATTTACAATACAAACATGAATACAGAGTTGAAACATACAATGTACAACATGAACAACAACAGAAAATATAGTAAATTATCTATAGAGTATCCTCTCTCCCCAGTTCTAATGACTGTATAATAAAAGAATAAACTATGGAGATTTGATCCGGTGTTGATGGATTTAAGAGCCATTTCAATTTATTTATTTCATTTAAAGATTCAAAATTATAATCTATTATTTTCAATTTTTCAAACATTATATTTCGAAGCGCCTGGTTTTTTTGACAATGAAAAAAGAAATGATTCTCATCTTCTATTTTATTACAGAAAGTGCATAATCTTTTATCTCTTGGTATCTTATTATACCTTCCAACTTCAATTTGAAGTTTGTGGTCACATATTCTAAATTTTGTGAAAGTTTGTCTGTATTTGAAATTAGGATGGGAGAGATAATATTCCTCCTCATCCTCAGTTTTGAAGTATTTATATAAATAGGCTTCTAATGTGGTATTAATGCAGTTTAATGCAACCTTGAACATCAAATGAAGGATTCACCCATGAAAAGTACTTGATGAGCACCTCAATACATGAAGCAATCAATCACATGTTAATAATTAAACAAAGATTGCACTTGCAGCCTTGTAGGACACCATACGGTCTAATACTGCACCAAACTAACCACCTTATAACAATATGACGGACCATTACATACCTGTTGGAAACATCCAAAACTGAGTTATTAATGACCTCCAAGATGACAGAGCAACCTAGCTGTCTAATTAGTATGTCAGTCAAATGAAAAAGATTTTGATCAAGGGCAATATAAACTAAATGGATTAAACAGGTTTATATTCAAAATAATTTTTTTGCGCTTTTTGTGCACAGAAAAGAAAATGGAGTCTTATTATTCGCACACAGGGCCTTCACCTGGTTTTTGGCAAGGGGGTGCGGGATGAACGTTTTCTAATATTGAACCTATTTTGATGGGTTTCGTGCATTCCTAGAGAGTTTAATTATAATTTTTTTTTTGTAAAATGTGAGTGAAATCAAACCAAACGCACCCTTCCTTCCAACAGCCTGGACACAATAACAGGGTTATTCTTGTTTTTTTTCCCTGTCATGCCTCTAAAATTATAATTTGAAATAGACAACCTTGGCATTAATTACAGTCATCATAATTTTCAAAAAAAGTGATATCATGAACTAGCTGCCCTCTTTATTTATAATAAGCTGAGTTAGAAGAGCAATTTTCAATAAAGATATAGAAGTTTACAAAGACAACAATAATCAGACCAGCATGATCATAATCATACTCATATTTTTATTACTTTACATGGCATCATTATTTTATTGTCGTGACTAATGTTTATTTGCTTTATTAAATAAATATTTTTTTATGGTTACTCCATATGGAAAAAACTCATCAATAAATCCAAAGGTCATAATCAAACTCAGAATGAAACAACACCATTATTAAAAATCCTTTGTAAAATGATGGCCAGAAAATACAGAAAAAACAAAATCTGTCAAAGGAAAAAATGGCCAGATTTTATTAAACACAAAGTAGGTAAGCAAGAGACATGAAACTGAATCATACAGTATGGGACTACAACCTAATGCTGTATTTCAAATATCAAAGGGATTTGTTTAATAGTTGCTTAAAAAACTGTTACAAAAAATCATTTCCCTGGCCTACTGCCCTGACCCACCCACTCGCCTGCCGCCCTACATTCATCATTTTATAACCCTGTGAAATCTGGCCACCAAATCTTCAACTAATGTATCAGATTCATAATAACAACATATATATAGAACTGAAGAAATCTTTCTGAAACTGCAAGATAAGGGATAATGTCAAGAAGGGATCCCTTATATATCGCTTTTCAATTATGTAGTAGGTAAAATAATAAAATCTTTACATATATATAAAAAGTATCTTCTCTTCATTAAAATCCTTGGTGGTTTCAAATTTTCTAATTTAAACTCAGAACCAGGAAAATGACAATAGCTATTACTCGAAATTGAATTGAAACTGTCTAAATGCACATTGCACCACGTCCATTTTCATCTACTTGATTTCTTCATTACAAAATCTTTGGTTAACCAGAATTATTGTAACTTGAACTGATTTTCTAACAGATATTTAGTCACTTCTAACAGGGTTTTCAGTCATCATTTTTCCAACTGTGGCATTAACATCAAGAAAAAGAAAAAAAATACTGTGACAAAGTTCAAATTTTGCCTAATTGCACTTAAATTCAAAAGTCCACATTTTAAACAATGCTTGTATTCAAGGAGTATAGTCCATCTCTTGTTTCATGTATGAAAGGAGAAAGCTTAGCTCATTTTTTCCAAGTTTTCCATAGCATCATAAGTTTTAAACCACTTGATAGAATTTCATGAAACTGACACAATGAGCAATTTTGAAATAAAATCGGATTCAGCAGCATAATTTTTAAATGCCCTGAAAGAATTTCACAAAACTTACATTGCACACATTCAAGTTTTAAGGAAAGGAGGAAGTCTTTTGCATTGGGGTCAAAAGTTCAAGGACATAAGTAAACAAAACTTTGTAATTTTTAAATAAAATTCACAAGTTTCTGCAGCATAACTTTTCAACACCTAAAAGAATTCATAAAACCTACACTTAAGCTTATGATATAACAAAGGAGTCGGTCTTAAGATTAAAGGTCAAGGTTACAAGTTTGCCAGCCAGGGGAAAACTTCAGCAATGATCAGATTTTGTTTTATATATGTTCTAAACATAGAAAAGCCTAATGCCACGCGCATTCTGACCCTTAATGAGATAGTAGATTGCCAAATTAACCCATTTGTCTGAAATGCATTCAAAGTTTCCAGGATTCAGACTCCACTCCTTTTCTAATATGCTGCTAAATTGGAGTAAAGCTTTGCCTGATTCCAAACCACATAAGGAAATCATTTCTCATCTCCTGAGTCCTACCAGCATTTTATACTATGCCAATTAATTATATTAGTCTGGGATAGGATAAAAAGGTTTCACTTTCAGGCTCCAGTGACCACCTAGAAAGAGGAAAGTAATGCCTACGTTTAGGCTCCAGGGTTCATCCTGCATTCTAATTATACATTTCAAACAAGTAATACTGTGAGCAAGCTCACAAAAGGATACCCCCCGCTTCATATTGGACTCTGTATTGTACAAAAAAATATCAAGTCGGGTTATCTCCCTTTGATGATAGCCGAGAGCAATACAAATTCATCATGCACATCTACATATGATGTACTTCCTTCATGTACAGTTTCATCAAAATCCATCAAGTGGTTTAGGAGGAGTTGTGCTTACGAGGTCTCCCATTGAATAATGTATTTAAAAGTCTAAGTCCAATTATCTCCCCTGAATGATGTCTGATTGCGATGAAAATTCTTCATGCACATCTATATATGATGTACATCCTTCGTGTAAAGTTTCATCAAAATCCTTAAGGCAGTTTAAGAGGAGTTGCGCTTACGAGGTCTCCCATTGAATAATGTATTTAAAAAGTCTAAGTCCAATTATCTCCCCTGTATGATGTCGGAAGGTGATGAAAATTCTTCATGCACATCTACATATGATGTACTTCCTTCATGTAAAGTTTCATCAAAATCCTCTAAGCGGTTTAGGAGGAGTTGCGCTTACGAGGTCTCCCATTGAATAATGTATTTAAAAAGTCTAAGTCCAATTATCTCCGATGAATGATGTTGGAATGTGATGAAAATTCTTCATGCACATCTATATATGATGTACTTCCTTCAGGTAAAGTTTCAGCAAAATCCTTCAAGCGGTTTAGGAGGAGAAGCGCTTACGAGTTATGTGGACAGATGGACAGACAGACAGACAGACAGGGTGTTTCCTATATACCCCCCCAAACTTTGTTTGCGGGGGGTATAATAATTCACTGGTATTTGTCTGTGAGAGGAACAAATTGTTGAAGACCAACTACTAAACTGAGACAGGATTGAGGTCCCGGAGACCATTCAACATTTTACACATTGCCAATAATCTACTTGTCTGGAAGAGGATTAAAAATTTCCACTTTCAGGCTCTGTCAGGTTTAAAATACATTTTCATGTCATGCAATACTAGATGATAAGATAAAACATTCTAATGAGTTCAATAAAGTGACTAACTCTTCTTCATGGTTGCTAATGTAAACAATGCAAACATGGAATCGATTATGTTTATATCCTTAAAAGGCATATGATAAATGAACATGAGACACCTTCATCGTGTCTGCCATCATATATCAAACTAAGGATGCTATATATGCATAATAAGTTGTAAAAGGCTTTTATCAAACCCCAGGAATCATTATAACAGAGGGTTTCCACATCAATACAAGCTATCTTTAATGAATTATGGGGATTACTTTTAATGAAGTGACTTAGTGAGTCAGTGTAGGTTAAAAGTACATACATTTTAGTTATTACATGTCCATTTGCATTGTATAAAATATTTTTTCAGCATTTTGTGTGTCAATAAATTGTCCAAGACAACTCATTGTGTAAAAAGATCAAATCACATTCATATTAAAAAAATCTCTGGTTTCAATTTTAAAATGCCTTCAATATAATTAGATGAACTATCTATTAATTTAAGTTAGTGCAATTAAGGGTTATAGACGATAATTCATACTTTTTAGCACAATCTAAAATCACAGTCACTTAACTTAAATACCGATAAGTCCTAAGAAGACAGCAAATTTCTATGATAGCGAAAATTACGTAATTTGAAGACTGTATATTTGGCACGTAATTGCAGGACTAGTAAATCTTGTGGACATACTGGTTATCGCTTTCAGACATTCAGTTAACTTTTGTAATTAACACTTAAATTAATACCATGAGATAACCTGTTTATTATGTAAGCCTCTTAAAGTAGGTGAGCAACAGATCTGATATCAAATTTTGCAATAAGAATCACTTCATGCTGGTGCTGTATACAAAGTAGTACAAGTAGTTGCTACTCTGCCCATTGCCTTACAAAGTATCAAGAGGCACTTACAAGTAGTTGCTACTCTGCCCATTGCCTAACAAATTACCCTGATTTTCACATCATGAATAAGATTTCTATATACACACCAAATATCACCCCATATCTTAGTAATACCAAAGCACATGAAATTCTATAAAGGCATTGAAATAAAGGATGTATGGATGTATGTTATTTTCCTGAAAAGCTTTATTGTAAAGTATGATACTGTATAGCTGGTAATTTTAGTGATTTGTATTCGAAAGGTGGGTGTTTTATTTTAGTGGTCTTCAATTTTTACAGGTTAACAGGAATCTAGAGTCACAGTGTACCATTTTAAGTATGAATCAAAGTACTGTTGGTAACATGTACTTGGAAGTCACATTTGAACAAAAGCAAGCGATTTGTGTTGTGGTTTTTAACTTTTATGGCAAAAGAAGGCAATTACTGAATTTAAATATATCTTTACTTATGTATGTACCATGCTTTCTTACAACAATATGAAATCAAAATAACTACATGTATTTTTTCGGTAACTTTTATCTGAGAAAATCATTAGTTTAATTATCTCAGCTTTTATATAAAGCATTAATGGTTTTAATTTCTGTAATTTGTATATTCCAGCTAAAATATATTTCCCCATCACACAGGTGACTAAAGTCACGTGATACATAAAATGTAGTCTTTAAAAGGTTATGAAAAATATAGCAAATACTATATCATCATTTCAAACGAAATAAATAAACAAATCAAGTAATACTAAAACAGATAAGACAGCACGTTGACAAAAACAAAACACATTTCTACCAGAGGGCGAATGCACAATAGAATAGGTTGTAACACGGTCTCGGGAAAAAGTCTCAGGACTTTTTTCACCGAAATCATTACTATACTTTGGAAGTCCTTGATTTCCAAGTAAAAATTAAGCAATCTTTAATATTGGTGGATCTTCAAACCTTACGAAAAAAAAAAAAAAAATAGAACCTCACTAAAATTTCCAGCTGTATGGTACAATACTTAATACATATATATTTAGTTATCTACTTAATTCCAAGAAAAGTATTTTTTTCTATTTCATTCAGTTGGTTTTTATGGTTATGTCACATATACCTGCATATATTAATATTGATGACTTTTTAGTCCAAGAGCTTCGACTACAGTGTCTAAAATGTTTGGATCAACTAATGTCACCAAGTTCTTATGCTAACCATTACAGAAGGGTGAGTGTTGGCTTAAGCAGAGTAATTGTCTGTACCATATGACACTAGGAGAGCTTAGTTCTTATACCACTTGATCCCTTGGGTTATGAATGAGGCTAATCCATGTCTGGAAAAAATGTGTCTCAGTTTGCTCACTGGTTTTCTCTGTTAAGGCTAGAGACGATAAAGAGATGTGGAATAAGTGTATGTGACACAACCAACATTAAAGAAACAGCAATTCAAACAAGAGTTAACACTAAAGTATGTCTCGCCTGCCGGCACCACCAGAAACAATTATTCTTTCTTACTTCCACTATATTTTGAATTTACATGGATTTTCAGTTTCTGAGATCAAAAGATGTTAATATGGGACGCAGTCCCACATATGTAGAAACTTCCAAAAGTTAATGGTTTGGTTTTTCTTCCAAACCGGATGTGCCGAGTGCGCGCAAGCGCACTAGGCAGGAATTTCTATGGGGCCAGAAATTCGATGCTTTTTTTGAAATAAATTTTAAAATTGACAGATTTAATTACCACAGTTAAATTTCTTTTTAAAATAGACAGTAGAATACGGATGGAAAGTCAAAACAAACTCTTAAAATATATTTTTGAAGGAAACTCTCGTTGTCAAAGAGATGAAATGATCTCGCCAAGTTCTCGCGAGAATGGTCATTGTTAACAGGTGCGTTAGTGATAAGTGATTGTGACAGTAATTCAACCAATTTATGGCGATGTTTAAGACAATAACAATAAAAGATAAAGGTTTACAATACTGAATAGTAACAAAAGGGTCTTACCTTTATAGGCTTAGCTGATATTGGAGAATTTTTAATCAATCCTGTGCATGTTCCAGTGTTTTTTTCCAAAATCCTGATTGAAACAAGTCGTCATTTTCTGCCAGGTTTTTATATCAATTTTCGCCACCCAATACTTCTAAAAAGATATATTGGTATACAGAAAATCTCCCAAAACCTGGCAGAAAAAGGTTGCTTTGTTTACTTCTGCTGGAGTGCGAAATACTCTGACCGGGAAATGACGTCATGAATAACGTAACACCAAAAGAAGGTTATTTCGTCCCGTCAACGTCATCCTATTATATTTTGATGCTATTTCAGGATGATATTTGTTATTATAAGTTATTGATCAATGACATTTTTTACAACTATTTTCTAAAGCTGCGTCCCATTTTAGGTTGCACCTATTATCATATTAGAACCTAAACATTGCAAATATATGCAATAAAAATAATCAAAGTCACTCAACCGGAAAATCAAGGTCAAGGTCAAAAGATGAGGATGTACCTGTGCTAAGCTACTACCGGGACATTATTATTATTTACAGTATTTATAGAGCGCACTAACTAATTACAAATTACTCTAAGCGCTTTACAATCTAGCATGAAATAAAACTGATAAAATAAAATGTACATAATCCTTCGAACATAGATAATCTACTTAAAAAACAATACATTTTAAGTCTAAAAATAAGTAAAAATCGCATGAAATAAGTAAAAACATAAAATTAATTTAATAGTAAAAATGGAAATGCTATCAAATATTTATCTAAAAGGCAAATTTGTATAAAATGCAAAATGTATGCATACCAAGTTTCATCAACCTAGGACTTACAGTTCTTGAGATATGGAGTTGCTCGCAAAACTTTTCCATTGCTATTATATGTATTGAATATTGTCAAAGTCACTCAACGGAAAAATCAAGGTCAAGGTCAAAAGATGGGGATGCAACTGTGCTAAGCTACTACTGGGGCATATGCATACCAAGTTTCATCAACCTAGGACTTATAGTTCTTGAGATATGGAGGTGCTCGCAAAACTTTTCCATTGCTATTATATGTATTGAAAATTGTCAAAGTCACTCAACCGGAAAATCAAGGTCAAGGTCAAAAGATGGAGATGCAACTGTGCTAAGCTACTACTAGATCATATGCATACCAAGTTTCATCAACCCAGGACCTATAGTTCTTGAGATATGGAGGTGCTCATAAAACTTTTCCAAAAAAGTTAACGCCACCGCTGCCGCCGGTAAAGTAACACCTATGTCCCGCTCTGCTTCGCAGGCGAGACAAAAATCACAATGGAAACTTCAACATGACCAGAGGTCACTCTGCTTGCTGTAGAATAAAAATACAAGATTCAAAGAAATCCCTAGATTATCAACGAAAGACCCACATATATATTCATGTTTTAATATCAAAGACCTGTTAGGATTGGTACATGTATATAATATGCATGACACAAAATCACTTTATGAATATTGAAATGAAACAACACATTAAAGGAATAGCACCTACATCAATGTTCTTTCTTTTTCATAGACAGGCATGAATTTTATTCAAATCCACCGTGAGACTGTCTAGATACAAAAAGCTTCAAATAATAGGTCAATTTTAAAAAAAGACATTTCATGAGCCTTAAGGATTTTAAAACAGGAAGAAGAAAATTCAAATACAGACCAACCCATGGCACAACTGTTTATAAACAGCTATGATTATCAATTAAAATCATGAGATTAAAGAAAGAAGTTGCTTTAAAATTCCCCAAATTTAGCAGAAAGGAAATTTAGCCTGAAATTAAGATTTATTATGAGTATGTTTTCCAGCACAATTTAACTTTACAGTTCACATGCACTTTGTAAAATTTTAAATAATTATATTTCATCATGGGAGTTCTTATAATTAAAATTCCTGAATTATCAAATGACTTCCGTGAATTACAAGTTTGTGAATTTGAAATCTTGATAATCTTTTAAGCCATTTTAATGAAAACAACACTGTCTTCAGAGCAGACTACTTGGGCTTGTCAGAACCAACTCACAGAACAGAGAGGAACAAGCAAGCACAGCCATCACAATCTTCAAAAAACAAAGTATTTTGTATGTTTCTGTTGCACAAATGATTGGGTTTAATTATGAAACAAGGACATTCAAGTGAGTAAAAACTATTGTAACATAACAATTCATCATTTTTAAAATTCATTTAGAAATTTGACCGAAGGAGAAAAAATGTGCAACATTTAGTTTCTTGTGATTGTAATGAGACATTCAATTGATAGGTGCTTTGAATAAAACCCTCCTAAAAATGTAAGTAAGTACACCCCTGCACACATATTTGGAGATGGGTAGGTAGGTAAAGTAGGGTTTTTTTTGTGTTTTTTTATATATGTTACAATCAAACTAATGTTCACAAACAAGAATAATCATCTATTTTCTGAGCTGGTAGGTTTTGGGGAAACAAGTAATACTGTAAGCCAGCTCACAAAGGGATACCCCCCGCTTCATATTGGACTTTGTACTGTAAAAAAAAATTTTAAGTCCAGTTATCTCCCCTCAATAATAACCAAGAGCAATACAAATTCTTCATGCACATCTACAGATGATGTACTTCTTTCATGTAAAGTTTCATCAAAATCCATCAAGCGGTTTAGGAGGAGTTGCGCTTACGAGGTCTCCCATTGAATAATGTATTTAAAAAGTCTAGGTCCAGTTATCTCCCCTGAATGATGTCTTATTGCAATGAAATTCCTCATGCACATCTACATATGATGCACTTCTTTTATGTAAAGTTTCATCAAAATCCATCAAACAGTTTAGGAGAAGTTGCGCATACGGGGTCTCCCATTGCATAATGTATTATAATGTATTTAAAAAGTCTAAGTCCAATTATCTCCCCTGAATGATGTCTGATTGCGATGGAAATTCTTCATGCACATTTACATATGATATACTTCCTTTGTGTAAAGTTTCATCAAAATCCTTCCATCAGTTTAGGAGGAGTTGCCCTTACGAGGTCTCCCATTGAATAATGTATTTTAAAAAGTCTAAGTCCAATTATATCCCCTGAATGATGTCCGAGTGAGATGAAAATTCTTCATGTACATCTTCATATGATGTACTTCCTTCATCTTTAGTTTCAGCAAAATCCTCCCAGCGGTTTAGGAGAATCGCTTACGAGTTATGTGGACAGACGGACGGACAGATGGACAGACAGACAGACGGACAGACAGACAGACAGGGTGTTTCCTATATACCCCCTCAAACTTTGTTTGCGGGGGGTATAACAAAATTATTGACCTGATCACACACAAAAAACGAAAAAAGAGTCAACAAATTTTCCCAGCTTTTGATAATGCAATACATGTACATGTATTCCATTTCAGTTTATTCCTATTTGAGTATAAGTAGCACAAGCTTGTCCATAAACAAGGGCAAAGTTTACTGTTAACTTGTAGTTTGACTGCAAGTACAAATGTACCATGCAATGACGGGCTTAAACAAGGTCAATGTGATACTAATCTACTAGTAAGAATATATAGACAGACATGTATTAAAACATTAGGTGACATAAGCCATGTCTAATTACTTAAGATTCTAGTTAACAAATGAAGCATAAAGAGACCAAAGTCACCTCAGGCTTTAACTAGCTTAACTTTTCCATCATCATATGCATAATAATTGTGACATGACTGATTTTATCAAGGTTGGAACCAGGATCTGAAGTTACAGTGGGTGTGATTGCCTAATATGCAAATCTAGGGCCAACTTTGCCACGAAAGATTCCTTTTACGCAAAATGTTATTAACTTCACACCAGTTTTAGGTAGGTTTGTACTATGCCTGCACAGCTCCTGCTAACAAAAGACCCCCCCAAGATACTTTTTACTTGCTGACCTTTCCAAGATTCTAATCAAAGCTTAATATATACATTGTTCTGTCTCATTCAATGTTGTACAGACTGTGTCTGATTTTATCATATCCACAAATACAATATGAACATAATTACTAATCAAATATCATCTAATAAAACTGACAAATATTACTTTTTGTAATTACTGGATATATTCTTTTAATCATACAAGTAAAAGTTACTGCCTGTCAAATTTGCTAAATTTGTCATTACAAGAGTTGACTACGATGTAGCGGATATGGTGGTTAAAATTGGAAGGTTGGCGATCGTGTAACTTAAACCAGTCAAAATACCCATCTTACTCAAATGATACATAAACACATTCACAAACCGTGAAAATAAAACCCGAAATTGTTTTTCATACACATGCTAACACCAATACTGTAAAATGAACCCTTTGCAGAAATAACCTGCTATACAGTAGTATGTATTGCCTGCCTGCACCATCAGAATATAATTTTTTTTGTAAATTTCCTTTTTCATTAATTAATTAATCAAAACCCAACTGCAATGGTTAGGCCCCAGGTGCATGGTGTGAGTTCTAAGGCTTAAACAGTAGTTATTAAGGTTATGAAGGAGCTCATAAACATTAAACATTGCTTTCCCAAATTTAAGATGATATAAACATTTTCCCATGCCTTTCCTAACCGAAATAAATAAAATACAAGGACTTGGGGTATTTCTACATCAGCGTCTTAAGTTTTAAACCCTTAATTTATAAGATATTTCATCGAATTTCTATATAACAACAAATGCAATCTAACCAACATGCAACCAACACAATTCTTATCTTAAATGTCTATATTTAGCAAGTGCCATTCCTACGTTGTATAAAAATTTTGATCAAGGACGTACAGCAATATAATTGCCTGCAATTTTCATTGCAATATCGTGTGGTATCATTTTGACACAGACATCATAAATATGAACAAGATGACAATGGAAGCCAAACTTAATGTCTAATCCTTCTAAAAAAGAAAGTGTCAGCCATTAATAGCCAAAAAAATTACAAGTCGGTAATGTAGGTATCAGAAATAGCTAGCGCTCAGGACACTGATCTGGCATCATAAGTATTGTATGTTTTTCATAGCCTTGACAATCCTGTATAGTATATGAACTTTATGATTACAATACTTTCATAAAACATTATTAGACAGCAAGATAATAATCAAGACATCTTTGCTAATAGCAAAAATAACAACTAAGTGCAAGGCAAAGGAGACTAACACACTTACACTAAAAGCCTAAAACCAGCAGAAACTTACCAATGTAAAAACTTAAACATGAATTCAAGAACATGTGCTTGGGACATGATTAACCCTACAAAAAGGTTTAAAAGTCGAAAAGTTATGACAAGAAATCTATGAACTAATGCTCACTTAGAATTACTGATACCACAAATAAAAAGAAATTAAGACACCAAATTTCTTCATCAATGATGTGATGTGTCAAGAAATGAATGTACTTACTACTTTGTAGTCATTCACAATATCTTAAAATCATTATGCAGAGTAGGGATCTAGGGTTTCAGCTTAACCTGGCCTTTTGGAGGAGAAAAATTAGTAAACCACTATAAAAGTATTAAATTTTACCATATACAACCTTATCTTTGAAACCCTTCTTGAAGAATTCCAGCTTATTTGTATTGGTAAATTCATTGAAACTAAAGACCCTTATTCTATATTTGACAGCCAATATAGCTGAACCAATGGTTAGCACAGGAAAGGAAAGACAAAAGAAGAAATGAAGAGGTGTCAATGACATATCATAACTAGCCTCACGATACTATACCACTGTAACTAAAGGATGTTGAACCTTTGGTATTTCACTTTTATGTCTGTAAAAGGAAGAAGAATTTGGTTTATCTTCTGAGTCATTCAACAGACATTCCAACTCAACGCCTCTGTTTTAAACGTCAGCTTCCACATTTTGAAAGGAAATATAAATTTGTTGAGTTATGTTTGGTAACAAGTTGTGGACCCAGGTGGTGCATGAGAGAAATGGTTTCCACACAATGCGGAAGAAGGAATAAATTGTCACCATGACCAGAATAACAATCAACATGTCTTTAAAGATGATGAACTACTTCAAAAATACTGAACAGACATTTATAGGTTGTGATTTACAAGTGTACTCAACACAGTGGCGGATCCAGAGGGGGGCAAAAGGGGTGTACACCCCCCTTTAATTGAGAAATTCTAATTTTTTTTCTATGAAATTGACCAAGTTGCTTCAAATTTTCATCTCCAATTTGACATTTTTAGCAATTATGCCCCCTTTATCATGGGCCTCTGAATCCGCCCTGCAACATAATCTACATAAATCCACCATACAAGACAGCCATCAGCATTGAATGTGACCAGAGGTTCGCAATTGGTTGTTGATCAAAAATAGACTGCACTTGTACATGATTCAACACCAATCCTTAATCAAATCTAGCCAGGAACTTCAAATTATCAAGAATGTTCTATAAAGTTCTTTAACGGAGTAAGTTTGCAATCTTATTATATACCCTAGGACCTCTCCCTGTATTCACAGAAAAAAAAGATACATTAATGGCCAAAAAGATTTTCAGTTTTAAATGCAAATTACTATAGTAACCATCCCCAATTGCTGCAAATTTAAGTTATACAATCTTTCAAGAAGAAAAAAACCTTGTTAATTTCATGGATGTTAGCTTCAGTTCCTGAAAAGCGACTGGACCATTTATGTATAATGGAAGCCGGATTTCCTAGCTAAATGATGGCCTTAAAAGGTTAAATTGAACAGGAAACTTCTATCTACTTATTGCTTACAAAACAGACGCTGTCTAATAATTAATCATTCAAAGAAGATTACAGAAGATGACAAAATACCAAGTGTGATATTGCTTAGGAAAAAAAAAATTCTTGTTTTGATTAGATATAAAACATGACTGTCAGCTTGTAATTAACAACCACACCTTTAGGAAGAAATCATTATCTAGAACATTTTTGAACTGTTGTATAAGATGAAGCAACAGGAAGATTTGTTATGGCACGATTAATCCTTATTTTTTTGTTGGTAATATTGATCAAAGAAGATTATTTCTATATATGGTCTTTTAATGACTTTGTTTATTTATATTTCTTGCCTTGAAAATGTACACAAAATTTTAATATCAAATTTCAAAGTCTTGATGAAGATGGTTAAAGAGTCAATTGTTTTTTTTTTTCTATTTACCATAAAGAAGGGTTAAAAGATGTAAGTCAAACCAATGGATAGACATTTTCAAGAAACAAGAGTTAACACTAAAGTATGTCTCGCCTGCCGGCACCATCAGAAACAATTATTCTTTCTTACTTCCACTATATTTTGAATTTACATGGATTTTCAGTTTCTGAGATCAAAAGATGTTTATAGAACTTAAACATTGCAAATATATGCAATAAAAATAATCAAAGTCACTCAATTGGAAAATCAAGGTCAAAGTCAAAAGATGGGGATGCAACTGAACTAAGCTACTACTGGGGCATATGTAAACCAAGTTTCATCAACCTAGGACCTATAGTTCTTGAGATATGGAGGTGCTCGCAAAACTTTTTCATTGCTATTATATGTATTGAAAATTGTCAAAGTCACTCAACCGAAAAATCAAGGTCGAGGTCAAAAGATGGGGATGTAACTGTGGTAAGCTACTACTTGGGCATATGCATACCAAGTTTCATCAACCTAGGACCTATAGTTCTTGAGATATGGAGGTGCTCGCAAAACTTTTCCATTGCTATTATATGTATTGAAAATTGTCAAAGTCACTCAACCGGAAAATTAAGGTCGAGGTCAAAAGATGGGGATGCAACTGAGCTAAGCTACTACTGGGGCATATGCATACCAAGTTTCATCAACCTAGGATCTATAGTTCTTGAGATATGGAGGTGCTCGCAAAACTTTTTCATTGCTATTTTATGTATTGAAAATTGTTAAAGTCACTCAACCTGAAAATCAAGGTCAAGGTCAAAAGATGGGGATGCAACTGTGCTAAGCTGCTACTGGGGCATATGCATACCAAGTTTCATCAACCCAGGACCTATAGTTCTTGAGATATGGAGGTGCTCATAAAACTTTTCTAAAAAGTTAACGCCGCCGCCGCCGCCGGTAAAGTAACACCTATGTCCCGCTCTGCTTCGCAGGCGAGACAAAAATGATTTAATTATTCAACTCATCTACATTACCAGAATTCAAGAGGACAATTCATAGCTATGCATAGTGTTATAAACAAAATAAAGAAGGAATGTGTCCATGGGACACGGATGCCCCCGCTAGGCCCCAAACAGGAAGTAGATGTCTGACAGACATGAAAGTCGCTTAGGACATACAGTTTGTCATACTGAACCATCCTACCAAGTTTCAAATCATTCTCATGTATGGTTCCTGAGAAAATCTTGACAGAAATTTTCAAGTCATGTTCACATATTTTCCAATCAGCCTAAGTCCCAAACAGGAAGTAGATGTCCGACAGGTCTCAAAATCGCTTAGGACATACTGTTTATCATACTGAACCATCCTACCAAGTTTCAAGTCATTCTCATGTACGGTTGCTAAGAAAAGCTTGACGGAAATTTTCATAGTTTCACATGGCCTAAGTCCCAAACAGAAAGTAGATTTCCGACAGGTCTCAAAATCGCTTAGGACGTACTGTTTGTCATACTGAACCATCCTACCAAGTTTCAAGTCATTCTCATGTACGGTTGCTGAGAAAAGCTTGACGGAAATTTTCATAGTCATGTTCACATATTTTCACATTGCCTAAGTCCAAAACAGGAAGTAGATGTCCGACAGATCTCAAAATCACTTAGGACGTACTGTTTGTCATACTGAACCATCCTACCAAGTTTCAAGTCATTCTCATGTACGGTTGCTGAGAAAAGCTTGACGGAAATTGGTACGGACGGACGTACGGGACGTACGTACGGACGGACATGAGTAAAACTTAATGCCCCCCGACATGTCGTCGCGGGGGCATAAAAATTAGAATCAAGACATCAAGATGACAACTCAAACCCTGAATAAATACGATGCAGGACCAATACTGGTATAGATGTATAACCCTGTTATAGCTGAAGAAAAATAATGCTTTAAGACATCATTTTATGGTCTCATGTTAATTTCATAAAGACATCAGAATTCTTGGTGATGCTTTGGTATTTTATTGTTCATTTGTAATTGTATTGATTAGAAAATAATAATGATAACGCCTTCATTCTCATTAAAATTTAATCCCATTCTCATTCTGGCATATTGGTCCTGAAATAAATTCTGAGATTTCTATAATAAACTGAGAAGTTGACATTATTAGAGGAATTCTTAGGACTTGATTAATCAGACTCCATAAAAACTGATTATCGAAAATCCAAAACAAACTCCCACGATTTTGACCTCCGATTTGATTAATTTCATCGAAATGGTGTAGCGTGAAAATTAGCTGCGGTAAAAGTAAATAAGTCTGGTTGGGCAGTCTATCTGATAGCGTTAGAACATTATTCATTGATATAAATTCATTCTTTAGATCATCAATGAGACTTGGATTACATAACTCTGTGATTTGTGAATGAGTTTCATGAGTCCTGGGAACCAAGAGAGACTGAAATTGAATTGAATGGTTTTGAAAGCATTAAGAGAATTAATAGATAACTTCTCAATTTTGCATTGAATTTCGTGTAATCAAAGTCAATTTTAAGTCCATGTAATCGTATTACATGAAAGCTTGTGTTCTGACATGTGAATCGAGATATAGAAATCATTTCGTACAATTTTTAACTGTTTCTTGGATTTTATCAAATCAAATGTTTGTAGATGATGTTTATATATAAATGTTATAAAAAAGGCACAAATTCAGAGGATGGGGTAACCAGCACATGCCCCCTTTAAAAATTGAAAATTTGTTAAAAATTTGTCATATAATCTTGATTTTCTGGAAAAATTCCCCTTGGATATTGCTAATATTTTTTCAATGCCCCCCTCTAAAATCAAATCCTGGACTGCGCCTGCAAGAGACTCATATATAAGAGGAGTCCCATGTCTTCTATCATTTTATCTGATATATATATATATTCACTGGCCAAGTCAGTAAGGGCAAAATGTGCCTTGGCAGGACAGATGTCCTTAAAAATCACTTCTTGGTTGCTAACTTTAAAAATTTTGAAATCAGAATTTGATTATTTCTTAAATTCTTTGAGGCTTCATTTCATATTCATTATAAAAAAAGACCTAAAAATCTGGAAAACCTGTGAAAATCATGATTGTTGGCAGCCCTGAACAAATGGCATACCAGTAGCAATTTTTTTCTTAAAAAGACATAAGAAAAGGGTAAGGGGCATTTGGCCTCAGAACAGAGAGTTTGGTTTTTAAGTATATATTATGAAGAAGTCCCTTTCTTCCTGAATATTTCAATAAGAGTGAAAAAATATTAGAATTGAGTTATAAGGATACTTCTTTTTATTTTGCAAGAATGCACCATTAATGTTATTCAATATTTCAGAGAGAGACACTACAGATTCTCAATTGTCTGCATTTATTTGGATGAACATCTTGAAATTAAGACTAAAGGAAGACTTTTAATGAAACTCTATGACGAATATGATGGTAACATTTGCTTCTGGTGAAGTACCATTCCGTCTGATCAAGCTTACAATGCATATTCTGTCTGATCTAGCTTACAAAGCAGGACATTTCACACTGCCTTCAGCTGTTTCAAATGATTTTGTCAGCCTTTCTAACAGACAACATCCAGATACCTTACTCCCATCTACAACATATCCCTATTATCACATGGGAGTTATGGCACAAATTGATTTTTGTTAGTTCATCCAGAAACTAGGTTAGTTATATTTTTCTGATTCATTATAGCAAGGTTTCCTCATTGACATTTTTTTGCAAATAAATTGGTCTTATTTCAAAACAATTTTTAATATTTATCAACAATGCTCAGCAAACTTGGTTTATATGTATTTGAATGATAAAAATATGTTTTTCATCTGATAAAGATTTATGTTCAAAGGGGAATAATTCAGTTTATATGTTTTGTTTTACCATCTGCCAAATAAAAAGCTACGCCGAGCGCAGCATGATACGACCGCAACATGTTGAATCCTGTACATTTGAAGCCCAATATGGATAGTCTATTGCCTTGGAAACATGCATCCCATGGTGGACTCATAAAGCTTTTTGACACATGCATTCTGTGGTGGACTTTCAATGGCATATTGCATATTTGACATAAAACTATTTATGTCAATCACATAAGATTTATTGTGAAAAATGTGAAAATGGTAAGGGCCACAAACCAAAAATGCATTAAGAAGCTTCATTTAGTGGATATAATCATCATATTAAAACTGCAAAACAATTGGTTGGCCAACTACAACTGAATTTTTTGTGTAAAACTATTTTCCTTAACAGACTATTAAAATGGCGTTTTTAGCCCCTTTGACCCCTATTTCCTCAAAAACGGCAAAAGATATTGCAAATTTGATTAAAAAATGCAAGCAGGGATTTTCACAAGGATTCTAATGAAAAAAAGATTTTGAAAATCGGACCAAATATAAAAAAGTTGATTTTTTGGGTGTGGCCTATCTTTGGCCCCCTGTATTAATGTAACGGTGCAGTATATATTATAATCATTGACACATTTAGTTAACAGAATTAATTGAGGAATTCAATAAAAAAAGAATTTTCAAAATTGAATGAATAACAAACATTCTACAACAGTTTTGTCAATACACCTATTTTAGCCCCTTTTGGCCCTTTTTTTCTAAAACGGTAGGGGCCACAAACTTGAAATGCAATAGGAAGCTTTCTTTAGTGATTACAAACATCATATCAAAATTTCATAACAATCGGTTAATATTTACTCAAGTTATCGCACAGAAACCAAATGTCCCCAGACGACAACAACTACGACGACGACATCGCCATACCATTATACGATTGCAAAAATTTTGCGGTCGTATAAAAACTGAAAATACAAGAATATGCCCAAAAAGCATCATGCCCCATCTCACAACATTTGGTAAGGACCCACGAACAGACAGACGAACAAATGACAGATGAATGAACAAACAAACAAACAAGCAAACAGTCGAACAGACCTGAAAACTATATACCCCCTACTTCCATAGAGAGGGGGAGTAAAAACTTTAATATTTAATTCTGTTAGTTTCCAATATCAAATAACAATAAAACTTACAATTTTGTGGCAATTTCACATTTTTGAATTTGTGTGGAAAAGGCTACAGATGAAATTGGTATTCAAAGTCATATTTGATGTAAGGGCTTAATGTTTGTCATAATATCATATGGTTGGGATAGGAATGCATCATAATATATTTTTTAACTATTGGAAATTGCTTGTCAGAAATTGTAATTGTAATTTTCAAGATGCTGACATACTTGTTAAATCTAGTGTCCTAAAAACAAGAACTGAAGGATATATGAACTACAACTTCAAAGTCCAAAATGGAAAAAGATATCATTAAACAGGAAGCAGTTGAGCAAGAGACCTGAAATCAAACATTATGGGACCCCACCCTAATGTGAGCAAAATATCACGTGGCTGTGATTAGCAGTTGTTGAACAAAATTCTTCACTGCCTGCCGACCCACGCCCCCGCTGCAGAAAGTTCGCCAATTTATAACCCTGATTTATCATTCTGTGAAATCCAGCCAATTTTATGTTAAATCCCATATTCTAACTAATGGGAAGTGTTTCAAAAAGCTTTGTGATTTTTTCGTATTGCACATTGACTCTCCTAAAATTAGTTTGAATAACTCTAATGAATACTTTGCTGATAAACTACTGAAGAGTTTCCAACATTACTTTTTCTTGCAAAATACGCCTTCATTCGCAGAATTGTTTTCTATATAATTGCAAGAATGTTAAGCAATTCATTACATGTTTGATTAAACAAATTAAGTAAAAGCAATGAATCTAAAATAACAATTAAAGGTTGATTATAATTTTTTCATGTGATAAAAAGAATAGTTGTTATTATGTACAAAGGGAAATAATTCTGTTGATAAAGATTACAGATTTCTTAACATCTTGTCACAAATTGTTTTTTGTTCAATTTCCTTTCATGAAACAAATCTTTAAACAGTTAAATTCCATGGCTCTTCATGTTTTAATGTCAGATTTTACTAATTACATGTTCATTTACATTTAACAGGTTAGTTGTTTGGAATGTTTAGAGAGCAGTTTGTCACACATAAACCCTACTTTTTATTTCAACCTTTTAACACTGATATTTAGGACTGACTCTGTATACACATAATAGACAGGCCTGGTGTCCTTTACATTTAAAAGCCAACATTCCCTTTTTCATTCTTGTTTATTTGGATAACTGTTTATTTTAAAGACTTACTTGTTCACACAAGAAAGGCATGTCAGCTGATCTGTATGTTCAGAGGCAGGGCTCACTGGCTCATCACTGGGGATAAAATCTTCACTTAAAACAACATGTTAGATATGTTTTCATTACTTACTTGTTAACACACGACAGACAGGTCAGCTGATCTGTATGTTCAGAGGCAGGACTCACTGGCTCATCACTGGGGATAAAATGGCTTCAAAAAGACACGTTTTCTATTTTTTTAGACTTACTTGTTGACACAAGAAAGGCAGGTCAGCTGATCTGTATGTTCAGAGGCAGGACTCACTGGCTCGTCACTGGGGATAAAATCTTCAAAGCAGTACAGTTCTGGCTCTGACTGGTCTATTGGGGGACTGAAAAAATAAGAAAAAATGACCTCAACAAATTAATAAAACTGAGAAAAGTAGTATACAAGTATGCTAGATGCTCTTAGACCCAGGAATGCCAATGAAGGCTAATTGAACAAGATTGTTACGGGTAGCCATGTGTCCCCCGCCGCAGCATAAAAGCTGTGTGGTATGTCAATTCCAGCGATATATACCTGAGAAACATTAGAAATAGGTTGTCAAAATATGGGATGATCACCTACTATCAGTACCCTATCAGTGTGTAAAGTTTCAGTAACATCAGTTCAGTAGTATCGGAGGAGTTGCACCCACAAAAATGTTTGACATGACAAAGTCCCATTTTTTTGACCGGAAAATCACAAATTCGTAAATAACTCAAAAACTGTAAATATTATTTCAAAATTTTTCTTCATATTATTATAGAGTACCTTTTGCTAAATCAGCCTACAAAATTTCTGAACCCTGTGCACCTAGGTAACCGAGATATTGGATGTCCTATATTTTGACCTTTCCTTCCCTATTTCCATGGAAACAGCTGCCATTTTGAAAATTTCAAATATGGGATGATCACCTACTAATAGTACCCTATCAGTGTGTTAAGTGTCAGCAACATCCATTCAGTAGTGTCCGAGGAGTTGCACCCACAAAAAACGTGACGGACGGATGGACAGACGGACGGATGGAGACCATTACTAAGTCCCTCCGACGCGTTGCGGCGGGGGACAATAACGGGCATCTACCAGATCTGTCATTCTTCAATGGTTTCCTATGTATTCTACCAAAAATCTTTTCCATAATTGAAAACTAATTCCATTAGAGGGTTTACTGGACAGAAGGAAAAAAGACACATATAAATATAAAAGCATCAAAATAAAACAATTAAGCATCCTTAATTTATATTTACAAGGTTTGAAATGAGCTACATTGAAAAATTTGTCAGTTCTGTCATTGTTATCTCCCTTATACTGATTTCACTTCTTAATGGACACTGTCTAAAACGAGATCAACAAATAACAGCACATGCACATCTGAAGAAAACTTTTAAGATTTGTCAGGATATCATTTAAGTCATGCAGTCAATCAAGTCTTGTTCAGACATTATTATCAGACTACAATAGAAAATAATGAGATGTGGAATAAGTGTACACGACACAGCCCACAATCAAGTGGAAATTCAGAAAAACCACAATGAACAACTGCCAGAAGCCTTCAATGAGGCTAACAGACACTTTGAATTAAAACTGAATTTTTAAATCTTAGTCCCTTTTACTTATATTGAGAGAAATTCTTGCACAATGCTTGATAAAGCTGGTGCATAAATACCATCTCGGCATCTGACTAATTTTTAAAATACTGCCGTAAAAGTTATAAATGACATATAAAAATTAAATAGTAATTTTGCATTCCCATTGACATGAAACTAATTTACCTACCACAATAAGGTTATCAGTTATGACTTTGTAACTTTACAGATTTTCTGAGACAGTAAATGTAACATAGTCCTATAACAGTCATTTATCTAATTCTGTCTGCAACACAGATACAACCACAAAAAACTTAGTGGACCACAAATCAAATAATATGCGAGCGTAGCGAGCTCTCTAATGTAGAGAGTATGCCAAATTGCCGAGACTCAAAATACTATGGAAGAAAAATCGTTCTGTCACCGGAAACATTCGATTTTCGGAAGTTTTTGAAAATGTCTGCGCGTGCTGAAAAATTGCGGGAAATAGTAATACATCGTCCCAAATTATCTTGTCCCAGACATTATTCGAAATTTTCAATGGAATTATCTACGCGAGCTTTAAAGGCAATGTCTTTCTCATATTATTTTAAATATAAACATATTCTTCTAAAGTTCTGTCAAAGTAAATAAAGAAGGAATGTGTCCATGGGACACAGATGCCCCCTCTAGGCCTCAAACAGGAAGTAGATGTCCGGCAGACCTGAAAGTCCCTAAGGACATACAGTTTGTCATACTGAACCATCCTACCAAGTTTCAAATCATACCCATGTACAGTGTCTGACAGGTCTCAAAATTGCTTAGGACCTATAGTTTGTCAAACTGAACAATCCTAGTAAATTTCAAATCATTCTGATGTATGGTTACTGAGAAAAGCTTGACAGAAATTTTCAAAGTCATGTTTACATATTTTCACATCGGCCTAAGTCCCAAACAGGAAGTAGATGTCCGACAGGTCTCAAAATCACTTAGGACATATAGTTTGTCATACTGAACAATCCTATTAAGTTTCAAATTATTCTCATGTATGGTTCCTGAGAAAAGCTTGACAGAAATTCGGACGGACGGACAGACATGAGTAAAACTTAATGCCCCCCACATGTCGTCGCGGGGGAATAAAAATGGTCAGAATTTGATTAACAGGAAGTCAGTGAACGACAGACCTGAAATCTACTCTTTATTGCACCCAAAGTTGATGCTGTTTACCAAATATCAAGTGGGAATGATAAGAAGTTGCTGAGAAAACTGTTCACAAAATCACAGATTTGCAATATATATTTTAAAGTTATAGTATGAGTATAAGGCTTTTATGCCTTTTTTAAAAACACATTAGCCACACAGAGTAGTCAGTTTAAATGGTAAAGAAAAGTATACAAGCTGGAATTAACCACCAATCCTGAACAGCCAACTGATTGATCTCATGTTCATGTTCACAAAAAAAAAAAAAAATTCTATGGAAATAAACCTATTTTCCCAGGCCAAAAACAAAAACATCATCTTATATAGAATTTGATGTAAGAAAGACAATTCTGGTTTTACAAGAACCACCTTACCAACTCCACTAGATATCTTTATTCAACCTCTACCATTTCATGTTGACAACCCTATATAAATCCTTTTTTAAAAAAGAAAACAAACCAATTTAAAGATATTTAGCACAGAGAACAATTCATCAATTTCTTACAAAGGTTGTAATTATTTTCAGGGCAAGAATACTAATTGTATCAATTAAACGAATGTTTTCTTTTTCAATTATAAAAACATTAGGGTTTTAAATTGTTTAGCAATTTCCAGGATAAATATTTAATCATTTGTTAATTTATATTATAAGTGAAAATTAATGGCTTGTTTTGACACTTCAGGACACTGAGATCAAATACCAACCTTTTAAATAATTCATACCACAATCATAAAAATATCCTGTGTTTGCACAACTAAAATTGACAAATTTATTACTGTTTGTGAGAGCAAGACACTGAAAGAGGGAAGAAAATATGAAGAAGATTTTATAATAAATTCATACAGGTTTTTATTTTGAAGTTTCAAGGAATAGACATGGTGATGTGTGTTGCATGTATCTTAAAATACTTGATAAACAGGAAGTCCATGAATTATGGGCATTAAAAGTACGCAGGATAATGGAAACTGAAAGACAATGGATAGGCCAAAGTGATTCCTGGATGTCACTTTGCAACACATTGCAGGCATCACAAAAATCCTTTAACACTCTAAAATATTTTACAAATAAAGAAGGAATGTGTCCATGGGACACAGATGCCCCCGCTAGGCCCCAAACAGGAAGTTGATGTCTGACAGACTTGAAAGTCGCTAAGGACATACAGTTTGTGATAATTAACCATCCTACCAAGTTTCAAATCATTCTCATGTACAGTTCCTGAGAAAAGCTTGACGGAAATTTTTAAAGTCATGTTCACACATTTTCACATCAGCCTAAGTCCAAACAGGAACTAGATGTCCGTCAGGTCTGAAAATCGCTTAGGACGTATAGTTTGTCATACTGAACCATCCTACCAAGTTTCAAATCATTATCATGTACAGTTCCTGAGAAAAGCTTGACGAAAATTTTCATAGTCATGGTCACATATTTTCACATTCGCCTAAGTCCCAAACAGGAAGTAGATGTCCGACAGGTCTGCAAATTGCTTAGGACGTATAGTTTGTCCTACTGAACAATCCTACCAAGTTTCAAATCATTATCATTTATGGTTCCTGAGAAAAGCTTGACGGAAATTTTGTACGGACGGACGTACGGACGGACGTACATGAGTAAAACTTAATGCCCCCCGACATGTCGTCGCGGGGGCATAAAAATTATCTGGACTAGTTTGCAGACCCTTCACAAAAAAAAATATTCCAACAGGTGAAATTTATCTTGATCATTTAGCCCTTCCCCCCAATTCTAAAGACTGCCTCCCTTCCTCTCGTCTAATAAGTTTTTAATCTCAAACTTAGCTTTTAGGATGTATGTGTACAGTGTGTCAGTTGCTTCAACATAGTAATTTGGAAACTGATGGTAGAGAATGTCCCAACTTAAACATAGGTTGATACAAGGGGCCCTGGAGGGCCCTTGTCCCCCTTTTTGGCAGAAAAATTTGGTTGAATAAATAGGAAATCATTGAAGCGTGACCCCTCTTAGGCCAGTCAGTGGGCCCCCTCTTTTCAGAATTTCTGGATCTGCCACTGTTAAAGTCTCTACCAAACCTTAAGATTCCAGTGGAAGAGGAAAGTTTGGTGCTAAAGGCCTTGTTTCAGCCAGAATTTGAAACATCTGTTCTAAGTCTGGACTATGCAGTCTTCAATTTCTCCTTTATGTAAATAAATGAACCTTAAAATTGCCTGCTCTTTTTGAAGTATTTGATAATGATCATTCTCATAAGGTATTTTAAACAATACCTATGTTAATTTCACAGAACCCTTAATTTAATACTGGTACAACAGTATTGTCAGTTACCTTGGATTTTCTGGCAAGTTATTGTCAATGTCGTAGATTTCTGGTCCTGCTACATAGCTGTACCGGTGTGGTGACATCTTGTATCCCCTCATTGTCCCACCAACACTCTGTGACATCCTTCAACCCTTCATAATGGTTTGAGGAGCCCTAAAAAGAGAGAATAAAATGTTGTTGGTTAATATTGTTGGTATGTCAGTGCCCCTTAAAATTCTTGGCACCTTAAAAAGACGAAATTTAAATGAAACAATATGGGTAAATATCACATCATTGTCCCACTAAACACTCTGTGATATTGCTGAACCCTTCATTAGAGGTTTATGCACACTAAAATTATAGACAACAAAATCTGTCAAAGTCAAAAATGGCCAGATTTCATTAAACAGGAAGTAGCTATAGGTGAGTGACATACCTAAAATTGAAACCCATGTCATGGGACCCCACCCTGATACTGTATACCAAATATCAAGTGGTTGCTATAAGTTGTTGCTATAAACAGTTACAAAAATTTATGTTTGCAAAATTGATTTCTCCCCCCTCCCCAGTTAACCCCAAGCATCTTAGCTAAACATCCCACATTTTTTTTAGGAACACACTTTCCTGAAAATATGCAAAACTACATATGGTATACCAGCATACATACATGTACCAAGATTCATAAAATTTAGTTCAGCTGTTTCAAAGCAGTTATTCAAAATCATGATAAATGAGGACTTTTTGGAATAATAAACATGTATGACAAACCTAGTTTTGACAAATATCTCTTGCCAAAGAATTTATATATCTAATTTATTTTGATTTAGAAAAAAGTTCAATGCTTAGCCTAATATTTGTCACATATATTCAAATTAAATATTTATGTAATTTTTGTTTATAAATCTGTCAAAAATGGCTGGATTTTGTAAAACAGGAAGTAGGTGATCAACATACCTGAAATCAAATCCCACATTATGGGACCCCAAATTTTTTCCCACATGCCCATCCACCCTGATCCACGGTCATTACCACTCCCCCCACTCCACGAAATCTGACCAATGAAGATTTTAATGCTGTAAACTTGAATGAGCATTATAATCTATCTCACTGAGAATAATCTAGACGTACATAAGAAGAATTTCTAGTCAAACATCATAGAAGCAAATAGACCTATTGTGAGTTCATCCATTCTGGAACATTCCGGATATTAGAGTGTCCAAATGTCAAAGGTCAACTGAGGTAAGATCTGACCTCAGAACATGAGGAGCAATGGATGCAACATGTTTACCAATTTATTTCAAGAAAAAATAAAAGAGTATTGGATAAAAAGTCATATTAGTCAATTTGTAATGATTAAAGCAATATAAAAACACATTTCCTATGGATTAGAGAGAAGGGAACAGGTTTCCCTATTTTCTTCATTAGAGAGTAGGTACAAGTTTTCCAGTAAAATCGGGGTAAAATGGCGGTTATTTTGGAACTCTCAATCCGGGTATTGAAAAGAGTAATAAATACTGACGGACGCAATTAATGCCCTACTTCAACTATCATTGGTCTGGCTTAAAAACCAAATTCTATACAATAAACTGGTTGTTTTTAATCATCATAAAAAATAATGAAAACTATAGTTACAAAAGAGCAGATAAACATTTATATGCTACTTAAATATAATACTTTGCTTATATTTAGAAATAATTATAGAAAAATGGACATAAAATGGACCAGCCTACGGAATTCGCTACCCCTTAATTGTAAGATTTCAATAAAGGGTTCTTTTTAACATTACTAATAACTCAGAATATCACATTTTTTCCTTAAGAATCCTACACCATATAAGTAAATTGGTAATTTGTAAAGATTAAATGTAGTCTAAAAAAACAGAAACTTTATACTTGTATTAATCAATCTGCTAACAAGACAAAAACATAGCTTTAACGGAAAGACTTCCATTTGAACCACCACTTTAAATGTGTGTTATTTGGGAAAAAATGATAGCAGCTAAAAAAACTGATTCAATACAAGGAATGATAAATTATTATATGAACATTATACATAATAGAGTCAGTGTTCATGAGCTAAATATTATATAGACTGATAATATATAAGAAAGATATTGCCTTTAAAGCTTGGGTAGATACAAAAATGAAATCCATTCCATATTAATGGATCATGGGGACGAGATAGTTTGGGGTGATGTGTTACTATCTAGTCGTTTTTCTGCATTGACAGACATTTTCAAAAACTTCAGAGAAATCTGAATGTTTCCAACAGAATGATTTTTCTTCCATGGTAATTTGAGTTTTCTGCGATTTGGCAGACTTTCTGCAATATAAAAAGCTTGTTTCAATGCTTATCGTGGAGTCATATTAAGACCTCTACCGGAAATTAAGGTTTTACAAGTTTTGTTGACTAAATCCCCCCCAGGCTTCAAGAAAGCTTCTTAAATAGTGATAGCAATTAATTTTACAGATATTAAAGTTCTATTTTCTTTAAGTTGATAGTTTGCATGTGATGTGAAATGTTAAAATAGCCAAAATGCATAATACCCATTTATCAACTATTATCATCTTGTGTCTTGTTATTTAATAATAAAAAATTCACATTACATATTTATGAAAAGCTGTGAATGTAAAAAATGGCCGGATGGAAAAAAGTGAGCAACAGACCTGATATCAATTCCTACATGTTGATGCTTTATTACAAATATCAAGAACATGTGATAAGAAGTTGCTAAGAAAACTGTCGTAAAATTGTTTTCTGTCGCAGGACATTTTCACTACAAAAAGTTAGAAAAATGTATAATGTCAAAAGGAGATTTAGAACTAGCGTGCACTAAAAAAGTATTCAACAATTGTGCTGTTTGAAAATTTCTTGATCTGCATAAGAATTATGAATTAAAAAATGTCTTCATTCATACCTTTAAAGGAGTCGTAACCTTACTATGTAGTCAGGAGAAAAACTTGTTCATTCACAAAAGAAAAAGAGGCGCAATTTCATAATTTAAACACAATTAATCTAATAAATGTCACACATGGTCATAAAAAGTTATGAAATATACCACATTTCTCATAAATGAATCCATGAACATGATAGAAGGTCGCAATGGCAACAATAAATATACAAATTTCTAGACCACTAATGTGACTGTTAGGTCCATCATTGTCTCAGGGGTCATGGAGGTTAATCTTAAAATTTGCCTCAAGATGGCCGAGAGGCTGACCTGTCATGTTGGTACAGAATTCAGCTGCTAAGTATTTGTTTACAATGCAGGAAATAATTCAGCAAAATCATATTCACATTTATCTTTTGTGGTGGTTATACAACTGGATCATTAAGAGTTATTGCCCTTTTTATCCCTTCACATGCCTGCCTACATAATTCCTATCAGTAATTCATTCTTGATATGGAATGATCCATTATTGGCTGAAAACACAGGGATGATTAACTGTTTTGAGATAAAATGTCACATTATTACTGAGTGAAAACTCTTGAAAAATACAAATGACAACAAAGTTCCAGACAATAAATTTTGCTACGCCTGACGCGCGTTTCGTCTATTCAAGACTCATCAGAGGCGCTCTACCAAAAATATTGAAAATGCCAAACACTGTATGAATATGAAGAGCATAGAACAGTATAACCAAAAATACCAAACTGGGGAACCAAATTATTACTAAGATATTCAACCTATGTCTGGGGTAGGAAGAACCTTAGGGTTTAGACAATTTTGAAATTGACTGAAATCTACTGATACAGAATCATAAAGATAGAGTGTCCCATGGATGGACGCATTGTGCATAAATGTCTCATAGATGTAGCACCTATAAATGATGAAGATGAAGATGGATAATGGTTGTTTCTTAAGATTGAATGTTCCATTATGAACTATTCTAAGATAGAATGTTCCATAAGATACAATGTTCTATTCACAGGGGTGATTAACTTTTTTAAGATAGAATGTTATATTATTGAGTGGATACACATGGGTGATTAAACTATTTTAAGATAGAATGTTCCATTATGAACTGTTTTAAGATAGAATGTTCCATTAGATAGAATGTTCAATTACTGAGCGGATACTCAGGGGTGTTGAACTGTTTTAAGAATGAACTATTCTAAGATAGAATGTTCCGTTATGAACTGTTCTAAGATGGAATGTCCCATTATTGAGTGGAAACTCAGGGGTTGCTAACTGTTAATAAGAGAATGTTCCATTACTGAATCAGTGGCGGATTCAGAGGAAGGTGGAGGGGCGGAGGGGGCATACACCCCCCTTTTTGATTGAGAAATTTTACTTCTTTTCTGTATGAGATTGACCAAGCAACTTCAAATTTTCATCAAAATCTGACATTTTTAGCAATTACGCCCCCCCCTCGCCTTTTACAGACCTCTGGATTCACCCCTGTGAATGAAAACTCAGGGAAAGTTAATTGTTTGTAAGATAGGAGGTTCCATTGTTGAGTGAAAACTCAGTCAAATGATGGGTGAAAAGTCAGGGATATTAAGGATATTAAACTGTTTGTAAGATAGCAAGCACCAATATTGAGTGAAAACTCAGGGGTGATTTAATGTTTATAAAAATAGAACATTCCATTATGATGTGAAAATGTTGTAACATAGAATGTTCAAAGGAGTAGGGGCGATAAGGCCCTAATTTAGCCTAAAAATATGAAGGTTATGCAAGAGTGTCCATTTCTGGCCAGAATATAGTGTTAACTCTGCTTAAATAGAAAACATGTCCAAATATTTGAAAATTTAATATTGAAGCGTCATAATGACGTCAAAATTCTAGAGATTTTAGCAAAAATTACCAAAATTGAGAAATTTTGGTCGTTTTAAAGGTAAATTTTGGACCAGAAAACATCGTCCGCACACGAGAAACAGGTTTATACTTTTAGAGAAGGTTTATATATGCCATATTTACAATCTGTAAAAATATTTAGTTGTTTCTTGGGTGCGCAGATACTTTTCTAGTTCAAAATGTATCTTAAGATTACTGACAATCGATCTAAATTGGCGATTTTCTGAATATAGGTCATTTTCATTTCATATTTCCCGTCAAACAATCATTTATAACTTCAAAATTATACTTAGTTTCTCATTTTTGGACATCTAACAAATGTTTTATCAGCATCTGACAACAGTATTCAAAGGTTGAGATTTGGGTAAAATTTTAGGCCAAAAAAAGGCCTTATCGCCCCTACTCCATTTCAGTGAAAAGTAACTCTGGAATTACTACTTTTTTAGGAAATAAAATGTTCTATTATTGAGAGAAAACTCAGGGGTAAATAACTGTTTAAAGTAACGGCTGCTTATGGGACTTCCAAAATTCTGACATTGGAATGCCCAATTGGTACTCATTTGCCTTTTCATCAAACCAAAGCTGTGCCCACTAACATTTTGGTTATTTACATGGTTGAACTTCTCACTTTACTTGATAGTAAAATTCATGTTATACCTCCTAAAAACCAGACACATAAAACTCAAGAAAATAATTTTTCATTGAAAACCTTGTACTTTTATTTGTCATAACTGTACTAGAATTACACATCTTTATCATTTTTATGATGTTTTAAAAGTTGTCATTTTGGCAGGAAACATCTTTCATTTTGCCATCTGCTGATGGACAAATTTTAGTTCTAACAAAATCTGTAACTATGATTATTACAGAAATAAAATCCTAACAAATGTCACAGATTAAGTATTGTTTGTATACCAAACTACACTGACCATGTCAACATTTTAGTACCAAACATAATTTCAACATATACCACCAATGCTTACTGGCCTTGACCTTGGCATAATTTGACCTTGGCATATTAAAATTCGTTTTTTATCCCTCATTTACTAAACATGAAAATACTAAACCAAACTTAAAGAAGAACAGATCCACAAATAATTGAAAGTGTTGTATCCACAAAGCTTTTCATATGGCTTAGGGGGAGGGGAGGGGAGGTGGGGTTCTGGGCAAAATTTTGCCCATTTTCTGCTGATAACTGAATCTGCATGATAATTCCAAAAATGCCCAAAGAAAGTATGGGAGGGGTCAAAAACTAGCAACCCCTGAAACAACTTCACTGGATCCACCAATGAATTAACAAATAAATGACCAACATGCATTTAAGTAAGATTGCTGAGAGTATCAAAGATTAACATCCCTGCCCTTTTCAAGCACATTGGTTATATAGTGCAGGAATACCCAGAAGTATTTTATTCCAAAATCATTAAATTTTACAATAAAAGGAAAGAAATCACAGAAAATTTTATCTGGATTTTATTAACTTTTTATGAAGATATTAAAAAGTTTATGAAAACAGTTCAATTATGCCTTTTCACTTGTGACATGCTTAATTTAAGATACATGAAAACACTATGATGACATATGAAATTTTATGAAAGATAAAAGAATAAAATATCAAATAATTTATGAACTTCATATAAATAGCAAGTAAAGCTTAATGGTAAAAAATCAAAAGAAGAAAATAAATATTATAACCTTCCATATTATCAAACATAAATTATGTATTTACTAAAGCGTACATCAAAAGATAATCAAAAACCATACACAAATATCCCACTCGGACAATTTTAAGTTGATCGTACTGTGACCCAGTCAAAACTCGCTTCAAATACTTAAGGTCAATTTGTAACCAAAGATTTACCCATTTGACGGAATATCGATGAGATTTTAACAGGGTTTACATGACAAATATTATCACAGCCAATCATACTCACCGCCTGTCAATAAAAAAATTCAACAGGTCAAAAAAAGACTTTCGGATTGTAAAAATAGGAGAAATGTGTAAGACAACTTTGTCTTTAATTGAAGGACTTCTTTTAATAGGACTGATCAAATAAGATTTATAAACAAGAGGGTCTCAAGTTATGGCTTCACAATTGTAGTTTACTTACCAAGGTCTAAAATTGTTATCTTTGAAGTATTTTTATAATTGTTTGCATACTAATTAAAAGTTCATGTGTACTTTGTAAACTTAAAAAGCCCAAAGCAAACCAGCAAATTTTAATATTTTTGATCAAAAATTATAACAGGAACATTAAAACATTAACTTTAAACTTCAAAGGATTTATCTTAATGGTTAAAATACAACACATGCTAAATATACAACTAGATAAAACGAATGAATATGCAGAGCTTAATAATTCTTCTTGATTAGTGCATAATGTCAATGCTTTAACTTTTAAGTTTATCTTCAAATCTCATAGCAGCCTTTATATTAATGTTTTCTATTCCCTAGTAAGTGAGATTGAGCGATTACAGCATAATGAACAAGTAATTACCATAAAATCAAGTTCCATTGCATATAAATAATTTTACGGACTATAAAAACTGGAATGAATTTATCTGTATGACCATTCATCCTTATAAAGTTTTTTTCTCTCCAGAAATTGAAATACATGTATATAATAAAGGTAATAACAAAACTACCGAACTTGAATGATCAATCTCATAGTCCAGAGAAAATGACAAAAACGAATCAGTCATACTGGAGAATTGGTGGATCGCAATGGTCCTCACTTGGTACAGGCATTTCAAACGAAATGGTGGGTTAAACCAGGTTTAATGGCGCCAAACCTCCCTCTTCCATTGCGATCTTAGGATCCGGTAATGACCATAGAACACAACATAGTTGTGAGACACAATAGGGATATTGAGGTGATCATCTCAGTACAGCAGACCAGTCAAACACTAATTAAAACAATTAACTATCATATCTTTTAACTCAATTTTGAACTTTTCTACTAGTGGCTGATAACGAAGAAAGAATTTTTTTAGTGATCGTATGAGACGTATTTTCTTATAGCCCTGGTCCAAAAGTCGGTCACGAAGAAATCGGTGTCTGATAAAAAAATCTGTGAAATGTGTGCAAGCTCTGGCATATCAAATAAGTGGTGAAATATAAACACCATATGCAGGAGAAGTAGGTATATTGCTCTGTAGATTAGGAAAATTAATAATTTTAAAATTAAAATCGTCTCGTTTATTGTAAATTTTTGTACTGAGATGACCACCTGGGTCAAATTCGAGGGTCAAATCCAAGAAAGACGTGAAGCAATTTGATTCGGTGGTCTCTTTAATCTCCAACTCCGGAGGATATATTGAAGGAATCCATCTACCAAATGAAGTGTTTTTGACAGAAAGGACATCATCAATATATCTGAATATAAGATTAAATGACCTTGCCTCTTTCATCTTCTTGTTCTTTACGAGTCCCTAAGAAATTCAGTCTCGTCAGAGAATAAAAACAAATCGGCGAGGAGAGGAGCACAGTTTGTGCCCATTGGAATGCTGATTTGTTGTTGAAAAATCTCTCCTACGAAGGTGACAAATATGTTGTCAATGAGGAAATCAAGCATACTGCAAACTTGTTCAAGTGTGTAACAAATTTTATCTTTGAAAGATGTTTTGGAAAAGTAGGTAGAATTATAACCCAAAACAACAAAATTCCTAGAGTTTGAAAAGGCTTTTTCGAGAAGTTTTTTCAGGCGACATTTTTGTTTTTCGTGTGGCAAGGTAGTGTATAAAGTTGAAAAATCATCATCCTTCAATCATGTTATCAATGTCTTCCTAAACTCATTTTGACAAATTGAAATATATTTAATAGTTGTGAAAGAAGTGATAAGTTATACACTCAAAGTGAGATGGATGAGTTGATGGTTGTTTTTTTAATGTTTAGTTAGTCATTCTGAGGAAAAACATCAAAACCTAAGTCATTTAAGTCTTATTTAAATCTGTTTAAGTGATTTTTAAGCTATCATTTGGAAACAGACAGACAGACAAACAGACATCAAGGTTGTCGGACTGGTTAGTGTCTAGGGTGGGATCACACCACCCTTTTGCAAAAAAATGTAATGAGAAACACTCTAGGAATGAACCTTAACCCACAAAACTTAGTCAATTATCAGAAAAAAATTCTGCACATGGGAGGGGAGTACCCCTCCCTGACCCTCCCAAGCACCCCACTAGCCAGAAACCTGGTGATGGCCCTGAACTTACAGGGATAAGCCTTTATATTTGGATATAAATACATCAATATTAGTTTCCTGTAATTTTGTAAAATAGGAAATAATCTTGTAAAATTCTATAGATTTTGAAATTGAGGGGAATTTAGGTAAGAGAAAAATCACTGTCATCACTATAAATCAAATTTCCATGTACAACATGGCTGATTTTATATGTAAAGCAACCTTAAACATTGTACAGCAAGTACAGCAAGCTCGTCCAGACCAAGTTATATGCTTTGATCAAAGACACAAAGAGATGTAGCTTTGACATTTTACATACATAAAGATATGTAACAATAACTTTCATTGTCAATATTCTTATTTAAAAGAGTTTTTGCCTTGCTGGGACACAAGTACATAAAAAAAAACCTTTTAAACAACATATTTTCAAGAGCTCCATGAACTAAAATTATTTATTTGCTATAATTGAAATAAGTTTGGAACAATGTCACTGAACTGGAATATTGATTTAGTATCTGCAAAAATCTCAAATCATTTTTTTATATTAAATGATTCCAGTGTCAGATCCTGACTTTTCACTTTGTGTGGCCAAAGAGGAAGCCCAGCTTCATCACACCACAGTTATTTACTATATACATGCATAATCAACCAAAATTATTTTTTATAAGAATGAGGTCTGAATCTATGCATTTGCATAAGATTTAAGTATCATTGCTTATTCCCCAGTGTAAAGGTTCATTCATGTACCCTTTAAAGTTGTTGAGTTTTAGTGCTTACAAATATAGGACAAACATACCAATAAGTGATTACTATATAGCTTCAGCATCTTGGTGCATGGCTCTAAGTTAGTACGTGTGTATTGCAAATTTGTTAGAATTTGCTGTAATATAAAATTTTGAAGAAAAAAAACAACAGGAAAACTGTCTTACCTCTGAAAAGTTGTACTACATAAATCCATTGTTATAATTTCCCTTGAGGTGTTAATTGCCAATTAATTGTACCATGCAATTATAATTTTCAATAAATTTTCACAATTTTTTCAATTTAGAAAACGTGCATTCATAATTGTTTGACCTATGACCCCTCAGGTGTTTAAAACAATAAATATATGTTAGGACAAGGTAAAAATGTGATCTATTGTGTATATATTTTTAATTTCTGACCTTATAAATCATTTTGCCATACAGATACAACTTTTATATCTGTGTTAGGCAGGTTTGAAATATGTTTCCATTAAACAAATCTGAATCACCGTCTTAAAATATATAGACATTGTCCATCATTTTACAGACATGAAAATATGCATCTGTATCCATACCCGTAGCCAGAATTTGTTAGGGGGGGTCGATTGAGGGTTCGATTTTCAAAATATTCCTATTTTTAATATTGCTTAACCAAATTTCAGCTTGTTTTTACCTATATTTTTTATTTTTTTTCGCTCAAGGGGGGGTTCGTCTAAACCCCTCGAACCCCCCCTCGCTATGGGTATGGTATCAACAAGGTGATCACAAACTGCAATTTTCAACAATGGAAACAAGGAATACCGTTCTTTTAAAAATATTTAACCCTCCATTCATTTGTGGTGGAAGCATTACCTTAATGCATGGAACTAATCTCTTGTTTTTTAGTTTAAACATATTTATTTATCCTTGATTGGGAAACAAGCTTAATCACAGTGTAGGAACGGAAGTGTACAGTTTTAGGGTCTATAAAGAAATGGTAAAATGAACCATTCTAGATTGTACAGTTTAATTCTCTGTAACACAAACTTTTTCATATGGCACAAAAACGAAGAAGATGTATGATTGCCGTTCGCTTCAAATTTTAAGTAAACAAAACATAGAATATGATATAACTCAATTACATGTAATCGTTTGTGATGTCGAATAGAAATTTCAATCTGCACACTTGATTTTTAAAAAGTTCACTCCAAATTGATGTAAATAATCGGTTCGTGAACATAAATCGCATTCAACTCGTGAACATTGTGTATATGTATCCTCTCAAAAATCATTTCTGCACATTTTAAACATGCACAAACGGGTTAATACATACAGGATTTTATTTAATTTGAACTTTATTCACCCAAGCCGTGTTTCAAGATCTGACCGGAATCTATCGCAGTCGTTGAACAAAATCTATGGAGGACACTTTACGAAATCTATGGAGGACATTTTTCATAAAAAAACATATATTTCACAACATCAGCGGCGTCAGATGTACATGTAGTTCTCATTTGCCACAAATAATGCCAGAACATAAATAATTCATATTATAATTAAATATGAAACAAAGATAAAATATAACAGAAATCCAGCGATGGAATTTTTTTTTTTATTCAAAGAGTAAATTGCAACAATATTGTATACGCATATGCACATGTACTCCAACATATAAAAAGTGTTTCTTGTCATGTGTTGTATCAAATGGAGATTTTCGAGCACGTTTCTAACGTTGGATGGATTAAGTACTAGTATACATGAAATAGTTATTAAGAACCCTTTAATTTCTATTTGAACAAACATAAAGTTTCCTATTCTACAGAAACATGGACCTTACGATTGCTTTATATTAACTATCGCTGCTAAATTTCATAAGTACTTCCTAGCTCACGTACTGCACGTATATGCTGATGAAACTTGTTGCATATATGCCTCAGTTGAAGACCAACATATCTACATTTTCATCTTTTGACACAGTGTATATATCTTTAAATGACGGAAAGTTTAGCAAATATATGAACAATTTATTATCTCAGGAACTGTATAAAGATCTCTAGTTGATAAAACTTGCAAATACCCAAGTGGTACTTTAGTACTATTGACCCTGAATCTCTGCATGGTCGAATGAGTTCGGTAATTTCAATACAAAAACAGAAATCATAAACTTTTTATTATGATAAAAGCTAAATGTTATCATTCTGATGGTGCCTGCAAGTGGGATTTACTTTTAATAATCACGTTTTCCTTTTTTATACGGAAAAGACATGGCTTTTAGCAAAACGGGCTTAATTTCCACCAGAGGAGACTTTTGTATAGCTGAACGGACAGACTGTTGATTCAGACACCTCTCTCTTCATTCTGTTTTAAACGGTTTAACTCTGAAGTATGTTCAAGCTTTTTTTCTGCAACCAAATTGGAAATATGCTTTATGTGATCAATTTTTATTCAACCTCGTCGAAAAGTTTAATAAGTACAATCTTTTGGAGAGAGGTGGCCTAACTTACTATTTCGTGTGATTATTTTAAAATTGTCTATTTTACGAAGAACAATGCCGAACATTTAAGCAAGCAAACTAGTTCTTGATTGAGTTTTACACATGACCCAAACCAAAATTATCGCTTCGAAACTGCGTGAAATGTTCGATTGTAACAAAAAGACACTCATTTACCAGATGCGATTCGTAAAAATGCCTTTTTGCTGTTGGTGCGAATCTGATATATGTCTTGTTGCTATCAACAGGCAAAGTTGACAGCAAACAACTAAATGTACACATGTAAATATAAAAATCAATTATGATGCTAGCTGAAGCCTTTTCTCGTATCGCATCTGATCAAATTCCCCATAAATCTAGTTTTGATATATTGACAAAAATCATTTTTTAGCTCAATTGGCCAATGCCATGTAAGATTATGCCATCACTATGCGTCCGTCGTCATCGTCCGTTAACAATTTTTAAAATCTTCTCCTCTGAAACCACTTAACCAATTTAACTGAAACCTTGCAGGGTTGATATTTGACACGTTGGCAACAAGCGAAGCTCATTTTGAATTGATTCGATCAATGAAAAACATGACCGCTGTTACTAAAAATATAACATAGCGTAAACTTATTTAAAATGGCTTATAACTAAGCAACTATAACAGATACAAAATATCCAAAGGTTCTTATGGTCTTTGGAATCAAAAGCCTCCATTGGGTCGAAGTCGTCAGATTACCCTTTATAGCGGCTATGGCCCTTTAAAGGCCATAAATAGCGATTTTTCCCTGTTTTTGTTTTTGTTTTGCCCAATAGAATGAAAACTATTTCAGATAGAGAAAATCTGGTGCTTGCTTAAACCTTAATTCAGCTAATTAAACTCTACAAAAATCTCCATTTGTTCTACAAAAGTCTTTATCAGATTAAAATTGTCACCTGATCTTTAAACCATAATGGTCTTCTATGAGGGTTCATCTGACAACTGCCATCAATTTATCGAGTGTTGACAACGTGACTGGTGTGCTTCATATCGATAAGCAGGAACTGCTGTACTCTTAAAGAACATTCATTTTCATTATCCCCACGCTAGCGAAAGCCCGGTGAAAGCGCGGGGATAATGGTTTTTCGTATGTCGGCGTACGTATGGCGTTAATGTCCAGGATAATCTCTGAAACCACTGGGAGTAGAAAGATGAAACTTAGGTCATTGATTGTATTGTGAGTAGGGACTGTACCGAAGGTTTCGGAATTTTAATAATGCCTCCCCCAGTCTAGGGGCTGGGCTATATAGGTAGTCTTAGGGCACATTATTCCTTCGTCACCCAACTCCTCCCCGATTATTTGGAATAGAGAACTGAAACTTGGATCAGTAGTTAGACTATGGGTGTAGATTCTGCAGATAGTTTCTGGACTTTGATAATGCACCTTGGGGCTTGGCTGCACAGATAGCCTGAGGGTAAATTATTCCTTCGTCACGCAACTCCTCCCAGAATATTTGGAATACAGAATTGAAACTTGGCTGAGTAATTGCACTTAGGATGTAGATTCTGCCAAAGGTTTCTGTATTTCTATAATTGCCCCTTGAGGCTGGGCTGCATAGGTAGCCTAAGGGCTAATTATTCCTTTGTAACAAAACCTGTAGAACTGAAACTTGACTCAGTAGTTGCAATGTGTATGTAGATGGCCCTAGCGGCTGGGATACATAGGTTGCCATAGGGCATATTGTTAATATACTCATTTCAGATTCTTTTGAAAATGGAACTGAAACTTTAATTTTTGTGTCAGCCAAATTAACCTAAGAATTAGTTTAGATAAATGTACCTACCCTTAAACCATATGAAATAATCTTATATTTTATATAAAAAAAAAACAATTTGCAGGTTATTATTACTTGCCACAAAACCAGTAATAAGTCTAACAACAATACATTACAATTGTAGTTCCTGTTCATTTCTTTCAGTTATTTGCACCATATACTTACTATCCACACAAGATGTAACGTGGCTGCTTCGAATAGTTTAACTCGAGTTCACGTTATGCAATTTGGTTGTAATATGTTTTTTTGTTGAGCTGTGTCACTGTGGTTTGTATTTACGATGATTTTATTTTAAATTTAAGTCTTCTCGGACTAGCGATATATGATTGCCGCATATATAGTTGCCGCACAGGTAGCCTGAGGACAAATTATTCCTTCGTCACGCAACTCCTCTCAGATTATTTGGAATACAGCTGAATACTTTCACTAAGGATGTAGATTCTGCCAAAGGCTTCTGAATTTTGATAATGCCCCTAGGGGCTGGGCTGCATAGGTAGCCTAAGGGCTGATTATTTCTTGGTAACAAAACTCCTCCCAGGTTATGTACACATTTGCTTCTTTAATTAGATAAACGGCTAGTTAAACAACATGTCCTTCAATGTGATACATGTAATTGAAAGAAACTTAAAGGTGATGAACCCGGCGGACTACTATCTATGATTTAGGATAAACATGTTCGGCTGCCATTGACCTGTTCTGGACCGGACTTGTTAGAATCAAGACGTTTGCAAGAAAACGTACCGTATTATACAAGGGAACGCTATATAACATACCCTGTTCTGAGCACGTCATAATTGTTTTAATTCATATATTTTTACTATATACAAGTATGTAGCCACTTAGAAGCAAATCGTGAAAGAACATTTTGATCTAAAATAGATCAGCAACTGCTACTTCTAAATGACAGGTTATTCGCTATGGAAGAAGGAGGTTTTGCGCTATAAGACCGGGTTTTGGAAATTATGATCATATCTTAAATTTCTCTGACGTGTGCTTCGATTTGTCTTTTCTCCTTGTATTCATGAGATTGATCATTTCAGTTCAGCAGTTATGTTGTTACCATCTGACACCGCTGATGTTGTGAAAATATGTTTTTTTATGAAAAATGTCCTCCATAGATTTTGTGAAGTGTCCTCCATAGATTCTGTACAATGACTGCGATAGATTTTGTTCAGATTTCAAAACACGGCTTGGGTGAATAAAGTTCTTACCTAATAAAATACTGTATGCATTAACCCGTTTGTGCATGTTTAGAATGTGTAGAAATGATTCTTGAGAGGATACATATGCACAATGTTCACGAGTTGAATGCGATTTATGTTCACGAACCTATTATGTACATCAATTTGGAGTGAACTTTTTAAAAATTAAGTGTGCAGATTGAAATTTCTATTCGACATCACAAACAATTACAGGTAATTGAGTTATATTATATTCTATGCTATGTCTACTTAAAATTTGAAGCGAACGGCAATCGTAAATCTTCTTCGTTTTTGTGCCATTTGAAAAAGTTTGTGTAACAGAGAATTAAACTGTACAATCTAGAATGGTTCATTTTACCATTTCTTTATAGACTATAAAACTGTACACTTCCGTTCCTACACTGTGTTAATGCTTATGTAAATCCCTCTCCAGCTAGCAGTGTGCGAGTGTGTCCTTTGCAGCGGCCCCCATTGAGCCTACTCTTATCGAACTCTACAAAGGGGTCTTTAACGTGCATGGGGTATTGCTCTCCACATACACGGGACAACCTTTTTTTGTCCCTTCCAAAGGACTAGCATCGTTCCTTGAGACCATCCTCGTAAATGGTGTCAAGAAAGTCGGAAAATTGGTTCATGAAATTTTCACCCCGAATGAGGATCGAACAATGAACCTTGGTGTTAGTAGCCCGATGCGTTAACCATTATACCACTGACAATCAACAACAAACTGATAGCTTTCACAAATTTATACAGAGCAAATTTCTTCAAATGCCAAAAAGATTTGCAATATACCATAATTTCTTAAATCATACATGTATCGGTATTGTGTAATGAAAATACATCAAACAGATTTCAAACAAAGCCTTTCCATTGATTAGCAAGATAACACACAAATTTTTATTACATTTAAAAAACATTGGTCTCTTAATAAAATCCACTAATAATTCCTTTTCTTTTTAAAGAATTTAAATCTACAGAACATATTTTATTGTTGTCACAGAAAGACATGCTTTGGAGATTTGCATGTATACAATGAAAGCTAGATAGAAATATTTATGAGATATAACACATTAAAAATATCTTTTTTAAAGAACTCTCACATAAACATGAAAGTGTCCTAGTTTTTATAGAATTGTTCATTATTTATGTGTCATCCAAACAAAGCAACGAAGCTAGGTTTAGCAAGACAACTGATTTAGAGATGATTTTGTGTCTAGAACATCTGAGAAAATGTATCTTTCAATATATACTAAGACTGAGATTAAACTGGGATAGCCAGCAAACTAAGACACTCCTTATCTTTTACAAATAAATCACAAATAATACAAGAGGCTCCCAGGAGCGTGATTTGGTCACCTAGTACTTACATTTTGTAAGCTTTAAGAGTCTATTCTATGAGCTATTATCCCTATAAGTGGTCATCTGACAACTTCCACCCAATGGACACTTTTGTAGAGCTTAATGAGTGGAAAGTCAAAGCAGGCAACAGCTTTTTTTCTAACTGCAAGACTATCAATCTATAGGGCAAAAACATGAAAAAAACACTATTTTAACCTTTGAAGGATCATAACCCCTATTAAGAGTAATCTGACAACTTCAACCCAATGGAGACTTTCATAGAGGTTTTGATGCTGAAGACGGTAAGTTGCATCAGATATTTTCTATCTCTTATATTTTTTTATATTCACATGCCAAGAATAGCAGTCTGACCCCCCCTGGTCTATTTTTAGCAACGGCTGCCATCAAAATAAAAAAAAAAACAACTAAAGAGCATGACACCTTAAGGATCAATCATTCCAAGTTTCATTAAAACATGTTTAGTAGTTTCTGAGGAGAAAAAATAACGTTAACAGACAATGGTGGATGCCAAGTGATTGCAAATAGGCTAAAAAGTGAAATGGCAGAATCATTGAGTTCAGAAAAAAACCTAATTAGAATAAAAATTTAAGCCATCTTCAGACTCCTAACAGAAACTTCACATTCAATAACAGGACTGAGAGTGTTAGATTTGGATATCCTCCATATATATAGGTTCACTACTGTACTCATCTGAGACTAAAGTAATTAGACAATTATCTTCACCTTATCCATTGTATTTCATGGGTCGACAGGTGCAAAAAAATTATCATTTGATTAGTAATGAATTCAAATGAAAAACTTAAATATGGTTATTGTATAAGTGACAATATTTTAATTGCAATTTAAGTCTACAAAAACATTTATTGAAATTTTGCCGAAGATAAAATCTGCAATTCTAACTTACAAAGTAACAAGCTTGTATTAAAAAGTATTAGAAAACTTAGGTCTTCTTGTCAAATTTTAATTTTCTTGTCATCCATGCTCAATACAGTAAAAATGACACTATTTCTATATCATACGAGTACTTCATACTCAATGCAGAGAAAAGGAAAACCTTTCCCATTGTCAACTTAACTCATTCAAAAAATTCAAAATCGTTTAAATAACCAAATGAAATTTGAAACTTTTCATCAAAATGCCTGACCTATGCTTTCAGTGGCAACGGTGGAATCAAATATCGTTAGTATTGTCGGTACCTTTTTCAAAAGACCTCAATGGATATATTTAATCGATGTTTAAGATTGATATGAAAAATCTTCACTAAGACTTTTAATGTATTTTTGAAGAGATAAATTGCATAATAAGATAGGTAATCGGTAGTTGATGACCCCACTTATGTGATAATTGACTAAGATCTACGAGAGAGAGAGAGGCGAGAATTCTATTGAAACTAACACAACGACAAAAACTGAACATCAATGGATTATATTTCAATTCATATTGCAAATGTAGATGACAAGAATAGACAAATGTCTTAAGAGAAATACACGATGAACATGTTTCTTTTGAAACACCGCCTTAACCAAAAGGACAATAAAAGATTATCTATTATTGATGTGAGGGTCCTAACATAAAATTGAATTAACAATTTTAGAAATGGGTTATATAACTTTTTATCAAATGGCCACACATTATCTTAACATTCTGTACATGATGGAAATACAAACATCTTCATACAATGTACTTCCTTCATGGAAAGATTCATCAAAATCTATTCTGTGGTTAAGAAGAAATAAGAATGTGCCGATACATGTAGTTGAACAGATGGACATTGGACAGAGAGACCAGATGATTCCAATATACCCTTTGTCTGCGGTTGGTATAACTAGCACAAAATTAATGATATTCATTTTAATTTTGATTGTTCTTCTGTTTGGGTCCTTAGGATGAGGGTAGACTTAGTGCTCCCTTGTGAAAAAGCCTGACAATGCATGCCCTCTCTTATGGTCAGTAAAATGCCCCTCATAGCACAGCCAGAGCATATTTTCACATTCCTTTGCATGAAAATTGTTAGAATTTATCAATATGAAGCTCAGAATTGTTTAATGTCAGGTCTGGTACACATGACAAATTCCAGAATCAGTGAGGAATATATCAGCAAGCAGAAAAGCAGATAGAACTTCAATAAATTTCTAGTCAAAAATGTCAAATTTTTAAACTAATATCTTACCCTAATTTCCCCACAAGCTTTTAAATCTCAACATGCAAAAGCTAAGTTATCTTATCAACTCAAAACCATTGATGTCTAATTTCTCACTTTGCAGGATGCAAATGAAATACTTTTATCCCAAAGTATATATAAAGCAACTCTTGTCATTTCATATTTTCAATGCATTTTAAATTCACCCTAAATAATGCAAAACCATTTGCTTCTCAATGGGAGTTAGGGAGTTTGGGAAAAGAACAACAACTGCATATAAACACTCAATTTGTTGCAAATTTAGTATGAAATTAAATTTAAACAACTTTTTTGCACTTGAACTTTCTATAAAAAAAAATTTCAAGGTGACTGAATATAGGCAATGTTTATAGTTTAAAAAGATGAAGTTGCTTGGTTGAATACTTAACTGTGAAATTCAAAATTGTTCACATATCTATTTAGTGGAACTATGAATTTGCATGGTCCGTGTAGTTCCCAATCTCTTTTATAAGTCAGTGGGGATGTCTAGAGAGGGTTTATGAGTTTGAATCACCTCCCTTTAGCGATCAGAGTGACTATTATCATTTTGAATCAGCTTTTCACCAAATTGTTCATGAATCCTCCTTTTATCCTCAGTGAATTGGTTGAAGAACCATTCTAAAATTGTTATTAATTATATAACAGATTAACAATATGTGTTTTAGCTTCACATTGCAAAAATTTATAGCGTGGAAAAATTCCTAAACAAGAGTTCACTCTTTTAGAAATAGCAGCCTTGGGCAATTAATTAGTTTATCTTATAAAACCAAAATACTGACCAAGTCAAGAAAGTCCCTGTTAGCAAAAAAAAAATCTAAGTTATTCCAATAATATTTGACAGATTTACATGAAACTTAAATTTGCAAATCCTCAAATGGCACTAAATCACTGTGTAAAATGTTTCATAAACAAAATCATATTAATTTTCATAAGATTATTGACAGCTGAATACATAAATAGTGGAAACTCATTTATACAATAAATTTATTCTTTATACTAACATAAAATTTTCAAAGCCCCCTTCACAAGTGAATGACCAAAATTGTTTTTAAATTTCAAACGCAACTAAATCAGCTCGACTTAAATTGCCATTCTTCTTTTCTCATTTTCCCACAAAACTTAACATAAAATCCATTTTATTGATTCAAAAGTTGATTTTTATTCTTCTTTCATTGACAAATAAAAAATTTATGACAATTCGTCAAATTGAGACTTGATATATTATCGTAAATTTCAATCCTTCAATTCGGTGCTATTGACTTAGATGTCAAATTTGTTTTGAAAAATCGTTAATCAAATCTGACATATAAAATCATTACTTTGTAAAAATCTATATATCAAATACAGGCCTTTAATAATTTATTATGAGAATAAATTTTACTTTTTTAATTATTTGATAATTAGAGGTGTTTTTTACCACTCTCTGATACTTATTGGGTGAGAATGTGACAACCTGTTGGGAAAAATGACTCTTAGTTATAGACAACACAAGGTCAATGTTGAAAAATAGAGAATTCAAATACAGAATTTTGTAGTCAATCAAGCCTTAGAAAAAAATAATGATTTCATGTAAAATGGAAAGTAATTCTTGCAAATTCAAGACATACCTAATAATAACTACGTCTTTATAATAATCTTTGTAAATATTCTATTGTATAGTAATGAAAAACATACTATGGCAAAAAATGTTTCTAAAATGATCAACAATAACAAACTGGACCAATACCCAGATAGTTCTGAAAAAGAGTGCAGTTAATTTACATATGAAAATCATAAAATGGAGGGGCTGAAAACCTGTGGTGAGACTGATATTTGACAGAAAAATTTCCTAGGAATGAGGAATATGTCAGAGAAAAGGGGTGGGATGGCATGCTTCACAACCCCCTTACTACAGCCCTGGATACCTGGAATTACCCCCCCCCCCCAAACAATAACCTTTCCATATCCTTCATTATTGTTTCAAGGTACTAAATCTTAAGTTTTGGTATTAAGCCTAGTATTCTAAAGAAAAGCATGTATTTTGTATTTGAGAACAATAACCCTTTACATGTATTTTGTATTTGAGAACAATAACCCTTTACATGTATTTTGTATTTGAAAACAATAACCCTTTACATGTACTACGTAGTCTCACTTTATTTTTATAACTAAAATCATATTTATTTAGAGTTTCTATTTAAGGAAGATTAAATGTGTCATATATTTATTTTTCAAGAGCAAATAATTCATAAAATTGTTGAAATTCTAAATGTAGTTATAAATACATTTTTTACTTTTGACAATTTACCTCAAAATATCAAAAACAAATATACCAAATGAACTAAATTGAACTAGAAACAAAAAGACAAAAACAAACATTGAAATTTCATATAGACTTTAATACTAAGTAAATAGTAAGATTTAAATGGAAGTTAACGGTAAATCATATTTGTAACCTCCGTTTAAATTCCAACAATTTACAAAGTGACAATAGCAGTGAGATATACAATTATTGTCAACGAGTATATCAACAAAGTGTCCATTTCACGTTTATTTCACGTTTTATTTGTAAATCGTAATTACTTAATAAACACCCAACAAATTGGAAAATGTCTTTTTGTCGTCTTTTGAACTTTATCATTGGTTCCCCATTATGACAGTACAATAATAGGGGTCTAGTTGATATTGATTTAGTTTGTTTGCCAACCATTTTCAAGATAAATTCTAGTTTGTGTTAGTTGGCAACAGATTTTTCATGTGTTTCCTATGTTACTATGAAAAGATAAATTGTCCTTTAAATAATTAGGATAATAGAGAAATGTGAATGACACACTTCAATACAGAAGTTTCAAAATATGCATGCAATTGGTGATGCTCTTTTCTCTTTTTGAATGTAGTAGATTATTTTCAAACAATTTAAGTAAGCAAACATCTTAAGGGAGATATGGTTGGTACAGTTATATCTTACATACTTAACAGGAATACCTCTAATTAAAGTTTTGTTAAATTGGATTCAATTTCAACTTAAGGATGCTTGCTAGTCTTGTTTTGGGATTTCTGTCATTTTTCGGAATCCTCTGGTTTCTACCATCAAAATAGGGTGAAACTTTTGCCCAGAACCCCTTATTTTCTTGTTATCAATGTCTTTAATATATTATAAAGAGATTATAAACAAAGTTTTATCAAATCCTATTTATTCTGTCATGGGTTTTATCAACTAAATAGTGCTAATCCTAAACCTATGAAAAAGTCAGAGAAAAGCTTTTCCCGCAAAAACTTTAACGTCAATTATCTTTAAAACCAGGTCACATACGTAGCAAAATTGTTTGCTTATTCTATACCTTTCTCTATTATCTTTTCTTTTAAGGCATCTAATTTGAAACATACATGTATTTATTTTCAATAATAATAGCAAAAAAAAGGTGTCATCCAAAGAAAAGGTGCCGATTACAAATGGTGACCTTAACCATAAGAAGTCTACTATAAATACTGTAATATAATTTAATAAGTGACCCGGGAGTTTGATGTTGTGACTTTACATATATATATATAGGTCTGCAGCCACATATAAGACAATAAAGAAAACTATTTATAGAAGAAAACATTGTTTAATTATTCATAATGAGTCAAGACTTAATTGATTTTTGTTGTATAATTCTAACATCATGATATTTTTGTTGTTATATTTATCTCTTCCTATATAAACATGAGGCTGAACATATGATCAATTTGCATCACACCCAGATCTAGGGGAGCTGAGTTCATGCCCAATAACAGGAAGTTGAAAAGCTGTTGAATCTTGGATTAAAGAGTGTTAAATAATCATATGTCATGCGTCCATAAGTGTTTTGGTAGAAATAATCATATCTTTTTCAGATAATAAGCTGATTAGTAATATATCACCTTTATCTTTGGTCAGAAGAGGGGTGGGGTGGGGGGAGTGGTGGTTGGGGGGGGGGGGGGGTAGTGTGGGTAGAGTGTTACAAATTTGCTAAAATTAACCATGTCCTGCTGACTTGTTTTATGTATCTGTGTTCTTATGGTATTTTGTCTAATGTGTAACCTGGTATTGTCTTGAGCTTTTTGAAAGAAGCAGAGGAACCAATGGGGCATCCAAAAGTAGTTGTCTAAAAGGGCAAACACAAAACCAGTAAACAGCAAGAACAGCACAAAGAAACAGACAACGTATAAATACACAAAAATAACCGAATATCAATCAACAATGCAAACTCAAGTCGTAACGAGAGTGAACTCAGGTGCTCTGGAAGAGTAAGCAGTTTCTGGTTGCTATAGTCATGCTGCCAACAGTCATTGGAAATATAATTTCATCATTCATACGCTTTCATCATTTATAGATGATACAAGTAAAAAGAAATCACTATAAATCACGTTTTTAGCCACGTTTGACCTAATTAGGAAGTAATATATTTTCAGAAAGTAATAAATAAGACTGTTAATTAACAGTAATATATTTTTAGAAAGTAATATATAAAAATGTTAATTAACATGGTAAGAACACACACCAGGGGATACAAAATGTTCTTATATGGATACATAGTCCATTCATGCTGCCAATTATGGCACATAATAAGTATAATGTTGTTAGCAAAAACTGAGAATTTCTAACAATAGATGTGAGAAGCATGTTTTTCATGTGATATGGAAGAAAAAAACTGTGAATGAAAATGATTGAAAACTTATAGATATACAAAATGTTCTAATAAGCAGTCAGTTTACAAATCACAACCTCTTTATCAAGTTTCATCACTGGTCAGTACAGGATTTTACCAATTATCGTGGAGACAGACCAAAAAAATCTGTCAAAGTCAAAAATGGCCGGATTTCGTTTAACAGGAAGAAGGTGAGCGGCAGACCTGAAATTGAATCTGACATTAAGGGACCCAACCCTGATGCTGCATTCCAAATATCAAGTGGCCTGATCAGTAGTTGCTGAGAAAACTGTTACGACAAACATTTCCCTGCCGCATGCCGCCCGCCGTTCACCATTTTATAACTGGGATTTTTCACTCCATTAAATCCGGTCAATAGCATCTGTAAAATCTGAAGAAGTCAAATATGGCCGGATTTTGTTAAACAGGAAGTAAGTGAGTGACAGAATTGAAATGGAATCTCACCTTATGGGACCCCACCCTGATGCTCTATCCTACATATCAAGAGGCTGCGATAATGTGATTAGAAGTAGCCGAGACAAAAAGATTTTCTCCGCCCTCATGCCACCTGCCCGCCTGACATTCACTGTTTTTCAACCCAGATTTATCACTCCTTGAAATCCAGCCAACAAGTAGTAAAATTTAATTGTTTCAATTTTCAAACTTGTGATTCAAGTTAACCATGAATACAGTTAATTTTTTAATTATAAAATGAAAATTTAATAAATTTTATAATCAACCTCCACATTTACCAGATATAATTCACCCAAAACCTCATTGTCTGCATAAGAGACACCACATATAACACCAGTGTCAAATGACAAAAAAATATATTCATTTAAGCTTGCTAAGCATGCAAGGTGTTGAAATTATTAAAGTAAATATCAGTTAAAAATCAAAATTGACATACAACAAGTGCTTAAGAAGATCGCATTAGAGCCTTTCAAATTGGACAATTACGTTAAATCATTCAAAGCTTTTTGACCTCCCTACTCAAAATTAAATATGCTAGGTACGTTTTTATGTACTTGCAGGGGTAAATTTTTTCGTTTTTTTTCCCATTTCAATGTATAAATTTCTAAGATAGGTTTTCTTTTAATTTGATGACCTTGATTTAGGAAATGTCGTTGAACAGAATTTAAAAATCAAATATTTTGATTTTGGATAAGCCATATTAGATTTTTACTTATGAAAAATTCATACTATTGACATAAACAATTTTATTTTGACCTTATTCTGAGTATAATAACAACTTCAGATTCAAATTTCAAAATTCAACTCATGGACTCATCTCCAAATGCTACACATTTCGTGGATTTTGTAAAGCATTCAAACCATAAAATTTGGTTCCCAATGAAATTTCCCAAAGATTTGCATGGTAGAGATGACTTATACACCATGAATCCATGAATAACTGTTAAATTATAATTAATAAGGTACCCATGATAGAAGTTCCTGCAGACTATTTATAGGTATAGCCATGATGTTAAACTCCCCAGTCAGTCTGTACCAATAAATAAAGTACTGTGAATGCAATAATTTTCCTGCTATACTAATCACTTTTTTTTCTTTCTTCACAGTCAAATGAAAACCACCAAAAATAGTACATGCTAGCTTGAATATCATAAATAAACATTGAACAATGGAACAAAATAAATGGATACATTTATAGAACTTTCACAGTAATTCTTCTTTAAGGTGACAGAAAACCTTTTTGTACCATGTATAAATAGCCACATTTCAAAGAACAGTTACATCAGTGTCAAATCTTAATTAGTTAGCAGGGAAATATTGATATTAAGAATAATTTCATACCTAATATTGCCAGTTTTTAGCCATCATTACAGTCAAATCCACACATAATGTAAGAACCTTAGTGAGCATGCTCACATACCCAATGTGTTCTGCTATTGGACTCTAAAAATTAACCTTGAGCTTGTAAACTTTTGTGAATTAAAATTTTTTGATAACATACACAGTTACATATGTTATACATACTTCTTGCATACCAAGTTTCATTTAATTCTGTTCAATAGTTTAAAGAGAACTTGACTTCACAAACTGTTGAAAGGATTTTCTGCCAAAGGCCATAACTCCCATAAAAATTTCTAGATAAAAAATTCCTGGTAACATGCACAACTACATATGGTGTACTTCTTTCATACCAATTTTCACTAAAGTCTGTTCAGTAGTCTAAGAGGAGTTGCGTTCACAAACTTTGATCACAGACGGACAGACTGACGGATCAGTCAAAAACATTATACCCTTCGCAACTTTGTTGCGTGGGGTATAAAAAAGAAGGTATGCTTGAAGAGAATGCTATCTCATAATATACAAGTACTGTTAAATCTTAGCCTTCCCATATCAGGCTGGACTCCTTCTTCTTCTGACAACCCTTTTAAAATTTATCAATCTTCCTTTTCATGTATTTATTTGGGAAATATCAAGATTTCTATTCTTAAGGTAGGTCTTTCCTTTTAAGAAAGTTGCACAATGAGGTGGGAGGGGGGAGTTCTTAAAAAAAAGATTTGATTAATTATATAGGAAATCATTAAGTAGCTCATTCAGTTCTGGCAATCTCCAAATTCAGAAACGTTTCCTAATTTGGTAATGGTTAATGAATATGGTAATTTTGGAATTATTTAAGTTTTGGCATTTCCTAAGGTAAAAAGGCATTCTGTCACTAGTTCCATTGAAAAGAGCAGACAATTTTCATTAATTCTGCCTGGTAAAATCATAATCTATCTATGGAATAAAATTTGACATGAATTCAAATATAGGAATTGCAGAAATCCTATGTAAATCCCTTATCTCTAGAGTTAACAGATTTGGTAACTGTGATCAAACATTCTTATTTGGATTCAAAATAAGTTTGGAAATATCAAAATAAAAATTCAGTCATTTTTGGCTCTGAACCTACCGAATTTGGCAACCTGTTAACGAAATGTTAATGTTTCCGAATTTGGAGATTTCTAGAACTGTCATTGCCACCTCTCACCCCTCCCTCCCATTTAAAGGATATGCCTAGATCAGCAGCAAATCTAATTCCTATTTCTATTTTATAAATACAAATGCTATTTACTAACTCATCAATCATAATACACACAATGTACTAGAAGAATTAAACACTGCTTCCCACCCATAAGTCATAGAGGCTTACAAATGGTCTCATATAAACATGTTTCAGGCTGATAAAATAATAATAATAAAATATATTTGGTCAGTCTTTCAAATATTTTGTTTCAAAAAAGAAGGGCCATCTGATTTTTTTCAGCTTTAAGATTAAAACTTAATTTTGATACTTTAATATGAAATAGCTTCTACATTGTAACAGTAGGGGTATTTAATATACAAAGTTCAATGTTTAAACTCATATTTAGAGCTTATGTCTCCCTTTTTCTCAAGTTCCTTAGCATATCTCTAGACCTGCTTCTATTTTCATTTTACATTCATAGATTCACTGATTTTCAAGATTATAAAATCCATTATTGATTTCATATGTTAAATTTACAAATATTTGAAAATAATAATTACCAAACAACATTAAGATGATTTTAATGGGACTATAACAATTAGTCCACTGAGTTATTGGAGTCCAATGGACCTGCTACATGCAAGAGAAACATTTACATAGTTGTACCCAAAACTTCATAAAGGAACCCATTTGCAACATGCGAGGGAAACATTTTCATAGTTATACCATAAACTTCATAGGAAACACAAAATCTTAAACTTATTCACAACATGCTAATTTTCAAAATTTCACAAACACCTTAAAAAATTATTATTGCATTTAAGACTTACCTTAAAAATTTATTTGTTGCAACTTCTTCTTAGTTTTAAAAATCCAACAAAGAGCTAAGAAAATGTTTAATCCATTGCAAACAATGGCTTCACAATAATGAAGGAAAAATTCCTTTTTAAAATTCACTTAAAAATGTATGAGTCAAACTGAAAATTAAAACCACAGTCATTTACAAAAGCTTTCTTCAAAACAATGCACTATTTGTTATTACAATAAAAGACTTTCGTCTCTTTATTAAAACTCCAAACTACCGTTAAATAACATTACTTTTAATCCTAGTCAATTTTATCACATAAGGCAAAAACAAAAAATCTCACTCTGATATTTAAAATTTTCTTATGAGTCTCCAAATAAAAATAAAATCCTCTCCTAATTCCAAATAAAAATTTCTCCAATTCCAATCGTTTAAGATTTTCTTTCAATCCTCGAACGGTAGAAGATAACCGTTGGAGACTTTTTAAAAATTGTTCTATTGACAAATCATTTATGTCAATAACGGTCTACCGTATGTCCACAATACAATAAACGATACATCGAACCAGCTCAGGTAGTGAGAGAGATATATACTATAATAGAAAAACTCTCGTTACGTGAACACAATAGGTAGAAAGACTTTTTTATTTGTTTACACTGACTTTGGGCTACAGTTAATTACACACCTTTTTGGTGACTTAATTTGTTAGATTTGTAAAAAGGTATATTACAATATAAACATCTGAATGGATAAGTAAATAAATTATCACCTTTAGATATTATCATGAAAGTTTTTTTCATGTCAATTTTTTTTTTATCAGTCTTCTTTTTGATATTTTTAACTAGTTAATGGTTCATTATAAGATTAAAGAAATGTTTTTGATCCTATCTTGTATAAGTGTATTATCATTGTCACAATTAAAAGGACAAATAAATGAGTAACTTGACCCATTAATAGAAAAAATATTTTTAATGTAGAAAAAAGGAAAGGAATTTAAAAGTTTTTTTTTGAAAAATACATAACCTTACTTAAAATTTTCGTTATGTATCTAATCCCACATCTGCAAGTTGTTGTTTTTTTTTCAATAGAAAATAATATTTTTGTCAGCTAAGTTTCATAAAATTCTAGAATGCAATGCCAAGGTGCCCGAGCTCTGTTTGCAGATAACAAAATAACAAATGAAGTGAATGTCATTTATTCATTAAGGACAAAATTTAGTTACATAACATTACATAACAATCATAATTGAACTTTGAATAAACGACAACAAAATGCAAAGGTGGGATGAAAGCAGCCACCATATATGAAAATAAGAACACCAATACATGCTTATTTATACAAAAGCATTACATTTGTAATACACAAAAAGCAAAAAAAAAAAATAATGGTAGGAAGAGAAAAAAAAAAATAAAAAAAAAAAAAAAAATAATAATAATAATAATAATAATTAATAACAATAAAAAAAAATAAAATGTATACATTTGTAATTAAAGGGATGGAAGTGGGTGGGTATTTAAACTTTTCCAGAAAACAAAATAAAATTTCAAACTTTCAGGCTTGAAAGCGGCCGTGCATATGTTCGTGTAGATAACCTTGCTAGCTAACAAATAGGTCAAATGTTGTATAATACAAGGGAGCGAGAGACAGTGGAAATTTACTTGACCCTAAGGTGAACCTTATCTACAGAAAATAGAAGAATCAAATTTCTGTAAATTAAAACAGTTGTTTATCACTTTCAGACAAAAATTCTTTTATCTATCATAAATCTATTTTTCATTCTTAAACACAGAAGTTGAAAATATCATTTTTCCTGTCAAGTCTCTTAATACTTGGTTATTTGGATTTCAACACCGGAAATTCTAATTTACTGGAATTTAAACATAAAATCATAATCATGAAATACCATGAATAAAAGTGCTTTTCTTTTCTTTTTTCTCTCTCTCATACCATAGTACATATGTCCCCTTAAGTCTGCAGCTGACCATAAAATTATGACTTTATCATAATCAGGTGATAATAAATGTCTTCCCTATCATGTAGGGGATAAAATTGTCCAGAAAGACAATACACATCTGACAACAGTGTTACATCAGGTGAGATAACTCTGGATTGTCATTATCATGTAATGATGTCAAGTCACAAGGTCAATAAAGGTCAAGGTAATGTGTAAGAAAAACAGTGCATTTTACAGGACATTTTAAGATACCCAATGGTTTTAATAAAAACTAGAATGGTGGTCTTCCATGGAAGACATATGTCCCCTGCATCTTAAAATATTCGGTAAACAGGAAGTTGATGAGTTACAGGTATAAAATCGCTTTACACCATATAGGAAAAAGCTACATGCCAAATATCAAAAGGCTGTGAAATGCAGTTGCAGGAAAAATGTGGCAAAAATTTTTGTGACACCTCAGGACACTGGACGTAAGACCAAGGATTGTGTCAAAGTGACTCCTATATGTCGCTTTGCAACACTGCACATTGCAGGCGACATAAAAAGTTTATCAAAAACATTTAATCTAGAATACTGACAAAGTCATGAAGGGCAAGGTTGCCAAAATTTAAGTTTATATTGTTTTTCTTTATATTTCACGAAAAAATTAATGAAATTCCAGATCTTTTTGTCTAGTTTTTATTAATGTTTGACAGGCTTATTATCAAGAGAACTCGAAAGCTTTCTGTTAATTTTAATGTCATTTCTCTGAAAGAACTCAATGTGTCCCTATCTTACTGACCAAGAAAATCATTTTTTTTTAGTTTTGTCAAATCAAAAAGAAAAATTAACTTTTGTCAAGGCAAAGGCAGAATAAGAACCTGTGTGCCAGGCGTGCACCCTCCCGTTTAACAGGAAAATTTGGTTAGAAACTGTATGAAACAAGAGGTCCCAGAAGATTTTTTAAATTCCACACCTTCCCGTTTGAAAATTTCTGGATCCGCCACAGCAAGGTCCAACATTGCTTAAAAATGATTTCAGTTTCAGAATATATTAAAAGCTTAACAAACCCAAATAATCCAAAAACAATTATCTTAAAGTTAAGTTTATATACAAAGCTTCTGCAAATAACCCTTACTAAACCATCTATCCATATGGTCTTTGGTTTTAACAAAAATACTTCCATATTTTTAACCATTAGCAAAAGAAAACAATTAATGTTCTAATTTTAGCTAAAGCAAGTACTAAAACTTCCTCTATGGAGATGATAATTTTCCTACATAATGAAAAGATGACAGATAATATTCTAAGTCTGTTAACTAAAACCACAACATTGAAAGACCACAACAGAATGCTCCAGATCTTTGATCAAAATCATTGCAAAAATTAATGGAATTTCAGTTCTTAGAAGTCTGAGGAGTCTGTATGATCTAAATCACTGAATGAATACTTAGTTACACTGCAACTTTTCAAAGAATTTTTGTTTTTTAGATGGTTTTTTTTTTATGTTATGAATAAGCTAATACCATACATATTGATTACTATTATCTACATCTAAATGGTAGACATAAAAATCTAGGAGGTATGTGACATAATTTCTTTAAATGGTGTAGAAATAACAAGTTAGGCAAGTGAGCTCACTGCTATTTGACATTTTATGTGAAAATTAAAGTCCAATCAACTCTCCTGGATCACATCAATAAGCAATGACCCTCTATCCATGATCATCTTCTTCTGATATACTTTATTCATTTTAAGTTTCATCAAAATCCATCAAATTGTTACGAGGTTGATGTGATCCTTAAGGGAGTCTTATTTTGAGAAAAACTAAAGTCCAATTATCTCCCCTAAATGATGTCTGTCTGTAATAAAATTTCATCATATGTACAACCTTTTAACATGCAACTTCAAAAGAGCTCATCAAGGATACCCGATCCCATTTTGACTTTATATGACAAAAGATACAGTAATAATTTACCTCGCCTGAATCATATCTTCTATCTTTCTTCCAATTTTTTCATCATCTGCAGAATCTTGAAGCTTTAAATATCCAGAAATCTTCTCTTGATCATCTGGTCTAAAAATAATAATAACAAATTTACTTAAAGAAAAGCACTTTTAAAAACTTTAAAAAAAACAAAACAAGAATATGTCCAAAAGACATTATACCCAACCTTGCAACATGGAAAAGTAACAACTGTAAACAAACTAATTTTCATTGCATATAATTGCTTGTACCAAGAATTGCAACAATAAATAGCAGCAAAATTGCCCTCAATCAAAGAAATGCGAGAAAAAAAACACATTGTATCCAGGATTTTATTTTAGGGGAAGTGTAAAAATTGTTTTTGGACAAGCTAAGGAAGGCATGAAATTTTGTGTGTGTTTTCCATGTGGATTTTTTGCAAAAACATATGCTGTGTACACCCGCTACCCCTTTTCTTGAATCCATACCTGGTATCTCATACAAAGATTTATGAAACACACTATAAAGATTTCATTAATATCCATTCAATATTTTTTTTAAATATCTTAAAAACATAGAACAAACAGACGGACTGGCATCAATTCTTTTATAATGTCCTTTATAAAAAAGAAAGTATACTTAATATCCCTCCATTAACAACTTTCTCTTTGATTTCTTGCATCTTTTAACATCTTCATTCACGTCAAATCTAAAAAGACAGAATATCAACAAGTTAACGAATTATTGTTCATTTAAAAGCTTAAATTAATGTCACCCTTAGATATAATTGACAGCTGGCAATGTGAAGGTTGTGTTATTACAAGCAGGAACTGCTTACTCTTCCAGGGCACTCGAGTTCACTTTCATTTCTACTTGTTTTCACCTGAATGACTTTATTTTAAATGTTAATGTGACTTTTAATGTAGCTCTTTTTTCTGAGGCCTTCGTCTTTTAGGATTCAGAATACCTTGGAGCACCTGTGCTTAGTACATGAAGTCTTTCATGCTTATCACTTTCTTTAATCAGTAAATCAAAGTGGCAGATCCAAGAAGTGTTTTTTATGCCAATTTTGTGCGAAAAACAAAAAAACTTGTCAGATTTAGGGGGCGTACATCTAGTACACCTTTCCTTAGATCTGCACCTGAATCAGTCCATCCACACTCATTAAAGCTTCTTTTTTAGGAAGTCTGGTACTAATGTCCTTATTCTTCTATTTTTATCCATCCTATTAACGAGACCAAAAACCTTCAACACATATGATGAATCATTGTCGTAAACAAACATGGATAATTACTGATTCCTGTATTACAAGGAAAATTACAGCTAAAAGAAGAAATTTTCTAATAAGACACGTAGACAAAGCTTTCTATTTTAGAATATCATATGTAATCTTTTACTGTGAGACAAACTAATGCGAGATAAAGTAAGGCTATGAAACAAGAGGTTCTTAAGAGCTAATACAGCTCAGTTCAAATTGAGACAAAGATTTCAGGAAACCACTGTTACAAGTTGTAACTGTTGGGTGATTTCCTAACTTTCTGTAGAAGCCGAGAAATCTGCTACGAATGTTTGCGAAGGACAGACATATAGAATATAGGACTTTTTTATTTTGAGATCGATTTTATTACTTGTTTTGGTGAACCCGAAGGGTGAACCAAAAAACAAGTGATAAAGTCGATCTCAAAATCAAAAAGTCATATATTCTCTTTATCGGTAATTAATTGTGACGTAACGTACTGACCCGATAATTTCGGTGATACACACCTGTTCGTGAGACAGACTTTATCAGCCAGTACACATCAAAGGAAAAATGTACTAATTACCGATAAAGGTTTTTATTAGTCGTGACTAAAGGGCACGCCCCTCAGCAGCAACTATTTCTCACGCTGTGTGCCATGGGTCGTCCAGCCCATGACTGGCCGGAATAATGAAGACTGACAGATAGACAGACAAGGTGATTGCAATATAGCCCAAAACACCGATCACCTATAATAATCTATACAGCTTATGGTAACATAAAAAAGAGATGACTTATCCTAATATCTCTTGTAGGCAATTGCAGTGAAACTTTGAAACAGCCAGGGACAATGGCAAATAAAACAATAGATAAGTGACCCCTTCATGTTGCTTCTGTGACAGCCTATACAGTTGTTTTCATAATTTTTTCACCATATAAGCGGAGTCGCTTACTACGAACCAATCATATTCAAAATAATTTTTACATGGGCTACCTTTGAATGAACTAAGGTATCATCCAATAGTAGTGACTTTCTGATTAAATCAAGTTAGTGATTGGACAATTTTAGATCATAACTAGCAACAGGTGTGTTATGACATGACATTAAATAAAAGTTGTTAGTAGTAAAATTTCTCACCTGCCCAGGAATTCAAAAGTTTGTCATTGGTTAAACTTTTGATTGCTAGAAAAAAAAAATGGGGAAGGTATTATTGCAATGACCCTATTGTACTTAAAATTTATCCCTGAAAGGAGATTGCTTTAAAATTTAACATGATTCTTCTACAAACCACAGCTCACATCTGTGTTAATCTGTATAGGATATTGCTTTGAAACATGATAATAATATTTCAGCAATGGGAAGGTGCCAGACAAATTTGTTGAACAGACACTTATACCTTACTAGCAGCAATGAGTTGAATGAACTACTGCATCTTTCATGTACTTCTTGACATGATGTAAGTGTATAAAGTTTAATGAAATCAGTCTTACGATGTTTCAATTGAAATGGTAAAGCTTTGCATGACTGACAAATTGCTAAGTAATCATAGATCAGAAAATGGATGCATAAAATGGCAAAAAGTGTTAGTTAGACATTTGCAACTATGTGTTTGTTCCTCCAATCTGCAAAAAAAAATACAAACCTTTTATTTCAAAGTCATCATTTGCAAGAATGGTCTCAAGGCAACGATGCTAGTCCTCCAAAACTTAAAAAAAATGGTTTGTCCCCTATATGGAGAGAGGAATACCCAATGCTTATTAAAGACACCTTTGTTACTAAGACTGCAATATGAGTAAGCTAAATAGGGGCTACTACAAAGGCCACACTCGCAAAGCTACAAACTGGAAAGAGATTCACATAAGCATCAAACTTATTTTCCAATCAGAATTAATAAGTTTAAACAAGTGTTTTCATTTGATTATAAGATTAAAAGGTAATAAGCAAGTGTATCAAGTTTGATTGCATTCCAACTTGCTGTAATATTTATAATTTTAAAAAGATCCAAAAGAGCACAGATGGACTTTGCAAAAAAAAAAAAATCTATCAGCCTGGTTATTCACAGGAGAGGTTTATTATTATCATTCTTTACCAAGCACTCTGATGACAATCAGGTTTTAAGTCTCATATGGCAATGTCTGATTTAAGTTCAATATTCCATCTCACAGTAAACTCCAGAGCTTATAATAACTTCTATAAAAAGAATCACTCATGTCTGTTTATCTGTAGTTTGAAGCACGCAGACGGAACTTAATCAGAGTCTTACAGAAGCTTATGCCAAATAATGGAAATTTTAATATTTTCTTACATAGAAAACCAGTAATTAACTGGCTATTACAAAAGCAACATCCTATGGTAATTACAAGGTAAAAAAATGCCAACATCATCTTACCAACAAGTTAATAGATTTTCTTTAAGATGCTACAAAATGACAGAATATCAGATCTGACTATTTGTAACTCTAGGTAGAACAAAAGCAAAATTCTACGTCTTGCAAATGCTAAAATGCAAGAAACCAAATAATCCTTTCAAAGACATCAGTAAACTTATTCAATGTCATGTATTTCTTTACATGCAGTACCACCTGTAATATGGACCATTCATATCAAGAACTTGGCAAAAGTATGAACAGACAGACAAGCAAGAATAACTTTATATTTCCTTTCAAATACCTGTTGCAGATCCAGAAATTTTCAAACAGGAGGGCTCGCTGTTAAAAATAAACTTCTGGGACATCTTGTTTCATACAGTTGCTAACCAAATTTTTCTGTCAAACAGGAGGGCGCGCGCCTGGCACGCCGATCCTAAATCCACCTTTGAATACTGTAAACCATGAATTTTCACACTGTCTATAATTTTTTTGCTAGGATGACTGAATTTTTGTACGCACAGTCTTAATTTATTTTCCATTTTCCAATGGAAAACAAATATATTTGTGCTCTTTATTTTTATCGCTAGCAATTTCAGCGCAAAAATCAAGAAAATAAAGCTGCAACAAAATTTCGCGCTTTACAGTAATTGGATGGGCAATTTTTTTAAAATTGTGTTTGATTTTTTATAACATCATTATTAAAATCAATTTAGGCCATATCATATTCATGTGTGGATCCTGCCCGAATGTTTTTACATGGTAACCTTTTATTTTTTTTTGAAATTTTTACGTAATTCTTTAAATTTTATGGAATTCTTTAATAAATAAAATAAAAGCCCCATTATAACCCACCCTTATATTTTCAACATAAGTGGATGAAAATCTATTAATTAGATTTGATTTTGCCTTAAAAAAAACTTCTGAACCTAAATATTATGATCATTAAGTTAATGAATAATAACATCTAGTTCATTCCCTGCAACAGCTTTTTAAGGATGTGCTAGGGTCTATACAAATAAAACACTCAATATACATTTTGGTCTTATCTAAAAATCTTTGGATAGAAATCGACAAAACCGTTTAATCCATTAATGTTCGGTTAGCCATTGATTAAAAGAAGGACTATTGTGTGCGAGTGTTCCCATTGCAGAATACATGTTTGTCAGATGTCAAAGAAATTTATAATCTGAATGGTTTGTAAGGTTTTCACAAATGAATTTAACCATTCTAATATCATTAATGAAGAATATAAAACTTAATAATGGTCATATGATGCAAATCAGAATACAGAAGATGAATGATCGTTAAAAAGACATTTTAATTCGTCAATTTGTTTGAATTTATCCTATAAATGCATGTTAGTGAATAACTTCAACGCTTTCATAACAGAATTTGTATAGAACTTAAAAATATTAGGATATTTTGAATTAGCTTTGCCATCTTTTAAACATTTTTGAACTATTTCCCTTGAATCACGATGATTTAAGTGAAAATGTTATGAAATTAAAGATTAAAGAGATAGCAATAAATCAAAACTTTAATTTGAGGAAAACTTGTAAATCCCTTGTTAAGACTCAGTATCTCATGTTTGGCTGATATCAAAAGTCCAGCTTTAGTTTCTACACAGGCAAAATGTTGACTGCGTTAAACGTGCGTCTGGCGTACATTAAACGCATGTCATCTGACGCACATTAAAATGGCGTTTCTAACCGCGTACGTCTGACGCACGTTAAAAATTTATCTTGGCAATATTTTTATTTCATAATAAAACACACTAAATAAATAACTTACTAACTTCATACATTTTAGGAAAATATATGTCTGACGTATGGTAAACGTACGTTTACCGCACGTTTAAAAAACGTACGTCTGACATATGTTTTTACAATAATTTGACGTACGTTTACCGTACAGCGGTTAGAAACGTATGTTTAACGTACGTTTATGCACTACGTCAGACGCACGTTTTTATTAACGTACGTCAGACGTATGTCTAAATTTTGCCTGTGTAGGAGGTCGGAAAAACTTAAAATTATCTGAAACTGGTGGCGTGTAATAAATTAAGTAACATTTCTTGATAATAGAAGATCTAAGAGCTTGGAAATAGAGATACAACGACAACAAAATTAACAAATATGGAGTAAAACAACCAAAACCTGTGAGCTGGCAATTTTTAAACAGTTTGAATTTTAAGAAAATAAGCCAAATGTGTTTATGTGTTCAATTGTCAGGATTTTGATGCTCCATTTTTTTCTATCTTGACCAAGGAAAATTGAACTTTTCATAGGCAAGCTCTCATAACATTTTCCTCATACAACTTTGATATTTAACTTTATTTGTTTTTTTTTAACACAATTAAAACCCCATTATCATGTTATCTCCTTTCTACCTCAGTAAGCTTAACTCCTCACCAATACCATTGTCTTTTGTAGAAAACGAGAAATGGTTTCACGGCTCATCAGTTATAACTACTGCTATTTCCGTCTCACGTCCCTATCAGGGAAATCAGCACTTGTCAAAACAATTTTCAGCATGATCAATCCGAAAAATTATTTATTTGTTTGAATGTCAAGCAAAAGTATAGGACAAATACCTTAACCTGATGAAACAAGCAAATGATAAATATACAAACACATTTTATAGTTCATAGTTTTGTTGTCTTGAGTGCCTCTTGGTTTTTTCCCCTTGTTTTCTCGACTATGAGATTCAAATGCCCTTTTGGTAGATCTTTGCTTCTTCTATCTATCTAATTGCCAATAAAGTTAAGTGCGCATAATGCACATATGAACAGAGTCAGTGCAAAATGCTTTCAAAGTTAACTGTCAAACTAAAGCTGAATACAACAGAACAAAACCACATGAGAACACAAGGATTGAAAAGTAAGGTTTATCCTGTGCAACTAAATATTTTTCCATTAAAAAAAATCTTGTATTTATAATAGGTACTTCATTACATAATTTCAATATAAGTAAATCGTTTAAGAAGATAAGTCAAATAATAAAGTTAAACAAAATCAACAAACTTATACCATATATAATACTGGGTTTAACTGGTGAGTGTTTGATTTGTCTACGAGGAATAAATAACCCTACCATTCAACTGCGTGTTACATACTTCACAGCAACGACAACGAACTCCGTCTATACCAAAGCAGTGGCATTATACAGCAGTGTAGAAAATGTTACCCAATAACAGAAGTACTACTTGAGTTTTGCTACGTTATCGGGGCGAAGAACGTCAAATGTTGTAATGGATAAGTTATTGGGTGATATATATCAAGAAAAGGTTATGCAATACATCTACTTGGACGAGCCTTGAAATTCCTTTAATGCATGTACCTGCTGATTCAGTCAAAACAACCTCAGAATCATGGCCTTTCATTGAAGTTATATGATCCCTGCATTTGATAAACAGGAAGTAGATGAGCTACTGTCATAAAATTTGCTCATTCATTAGCATTTCAGGTTGAAGCTACAAGTCAAATAAATATAAAAACCGCAACATGTATGGGGTTTCCTAAAAAAAACCTGACAGAATGTTTGCAATACAGAGGGAATTTTACAGGAGGTTACAGACAACAAATAATGAAAAAGAGTTAAGACCCTAAAATGTTGCTATGTAACATGTTGCAACTGATACATTGAGGTCTAAGAAATGATCAGGAAAAGTGTGACAGTTGAACAAACAAATAGACACCTATCACTATGGATGTTCTATCACTCAATAAAAACTTGTGCTACAAATAAATACAAGAGGCTCCCAGGAGCCTGAATCGCTCACCTGACTTCAATGACTGATGGAATGAAAATAATTTGGGTACCTGAGGTGAAAAACTCCAATAAAGGATCATCATACAATTTCCACCTTATAATGAAGGCTTTAGAAGAGCACATAAAACCAAACATTCAGGCAAACAAAAGCTTTTCTTAATCTATTAAAGGTTTAATCTGCAAGGAAATATTCCAAAGGGCAATAGGGGGTCATCCAACAGCTTCAGCGTAATGGATATTTTTCAAGAGCTAATTGAACTGAAGATTTTAGCAAGCAACATTTTTTTTCTGTCAGTAACAGCTTTCATTTTATAACTCAAATAGACAAAAAACACTATAATTCACCATTAAAGGACCATAACCCCTATAAGGGGTCATCTGACAATTTTGACCCTGAAATCATTTTTGTAGATCTCAATTCTCAAATGCTAACTTTTCCTCTAGCACTTTACAGTTTTCAACATAAAGTCCAAAAACTGTGAAAATGGTCAATTTTGACGATTGAGGGGAAATAACTCAGGTATAAGTAGTTGTCCCACAACTTTGACTCAATGGAGAGAATTGTAGATTTTTTGATGCTGAAGAAGATTCTCTATCTATTCAAAAAGATTTTGAAGAAAAGCTAATGGACAGACGGACAACAGACGCTTAACAATGACAATGACCCTTCAGGTCAGGTGATCTAATTAGTTGTGACAGAGTTGTTCAAGAATGTTGAAGTCTTTTTGCAGTCATTTCAATTTAAATAGATACAGTGAAAACTGTCCAAACCGAACCCTGACTAAACCGAATTTCACATCAAACCGAACAAATTCTCAAGTCCCAAAGAATTTTTGGTAAAATATAAAGTAATTTAAACTGTTAAAACCGAATACTCTCCATTCCGAATAACGAACCAATTTTTATTCCCTGTAGTTAATAAATCATGTTATAATACCTTGTCCATACCGAACTCATCACAGATAATCAATTATTTACTTTCTGCTTTAGCAATAGCAATTACATGAATGTTTTTACAAGAAATTGAAAAGAATGACCCAAGCTGTCAAAATGATTAGGATATGAGCATTTATTATCAAAACATGCAATTTTATGAATGTTTTGATAACAATAAGTTTCACAAACCTGAATTTTGTTAATGATTGTCACCAAAACATAGTTTAATAACTGATCTAATTTTAATGAGAAAATATTTTCATTGTAAAAATGAAATAAGTAAATCACTAGCTACACCAAAATTAACCAAGAAGAATTCAATTTTGTTACTAAAAGACTTTAACTTTAATATATATATATATATAATTATATTGCATTTTCAAATTTTATGATAGCCTTTCATTTAGTTTCATAATTTTATTTAACTATTAGTCCATTCAGTTGTACTTGAACCCTGACAAAACCGAACACCTGATAAAACCGAACAAATCCTTAAGTCCCATTGCTGTTCGGTTTGAACAGGTTTCACTGTATTTCACTTATTTGGATCTCCTTGAATTCACTATAGGGTGAATTTGCTCATTTAAAATCCATATAAACAAATTCAGGACAATTGATGAATCCTCATGAACTTATGCAATTTATATTCTTAATGAAGAAAGTGAGCAAATTGACATTGAAAATGTCTCTTATTCAATCAAGTGGAATTATAAAGACTTAGTACTCAACCAACCTGCCTTGTAAAAACACTTTTCCTCCCCTCAACACAAAGCTTCATTTGAAGATTAGATAATATCCGTTAATGAAAATCTTGTTGATGTGTTTCAAATTACAGATCTAATTCTAAATCCATTTGATTTTCAGCCAACCCAGCCCATTATTAATTATCTGAGTTTGAAGTAATTTTCAATCACTTATTATGATTTTGGACAATAAGGTACCGTGTTACAGCACTGTGAGCTAAATGGTGGCAAAAAGGTATTATATAACATATCATTTTATAATCTATCTCAAAACCTATTAGTTGTTCAGAAATGACAAGTATCATGCACAAAAATATTTTATGTATTACACCATCTTCAAAGGGCCTTTGTTCTTAATAATTACTATTTCAAGCAAAAACTTTTCTATTAGCTCTGTCAAAGCAAGAAAAATGACCAAATTTCATTAAACGCCACTATATGCCAGAACATGTGCTGCTGTGATAGTTAGTTGCTGAGGAAACTGTTTTCAAATTTTGTAGAAATAAATAATTGTCTGACCACATACTAAAGCTCTGTACAGCCATTAACAAAAGCTGAGAAATCTGTTACAAAAGCTTGCAACAGACAAACAGAAAATTAGGTGGACGCGGTGATTGCAATGTTTCCCCCTTATGAATGGGGAAAGAACAAGAAATCTGTGAGCCAATGCTTACTGATGATACCACTGTTTGGAAACTATGCCTTGTAATATGATATAAGCAAGAGTGACAGAACTTTGGAACAATGAAATTATTTAAAGAAGGAAATACAGGTAAAACAGTAAAACCCCTTTGCTTCGAAGCAGGGTATAATTAGAAAATATTGACCAAGAACCAGATGGTTGTAGAAGACTTATTGGCAGCCTTTGTATCCCCCCTCCTAACAACCCCCAAGCCTCTGTTGGGATAGAAGGTAAAGCCCCCCCCCCAATCTCCCAATCCGGTGTAGCTGTAGCAGGCAAAGTAAGATAAGATGTTAAATTCTGGAAAGCACAATATTATCCAAGAGTATCTGGATATGACAAATGTCATGTTCACTAATCTTATTTATTTGTATAGTACGTTTAAGGGAAATGTTTAGTGACAACAATGATGTTCCTGCATGCATATGTATGGAAGAACCCCCATGTGATTTGTATCTATCTAGTTTGTCTACACGACCAAACGGGACGAGACACGCCAACATGCATTGATTCTGCACCAATGAAGGTCTGTTGAAATGAAGCAGAATTAAGATGATATTAATTAAGATAATTAAATGTAATCTCTTACACAGATTCAATCGTCCTTATAAATTTTTAATATGATGTTATTCATTGCAAACTCAAGTACAAATTACAAATATAATAAAATGATAGAAATGTTTTCTGCTCTCCTGTTTTTCAAAATATCATCATTAAATAAAGAAATTTCCAATTAATAAGGTTGGTTGGGTGTTCTAATGTAATTAAGTAATAATATTCAAGATTCATTTACTCTTTTATGATAAAGTCCCACACAACAAACTTTACAAGCTTTCTAGTATGAAGAAATCACATGCATCATTACCAGATTATCTCATACATTAAAATAAATATCCATAATCTTTAAACCCTCTATAGTAATTATCATTTTTAATAACATTCACAATTTTTTTTTCAAAATTACTTTCAAATTCAATTTTATTTATTTTTTATACTTTTAATTGCTTTTTCTCCATGACTTTTCTTGCATGTCAAATACCATTGCATATGTTGATGTCATTTTTTATTAAGACGTCACAATAAAAGTGCAATTATGAAATACAATCATTATAATAGAGCTAAAAAAATATTCTAATGTTTATGCTTAAGGACAGTTGACCCTTTAAATCTGCACTTTAACAGCAACCCACTTCACCTAGCAACTAGAACGCATCAAAACAGTTGAAATATTCTGACTTCAAAGATGACAACCTCTGAATAATAAACTGTATAAGTACATGTATTATAAATAAAGAATGTATGCATCCATGAAACATATGTGCCCCAACCGAAGACCCAAAACAGGAAGATAAAGTTTGAGAGGTCTAAATGTGAACATTGTCTGAGAAAAGCTTGGCGGAAGTATTCAAGAAACTTTTCTCATCAGCCTAGTACATGAAGTAGATGTTTGAGAGGTGTGGATGTGGATTAAGACATCGAGTTTGTCATACCTAACCACCCTTTCAAGTTTTAAATCATACATGTATGGTTTCTGAAAAAATCTTGGCAGAAATTTTCATATCAACTCTGTCCCAAACTGGTAGAAGAAGTCTTACAGATCTGAAAGTCACTCAAGGCATAGTTTGCCTAACTGAAACACCCGTCCAAAGATAAAATCATTCTCATGTACAGTTTCTGTGAAATCTAGACAGAAACGACAAGGCAGGATAAGTGAACCAATTGTCCTCCTAAATTGTGCATATTTTACTTTTTTAATTATAACTTGTCCTTTTTATGTGACTTTTATAGCAACACAGGAAGTAGAAGAGAAATGTTGTCCCCTCCCAAGTCATAGAGGGGGCAAAAAAATGTATCTGTTTAGTAGTGTTAGAAATGTTAATTTTCATTGATAGCAAAGTTCCTTGTTTGGTGTAAATAAAATTATATTTGTTAATTGTTAATTTTATACATAACTCAATATTTTGATCAACCTAAATCTTTATTTTCTGGAGAATGGTGTAAAAGTGGCATAAATAGTTGAGGTTGTTCACCATAATTTTGTAAATGAAACCTTATAATTTGTATTGGTCTTACAAATCTCGAAATTTCTAGATATATTTATTCAAATATACATCCTTCTGTGGGGTACCACTTTCACCACTTTAATATCATTTTAGTCAAATAAGTACCAACTCTCCACAACTATAAGGGGGCATCAACAATGTTAAGAATGACAATAAATTCTAATTGTTTGTTGACAATGTAAACAAATCTTGGTTTTAACCTGTTAAATTTACAACTAAATGTAAACATCACATGACATTTATTAATGGTCCTACTGAAATGTCTTGTTAAATTTGTGAGCTCATATTTTATCGTGATAATTTATTTTAATGTAGATTCTTATACCAATTAATTTAGTTTTATGTGTCTTGTTGTACTATTTAATCTAAATTTACAGCCTTTATTTCCTATTCCTTTGTATCCTTTTAAGTACATGATATATATAAAGGATAAGGGACTTATAAACAGAAACATTTACTGATTTTCGTCAAGTATCAGAGAAATTGATACATGAAGATCATTGTCAGAAGTGAGGGTGTGGATGGAGGTGTACTCAATTCTTTATTCTTTGATTTTTTTTCCATTTTTTCTCTATTCTTTAAAAGTTTTGGCTTCTATTTTTTTTTTTCTTTTTATTCAGTAAGAGTTATTCTCTATTCTTAAGTTTTTTGGATCGATATTCTTTATCTGTTAACCTTTTTGGCCATTTTTCTCTATTCCGTTAACCCAATCCACGCCCTCAGAAGTGATAAAGGGGACGGACATAAAAAAGTTGAAGGATGTTTCTCAGCTCTGTCTTGACATACTATGGAATCATTTATTTTCGTGCGTTTCAATTTTTCGTGGTTTGGTTAAAAAGAATCATTTCATGGATTCTTAAATTTGTGGTTCTGAAGACTTAAGCATTTAAATCAATATTAAATTTCCCTTTCGTGGGGTATCATATTTTGTGGGTCAAAGCCACCCATCAAAAACCCTTATAATTATGATGAATCCACAGTAATTAAGGGACCAAAAATATACCTCTAAAACTTAGATTTTTTTTTCATTCACATTTTTGTGATTAGTTCCACTAAAGTTTTGCATTTTTGGCAATAACACACCTTCTATACTTTATGGATAGGGAGGCGCCGCTGAGATTTTAAAACCCTACCCTTTTCATATATTTTGAATTGAAAAAAGGATACTTTATAACATATTTTTACTGAAAAAAGCACCCTTATCCCATAATTGATGCTGAGAACTAAAGATAGAATTAATGTCATTTGTTTATGTTTTAGTTATTCAACGATGTTTAGTCAAATAAGTTCAATTAACATGCACTTTTATACATGTATGAATACATCTGTATTAGAAAAGAATTAAGAATTGCCTGGTCGTTTTTTTCATGTAATTAGCAAGAATTCAATATATTATTGACCTTATCATATATTTTATGTTTGTTTTCCCCGACCCTATCATATATTCTCAACTTGAAAAATGGTACCTATTCCAGCGGCACATCCTAGTACCTTCTATATAGGAAGTGCCCCCCTCCCAAGGGATTTATCAGAATAAATCATATATGTGTATATATATAAAAAATATGAATAAATCCACACAAAGAAGTTAATATATCAAAAAAGAAGTTGATTGTGTATATATATATATATATATAAGAACCAGCGTTCCATGGCATGCTCTCCTGTTTGACAGATAAATTTGGTTAAAACTGTATTAAACAAGACGTCCCAGAAGATTTTTATAAATTGTGCGCCATCCCGTTTTAATATTTCTAGATCCGCCACAGAAAAGAAAACTGTAATTATCAATATTACCAAAATTAAACTGAATGTAATTAATTCATGAATGTAAATTGTAGTTTAGTAGTCCTAGTCCCAGGCTAGCAAATAAGGAAAATAATCGATATTTGATTCTTGAATGAAATATGACTAAAGGGGCGTAACTCTAATCAAATAAGAGATTTTTATCTTTTACCATAAAATTATATCAAGATCATATCATTTGATAAGTTATCTCTATAAACTATAACTCTTAAGCACAATAAATGGACAGGATAAATTTGAAGCCTTAGTGCTAGTAAGCCAAATGCTCACAGAAATTATAGACAAATGATTAGACATACTTTTGCATATGAAAATTTCAAAAAGTCAAATTTTAGTGAAAAACTATTCATGATTATAACTCACCTTCACATGCAATCTTCTCTGTTAAAACTTCTTTGTCTAAATCCACAACTTTTTTCTGGACTTTAAACATTATCAATTCCCAACAAAAAGACGAAGGAAAATAACTGCTGTGCATGTATCTGTTAAATATACATTTGTAAATCCATTTAATTATCAAAAGTACCAATTTATCATTTTAGATTAAATTTAAACCAGTAAATTCAAAAGTTGATAGGATTATCCAAATGTAGGCAACTGCATGTGGTCGTCCCGTATTACATGCAAATTTACTGAAATGATGTAAAGAATTATTAAAATACATATTTGAAATTTTGAATGCTGAGAGATACAAGACATAATAAAAATTCAATCAAAAAGATAGAAAAAAACAAATTACTACAAAATCATATGGATACTTTTGGTTACATGTTGCTGTGCAGGTAAACTTTCATACTTGAACATGAAATAGATGTTAATCATTCAATTAACGAGACCAAAAAACCACACGAAGACTAATTTTGTCCAATTATTTGTTTCCTCAAAGTTTATGTTCATACTTTTCTTAATTATGACTGCTGGCTTTTTTTCATTGCAGATTTTTCAAAATTGCAGTGGTTTAAATAAGGTTGTGTCAAATATTCCACATCTCAATGTTATCTTTTTCTCATGGACTTTGTCATGGTAACTGTGATGTAAAAAGAGAAAAACATTTCATGTCCAATAAAAATAAACTGTTACACTACATACATTACCAGACTTGGACCCACTCTGAGTCTAGCCATTTCTACTCTGACATATACATATTTACATTAAAAGTCTTTTCAAATTTCATTTCCTTCCTTTCAGTTACTTTGGTAAGCGTGCCATTTCTTTCCAGCAGAGACAATGAAGCATTCAGTTACTTTGGTAAGCGATCCATTTCTTTCCAGCTGAGACAATGAAGCATTCAGTTACTTTGGTAAGCGGTCCATTTCTTTCCAGCTGAGACAATGAAGCATTCAGTTAGTTTGGTAAGCGATCCATTTCTTTCCAGCTGAGACAATGAAGCATTCAGTTTCTTTGGTAAGCGACCCATTTCTTTCCAGCTGAGACAATGAAGCATTCAGTTACTTTGGTAAGCGATCCATTTCTTTCCAGCAGAGACAATGAAGCATTCAGTTACTTTGGTAAGCGATCCATTTCTTTCCAGCTGAGACAATGAAGCATTCAGTTACTTTGGTAAATGTTCCATTTCTTTCCAGCTGAGACAATGAAGCATTCAGGTAAAAACAAAAACTAAAATGAAAAAAGAGACTAAGATAAAGAAGTTCTATTATCAAAATGTGATCTTCAATCAAAAAATATGTGCAATGGAAAAATTAGCTTAAGCTAAAACTCAGATGGGGGAAAATGTTAAAAAAACATGCACATGTAAAATTACAAGTATTTATAATGATGAAGTTCATATTGTTACTTCTAATATTCAGCAAACACGAACTGCTTACCCTTCCAGAGCACTTGAGTTCACTCTCCTTAGGACTTGAGGTTACTTTTTAGATGTTTATAAGTTGTGTGTTTCTTTGTACTGTTCTCATTCATGTACGGGTATACTGATTTTGGCTATGCCCCATGAATTAAGGCTGCTATCCATTGGCCTGATAAGAATCCAGAAAATACACCTCCTTCACTCGGCTAACTGAGAACTCGGTCAGTTGGTTTTATTTAACATGGAGGCTATATGGGAAATGGGTCTGTTGAAGAGTCGGCTATAGGTCTGTTGAGAGTAAAATCCAATGGATGGTCATGAAATTTTGTGAAAAAGATGTTATTTTGGCAAAATGACAATTAATTGTCAAAATACAAAATCTTTCAACCAAAATGATATTCATTTGAGCACATTTTCAACTTGCAACAGAGTCAATTAGTTATACCAGTGTTCGATAAAACGAAAAGGCGAGACAGCGGTATGCTCAAATTTGGCAACTATGAATGATTTGTTTTACAAATAAACAAAATTTTTATACTTTTGAAATATAATTAGCGATTCGGAAAGTAATCTTCAGTTTAAAAATAAAATATTCAAACAACAAAAAGTGATTTAATGTTAAAATGTTATAAAAAATGAGTTTTTCTTAAAAAAGTGCCGGCTAAAGTCTGTTGGTGAGTCGGCAAATTAAATTAAAGTCTGTTGAGAGTTAATTAGCCGAGACAGAATGATTGCAAGCGAGGTATATTTTGAATTTTTAAAAACTTTTAGGATTAACATTTTATATTGTATTAAATCAAGAGTGAAATTATCTCTAATTTTGCGTGTATGTACAGGAAAAAGAAACCTTAAAGCACGAAATCAGTACACACTATATGGTACTATAGGATAAGGCTGTATACAAGGTATTATACCCCAACTTCTTTGTCATGAAGTGTCGAGAAAACTGTGAGGAAAATTTTGCATGTATGTACAATACATCTAAAAACCTAAGTTTTCGGTTAACAAGAGGTAGATGACCTAGGGGCGTAAAATCGAAATACACCATATGACACTTTAAGACAAAGCAAAATACCAGACCTTTACCTTATGTAGTTGCTTGAATAACTGCGACGGAAATTATGTCACGTACGAACGAACGGACGGACGTATGGATAAGGGTTAAACAGTATACCCCTCTTCTTAAAAGCGAGGGTATAATTATAAGTATTTAACTAGTCGAAGCAGCCACGCTGCATACCCCCGCGCTACTCTGGTGTTTGATAGTATAAGGGCAAATAATTAAAAGAAACAAACTATGACTATAATAAGCATTACTAGTACTATCAAATGTGTATGTATTAATATGAGACTTTTCCCTGGTCACGCTGGTAGTGGGAGGGATAGTCGTGTAATGAATTATGCATGACAAAGGAATAATGTGCCCTTAGGCAATCTATGCAGCCCAGCCCCTAGGGGCATTATCAAAATTCCGAAACCTTTGTCAGAATCTACATCCATACTCCATAGTGCAACTAACAAGCCAAGTTTCAGTTCCATATTCCAAATAACCTAGGAGGAGTTGCGTGACGAAAGAATAATGTGCCCTTAGGCTACCTATGCAGCCCAGCCCCTAGGGGCATTATCAAAATTCCAAAACCTATGACAGAATCTACATCCATAGTGCAACTACTGAGCCAAGTTTCAATTCCATAATCTAAATAACTTAGGAGGAGTTGCGTGACAAATGAATAATGTGCACTTAGGCTACCTATGCAGCCCAGCCCCTAGGAGCATTATCAAAATTCCAAAACTTTCACAGAATCTACTTCCATAGTGCAACTACTTAGCCAAGTTTCAGTTCCATAATCCAAATAACTTAGGAGGAGTTGCGTGACAAAGGAATAATGTGCACTTAGGCTACCTATGCAGCCCAGCCCCTAGGGGAATTATCAAAATTCCAAAAACTTCGGCACAGACCCCACCCACAATGCAATTAATAACCCAAGTTTCATATTTCTACTCCCAGTGGTTACAGAGATTATCCTGGACGCCATACGTACGTACGTACATCGAACGGCAAAACATTTTCCCCGCGCTTTCGCTAGCGCGGGGATAATAATATGGCTTTAAAATTGTTGATTTTAAATTAGTACTTTTTACTTGTACACATTTATAAGGGCTTCAAAATGCATAAATCAGAACCGATCTGATTTATGGATTCAATCACCGATTATCATATGGAAATAAACAGACCGAACGAACATCCCATCCCCCAACCCACCCGGGTAGTAACACTGTTTAAATTCTCGATTTTTTTAATGCACGTATCATGTATGCTTTAAAACGATTGCCATATATATATAATACATTATACTTTGGAGGTTAGAATGGTTTTTGGCCATGTTTGCAATACAAAATCATAGTTTATAATTAGTTGTAACCTTCTTCACTCTCTTTCTAAGACTAGTGTTACAATTTTTTATTAGTATTTTAGGGATAAGCGTCTCTTGTTAAACGTCTTCATCTTTGATTTTTTAATTCTTTATTTTTTTTTCTTTCCATGCTTTCTGTTGGAAAAATTCATTCTTTTTCTTTTCATACTGAAAAATTAATGGTAAGCTTGATCAAACAGACTGATGTGCTTGTTATAACGCGATTTATATTAATTTTACGTCTAATCTATGACTAAACAATCATCACTACGAATATATACGCTTTATGTCACTTTGTAAGATATTTCTATTTGTAAAAAATGTGTGTTATGGCACAAATATAGTATGATATCAGTTGAATAATTTACTCTCAACAGACTGACCAACAGACTGAGTTCATTATAGCCGACTCACCAACAGACCCAATTTAAGGCAAAAACACAATAAATGCCACAAAAACGCATGTCTGTCGGTTTTTCTTTCTTATACGTACAGTTATATGTCAAACATACATGATGTACAATTTAAGTTGCGTTTTTCGTAATGCTTTCGACTTAATTTTAGCAAAACGCTGTTATGTTTACATTTTTGAATGACAAAATTGATAGAAATATCTCGATGAGTAACACGCCTTTCCATTTTGTAGCTTACCAATGTAAGCTACAGAGAAAAACAATATATGAATACGTTCAGTATTCAATATTGTTTTGCCCAACATAATTTTTTTTTTTATTAAAGTAAGTAAAAAAGAAATATTTAGTAAAATATATTGACCTTGCTATGTTTTTCTCGATAGTATTTGACCAACAGACTTTAGACGACTCTTCAACAGACCCATTTCCCATATAGCCTCCATGTTAAATAAAACCAACTGACCGAGTTCTCTGTTAGCCGAGTGAAGGAGGTGAAATAGCAACAAAAACATGTCCTGTTATCTGAGCCTGTTATACCAGGATACATTGTAAATCATGCCCTGTCCTAATCCCTTTTCGGATCTTGTTTTCGGAGATATTTTTGGTTGTACAAAAATGTATCTCCAAACACAAGATGTCAAAAGGGATTAACCCTGTCCTGACCAGGTTAATTACTAGATGGGGGTCCTGATGGGGGTCCTGATCACGGTTCACGGGAAATTATAGCAAATATTTAAGAAAATTCCCACAAATCACAATTCACAGGAAATATAATGCCACTGCAGAGATCTGCTGAGGCATCAATCGCAGATCACAGAAAATAAGTATAGATGAGAACGGTTCACAGACAATGCCCTCATCACAGTTCACGAACAATAGTCCTTTCTCAATAAATATTCACGAAGGCGGGGCTTATATCGAAAACAAGGCTAAGCTTGGTACTTTCTAGAAACAAATATGGCGGTGTGGTGCTGGGTAACTGTACAAGGGATGTCTGGTGTGCAGACTGTTTAGTAAAATGTGTATGTGTGGCACTAAGTGGAGGAGCTGTCAAATCTGTCGAGTGTCAGGCAACTCGCATGAGACTAGCACATCTTGTGGGCAATTTGGCAACAAATTTATTTGATTTTTATTTTTTTTCCTTTTCATCAAATCTCACACAAACAGCTCATAAAAACTTGACAGCCCTGAGCTGTACATGTGTTCAAGGCCCTATACAATGTTGTCGATTTTCATATTGGTTTCATGATTTTGTTGCATTGAATCATGTTTCCCTGGCAAAATGGACAGTTTCAACTGGATACATGTAAAAGTACTGTACATGTATGTAAGTGAAATTAAACCTACATTGTTCTGAATAGAGTAAAGTCGAAACATTTTAATAACTAGGGGTTGTATTGAACATTTCGTTTTCCTTAACATAAATTTTGTAAAAGACGTGTCAAGCTATTGCCATAAGCTTGAACTATTGCTGTGTCGAGATTTCAAATCTTAGTTTTTTGTACCTGAAAGGGCGTGGATATACTTTTCTGAAAAGTATTTATATCCTTTAGACAACTCTTTGTCTCCCGGACTCTTACTCCTGGCTTTTATACAGTCTTCAACGAACCCGAAGTTAATCGGTGGTACAACAGTTAAATTTTTTGACCCTACATCGGTATTTGACATTGAAGTTGCCATGTTTTGTTTACATTAGTACCAAGCTTAGCCTCGTTCTGATACAAATTTTAATATTCATGAGCGTCTCATTAAGAAAGGTCTATTGTTTGCCTGAATCACAGTTCACATAAAATTCAGAAAAATCAGGCATCACGAAATTACCCCACCCTAGATCTCGCCACTTTTTTTCTCAAAAGCAATTCTCAAGTGTTGCTGATTTTTTCACTATGATTCCACTAAAACTGTCATAGACTAGCCCACTTTGAACTCAGGCATTTGTTGACTATCAAAACATATCCAGAAATTTGATGCATTTTTAAAATTTGCATATTTTAATATCAGGAACGGTTCCGGTCAAAAAAAATTATAGAGGAACAATAGCAACTAATGAAATTTTCAAAAATTATCAATAAATATGTGTTACAGACACGGTTCGCATGTTAAATTTCAATCAACACACAAGTTTCAATAATTTGAGACCCCTCCTAACAATGTCGGCTAAGATTTCAAGGTTCCCTGTTCATTTAAAATTTTGAAGCGTAGCACTCTTCACAAAGCAGTATAAAGTCTTTGGAAAAATGGCTGATATTGTAGAAAGTCCAACATTTATCTTGAAATCGTTCAAGATGCCTCGCATGTAAACAAGGTCCGCATATTGATTTCTAGAGATCAACTAAGGTTAAACAAGACACAATAAGGCATACAAACCTTATCTTTAAACTGTAGGTTCCTCGGGCGTACAAAGATTGCCTTATTCCTCACTTTGAGTTCAAAAGACTCAGAATTTTAATCAAATTTGTTAAAAATAAGTTTGTTTTTAACCGCCAGGAAACTTTAGGAAGTTCATAAAAGGTTCTAATTTACATCTGTGACGGATGAGAACAGAATATTTCCCGTATTTTTAATACATGCTGTAAGAACAATGCAATGCAAGGCGGGGGGATTTGAAATGTCACGTGACTTATATTTCATTTGCATACATGAATATTAATTAGGCAAAGCACTGTTCATTTCTGGATATGAATAGGGGGTAGAACAAAAATGTATGTCCACTTAAAATATACTACCCCCTATTTTTGATAGTCTATCAAGTGCCTGTGCCTCAGGCTGTGTCTGTCTTTGCACAAGGGCTTGTGCCCCTGTGGCCTTTGTCAGACAGTTTTAAGCATGAACAGAGGGGCCGACAGTTTTAAAATGACAGATCAAATGGATCCTAAGCAAACCAATTTAAACAAAATTATTACTAAGATACTAATGTACCAGTCCCGCACTTGAAATGATAAAGGAAGAGGAGTTACGAAATGAAATGCACGTGTTTTCCCGCAATTTATCTTTAGGGACCATTTCAAAGCATATTTCGGTGATACCTTTAATAACAACTAATATTTTTTCTTAATCTTTTTTAACTCGCTGGCAATAATAAAATTTATCCCGCTTATAATTTATTTTTATTCTAAAACATCTTCCAGCATTTAGTCCGGCCAAAATGTGTACTTCATACAAAGAACAATTTTAAATTACCCCAGGGGTTAACCTGATAACTTTTTTTTGTATATAAATATTACCAATATAATATGGTTCGTGAAATTTTCTATTTGAAATGGGCATTACCTGTATATTAGATTTAATATACAGGTCTATGATATGGGTAATGAAAATCGGAAATTTTATATAAATATGGTTATTGAATTCAAATAAAAAATGGCACATCCCACCTTAAAAATTACCACCCGAAGTTTACTTTCTTAAAATGTAAATGAGTTTTCAACCTTGTTTGTGAAAAAGGTGATCGTAAGCGTAAAAATAGCCAACAATCTAAGACGGGCTATACACCACCCTTGAAAACCGGTTCCAATATGGCGGCGACGGATCAAAACAATAAAGACAATCCTTTAGATGTTTCGCAAGTCATAATGCAGGCCAACGATACACTGCACGGTAGTTATATTGAGTCAAGTAGAAGCCCAACAAGCGAAAATATTGTGCACAACCCAGCCCAGCATCAATTTAGAATGCCACCACCGATTCAACATAGCTCCCCCCTCCAACATAGTACAAACCCGACAAACCCGACAAACATACAGCCAGTGTCAACACCTATGCCTATGCCACAATGCATTCCACGGCCACCACAAACCCTTAAACCAACACCCATGCACAATATGCCTCCGCAAATGATGGTACCAAACATGGCCATGTTGTCAGAAACTCATGAAAGGGTAAAAAGACTAGAGATAATCTTAAATGAAAAACTGTCTAAACTAGACATATTAGATACACTAGCAAGAAAACTAGATAACTTTGAAGTCTCAATGAACCAAATAAGAATAGATCTAGATGATCTTCGAGAAACACAGGAAAAACATTCACAACTCAATATGAAACAAGAAGCTCATCATCATCAGGTAGAAGGAAGACTCAGAGATCTTGAGCTAACAAACAGAAAACTAGTGTCTGAAAATGCTGAGCTAAAGGAACAGTTTTTATCTATGCAAACAAGATCAATGAAATACAATTTGATATTTGGTGGCATCCCAAACCCTGAGGGAAATGAGGAAAACACTGAGACTGTAATTAGAGAATTCCTAACAAATGAGCTTCAAATACCAAATGTTGATCAGATTCAATTTCAGAATGTGCATAGGCTGGGGGAGCGCACCGATGGGAAACACAGAAGCATCATTGCCCGTTTCGTGAAGTATCAGGACCACGAAAATGTAAGAAGAACAGCATCGGAAAAACTTAAAGATAGGCCCCAGTATTCTGTGTTTCAACAGTACCCTAAAGAAATTGTCGATAGAAGGAAGCCGCTAATCCCTAAACTTAAAGAATTCCGCCGTCAAAAGAAGAATGCCAAATTTGTATATGATAAGTTGGTTGTAGACGGTGAAGTATATGATCCAACCCGTGGGGACCCTCGATATATACCTGGTTTGCCCCAGAACTAGGACAATACAACAGACATCGGTCAAGGTCATGGAAATGAAAAGATAAACATTACCTGTCTAAATGTGTGTGGTTTAAAGAAGAAACTATTGAACCCTGACTTTATTGATTTGATTAAAAATTATGATATACTTGTATTTACTGAATCTAAACTTAGTGAATTAGATGAACTTGATTTACCTTCAGAATATTGTTGTTTCTCAAAAATAAGAAAAAAATGTAAAAGAAAGTCTGGTGGAATTTCGATTTTGTATAAAAAATCATTGTCAAAATATATAACCTTCTTGAAATCTGATAGCGAGTTTATACAGTGGGTTATTATATCAAAAAAATATTTTCACCATAATCAACAAAATTGTAAGAAAATTTTATTAGGATGTGTCTACATACCCCCAGAAGGATCAAAGTATTCTTCTGACGAAGCATTTGTAGAAATTGAGAGTGAGATGATAAACTTTTCTAAAAATTGTCACGTTTCCTTAATTGGAGATTTTAATGCTAGAAGTGGTACTTTAAGCGATTTTGTAGATTTTGATGAACATTTATTTGACATTTTAGAAATCAGTGAAAATGCGGATTTTTTGCATAACACTGAAATTTTCAAAAACAAACTTTTAGAAAGAGGGTTTCCTATTGAAAGATGTTCGCAAGATAGAACTCGAATTAATAACTATGGTAATAAGATTATTGAATTTTGTAAAAGGTGTTCTATGTATATTGCTAATGGTCGTTTACATGATGACAAACATATTGGTAAAACCACTTGTAAAGATGCATCATTAGTAGATTATTTACTTGTCTCAGAGTCCATGGTTGATATTGTTTCTGATTTTTATGTAGAAGATTTTGACCCTATGTATTCTGATGCACATAATCGTCTCCATTTATCTCTAAATTTTACACAACCAAACGTTGTAAAACAAGAACATACAGAAATCACTTACCGTAAGTGGAATAATAAGAAAAGTGAAAATTTCCGACAATCATTGATTGATGACACTGAAGGTATCCTGGGCAGAATTAAATCCCAACTTGACAATATTAACTCTAGCACGGTCACGCCTGAACAGGTCACGGACCTTGTTAGTGATATAGGTCATGTTTTGATTGAAACTGCCCGAGATACTTTTGGAGTTGCAAATAAAAAATATCTTAACAAAGATACTAAATCCTGGTTTGACAAAGCTTGTAAGGTTATGCGCGACGAATTTCACGCCGCTCGTAACCTGTTTAAAGTAACCAAGTCGGCGTCACACAAAAAAGAAATGAATGTTAAAGCGAAAACATATCGTCAAACCTTATCTAATAGTTATGCAAAATACTCAGAAAGTTGTGCAAATGAGTTGAGATCTAGTTCTAAACACGATCCCAGGTCATTTTGGAAGATTTTGCATAAATATTCACATGCAAATAAGGAATCGCCGGAAATCGATATTGATACCTTCTATGAATATTTTAAAAACCTAAACGCAGGAGACGAATCCACAGAAATTGATATAAATGTTGACGATATGTGCGACAATCCAGTTTTTGATGAATTATTAAATGGTAAAATATCTGCAAATGAGGTACAAGATGCAATAAACAAACTGAAAAATAGTAAGGCACCAGGTACAGACATGATTATTAATGAATATCTTAAATACTCATCACCTCAACTTATATCTATATATTGTGACTTATTTAATTTAGTTTTAGATAGTGGTATTGTTTCCGAGAGCTGGACACAAGGAATTATAAAACCTATATATAAAAATAAGGGTGATCCTGCAGATCCAGATAATTATCGTGCGATTACCCTCATTAGTTGTATGGGTAAACTTTTTACGTGTATTTTGAACTCTAGATTGAATGTATTCTCAAATGAGTTTAATGTCCTGTCCGAAAGCCAAGCGGGTTTCAGAAAAGGATATTCGACTCTTGATAATATATTTACTTTACATGCTCTTATAGAATTTTACTTTGCGTATGGAAAAAAACTATACTGCACTTTCGTTGATTTCCGTAAAGCTTTCGACACAGTCTGGAGGGAAGGGTTATGGACAAAATTACTAAAAAGCGAGATAAAGGGGAAGATTTTTAAAGTTATATACAACATGTACGATGGAATCAAATCATGTGTGCAATGTAGTGGAGGACAGACGGAATTCTTTCCTTGCCTTACTGGAGTCAGACAGGGAGAGAACTTGTCTCCCTTCTTATTTTCCATTTTTCTAAACGATTTAGAAACATTTTTTGCCCAGCTTGACGGACTATCTCTTGAAACTATTGAAAAGAAGATGATGGATGAAATTCATATTTATTTTAAATTTTTTGTGATATTGTATGCAGATGATACAATTATTTTAGCTGAAAGTCCAGATAATATGCAAAATTCTTTAGATATATTTAAAAGATACTGTGATTTGTGGAAGCTTGAAGTAAATGTTAACAAAACGAAAGTTATTATTTTTTGTAAACGTAAAACCAGACAAGGAGTAGAATTTTATCTGAACGGAGAAAAACTTGAAATTGTTGATTCATATACATATTTAGGAGTTATTTTTAAATACAATGGATGTTTTATTGAAACTCGAAAGAAAAGAGTAGAACAAGCTCAAAAAGCTTTATTTAGTATTTATAAACTGATAAATAACGAGAATATCCCTATAGACCTTCAATTGAAAATGTTTGATTGTATGATTGAACCTATATTATTGTACGGCTCTGAAGTCTGGGGATTTGAAAATATTAATGCCATCGAGCAAATACAATTGAAGTTTTGTAAAAGAATACTTGGTGTCAGAAATACTACACCAAATTACATGGTGTACGGAGAACTTGGGAGATTTCCGCTCAAAATAAGTGTCAAAGTGAGAATGATTTCTTTTTGGGGTAGACTAGTTCAAAACGAGGGCAAATTATGTAACTCACTGTATCGTTTGATGCTTAAATTGAATGACATCAAGACATTCAAGTGGATTAATTGTATGAAAAATATTTTTAATGAAATTGGTAAAAGTGAGTGGTTTATGAATCAGTGTTCTGCTCTTAATATTAATTATATCAAGCAAATTCTACATGACCAGTTTATTCAATCTTGGTATGGCGATATTGCCAGCTCCTCAAGAGGCGAGTTTTATTCTCTTTACAAGTCATCTTTTGGCCTCGAAAACTATTTAGTTAAACTCCCGGAGTTTAACCGCATTTGGATTACTAAACTACGCACGTCAAATGTTCATTTGCCTATTGAAACGGGGAGATGGCATAACATCCCAAGGCATGAAAGAATTTGCTCTTTTTGTGATAACTCTGTAGGTGATGAGTTCCATGTACTGTTTGTGTGTGACAATGTAATTATTAAAAATCTGCGCCAAAAATTCTTGGCAAAATATTATTATGAGCATCCAAATAGTAGTAAAATGAGCGGACTGTTATCTCTTTGCAATATTCCTGTATTAAAAAAACTATCGGTATTTGTTAAGAAAATCTCATCTTTGTAAGATTATTTATATAGTTACCATTTACTGTGAATGTTTATATTCTGGAGTCCCTAATTTGTATCTGATGTTTATGTGCTTAATTTCCTTGTTGTTTAATATTTGTATTTGTATATTTTGCTTGACCTCATGTTACATATTTATATATGTCTGAGTGTATTGAATAAAATCTGAAATCTGAAACCTTTGAAAAGGCTTGTAGTTCTGTCGTATGTCTCCGCTTCATTAGACTTTAATTCATCCTATATCCTGTATATACCTATATGTTTCTAATTTTCTCTGTTTTACATGATAAAGATAAACCACACTTTAGAAATAGATGTATATAGAAGACAGTAATAGTAAATATTAAACTAAAAACAGAATATCATAGTTTTAAAAAGCAATCTGAGCCTATCATGGTTAAAAAGATTAAACAAGGTTTTATTTGGGTTGTTAGAATTAACTGTCACTACCTATGAATTGGAAAAGGGGTCTTGAAAATAATTAAACCCCATCTGTCATTTTTGTTGTTAACAGTTTTTTACAGTTTAAGAACGGAAAACATGTAATTACGATCTTTGTTTAAGATATAGCTTTGGTAACAAATTGTTAACGCTTGTATTTAATCATATGTTTATCCCGTTTCAAATGTTTGAAACTGTTACAAACAATACTTTTAAAACTAATTTTCTTTTTCATTTGGTAAAATAAATATAATCTTTACAAGTTGTCAGTATTTGAAAATTACTAGAACAGGGAAAATGTACTTTTGGTAGTTACTTTAATCTGCAATGGCCGGGCAAGCATTATTGAAAGCTGTGTCTGCTGGGCGCGCGAGACAAGTTCGTCTGCTTTTGGATTCCGGATGTTCTGCAAATGTAGCAGACGACTGCGGACAAACCGCCTTGATCAAAGCTGTCTTCGTTGAAAATGAAAATAGTCGACTGAAAATTCTTAAAATGCTGCTAAGAAAGGGAGCGCTAGTTAGCAAAGCTGATATTGTTGGCCGAAATGCGTTCACGTGGGGCTGTATCTACGGAAGAGACAAGGACGTGCATTTGCTGCTAGAACACGCTGATCTCGATCTTGATTTGAACTATATGGATGTAAATGGATATACCCCTCTTTTTCATGCAGTTTCGTCTGGAAATGCTGCAACAGTGAAATTAGTGGTTGAGGCGTTGAGACGGTATGATTTGAATGTTGATGTCCCTGATTATACAGGATACTCACCGCTGATGCACGCAGTCCGTCTTGGATTCGATGTATGTGCTAGTATACTGATTCATAATGGCCAAGCAAAAGTTGGAGTAGGAATGAAATACCCTAAGGATTTTGTCAGTGTCGAAAAATGGGCAGTTCAAAGTTTGAGGGATAGAGAAAGAGTGCTAAATAAAAATATTAAATTTCTTCCGCAACTAGACCCTGATACACAGAACAAAATTAGATATAGAGAAAATCGCGCTTGCCTTCGTCGGCCACAAACTCCCCATCTTTCTGACGACGAAGACGAATCGTCAGTGGAATCCGACATGTCGATACCTTCAGATTCATCGTCTTGCGACAATGAAGTTTTTAACTACCCTTTAGACTGTTACGTCAAAGATATCCCAGTTGGGAAAAATATCCCATCGTCGCTTTTGGCATTGAGTCCGACATCCAGTACAATTGTGAATGCATCAGAAGATGACGAATTCGACCGAGTATCTTGTCCAGTAGATAGAAACAAATCAAATTCAACTAGAGATATCAACATCTTGTATGGGCTTGTGTCGGACCAAATGTCAACGTCATACCGTCTACCAGCGAAACCACCATCGGTCACTAATACCCCTCGCCAGGAAACGACCATGCTGTCAAGGGAGGCAACTGTTATAACGTTGAATACAGAGAGGAGCAACGTGTCGAAGACTTCGAAAAAAGGTATACATATATGCTTATGTCTTATGAAAACATTATTACAATATACAAAAACTTTTTGTTAAACGAAGCAATGAAATACCAATGGGTCATATCTAAAAGTCCAATACTGAGTCGCGTGATGCGAAAGATAAGCAAATCCTGCTTGTTGCAACCAAAAAATTGGGGTTCCGATTTTTCTAGCTGGTGCCAATTGGACTCTCAACCACAAATTGCAGGAGCAACCCCAGACGGTGCCGCGTTCCGTGAAAAAGAAACCATTCAAGTATACAACAAAACAACTTGAATAAACTATAGCTCCTTAAAAGATCACATATGCATGGCACAAAGTACAATTTATAATCATGAGAACTTGTATTGAGATTCGTGCAAATAAGTCGGTCACGAAATCTTTAGTTAATAAATTCAACTTCTTCTCCTAATTCTACATTCAAATATAGCTAGTCTTGGTTTTGTATTTGTATGAAACCATAGATCTGAGTATATATATTGATATCTATGTTGAAACTAAGTTTAATAATTTGTTGTTTCTTTTATTTTAATTTTTTTAGGGAAAAAGAATTCGGAGTCGAAGAAATGGATGGCTTTAAAGAAAAATCTATTATTAGAAAGAGTAAAAACTCAAGACAAACTCACTACCAACCCACGTGACTCACCTTGGAGGTCTAACTCAGATGAGAGCATCTTTGATTTCAACGAAGAACGTTCTTTTATCGAAACTCCAAAGAGCTCAGCTCTGCCCCAGATTTCAGACAAAAGGACAAATCTAGTACGAACCCGAGACGCTTCCGTGTTGAATAATTACTCTGAAATATAATAGTACTAATATTAAAACGGACTAGTGTTGGAGGAAATGTTCTAATCTTCGATTCGAGTTTATGAAATGTATTTGACATCAAATATAGATTGACCCCGGGAGATTGACTAAACTTAGAAATTGTGGCATACCTCTAAATACATGAATAATATGATACATGTATACAATGATGAAAATTTTCACTGAAAATTGTATATTGATAATCATTGTCACGGGAACTCAACACATATCAGCCATATTGAACAGTTGCATCATATTATTTAATTGTAAAGTTTAAAAGCGGAATTTCACAAGTCTGTAAAATAACGTATTAGGGGAAATAATCAAACTCTTATTTGGTTGACAAATTTAATATTGTCTTATTTCTTGATGATAATAAAATTATTATTTGATTTTAATAATAAACATGATATAATTCATATAATATTGTTTTCATTTCTTTTTTGAAGTTGATTTATTTTAATATTTTTGATCAATTGTAAATTTAATATTTTATAATTACCTTTGCTAACAAACTAATATCTTATACTTATCAAAGTTTGCAAAACAAAACGAATTAGGAAGTAGATGTACCAAATATCAAAAATTTGTGACGAGAGGCCTCAATTAGAGGCAATGAGACGATATGAACTAAAAGAAGTAATATGAACTAAAATAAGTATAACTTATAGAGTGCCACCAAGATTAAAGGTTTATTTAGGGGTGCGTCTTGTCATTTTACCCGACAGAACACCACAGAACTATATTAAATCATGAAATAAGTTAAGGACTTGTATAAAACATAAAATATTACGTAAATTATCTTAAAATTTACACATTTTAATCAAAAATGTTTGATTTTTTTTTAACAATCGACTACTTTATCCAATACGTAATACATCTACCAAGTCGATTACATACTATATTATTGATTACCATATTATTATTCTATTCTATTCCTAGACACTTGGAAAACTAACAGAGATAGGAAATGACCAATCCTTAAAAAAACAAAACTAATTATAAGAAGCATTTAAGTAATTTGGACACAGATTAATATAATCATGAATACTTTATTTGATAAACATAATAATACTTTATTTCCAAAGCAATACAGCTTATAGACATCACATCATATCGTATCAAATGTATAAATAATACAAGACATACAAAACAAAAACATAGTGGAGTATGCGAAAAGATACAAGTAAATCGATCGCTGAAAAAACTTACCATTTCGAAGATTTTCGGCAAGGCATAAATATTAACCAAAGTTTTTTTAATTCTTTTATATTTCTAACAGATCATAATTGAATCAGTTTATACACAGATGGATTTCTCCAATAGTAACACTTAATATATTTCTTTCTTAATAATTCATATTTTTTACTTTCTAAGATAAAATGGTACTCGTCCTCAATAATATTGACACTACAAGCAGTACAATATCTTTCATTTCTTTCTACATTGAAATATCTACTCTTTTCAACCTGAAGACATATAAGGTTTAAACATATAATTCACATTTCTGTCTAAATAAATGTATATCATGAATATATCTATACAATTGGCACTTTGGTGAAACATAAAAAAAGAATGTGCTTCGGCTAGGAAGTTACACAACATCTTTTCTTTTAATTGAAAAAATAATAAATCGATATTGTTAACATTTTGTTCATACCATAAATAGTTAAAATCATATTTGAATAAAATATTTCTCACATTGTTACACCAATTGTTCTGTTTATTTGGCTTAACGCAACTGTTTTCATATAATTGTTCATATAAACCTCCTTACGTGTTCATCAAATGAAAATAAACACAAACAAATAACATATACAGAAATAAATGGTTTTACATAAGTGAAAAAAAAAGAGAAAAAAATGGTGATATATGAAAATTACTAGACCAGTATAATACCTCATTTTTTTTTTGCAATCTATATATGGAACCAGTAAAATTTTGGGAACATTTATTTAAATTTCTTGAACAACTCTTATACAAAAACTGTTTTGATCTGTTGTATAATAATTATGATACATCCAGAATAAAAATGTGAATAAAAACATAGTTTTCATACCGTCGATAGATATAGTACCCTGCTTATATTTGCTTAGTGTGTGCTGTGCAAAATTTTAAATTCCAAAATGGTTGCAGTTCCTGTTCGAAGTATTTTAAAACAGGCAAATGTTCTGTTAGGACATAAGGTGATTTACAAAACCGAATTGGAACAAAAAATGGCATGTTTACATAAAGAACTGTTTGAAAACAAATTATGCCAATTGAAAAGTTATTTAATCAAATTGAGGGTAAAGTCATTTTGTATTTGCAGATGTGTGGATTTTTAAAAAGGTTAATTATTGTGTGGTCGGTGTCACGACAATTAAGACAAGACAAATTCTTTATTCTTAGACACAAGAGGTCATTTGCACTTGTATACAAACAATTATACACAGTGGCTTGAATTTAAGTAATTATAATTTAATATCAACTTAAAAAAACTACTCTAAATGAGAAACATAAGTCAATTATTACCCCTGATAAGAATTCCAGATGGCGCTGCAGCTAATGCGGTCCTATCTACCAGCTTCCAGCTGATAAGAATACACACTAATACATATGATATAATTGAGTTAGCTGTTCAGAAATATTATAAATAATTAATTATAAAATGCCTTCAACTTGTTGTTGTGTTCCTAAATGTTCAAAAAGAGGAGGACATACATTTCCTAAAAATGAAAACTTACAAAAACTTTGGATATTGGCAATTAAAAGAAATAGTGATAGAAATAAACATTGGACTCCATCAAAAACCAGCATTGTTTGTTATGATCATTTCACCTCATCAGACTACATCACAGAAACAACATGTGGTAAGTTTTGTTTACTTATTAATCTAATCTAATACAACGATATAATTAATTGCAAAAGTAGAATAATTCTTAGTTTCAAAAATTTGATTAATATATTAATAAATAAATAGAACAAAATTTGTTCATTCTATTTCACTGATGTGTGCTATGCAAAAATAGGTAGTAATCATACTTTTTTATTGATCACTTCAATATCATTTCAAATATTTCATATAAAGTTTTAAAGTAATACGATCTTTTAGAATTTGTTTATTTAGGAAATGTAATTAACATTGTAGGTACAAAAACCCTGGTTAAAAGATTGAAGAAAGATGCTGTTTCAAGTATCTTTGCATGGAGCAGTGCACCATCAGAATCGTCGACAAAAAGGGAAAATCGAAAAAGAAAAAGAGAAGAAAACAAAACAAAACTCAGACTTAATTTTGACGATGAAATGTCTCCAACAGATTTAGATGTTGGGAATGAAATAATTTACACCGCTGAGGAAATAAAAGATGATAATGATACCGTATTGGAGACACATGAAGAATCAGCTAGTTCCAGCTCTGCATGTGAAACAGGAACACAGACTTTGTCATGGCCGTCTTTATGTGTTGAAAAATTTGAAAACGATCCTGCTGGTATGATGTTTTATACGGGTCTTCAAACCTATTATGATTTTATGTTTGTCTTAGCGTCCCTTGGAAATGCTGCATATAACTTGAACTACCTGTATTTTAGAAGTGACCATCTTTCGATTGAGAACCAATTTTTTCTTACACTTATAAAACTTAGACAACACAAGACCAACTTTGAACTAAGTAGATTGTTTAATATTTCTGAGACATCAGTCATGAATATATGGATAACTTGGGTGAATTTTATGTATAGACAATGGAAGGAAATCAACTTATGGCCAGAAAGAGATCTTGTTCGTTTTTATAGTCCACAAGATTTCAAACGCAAATTTCCAACAACAAGAGTAGTGATTGATGGAACAGAATGTCCGATAAAAAAGCCAAAGCTTCCAACTGCACAACAGGCCACATTTTCCACATACAAAAACAGAAATACGGTTAAAGTTTTGGTTGGTGCTACTCCTGGGGGTTTAATTTCATATCTATCTCCAGCTTATGGTGGCTCCACCAGTGACAGACAAATCTGTGAAAGGAGCAACCTTACTCAGATGTGTGATACCGGAGACTCTATTATGGCCGACAAAGGATTTAATGTTCAGGACCTTTTTGCTCCATATAATGTTCAGATTAATATTCCAACATTTTTTAAGAAGAAGAACAGACTTACTGGGGAAGTTGTAATGAAAGACAGGAAAATTTCTAGTAAAAGAGTTCACATTGAACGTCTTATAGGATTAGCTAAGACCTATAAAATTTTGAAAGACCCATTAAGCACTGCTGAAACAAAATTATCAACTGAGATTTCATTTGTATGCTTTATGTTATGCAACTTTAAAAGATGTATTATTCCACAACATGCATAAATGAAAAAATATCTTTTTAAAACTGTTTTGTTGTTTCTTTTTTTTTGTTTTACTTCAATGTTTATTGTGTCATTTAGTGTCATGCATATATACTCCATATCCCATCAGTTTTAGATTGCTGTTTTCAGGTTTAATTGAGATCTTTAAGGCTATGCAAGTACTTCAGTATTTGGGAACCAAATTGTAAATAAACGAGTACAGTTTTGAATTTCATGAAATTTATAAATAACAAAATATAAATCATACATGTTATATTTCACAACAAAGCATAATCAAGCTTCTTGCAAAACACAAGTTCAATCCATGCTAATTCATTGAAATGAGTATTTTTCATAATTCCTGAACAGAAATTTCTTTAATACAGCAGTTTTAAAATATGATTTGTAGAACTGTTCAAGTTTTTCAACCATTTCTTTAATAAAGTCATCATCACGCTCAATCAAAAGAACCTTCATATCTTTGAATGTGTACACTACAAAGTAACATTTCTTACACCCCGTACAGAACATTTGACCTTGAATCTGGTAGAAATAATTATGAATCCGCATTAAGGAAAGTTTTCCTTCATTTATTGCAAGAAAAGGCACAGTCTTAGGACATATTACTTTGTCCTTGGCAACAAAGGGACATTTAACTTCAACAACAATGTTATTACTAGTAATTCCATCAGGTGAAGCTGCAATGAAAGGCTCGGATTTACTCACATATAATCCACATTTTGTTACTGAAATTTCCATTTGGTTTTCAAATTTTCCAATTGCAACATTTTCAAATTTTTTACCATGGGCAATTGCAGGTGTATTTATAATACTACTGGTTGTTAGTGAATCTGCTAGTTTCTCGAAGTCGGTTCTTTCTGTTGCTTTGCAAATTCGGCCAAACATTGACGATTGCAATCTTTTGCATCTTTCTGATATCCAAAATTGGTTTTTTGATTGTCCACGAGTTTTTAGTTCAATTTCTTGAATATCCGTATCTGAAATGGTACTGATGTTGTTTTGTCTCAACCATTCGTCTTCAGGGCTTAATTCAAAGTAGTCATGGTCATTCACCACACCATACAAATTTGCAGGTGCAAAGAGTTGCACAATCGGCAAATTGGAAACATTTCTATGGTTGAGCCAGACATTTCTAAAATAATCATTATACTGAGGTTGGTTTCGAAAGTTAATAGGTCTTGGGTCGAAGTTAACATTACTTGCCTTTAATGCTGACAAAGGCAAGTCTTTTGCTTTTATAGGCGAGCCTCTAAAGGGCTTACTTCTGTGGAATGTCTGGAGCCTTTGTGTGCAGGTTTCTTCTGTTATAAGTTCTCCACAAGATGAGAAATTATAGAGGGCATATAACACGCAACATACATGTTTGCAATGTGCATTAGGTCCCATACCAGCGGCACATTCACACTGTGATTCCACAATAGCCCCATCACAGTCGATAGAAACGTCTATTTTATACGTTACTGTCTTCTTCATTTGAGCACGACATTCACTTTTAATAAAAAACAGGTTATTTGAAGTTGCAAGTCTCAAATACCTTAAAAACTTCTCCTTGTACAGATTTGTTGCATCACTGTCAATTTGTTTATCTACAATTTCTAAATAGTTCTCGATAGCACCCATCTTAATTTCAACAAACTCTGAATCATTGTTCAAGTTTTTGTATTCCTGGAGATGAGGACAAGTCATTACAAATTCCTCTCCTACAACATCATGACCAAAGTTTTGGTTCCTGTCATAGGATTCCAACCTGAATAAATAATATCCGTTGTTAATTTTATATCACAGATCTTTTTTTTTTTGCATATACTCATAAGATAAACTGTATGTCATGTATGTGAAACTTTAACAATAAATAAATAATTATATTGTAAAAATAAAATAAAAACTGTTTTACAATAATGGTACCACAAATTATATTAACATGGTTAAATATATTTTAACATAGATATAATAAATAAGTAATCTTACCTTTCTATCAATTCTCTTTTTCTACCAGACAGTTTGGCATTCCTCTTTTTTAACTCTTCTTTGAGTTGTGGCAAACTCCAAGATCCATAATTATTATCCATTTTAATTAATATCAATTTAGCAGTAAATAATATACATTTTCTTCTTTTAACATGTGCTAATCAAACAGTGTAATTAATAAATTAGTGTGTGAGAAAAAAGATTAAGTAAGATTTATCCAGCAGTGATTTGTATGTAAACAGATGATTAAGATAAAGCGGAAGCTGATAAGAAGGACCGCATTGAGTGATGCGCCATCTGTGATTCTGAGGAGATAAATCTGACTTCTTTTTACCACACAACACCACAGAATACCACAGAACACCACAGAACAACAATAAATCATAAACTAAGTTAAGGACTTGTATAAAACATATAATATTATGTAAGCCATCTTTAAAACTGTCAATGACCTTGAATTTCAAGGTCAGTTGTTCCTTTTTTCTGTGTTCGTCGCCGTTGTCAACGTCTTTTGTCTTTGGTCTTTTGGTAGGGTCGCTTTTTGGTAGACTTGGAAAAGGCATTCCAGTGGTATCCGAATAATAAAGTTCAAAGCAGATATAAATAGAATATAATTTAAAGTCATAAAGCCCCCACCCTTCAAACATGTCAAAATACAATCAAAATTGATAAGCAAAAAGAAACCGTGACAAAATTTTTACTAACCAATCAAAACCAACCAATTTACTAACCATTTTTTTTCCAAGCAATCAAGGCTACTGAACAAGCATTTCATTTTCTTTTTCATTTCAAATATTTTATTGAATTAACAAAAGAAATGGACAACAAGCAAAGCCTCCTCCTATAATAATCTTATACATATACCTAAAGAATATCAAATATACATTTTCTAAAAAGTGAGTTCCCATAAAAAATAATGTAAAAATAAACAAATAGAATAAAACAAAAACAAAAACACACAAAAAATTAAAAATAAACAACAACAAAGCAAACAAAAACAAAACAAAGAAAAACAGCAAACCAACAACAAAAAACCAAAAACACAATAAATAAAGAAATAAAAAAAAAATGAAAATTACGAAAAAGAATGATAACAGAAAAGACCCCCTTCCTATAAAATATAGTCTTTGTCCAGAAGTAATTTCATATATATTTTCAAATAGTATTTAAAATTGATTGAGTCTGATACTTTCCACATTGCCGTAATTTCTCTCAGGGGTCCATTCTTTTACGACTGTTTCAAGAACGTAAATTACCTGCATTCCCCCATATACTTTATTACGCTGGAAATTAACATTTTTATAAACGTGTGCCGATTCCAGTTTTGACCTAGTTCCAACTTTATACATGTTGATTTATTGCCCTATTGGCTGCGACGAACTGCTGGATATATTGAATTAGGTCAAATTTGTGCACTTTTTGAAATGGCCCGCTCTTTATCATAGATTATATACAACCCTGGCAAAGGAGTCTGGACCTTCTCATATTTGTCAAGCCCTGCCCATTTGTGCCATAAACCACTGATGAGACCGTAATCTCGGCCGTAAACTTAAGGTATTATATATAGATGAATCTCAACTGAGCAGTAGTTTGGTTTAGATTTCTAGACTTTACAAAATTATTGGATGCCTTCGATGAATTGTTTCTAAAAGGGGACCCAGAAAACACCATAAACCAGGAAAGTCACAAAATTAAAGGTATGTCTAACTCAGCGTTTTAGGTAAATTATTTGTTTATAGATAAGGGTAATATGTACTATTATATGCATTGCTATAAAAAAAAATCTATGAATGCAAGACGCTTGGTTTTGAAGGAAATATGGGGTTGTAAAAAAGTAGCTGTAAGCGACGTGGGCAGAGTTTTAATAATGTGTAACTGTGCAGCCTATTAAAGTTTTTCATATGTTCGTTGTACTTTGCTTTACCCTCTTACGGTTTCAGCATTGGCCTGTATTTATTATATATTGCAAATTGGTGAATATCTCGTCTTTTTAATGTTTCGTTTAAACAGGTCCGTGGTCTGAGCAAGATATGTATACTCTAATTCCTTGATCTGAGATAGTTTTTATTACAAAATTAAGTACAACTTAAAAAGTGTTATATCTTAAAACCAAAGACAGATTTTTGCATGAATCTTTTACATCCATTTCTTAAATGTTTTGAGTTTTAAACTAGTTAGATTATTTTTTTATAACATTAAGACTGAAGGAGTATCAAAATAGCGTAAACAATACCCCTTAGCCTTTAAAGACCTTTTAACATGAATTTAAAATTTTTTATAAATTTTCATTAAGTTTTCATTTAAATATTTGAATAAAAAGTTTGATACAGATTATAGAGGATAATGAAATGTTGAAGTGTACGCGACACAGCCCCAATAAAAAAAAATGTATACATGATATACAGTCTGTATGCAATAAAGTTCCTGTAACTTAATGTCTTGTTCACCTTGTTACATTTTACAATCTACATTTGGATCGCTTTACTGAGTGTTTAAAATAGGCGAAACAACGCACATCGTAAGAAAGATAGGTGTTCATTTCGTTGCGTAATATTAGTCACTATCACTTAAAAATGGTTTTGAGACGACCCATCTACACTAAATTGGTGACGTAAAGCACATGAAGAGGCTGGAACAAGTTTCAAAACTTAAAAATTCTCAGGTAAAATCAAACAATTGCACACACAACAATTAAGAAATATAAACATTATAAAGTTTCATTATATGAAAGAACATCTTGGTCAAGAATATGCATATGTACAAACTCTGCACTGCAGTTCCTGACCTGAGCTTGATTGTTTTCCAAATTTTCCAATTGACAAGAGATTGATTGATTGATTGATATATTTATATAGTGTAATTGTTCAAGGGGAAAACTCATATTTTTATATTGATTCAGACATTAGTAAAGTAAGATAATTAACAGAAACATTCTTTTAGATTTAAAGCTTACTGTTCACAAGGGTGGTGGGGTTGGGGGGGGGGGGGGACAGGGGGTTCTCTTCCCCCGCTCCCCATCCCCTCCACCCCTGCTCCCCGCCCCCTCCACCTCCGCTCCCCGCCCCTTCTACCCCTGCTCCCCGCCACCTCAATCCCGGTACCCTCTTCCTGCGACAGGCCAGGCATAAAAAAAACAACCTTAGCCTTCCCTAGCTGTTATGCCTGTGAAGGCCTAATTATATTTGGACTGATCTAAATTAGATTTTTTATTATTAAAAGGCATTTTCATGGTTATCAGAGCCATATTTGATAGGGGCAAAAATAAAGGAAAAAGTTGAAAAAAAGAGCTCTATCATTTTCATTGCTTAGCAACACAAATATTTTCTGGATTTTGTATAATATTCTCTCCTTCTTATAAAAAAATGCCCCCATCCAATATATGGTGCAGATAACCAGGAAAGGTTCCATTACTTTTTTATTTATAACCATTAAATACATGTACAAATGTAGCAATAAGCTAGCAGAATATTTAGGTGAATTTAAGACTAGTATTAACACAATTTTCTGACAAAAATTGACACCTGCTATTGATAAATCTCTAGATAACATACATGTAATCTGTTTATTGTGCCTAATTTCAAGAAGATTGCAGTTTTTTTTTCTTTTAATCCCTCAACATCCTTAGTTTTTATACGACTGCAAAAAAATTGCGGACGTATAATGGTATGATGCTGTTGTCGTTGTCATTCGCAGCATCTGTTAACTTTAGTGTTACCACAATAACTTTAGTTCAAGTTATCAGATTGCTAAGAAATTTGACAATGATGTTCCTTACCATAAAAGGATGAATGGAATTGATTTTTTGGGTCCCCCCATTTTTCGTTTCGAAATTAGGGGCCCAAAGGGGAAAAAAACATAATCAAATATTGTATTTGTTTCCACTATAACTTTAATATTAGTTGGCCTATGCTATTGATGTGAATTTGTCAAGAATGTTTCTTACAGTCAAAGATTGAATCTGATGAATTTTCGTCCCCTCCCCTTTTCCCTGTTATGTAAATTTGGGTCAAAAGGGGCCAAAATCAAAACTTTTTTATTTGTGGTACGATTTTGAACATTTTTTTTGCATGTTTGTTTTTGTCAAATAGTGGATACAAAATTGCGAAATAGTTTTTGCGACCTCCCCCTTTTTCCACTATTACATAATTAGGGGCCAAAAGGGGCCAAAATGGATACTTTTTTTATTTGTGGTCCGATTTTGAACATTTATTTTGCATGTTTGTTCTTGTTAAATAGTGGATACAAAATTGAGAATTATTTTTGTGACCCCTTTTTTTCTCACCTACTATGTAATAAGGGGCCAAAATTGGAACTTTTTTACTCGTTCAAACCTCACAAAAAAATTCCAGTAATCAAAACTCATCAATCCACAATAGGCTTTTAATATGTGAGTGAAAAGTCCACCAAAAGCTGCAGGTGTCAAAAACCTTTGTCAGTCCACCATGGGCTGCATGTGTCCAGAACAATTGACTATTTAATTGGGCCTAAAACGTATAGGGTTCAACATGTTGCAGTCCTATCATGCTGCGCTCGGCAAAGCTTTTTATTGTTTTATTAAAAGGGACAAAAATAAAGCTGTTATAAAATTATGCCATTCTATTCCTGAAAAATTTAGCTTATAAGTTATAATCTAAAAATATCAATATAATTACCATGATAACAATTCTACCAGTGACATGAGTGACTTTACTAAAAATAATTACACTTATGGCACTGTTACTTTAGCAAATTTCTTATTTGTTGAAATTAGATAATTGAGATATCTTACAGATACTTTTAATGGGACTTGCTATTAACTCAATTATTGTCTGAAACATGTAAATATGCTAATCTCGAGTCAGGAGAATAGAATTTTATGTCCTTGCAATTTTAAGATGGATGGTCATATTGTTTTACCCGTGTCCATCTGTTAATTCTTCCATCATGCAAGTTTTTTGGACTTTATTTCAACATGCTTGCAGATATTGAGCTGATTTTTTGGTATGTAGATCTATTATAATGAGTTACAGACCAAATTCGCCTTTCTATCTGGTCCATTGATATTTACCCGAAGTATGGCTCTTAAAAGGACAAGATATCATAAATGCTTAATTTGGCCCCCAACATTCAGCATTTCAACAAAAATATTGAATAAAGGTGAAAAAACTCTAGATCAGTTCATAGATGAGCAAGGTATATATAGTACAATACCTGTATTTTTAACAAAATCTCATTTATTATGTTACAGTGACGTCATCAAAATCTTTGAAAATGACTTATTTGCAAAAAAGTGTTAAGATCATACAAATTTTGATTGTTTTTTTGACAAATTAAACTATGAGCCACAAACATGACAAAGCCAAAGGGTACCACAAAAAAATTTTTGTGATTAGTTTCTGTGTTATAAATGATCATTTACACACATTATTGTTGTGATACCTGCGACTGCGTGGCTCATAGTTAAATTTGCCAAAAACCACTTAAAATTTGCAGGTTTTTTACAGTTTTTCACCAAATCACAAATTCTAAGCCACTTTGGGTAATTATGTTAACATAACAATGGACAACTTAAAACAAAATCATACTGATCCTGCTGATACAGTACAGTTTAACTATTTTTAAGTATATATTGCATATTTCAAGCTCATTTTAATAATTTCAAAATGTAACGGGGTTGCTCCCCTTCGTACATTGATAAGTAGATTTAAATAGCCAGCCTTTATCCCTGAACAAGGGAAGTACTTCTTTGGTTCAGAGGTAGAGTGCCTGACTGTAAACCTAGAGGTCCCGGGTTCAAGCCCCACTCGGGACATGTCGATTTTGTGAAGTAATTCATGCTCTCCGGTTACAAAAAAATTGGAGGCAAAATTAGGATCTTATCATACCTTGTCCTTTTTTATGAAAATAAGTTTTCCAGACTGTTTTCCACATGTTTGCATATATTGAGCTGATTGTTTGTATGTAAGACAATCATGATCTTTCCATGATCTTCCGTCCGTCACACTTTAGTTTTCCGCACATAACATCACAACTAAGTATTTAGGTTGTACAAATCATCTATATTTTTTTCTTTCACAGGAAAATTAGAATCATGGATACAGGAAGGAAGAAAGAGAAAAGACCTACCATTGAGTATTACACGATCCCAGGTTAGTAAGGCATGTAATAGCCAGTAGCCCATTCAGGATAGTGATTTTTTATGAGCTTTTGATCGTTCGGCTAGTTCAGTGTTGTACAGTATTCAATAATTTGGGCTACCTTGTGAAATTATCAGAGGAGAGGACTGTTAAATAGTTTATTGCAACAGAGGCCTAAACTTATAAGACATTGACATACTTTTAAGTCCATTCGTAGTATAAATAATCAGAATAAAACACGAATTTTTCCCCAAGACAAAAATAGGAAAATATCACCCTGTGAAAATTTCCACATTTACAGTAGTCGGACAGAAAGTTTTGAAAATTTGTTGAACACATAGACATGGACATGTTAGAGGGATAGGAAAAGCTAAAAATGCTATTCAGTCAGACATACTTAATGATTAATATTACTAAATCTGTACAACCTGTATGTATCTTTGCAGCATGGAGGAAAAAAGAACTGCTGACCATCACTTGTTCCTTCCCAGATGACCCCAATGACCCTGAAAGTCACACGACTGAGGTGGTTGCCACTGACAACAACAACAACAATGCTAATTGTAGAAACAGACACATCAAAGTTGATAACCAAAGGGGATGTTCAGTTATCCATGGTATTAGCAATATTATACTGTTAAGGGGTAGTTTGTGAAGGCCAAATTTGTATTGAAATTTCAAGGCCATGCAGTTATTTTTGCACTACAATTAATGTATGTGTGTAATTTCTATAATTTAGATTTTGTTTAGATAAAAATTGCTCATTTACTTAACCAAAGTTTAGCAAGTTTTTGCTTTTACGATTGTTTGGACCTCATAACTGTAGTTAAGATATAGACGTAACTTCTGCACTTCACAGAATAGAGTTGTATGGAATAAGTTTACTTGCTACAACCTCTTTAAAACATTGGTAATTAAAAAAATACACAATGAATTACAGCCAGTATCCTTCAAAGGGACCCATCTGTGTGACCAATATGTGTCGGAACAGATGTTACTCACTCTCTGACTGAGTGGGGAGTTGAATGTGGTGACTATACCTAGATATAGGTCTGCAGCGACATAACTCACTCTATAACCCATTATAGGTTCATGTAGTATCTGAATAAAATGAGATAATTAAGTTTTTAAAAATGTTCAAAAATACAAATTTTCAAACTGTTTTTCATTTTAGTAATACATGTAATATGCTAATTATGCTAATTATTGGTAGAATTATTATAACCATTTTAGTTTCCATGAAATAATTCAACTGTTATTACAATATATATTTTAGATCCCAGATATGAACATGACACTAGCTTTGATAACCATGAGAGAATTGTAATACTGAACAGTCAAAAAGTTTTATACAGGGATTCAACTACAGTACAGCATAGCCCAAACCATGCCAGACACACAATAGAAAATGCCTCTACAGGAAAGCCTAGTCCTAAGCTTTCCAGACATACATCAGAAAACTCAAAGAGGACATTACCACAATGTAATGCTGATCGAGGTAAAAAAATGTTTAACGAAATAAAAAAAGGAGACATAAGTGCTTTTTAAGCTAATGCAAATTTGGTTTGAAACTTTGAAATCACCCTGGCTGTATCTACATACATTATACTTGTAAGCTGAGGTCTGTTTTGTCTGGGAACCTTGATTAAATACAATGTACAATACTTCAATTGATGAATTGTCAATAAAAATGCAGTTTTGTTCAAATTCCATCATATAAACTGCTTCCACGCCTGTATGTACTTAAGTTTATCAATTTCCTGCCCAAGATTGATGATTTTTTCTGTATTTCTATGACCAATAAAACAGATCAGTATGCATAAACCCCTTACACTTATTTACTTTATTTGTAAGCATAGCTTCCCCTTATCCACTGAATGGATTTTTATAAAACTTTACATGAAGAAAGAACATAGTGTGGAAGTATGCATGAAGAAATTTGACTAATCAAGAGATCATATTAAAGGAAGAAAATTGGACAAATTGATAGATTGTCAATGAATACCACTGTTATCTAACTGCTTAATAAACTAAATGATGGCCATTGCATTAATATTTTAAAGTTTACAGACAATAGGACACTGGCAGCTGTGAATTTACATTTCTATATACACATTTGTATTTCAGTTTGTATCCAGCCATTTTTATCACAGAAGCATCGTCAGATCAGTGTTGACCTTAGCACACTAAAATCTGCAGTGCACAGGCATATGAAAGTTGAGATTTTAAGTGGCAGCATTCAGCATCAGATGAGGATGAACAAATTTCTGTCTCTACATAAACCTGTTGATGCCATTGTTCTTATGAAAGCATACAGGAATCAGGGTAGGATATATCTTTAAGGTTCTACTGAGCATCTTTTTGCACATATTGGTATTTTGCTTAAAATTGATAAATTAACTGGATATTGCAGACAAAAACAATATATTATGATATATTTTAACAAATTACGAGCAATTGTATTACAAAAAAGGTCTTTTAAATCATTTTTAGAATTTCCCGTACTAAATCAAAAGGAGATAATTTACATAGAATAAATAGGAAAAGTTTCAATTTTCATGAATATGGCCATTGTTATTTTATTTTTAGTTTTACGAAATTTACTGACAAAACCCATGGGTAGGAGGAAGGAATAATAAAAAAAAAAAAATCATAATTTTTAATTTTTTTTTAAGTTTTTTCGTTTTACGTAATTCCTTCAAATTATTTATTGGTTGGAGGGAAAAAAAAAAAAAAAAAGTCAATTCTCTATTTGGTGCATGATGCTTTCTTTCATTCGTGTCAGTTGTGTTGGTTTATCATTTCTAAACATGACAGTTGTTTTTTGTTACTATATTAACCAAGACTGCAGACTAATTTTCAATATATTGTTCTGACATGTTTTTGTGTTTTTCATTGACTTTGATTTTATATATGTTGTTTTGACAATACTGTAGTGCATGGTTTTTCTTTTGTGTATTTAATACATCTATTATGTCGTACATGTTTATACTTATATAAAATTCAATAATAAAGTGCAAGTTTGAATACTAGTTTTCAAGCTAGTATCGAGTTCAGTGGACGAAGGTATGGCCCCGTGTCCTTTTCCAAGTAAATATGAGGCGCTTCCATATGCGCTTTTTATCGGACTTAAAATTTCAATCTCGTTTGAAATAATCCGGCCAACTGAGGCCTCACTGTCTCCTTTCACGAATTTGTTTTTTTGTAAAGTCAAATCAACATCAAACACGATGATACAAAACCACCGAGACATCGTGGTCATTTAAATTAAGTACTTTTCTAACATGCAGCACATGGTAAAAAATCCGTTTCTTTAAGCTTTTTCCGATTCAGTTTTTGAAATACAACTAAAAACCAAAAAAAATATTTTTAACGACAAAGCACCGCGGCGGAAGGCAAAAAAAAAAAAAAGAAGTTTCTGAATTTTATTTTTTTTCCAAATCGGGAAAATTCAGGGTCGGCGGGTTTGTAAAACTAAAAATAAAATAACAATGGCCTATCTTGAAAAAAATGAACGGTGACCCTAGGTGTTTTTCATACAATTTCGAAGAGCTTAAGAAAAGGGACTTTCCTTCAGATTTTGAGCTGATTCTATAGTAGGAATTCTTCTTTAGGTGCCTCTATAGCTTTTCTTCCCATATACACAGGCAAAATGTTGACTGCGTTTTACGTGCTTCTGGCGTACGTTAAACGCATGTCATCTGATGCATATTAAATTGGCGTTTCTAACCGCGTACGTCTGACGCACGTTAAAAATTTATCTTGGCAATATTTTTATTTCATAATAAAACACACTAAATAAATAACTTACTAGCTTCATACATTTTAGGAAACTATATGTCTGATGTATGGTAAACGTACGTTTGCCACACGTTTAAAAGACCTACGTCCAACATATGTTTTTACAATAATTTGACGTACGTTTACCGTACAGTGGTTAGAAATGTATGTTTAACTTACGTTTATGCACTACGTCAGACGCACATTTTTATTAACGTACCTCAGACGTATGTCTAAATTTTGCCTGTGTACTCTATATTAAAATATTGAAATTTTGCTATTTTTAGAAAGCTGCTAAAATGAACAGTGAACCACTCTTGTTATTTGATATTTTTTATCTATGCATTAAGGTCTATCAATGTGTTAAAAAATGAAAAAAATCTATAGTAGAATTTTAATAGCCCCGAGACACCTTAATATAAATCCAAGAAACAAGTTATTCCCCTTTAAATTTCCATGGCAACAGTATTCTTTATATCCTTGTTATTTCCCTTCAACAGATTGTACAATATCCTTTAAAACCTCAAGTTATAATTGGGATATGTACATTTTGTACAACTCATTCAAGTAACTATACATATATGTGTTTTGGGGGATAATGCAATGTTAAGAAAAAGTATACATGTTTCTCTAACATGTCTAATTGATTTATTGTTTGGTTTTGTGTTAACAGAATGTTCCAGAACAGATTATTTAGAGATCATGAAGATTTTAATGGTGGATGTTTTGACAGGTCGTAGTGCAAGTCTAACAGCTGAATTCTTTAGTGATTTACTCAAGGTATTCTATGTCAAACTTTGTAGATTATGGTTTTGAGAATTTTTGAGATGGGGTCTTAAGGATTTTCTTTAATTCTTGATACTCAATGTTGCAGACCTACAATCATAACTCAATTGTCAGTATTGATCACCTCTAGTTTAATAGTTGACGTTTGTGATAATAATTTTGTCTGGTGACCAGTTTCTCCAGTTTTCTCCACCATTAAAACTGATTTTCCAATATACTCACTCAAAAACTCAATTTCTGATAAAAAAATGAAGCAAACAGTAACCATCCTGGTTTTGTTTTTAGCTCACCTGGACCAAAGACCCAGGTGAGCTTTGCCATCACTTGGCATTCGTCTTTAATGTCTGTCGTTGTCTGTTAACTATTTTTCAAAAACATTCTCCTCTGAAACTACTGATCAGAATATAATGCAAATTTGTATAATTGATCCTTAGGGTGTCCTGCATAAAAAGCTGTGTTTCGATTTTTGATACGTCAAAAAACATGGCTGCCGTTGCTAAAAATAAACCATAGGGGGTAAGACTTACCATTTTTGGCTTGTAAATCAAGATAGAGAAAATCTGATGTAACAACCATTCTTCAGCATTAAAAGCTCAACAAAAGTCAAAAGACCCTTTATACAGGTTATGGCCCTTTAAGGTAGATGGGGTGTCTATCACTGAGCATCTTTTTTGCACATCTATCATAACTTTGAATTTTATAGTGCTAGCTATTCTAATTGATTTCTGTTGGGCTAGGTAAAAATCAAAAGTGGTAATTACAACAAAAATTTAAATAAAATTCACCTTGTTTGTAAATTTCAATATTTTCCCTTACTTTTTAAGGGGAGATAATTTGTATAGAAATACTAGGGAAAAACACATTTTTCACTTTTTTCAAAAATTATGATGGTGAACTTAATTTTTTATCTAGTATATTTAAAAAATAAATACAAAACAAAGATTTTCACAAATTTTAAGAAAAATCTATGGAGTAGATTTTCTTAGATGAAGAAAATTTGAATTTTCCCTATTGAGCCTATATTAAAAGTACTAAAATCATGCATTTTTCAAAGTTGTTTCTACAAAAATTCCTCTGGTGAACTTTTAATTTTATTATAGAAATTGAAAGAATCATTCTAGAGCTTACTTTGGCCAAAATTTAAGACAGTTCTATGGATAACTTTTTAGACACCCCATCTATTTTAAAGGTCAAAAATAGCATTTTTTCATGTTTTTGCCCTATAGAATGATAACTATTGCAGATAGAGAAAAGCTGTTGCTTGTTTAAACCTTCAGCTCATTGAGCTTTTCAAAAGTCTCCATTGGGACAAAGATGTCAGATGACTCCTTATAGGGGTTATCACCCTTTAAAGGTAAAAAATTGCATTTTTTCAAGTTTTGTCCTATAAAATGAAAACTAGTACAGATAGAAAAATGCTCTTGCTTGCTTAAACATTCAGCTTATTGAGCTTTACAAAAGTCAGATTAATTGTTTGGAACTTGTAAATGAACCTTTATAGTGGAAATAGATCATAGAAGAGACTCTTAAAGCTTAAGGACTAGGTGAGCGATTTAGGCTCCTGGGAGTCTCTTGTTCCCCAAGTTACCCTTGTGTGTTAAAAACAGCCAACACCACCAACCAATCTAACATCCAATCATCAAAAAGACATGCTGTGAAAGTAGGATTGTTCATTGGATACCAATTATGTCTTCCCTTACTTTGATGACCATACTGTTTTTCTCTGGTCTGTCTGTTCGTCACAAAGTTATTCAGCTTGAATCCTCAAATACTGAACAGAATTTGTACATGCATGTATAAAGAACATCATATGTTGTGGTGCATCAAACTTGGAATTTCGATTCTCAAAACTTTGTTGATTTTATTGCACTTCGTCTTTGAACTTGGAATTTTTCATATAAAACCTCATTAGAAAATAATGAGATGTTGAATGAGTGTATGAGACACAGCCCACAATCAAGGGGCAATTCAGAAAAACCACAATGGACAACCGCAAGCAGCCCCTTCAAACAGGCCAGTAGGCGCTGTTCGCGGTTCTGCAATTGGCCCATGGCAGAAAAAAAATTAGTCATGGTTTTTGCTAGCTCCTTTGAAAATACTCAACATAGGGAGTAGGTTCATTAATAACCCAAATTGGCCCAAAATTTCAACTTGGAGTAAACATCTTAAAGTTATTGGAAAATATGTTTTTAAATCCTGTATTTTTAGGAATGCAAAAAACTAACTATGCAATATTCAACAGCTTGGAGAAAACTGGGCTGAAACTCATGTAATTTTACGAAAAATTTAAAAAACATGACAATTTTAGATCATTATTTGGGAGAAATCTCTAAATTTATCATAGAGCACATGTGTTGACAAGATTAATTTTGTGAAGGTATGCATATTTATGCCTTACAAATAGATAGGGAAAGAATTATAGTTGTCAAGGAATGTGCTCTATACTAATTTGAATAAATACTAGGTACTAACAAATCTTCAAAAATGAAGCAAATATTGATATTTTCTGATCTTTCAGCATGTTTATGACCTCATGATATCATGAATGTTGCTGTCACAATCTGAAATCGATTTGATATGTAAAGTTTTGTTATCTAATGACTAAATTACACCAAATCCTTTGTGGTAATACAAAGTGGACAATTATGTGAAAATATGGGGTGGATTTCAGCACTTCCAGAACTTACTCCTTTGATGAATCTTGTGATGTACGTAGCTACTACAACATACATATGTATGTAGTTGTGCAAATTTCCTGGAAATTTTGATCCTCACGGTGAAACAGGGGGAAACATTGTTAAGATAGGCCCCCAAAAATAGTTTTTCTTGTGGAATAAGCATCAAATAGGAATTACTCCTTTAACTTTAGAATTTTAGATTGGAAATCTACACTTTTATGAATCCATGATATTTGGAGCCCATGTTATTTTAAAGATACACATTTTTTTTTTAACAGAAGGATGTGTATAGAGAATCAGGAGAGAGACTTTGTATACAGACATTCCTGACCGGCTTAGAAGATCTGGTCACAGACTACCAGAGCACATGTCTCAATGAAGAAAGATGGAAGAAGTTTATTGTCTTCTTAGCTGAACTTTTCTTCTTCATGGAGGAAAGCATCAGCGTTTGTTCTGTGTTTTTACAACCTCTGATATCCAATGCTCTGGACTTTGTTAAGTATTTTGTTAAAAGTTAAGTTACATTAACATGCTTAAACTTTGTTGATATTTAAAAAACTGTTGTTAATTGTTTTTTTTTACATATACATGTATGTACCGATAACGGCTGTTTCTGAATTAAAGTTAGGGATGAGTTTGGAAGGATTTCTATAAATTGATTATTAGTTGGGTTTCAGAAAAGTTTATGAAGAACCTTTTTTTAAGATTGTTTAGGTATTGATAAAAAGGCCTTTCCATTCTTCACATTTAATTCTGAAACAGCACTTAGGGATTTGTTACCAGGTTTATTAAAGTTAAGGATGTAGACATTCCATTGTTTTAAACCAATAATTGTTAGATTCTTCAACACTCATGGCTAAAAATCTTTTACTCTCCATTTGATATGACTGTGGTCGTTCTATTGTAACAAGAAAACTCACTCATGGCTTAAAATCTTTTACTCTCCATTTGATATGACTGTGGTCATTCTATTGTAACAATGATGACGAAGTGGTCTTGTCACATTGAAAATAGGGTGAGTTTACGGTTATCAAATGTAGAGTAAAATAATCTTACCTAAGAACAATTGTAATTTTATAGAAGGCAAACTTGTTATTTTTTAATACATGTAGGTATTCTGGTAAATAATTTCTTGAAAAAAGTTGAAGTAGATGTTACATTTTCATAAAAAAATATTTAAGTACCTTTCAGCCATTTTTTTACATGGTATAGTTGTAGTGTATTATAATTGAATCTGTTGTTATACTCTTGCAAATGTTAATGGAGGTACATGTATATAGAAATCACCCTGTTTGTCTGTCTGTCTGTCTGTCTGTCTGTCTGTCTGTCTGTCTGTCTGTCTGTCTGTCTGTCTGTCTGTCTGTCTGTCTGTCTGTCTGTCTGTCTGTCTGTCTGTCTGTCTGTCTGTTTATCTTCTCAGCACACCTCCTCCTAAAATCTTGGTTGGATTTTCATGAAACTGTACATAGGAAGAGTTCATTTAATGGATTTTGTTGCTCTTTGATATCATTCAGGGAGGATATAAACTAAAGATAAGGGTTTTTTTCTGTATGGAAATGTTTGGTTCCTTTTGTGAGCTTGCTTCTAGTGGTCCAAGTTTTATCAGAATCTTTCAATTTAGTTTTGTTTTGCAAGTTTAGTTGAAAAAATGAGAACTTATTACAATGTATAAGATGTACATGCACATATTTCATAGCCACATTCTTCATAAAAGTAACCATTTTATTTGAGTTCCTTTTTTACACCTTTTTTATAATTTTTTTTTAATGTTTTGGTGCTTTTATTCAAGGTTATTTTATGACTGTCATATGACAAATAGTTTTAAGAAGATTTTAAGTTGATTTTGTTTATGTACGGTATTTTGTTAACATTTTTTATAACTGGTTGTGTATTATATTTTGTTGTTGTTGTTTTTACTATCATGTGATTACTCCTGCCAGGAGTCAAAATCTCACCAAATCTTTTTTTAAGTTGATTCCTGTACAGTATTTAGTTAATAACATTTTCATTACTGGTTGTGCATTATAATTTAAGGGACATGCATTGAAGATGTGGATGCCCTATAGTTTTCACTTCGAATATCTGTCTGTCTGTCCCTCAACAATTCATGTGAACACTAAAACTCAAAAACTATTGATGATACATTTCTAAGATTTTGTACAGTTGCTATTCAGCATATCATAATTGGCATTTAAAAAAGAGTAAGGGGCAATAAGGTCCCTTTTAACCTAAAAATATGTAGGTTATGCAAAAGTTTCTATTTCTTGCTACAGTAGTCCCCCTCTTGGAAGACCACCCTATTTTCAACAGAAAAGTGGTCCTACAAAAGGGGTGGTCTCTCAAAAGGAATTGAACATTTCAAAGAAAAATTTCAAAGTAACTTCCCAATATTGTATACCATGTGTATTAAGGTAATTGTATGGGTGCAAATTAAATTTATTAAGTATTTTAGTTAATTATTTTTGGCTATATACTGATATGACTGATAATGAAATTAATAATAAAGAAAAATAAATAAACATTTTTTTATTTAGATCTGTTTTTGTACCTCTGTTTGTGTACATGTACATGTATTATCATGTTATATTACCTGTTAAGTAAAATTTTATTTGTTTGTCATCAGTAAGTGTCATAACTGTTTATTTAGCTAATTGAAGCCATTCAATATCCCCTTTCATAAAAGAAAACAATATTTATATTAATTAACTTACTTTTGTCAACAATTGTTATTTGGGGAAGTAATGGGCCTCAGATTGGACAATGAAGTTTGTTGTTTTAAAAATATTTTTTAAATCAAAAAGAAGGTTAAAGTGGCTAGAGTCACTTTTGAAAGCTTGGTTATAGAAATGCAATATCTACATTTTGAAAATAAAATGTCTTTATTCCTTCTTATATTGTGTCAAAAAAATATAATTATAAAGGGTATTTTTTCTGTAGTATTAAGTATATAAAATAAATATAATTTTAAAAGGTGGTCTTTCAAGAGGGGGGAAATTGAACATTTTTTACTCAAAAGGGCGGTCTTTGGTCAGGTTAAAGGGGTGGTCTTCCAAATGAGGTACTTTTGTTCACAAATGAGTTAATGCAAGAGAAATGTGGCCTTTGAAAAGGGGTGGTCTTACAAATGAGTGGTCTCTCGTGAGGGGGACTACTGTATAATATCGTGTTATACACAAATTCAGAAAAATGGTAACTTTTTGTCCCCTGCCGCAACTCGGAGCAGGGACATAGAAATGCCGGGCCTCCGTCTGTCTTTCCATCCTTCCATCACACTTTTTGTAAGCGCTCCAAGGCTACAAATTTTGTTGGATTTTCATGAAATTTATACCAAATGTTTACATCACTAATACCTTGGTTAAGTTCGAATTCAGCATTTTTTATAATTTTTGTAGGAGTTATGGGACTTTGACTATAAAAAAAAGACTCTGTATTATCGCAAAACAGACTTTGTAAGCGCTCTCAAGGCTACAAATTTTGTTTGATTTTCATGAAATTTTTACCAAATGTTAATATCACTAATACCTTGGTTAAGTTTGAAAATCATAATTTTTCAATAATTTTTGTAGGACTTATGGGACTTTGACTGTAAAAAAGACTGTTTTTTTTTTGCAAAATAGACCTTGTAAAAGCTCTCATCCCTACAAATTTTGTTGGATTTTCATGAAATTTATACCAAATGTTTATATCACTAATACCTTGGTCAAGGTCGAAAATCATCATTTTTCGATAATTTTTGTAGGAGTTATGAGACTCTGACTGTAAAAAAAGACTGTGGTTTTTTTTTTTGCAAACCAGACCTTGTAAGCGCTCTCATCCCTACAGATATTGACAGATTTTCATGAAATTTATACTAAATGTTTATATCACAAATATCTAGATCAAGTTTGAAAATCATCATTTTTGATAATTTTTGTAGGAGTTAGGGGACTTTGACCATAAAAAAGACAATTTTTTTGGCAAAACAGACCTTGTTTTGTAAGAGATTTCTCAGCTACTATTAATCCAAGGCTTTCGATATTTTGTATGCAGCTTCAGGTAGGGGTTTCATATAGTGGGATGCATTTCCAGCTCTGTCGCTTACCTACTTCCTGTTTAGCAAGCAGACTTGGACTTTGTGCCGCTCGGCGGGGGACCCAGGAATTCTGTTCTTGTTCAATTGAATTTAAATGACACCAACAGGTTTGACAATCAGGTGTCTTAAGAGGAGAAAGAGGTTTAATATTAGGTCATGGTAATTATTGAGGCATGAAGCACCTGTTGTTAGTATTAAATCTTGTAGCTTATCAATTCAGGAAGAAAAGTAAATGGATTTCACTGGTCCAATAATTACTGATCAAATGTCTTCCTGACTTGATATTCTTTTCATGATTTGTACTAACAACAGGTGCTTTATGGCTCACCAACTTCACTGACCTTATACAGTGGATTCCACTTTATCGACTAACTCTTATTAGAATAATCCTCTTAATTGACTTAGATTTTAAAACACCAAACCCTTTCGCTAAAAATTTCATTTAATTGCATTGAAAATCTGAGAAAAAGTGCAAAATTCCTCTTAATTGACTTAAAATTTTCAGCAATCATATGTTTTCTTAACAAGGTCTTTGAAGTTTGTTTGATAAAAGTTATCAAAACATGTTTTTACAAACTTCATATATGTCACACTTGTTTTTACAAGCATTAGGATACACTAGAAGTGTCACCTGATTGTTCTTATAACTCAACAAATTTGATAATTAGACAAAATTATAAAAATTCTTTGTATTTTCTGTTTAAAATTGACATTTCACTTTAAGGGGGAATTTGGTTAATTGCATAAATTTCTCTGACAAATTGGTTATGCTAATAAGAGGAATCCACTGTATTAAACCTCTTTCTTCTTCATAATCAGTGGATAATTTGGTCATAATTCTTGTGATTTTAGCAAATATGAGAAAATTTGGTCGTACAATATGGACCAGAAAACCTTGTCAGCACAAGAGAAACAAGTTCATGTTTTTAGAGAAGGTTAATATAAACCAACTTAACAATCTTTAACCTGTTTAATATTTAGTTGTTTCTAACTCAGTTGTTACTTTTCTTGTCCAAAATGTATCTTAGAATTGCTGAAAATTGATGTAAATTGACAATTTTCTGAATGAAGGTAAATTTAATTTTTTATATAAATTATTAAAAATATATATTTAGTTTTTCATTTTTGGATATTTGATAAATATTTTATGAGCATCTGACAACAGTATTCCAAGGTTGAGACTTTGGTAAAAAACTAGCCTTATCACCCCTACTCCTTTTGTGCAAATCCATGCAATACTTTTGGAAAGTTTTTACAGATTTTGAGAATTGGATTTTTTGAGTACTATTGACAGTACAGTTCTGAAATTTTGTTCAGTTGCTATGCAGCATGTCATGATGTGCATATAAATATTTCATGTATATCCATTGAATAGCTTTGGAAACACTAAGAATTTTGTCGATGGGCCCTTTCTGTCTTTGTTTGTGTTCTAGTTTGTTGTTAGTTTTGCTAGTCACGCAAAACACACATGTGAAACACTAGTCATGCTTAACACACACATGATACACTAGTCATGCTAAACACACATTTAATACACTAGTCATGTTACACACATATGTGATACACTAATCATGCTTACACACATGTGATACATTAGTCATGCTAAACACACATTTAATACACTACGCAATCTCATGTTAAATACATATGTGATCCACTAGTCATGCTAAATTCACACGTGATATGTCAAATCTCACTTTGAATCTTTAATTATGTGCATCCTTTGGTTTGATTGTGAAATTGTTTGAATTCTCGACACTGTTAATCTGTTATAGTCATATTTTTGTAAAATCTAGTTATTAAAATTGTGAATATTCACACGAAAGTTGTTAAGGGATTATTCAGTAGAATTTTGTCTGACAGAATGATAATTGAATACATGGAATATACTTATAAAGAGATCGTAAGAAGACAGAAAATTTCATTTGTTAAGATATTGTTACAACATTGAAGATTAGATTCTAGCATTGATATTAAAGTTTATGTCTTAATATAACATATAATAAGGATTCAAAGATCAGGGTTATTTTATTACTTCCTGTTTTATTGGATACAATATATTTTAAAATATAGCTATCTTTGAAAGTTGTATTCATTTTATACTCTTTATTAGTTTTACAAAGAATGGTTTTTGTCTCACCTGCGAAGCAGAATGAGACATAGGTGTTATTTTACGGGAGGTGACAGGTGCAGTGGCTTTAATATTCAATGTTAGAGATTTATGAGAACCTCCATATCTCAAGAACTATAAGTCCTAAGTTGATAAAACTTGTAATACATATGCCCAAGTAGTAGCTAAGTGGCAACGACTTTAATATTAAATGTTAAAAGATATATGAGCACCTCCATATCTAAAGAACTATAAGTCCTAGGTTGATGAAACCTGGAATACATGTGCCCCAGTAGTAGCTTAGCACAGTTGCATGCCCATCTATTGACCTTGACCCTGATATTCCTGTTGAGTGACTTGAACTTTTTCAATTTATATTGTAGCAGTGTTTAAGTTTTGCAAGCACCTCAATATCTCAAGAACTTTAAGTCCTAGATTGATGAAACTTGGTATGCATATACCCCAGTAGTAGATTAAACAGTAGCACCCCATCTATTAACCTTGACCTTGATTTTTCTGTTGAGTAACACTGACAAATTTTCATTCATATAATAGCAATGTTAAAGTTTTGCAAGCACCTCCATATCTTAAGAACTAGAAGTCCTATTTTGATTGAACTTGGTATGCACATACCCCAGTAGTAGCTTAACTCAGTTGCATCCCCATCTATTAACCTTGACCTTGACTTTGACAGTTTTCAATTCATATAATAAATATTATCAAGTTTTTCAAGCACCTCCATATCTCAAGAATTATTAGTCCAAGGGTCATGAAACTTGGTATATGACCCAGCACAACATATAGTTTTGACTTTGACCTTGATTTTCTGGTTGAGTGACTTTAACAATTTTCAATGAAGGTGGATTTAGAACCAGTGGTGGCGCCTTCCCGTTGGACAGGAAAATTTGGTACGGAACTGCATGAAACAACAGGAACAGGTCCATGATGATTTTTTTGTCTCGCCTGCGAAGCAGAGCGGGACATAGGTGTTTAAAACTTTACTGACGGCGGCGGCGACGGCGGAGTTAACTTTTTGGAAAAGTTTTATGAGCATCTCCATATCTCAAGAACTATAGGTCCTGGGTTGATGAAACTTGGTATGCATATGCCCCAGTAGTAGCTTAGCACAGTTGCATCCCCATCTTTTGACCTTGACCTTGATTTTCCGGTTGAGTGACTTTGACAATTTTCAATACATATAATAGCAATGGAAAAGTTTTGCGAGCACCTCCATATCTCAAGAACTATAGGTCCTGGGTTGATGAAACTTGGTATGCATATGCCCCAGTAGTAGCATAGCACAGTTGCATCTCCATCTTTTGACCTTGACCTTGATTTTCCGGTTTAGTGACTTTGATAATTTTCAATACATATAATAGCAATGGAAAAGTTTTGCGAGCACCTCCATATCTCAAGAACTATAGGTCCTGGGTTGATGAAACTTGGTATGCATATGCCCCAGTAGTAGCTTAGCACAGTTGCATCCCCATCTTTTGACCTTGACCTTGATTTTCCGGTTGAGTGACTTTGACAATTTTCAATACATATAATAGCAATGGAAAAGTTTTGTGAGCACCTCCATATCTCAAGAACTATAGGTCCTGGGTTGATGAAACTTGGTATGCATATGCCCCAGTAGTAGCATAGCACAGTTGCATCTCCATCTTTTGACCTTGACCTTGATTTTCCGGTTTAGTGACTTTGATAATTTTCAATACATATAATAGCAATGGAAAAGTTTTGCGAGCACCTCCATATCTCAAGAACTATAGGTCCTGGGTTGATGAAACTTGGTATGCATATGCCCCAGTAGTAGCTTAGCACAGTTGCATCTCCATCTTTTGACCTTGACCTTGATTTTCCGGTTTAGTGACTTTGACAATTTTCAATACATATAATAGCAATGGAAAAGTTTTGCGAGCACCTCCATATCTCAAGAACTATAGGTCCTGGGTTGATGAAACTTGGTATGCATATGCCCCAGTTATAGCTTAGCACAGTTGCATCCCCATCTTTTGACCTTGACCTTGATTTTCTGGTTGAATGACTTTGACAATTTTCAATACATATAATAGCAATGGAAAGGTTTTGCGAGCACCTCCATATCTCAAGAACTATAGGTCCTGGGTTGATGAAACTTGGTATGCATATGCCCCAGTAGTAGCTTTGCACAGTTGCATCCCCATCTTTTGACCTTGACCTTGATTTTCCGGTTGAGTGACTTTGACAATTTTCAATACATATAATAGCAATGGAAAAGTTTTGCGAGCACCTCCATATCTCAAGAACTATAGGTCCTAGGTTGATGAAACTTGATATGCATATGCCCCAGTAGTAGCTTAGCACAGTTGCCTCCCCATCTTTTGACCTTGACCTTGATTTTCTGGTTGAGTGACTTTGATTATTTTTATTGCATGTATTTGAAATGTTTAAGTTCTATAATATCTTTTGATCTCAGAAACTGAAAATCCATGTAAATTCAAAATATAGTGGAAGTAAGAAAGAATAATTGTTTCTGATGGTGCCGGCAGGGTCAGGTGAGCTATTGTCATCATTAAGCGTCCGTCGTCCGTCCGTCCGTCGTCCGTCCGTTAACTTTTCTTCAAAGATCTTCTTCTCTGAAACCACTGAAGGAATTGCATTGATACTTAGTATACATGATCTTTAGGATGTCCTCTACCAAGTTTGTGAATTATATACAAGTCGACCAACCAACATGGCCGCCGTTGCTAAAAATAGAACAGGGGGGTCAGACCATTGTTTTTGGCTTATAACTCGAAAAGTATAAGAGATAGAGAAAATCCAAAGCAACCTTCCGTGTTCAGCATCAAAAGCTCTACAAGTCTCTCCATTGAGTCGAAGTTGTGAAACGACTCCTTATAGGAGTTATTGCCCTTTAATCATCAAAATTGACCATTTTTGCAGTTTTTGGATGATATCTGGAAAACCGTTAGAGCTAGAGGAAAAGTTAGCATTGCAGAATTGTTAAGCTCATTGAGATCTACAAAAATGATTTCAGGGTCTAAATTGTCAGATCAGCCGTTTAAGAGTTATTCCCCTTTAACTGTTTTTTTCCATTAATTTACACTGATTTTCAAAAATCTTCTCTGAAACCCTTGAATGGATTGCATTGATACTTGGTATACATGATCTTTAGGATGTCCTCTACCAAGTTTGTGAATTATATGCACGTCGACCAACCAACTTTTCATGTTCAGCATCAAAAGGTCCTTACAGGAGTTATTGCCCTTTAACTTTTTTTTTCTATTAATTTAAACTGATTTCCAAAAATCTTCTCTGAAACCACTGAAAGGATTGTTTTGCAACTTTGTATACTTGAAAGTTTGTGAAATTTATTCAAACTTTGGCATAAGAGATCAGGTGAGCGATTCAGGCTCCTGGGAGCCTATAGTAGGAGGATGTGAGTTTAGGTTTGTTTTTCGTTCTCAACAAAAAATGAATAAATTTAACTGGTATTCTGATGGTGCTGGAAGGCATTCATTCATTTTCGTCGGTACCGTTTTCGTGGTTACTAATAATGCAAAGTATGTCACTGAGGAGTATGTGTGCTTATACATGTTCAAATGTATTTGCATTTATATGCGGATGGTTTTCAGAATAAAGTTGACCAAAGTTAACAAAAAAATAAAAATACCGAAAAGCGATTATCAACACCTAGATTAAATCGTCAATGAAATTAACGGTTTCAGTTGTAAAAACAGTAATCAGACGGCCACGCGTACTCAGCTTGGGTCTGGCTTGGGTTATAAAGTTAATAAAGATTAAATGACAATCAATGTAATTATGACGAGTGCAAAATTACATTTAATTGCGATTAATTTGGGATTTTTCAAGCCGTCGTCGTCGTCATCGTGGTCGTCTGATGGCCCGAGACTAGTATTATTTTAACCCCCTTTTTAATGCATTTTCAATATAGCGTTTTGATGAATACAATTTTTTTTAACCATTTGATTTTCCTAAAATTTCCCACAGCTGCATAACAACACCAGACATAAATAATATGTAAATTTAAGAAACATTTACCGATTTTAAAACTTTAATGCATTTTATGGTCAAGAGACAAAAAAATTTAATGTCAACAAAAATTAAGATCTAAATTTTGACCCCGCGTATGCCAAGCAAATCACCCCTTTTATGCTGATTAAAGTGTTGGTCTTTATATATATCAGTCTTAGGCTTAAGAACTACCAATTAACCCAAACAACTAGAAACAGCACCAAAAATTGACCTTGAAATACCTCTGGAAGATATATGGTGTTTTTAAAAGGGACTATATTAAAAACAACGAAAAATAAGGGGCGATAATTGTGGTCTCTGTGGCGTCTGTCGCCCGTTAACAATTTTTCAAAAATCTTCTCCTCTAAAACTACTGAACAGAGTTTTAATGCAACTTGGTATGGTTGATCTATAGGGGATTCGTCAAAAAACATGGTTGCTATGCTAAAAGTAGATCAGGGGTCAGACTACTGTTTTTGGCTTGTAAATAAAAAAAAATATAAGAGATATATGAAATCTGATGCCACCCTATTGGTTCAGCATCAAAAGTTCTACAAAAGTCTCCATTTGTCAGATGATCCCTTTTAGGGGTTACAGCTCCGTAAAGGTAAAAATAGCGTTTTTCAGGTTTTTGGCTTAAAGAATGAAAACTATAATTGCAGATAGAGAAAACCTGTTGCTTGCTTAAATGTTCAGCTCATTTAGCTCTACAAAAGTCTCTATAGGGTCGAAGTTGTCAGATGATCCTTAATAGGGGTAAAAATTAACGTGTTTTTATGTTTTGGGTCTAGAGAATGAAAACTAAGGCAGATGAAGAAAATCTGCTGCTTGATTAAATGTTCAGCTCATTTAGCTACTCAAAAGTCTTCATATGGTCGAGGTTGTCAGATGGCCCCTTAAAGGTGAAAAATAGTGTTTTTGGCTTAGAATGAACACTTTTGCAGATAGAGAAAAGGTGTTGCTTGCCTAAATGTTCAGCTCATTTAGCTCTACAGTCGAAGTCATATGACTCTTTATAGGGATTACAGCCCCTAAATGAACATGTTTTCAAGTTTTCGGCCTATAGAATGAAAACTATTGCAGACAGAGAAAAGTGGTTGCTTGCTGAAATGTTCAGCTCATTAAGCTCTTAAAAGTCTCCATAGGATCAAAGTTATCAGATAACCCCCTATAGTGGTTATGGCCCCGAAAATAACATTTCACATGTTTTTGGCATACAGAATGAAAACTATCGCTGAAAGAGAAAAGCTGTTGCTTTTTTAAAGATTTAGCTATTTAATCTCTACAAAAGTTTCCATAGGGTCGAAGTTGTCAGATGACCCCTTATAGGGGTTATGGCCCTTAAAGGTGAAAAATAGTGTTTTTGGCCTATAGAATGAAAACTATTGCCGATAGAGAAAAGTTGTTGCTTGCTTAAAAGTTCAGCTATTTTAACTCTACAAAAGTCTTCAAAGGGTCGAAGTTTGCAGATGATCCTTTAAAGGTGAAAAATGGTGTTTGTTGCTTATAGAATGAAAACTATTGCAGATAGAAAAAAGCTTTTTCTTGCTTGAACATTCAGCTCATTTAGCTCTACAAAAGTCTTCATAGGGTTGACATCAAGACCAGGTGAGCGATTTGGGCCACTGGGAGCCTATTGTTGTACGGTATTAAATTTTGTGGGTAAAGCCCACCCTTGAAAACCACAAAAATTGATACCCTGCGAATGATAATAAAAACACAGTTCATTTCTCATTTCTTACTTGCAGTTGATTGTTTTAGATAATATTTAACTTGTGATTTTGTTGGTTTTTCACATTCTAAATTAGGTTTATAGATGTGTATATATGGACTAAAATATATGTTACATATTTTTAGCTCACCTGGACCTCTATAGTCGTCTGTCGTTCGTTAACAATTTTTCAAAAATCTTGTCCTCTAAAACTACTAACCAGAATTTAATGAAACTTGGTATGATTGATCCTTGGGGTGTCCTGCATAAAAGTTGTTTTTTGATTTTTGATCCGTCATAAAATATGACTGCCGTTGCTAAAAATGGAACAGTGGGGTCAGATAAGTGTTTTGGGCTTGTAAATCAAAAAGTATAAGAGATAAAAAAAAATCTTATGCAACCCTCACTCTTCAACACCAAAAGTTCTACAAAAGTCTCCATTTGGTTGAAGTTGTCAGATGACCCCTAGCTTATAGGGGATTTGGTCCTTTGGAGATCAAAAACTGGTTTTTCATGGCTTTGCCTTATAAAATAAAAGAAATGATTGCAGAAAGAGAAAAGCTGTTGCTTGCTTAAACCTTCAGCTCATTAAGATCTACAAAAGTCTCCATTGGGTCAAAGTTGAAATGAAATCCTATAGGGGTTATGGCCTTTTAAAGGTAGAAAATATTATTTTTTCTTGTTTCCCCTTTAGAATGAAAACTATTGCAGATAGAGAAAAGTTTAAACCTGTTGCTTCTCAAACCTTCAGCTCATTAAGCTCTACAAAAGTCTCCTTTGAATCGAAGCTGTCAGATGAATCCTTAAAGGGGTTATGGCTCTTTAAAGGTAAAAAAGGGGAAAATTTGTTTTTTTTCATGTTTTTGGCCTGTAGAATGAAAACTATTGCAGATAGGATAGAGAAAAGCTGTTGCTTGCTTAAATCGTCAGCTCAGTAAGCTCTACAAAAGTCTTCACAGGTTCCGGAGCACCCGAGTTCACTCTTGTTACGACTTGAGTTCGCGTTGTTGATTTCTGTTCGGTTGTTTTTATGTTTTGTGTTTCCTTGTGCTGTTCTTGTTCATGTTTACCGGTTTTGTCGTTGCCTTTTCGGACTTTTGACACTCGAATGCCCCTTTGGTGCCTCTGCTTATTTGAAGGTGTCAGATGACCTCTTTTAGGGGTTAAGGCCTTTCATAGGTAAAAAGAGGCATTTTTTCATGTTTTTGCCCTACAGATTGATTGCTTAAACCTTCATTTCATTAAATTCTACAAAATTCCTCATGGGTCCACGTTGTCAGTTGACACCTTAAAGGGGTCATGGCCCTGTCAGAAAGTAGAATGGGATGTCTTCAGATCTACCATGCAGATGACAGTAGGAAACAATTGATAGATCTGAGTTTTATCAGATTGCAGAAACCTATTAGTTTTTAGTCTGTCCATTCATTTGTGGTTCTTTCAAATATTAAGTTCACCTTCATGTTTAAATTATTTCTCCGTGAATGCACATTATCAGCAGGGCATTTTTTACATATATGCATCAGGATAAGGGTAAAAAGGACAAAAAAGTATGAATTTTATATGGGTTTTCTCAAGGAAAACATGCGAACAATGAAATGAAGAATCTAACAAAGTCTATTGGGGGGAACCTTGAAAATTGATCCACAGTATGACACTGTTAAAATACAAATTGAACTTGGTATGCAGGTTCCTAGCGGTAATAGTGTTTACAGCATCTGAACCTTGCATTGACCTTGACTTTGAAGTTCTAGTTGAATGGCTTCTCGATTTAAATACTTATAGAAGAAAGTTAGAAAAAAAATAGGACGAACACCGACATTTCTATGCCCCCGCTCCCCGTTGTGGCGGGGGACACAAGAGAAATATTTTTTGGGGCGGTGATGAAGTTTTTGAGTCCATATTTCATCCTATGATTAATAAACATACTTATATCTTTTACTAAACGGGGGTATGAGCTGTTACGAGGGGAAAAGAGGCAACAAGAAAGGCATTCCATTGAAATTGAAGATCGCAATGGTCATGACTTGAAAAAGGCATTTCAAAAGAAAATTAAATGGTGTTTTTTTGTTGTTTTGTTTTTGTTTTTTTTTGTACACGGATCTGAGTCTAACATTTATGCAGGACTCCTCAGTTTATGATAGTAGACCATATGTTGATGAAACGTGTACAGCATCGATCTAAACTTTACCTTGACCTTGCAGGACATTGGTATCTACAAAGTTTAAGTTTTGGATTTAATAGAGTCTCCGCAGTCCGAAAACCGGTGGTATTTAAACAATAGAATGTGAGCTCTTCATCGGAAAAGATAGGAAAGTCAATTCGAATGTTTATCCTGGTTGTCAAGTGAATCAAAAGTTCTTTTTAGTACAAAATTTCTTCCAATTTTCGGTTATGCTGATAAAATAAACTTTTTTGAATTAAAAAGAGTTTTTAACAGTAACAGATTGCATTTTTATGCATGTTATTATGTGGATATTTATGAAATGCATACGGTGCAAACTGAAATGGATCGCACAACTTTAACTTTTATATAAAAAATTGAAAAAAATCACACTATTTGTTTAAATGTATATCTTCCCATCTGCAAATTTTCAGACATGTACTGCAAGAGGTTAAGCCAAAATAAAATTAAGAAAAAGACCTATTTTTCTAGTCCGTCTTGACAACCTTCTCTTTAAAAGTACACGATTTACCGGTTGAATTTGATTACGTCATAGAACATGTTTACCTTTTTGACCGGTGTCCGTAAATTGGGATCAACAACATGTGAATTTGCATTGTATTGGATTAAATGTCCAATTCAATCTTCAGTCATCCGTTTTAAAATTGCCCCCCTTTTATCATGTTTATTATTAATGAAAGATAGAACTTGGTTGTGTCCCTTGAAAGTATTTCATAGTTACACATTGAAATCAAATGGACAGTAAAATATAATTTCCAAACTAATATCTGTCGTAAGAAAAGGTAATAACCTAACATTCCCACAAATTTCGAGAATGTACTACAGGTATTACGCTTTTTCCGCAGGGGAGATAATTGAATACCACTAGATATTAGACTGTCCGCATATTTTGATTTCACTGGTAGTGCGTTAATTTAGCAGATTTTTTTTATATCCCCCGCTTGAAAAGTGAGTGGTATATAGTGATAGGGGTGTCCGTCCTTCTGTTACACATAAAGGTACCCATCTCTTTTCCGCAACCCCTATTATACCCCTAGATGGATTTCATGAAAATTTCACACAATCTTTGTGACATAAGGTACATGTACACCTCCTATTTTAGAATTTGATCATATTGATTTTTAGGGTTTCCCATATATATAGCAATACATGGACTTAGCTGTTTGACTTTAAGGGGGTACCCATCTCTTATCTGCAACTCCTCCTTAACCCCTAGATAGATTTTCATGATACTTTTACACAATCTTTTTGACATAATGTAGATGTGTACTTATTTTAGAATTGGAATAAAATGATTTTTGGGTTTCCCATAGCAATACATGGACTTATAGCTATTTGACAACAAGGAGTATTCATCTTTTATCCGCAACTCCTCCTAAGCCCTTTGATGGATTTTCATGGTACTTTCACACAATCTGTGTGACCAAATGCAGATGTGCACCTTTTATTTTAGAATTGATCATAATGATTTTTTTCTGGGGCAGTGGTATTTATTTGTGAGTTGCTGCTCACAGTTTTCCTAGTTTTGGGTTTTTTTTTTTCAGAAATAAAACATGACTTGGTGGCAACAAACCATTCTATCATATATATGATATAACCGCTGATATTAAGGGTTAAATCATAAAAAATGGCCTGGTGACCACAGAAAGTTTCCCCGTGCTTGAGGTTTACAGATATGGCGTGTGTATTCATGAGATGGATTCTCAGTTTGTATTCATGAGATGGATTCTCAGTGTGTATTCATGAGATGGATTCTCATAAATAAATACATTAATTTTCCCTTTTCGGGCAGTGTCATATTAAAAAGAGTAGTTTCAGCCTACCGATTCAATTGGTTCCCATCATGCCTTATTCCCTTTTCAATTATTTTAAAAGTTACTAATAACTTATTTGATAGCTAGCTCTGCTTCTATTGTTGAAATGTGATTGTCGGGCAACTTGTTAGATTTCAAATCTGTACGTAACCTGTTGATTTACAGGTGTAACGTTATCAACATCTAGCAAAAGATTCCACTTAAACCGGTGCTAATGGTGGTCCTAAACTTGCAGTGGGATGCAAGCGTTAGTAGGTCTCTCTGTGACTTTAGAATGGGTCAAATTTGTTAGGCATCTCACATTATTTTGAAACTGCATTTACTACAAAAAATGTCGCTCTTAATGGAAGTGGAAAAAGGACATTGATTGGTCGTGTAAGACAAAGCACAATGCTGTTCAACTAAATTAATGTTCATCTATTTTTAGGGACGTTTAAGAATGCTTGCATGAGGGTATCCCAGTCAATATATCAGATGGTACTACCAGCTTTACACTGTAAAAATGTTTGCCTCAGGTAACTTCGAATTTCCGGAATACGCCAGGCATAAACAAATGGATCCACAAAGAGATTTGTCAAGTAAATGACGCCAAAAATTGTTCTCGTTTCAGGAGATGGGAGAACACCGGAAATAAATTCTATCCAAAACGAGACGGTGATCGGGATCCGAAAGAGTATAGTACAAGTAGTAATAATAACGCACGTGCAAAACGCACGTGTTTCCCACTTTTTCCGCTCTTCTAACTCTGTTAGATTAGTTCTTCCCATATTTGTGTTTTTAATATGACTTTGTTTCTTTGGTGTTCTTTCAAGATTTTCTGTGTTCGTTGTTTGGAGGGTTTCGATCGTTCTTCTTGTAAAGAGTCTATCTTCTGTGATATCATCAAAGTGAACGTCGCCTAGAGAAATCGCCACGGAGGTTTTATCGTTACGTACGTGAGCCGGTGTTTCATTGATTTCAATGACGATATCATCTTGTGAATTAGATTGGCTCTCTATATCTGTCATAAATATATCATATTTCCTAAATTTTATAGTTGTTTTACTGGTTTCTAGATTGGAATTACGATTCGTATCTGGGTTGATGGAGTTTTTGAAAAATACCTTCCATAACAGATATCCAACAAGAACCGTTAAAATTATCACTAAAACCATCATTGCAGTAAGAACACCAAACACTAAACAAAAATAGTACCCAAAATAGTTTCCATACAATGTTCCAATTCTGCAGTTTTTGATTTCTAAATCGTAAGGTGTCAAAAATGTCACGGCTGTACTATAAAACAGAACACAAATCGCTACGGAACAAACAATACTGTATTTGCGTGAGCTGAAAACTTTTTTAGTGCTGCTAAAATTAAGCGATCGCACTGCAATTAATCTTTGTATGCAAACTAACAAGACAAAGCAATGGTTAATTATACCACAAAAGGCGGTCGCAAAACTTTGGACAAGACACAGTGAAGTTTGGTCGGTAAAATCTTCAATCATAGTGACAACCCCGAAGTACAGTGTGGAAATGCCCAATACTCCGTCACTACACAAGATCATAAGAACTGCTAATTTTTGAAATTCTAATTTACGGGTTTTGATTCCGGCGAAGATGAAAATACAATTGATCAATACTGAAACGAACGACGAGACAGCAAGCAGAATAGACCCCCCTAGAGGGTATTCCTGTGGATCATTATCAACCAAGCTGGAGTAGTTAAGCTGAAAAAGAAGCAAAACATTAGGTTTTTTTTTACGTGGTTTCACCCTTGCAGGTCACCGAGATACTATTTTGTTGGCCTCTCTGTATGTAAAGATACGGACTCAGTTGCTCGAAATACAGTTACATAGATGTCGCAATGCCGTGTTTTTTTTTATCTATTTATAATTTTTATATCCCTTTCCATTATCATAACTAATAAACGATGTGTCATGAACTTATAGTGTACGTGACACAACCTCGACCCCATTAACCTCCAGCAGTTCAACAGTCGCTACTTGTCGTCCTGCAACTTAACTCATGACAAATAAAATGGGTGACTTGTGTGAAAAAAAAAGTCTAAAAAATATAACAATTTAAAAAAGGGAAAAACATTCACAAGTAAAAGCATTTTAAGTCAGTTTTTCTTGAATGAAAGTTTCATCAGAATTCAACATTGTTATTTACCTCCAATTTTCATATGATTTTAACATGTCGTTGAACCAGTTAAAGATGTGTATGCATGTAACAATAGGAAACATTATATTGAGGCGAATGTTGGCTTTCATTTTTGTAAAAGGTATAGTGCAACTGAAAGACCATCCTATGAGACTTATTCAGGGAAATTTATTCTTTCAAAAAATCCAAGTTGGTCGCTCTTCAGGCCGCGTTAGCTATATCTTTTTTTTTAAAAGTGATGTTTGTCGTTCCAAAACAGTGCAATATTTGTAATTCATAAATTTGTTCCTCTGGAATCCCAAAGCTAGGACTTTGCCAAAAGTCCAGAAGAATCAAAACCACTAAAATTTGTTATTTCTTATTGTCCAAAGTTACGCTTTTTTATCCTTATCTTTTAGAAATTCTAAAAAAAATACATATCACGACACACAAATCAAATGCCAATCAGGAATTTAACATTTTGACTTAACAAGAGCCCTGGGAAAAATTACTAATTTTGATAATTTTGCAGAAAACCCCAAATTTAGTACTTGTTTGAAATGAAACAAAATACATTTAGAACTGGTTATCACAATGCAAGTAACATTTAAGTACTTGGAATGATGTATACTTGGGGGTTAGGAGTCAAAGTTTGGGATATCTGTACAGAAATTGTCAACTTTTCAAGAATGAAAGGTTGAGCTATAAATATGGAATATATTTTTTTAAAATGACTGCTATATTGTCTCTACAAAAACATATTTGCAACTTTGCTTTCGGTTATCCCTTCTATGTTACAACACATCAAAAATGGAGATTATGTCATTTTAGCACATGGCTTAAATGGTTTTCAGGGGCATTATTTGTGAGTCCAACATGTGGTACATGTGTCCAAAACAATTGACTATCTAGATTTTGCCTCAAATGTACAAGGTATGAATACTTTTTTGAATTAGGTTGTAAATATTCTCGCTAATTTTGATTTATCATAATAACCGAGCAAAATAATTGACATTACTCAAATATGTTTACTTTTTTCTAAACCTGATTCAACATAATACATGTTCAATGAAATGCCCTTTTCAGGAACCAAAGTTGAAGTGAACTCTAGATAAATTTTATTCATCTCCCGACAACTCCTCTGATGAGCTATAATTATCAGAGATGGCTAACTTAGCTGAATCAAAGCTAAAATCCATTGAAAACATCGCTCATTCAAAGCTGGTAAAACATAAACAAAACCATTAATTTGAAATAAAAACAAACTTACGTTTGATGTTGAGTTTTTGATTTCCATGCTACTCGTTGGCATCCTTAACAAGTCTACAAGTCTCAATGCGTACTAGATTAGCACTGAGTAACTAAGAACGTTGGTAGAACATAAATATCAGTTTTTCTAGTGTCTAGTTTCAGACTGTTTAGAGCTTGGCAATCTTTTTTGTCAAGAACTTACAATAATCGTAAATTATCCCTAAAAGATAATCTCATTTAATAAGTATCAACCGACAGGTGCGTTGATATAATATTTCCCGTTGTTACATTCATTAAATATTGAAATCAATAAGTAAATACAACTTAATTCCTACTATTTGATGCAAATGTATAGACTTCTTTAATAGCAAAGAGTGTAACTAAATCTGCAGTTTTGTGTTACATGAAAAGCAAACACTGAAACCGAAGCTGCAGTATTCTAGTAATATTAATGTTATTAAAAAGCAATCACTGAAATAAAACTTGTAGAATATACTCAACTTTTTGAAAAGAAATACATTTTGTACAAGAAGAAATCGAGCATGCGAACGTTGTTTTTTTTTCCGAAAAAGGAAAATAAAATCAAAGCCATCAAAGCTAACATGAAACACGCAAACGTCAACACAACAAATCAACATAAAAGAGCCCATCAGTAACGCGATCTCGCATCGGAACAAGTTCCCATAAAAAACCGACCTTCAACCTGTCATTTCTATTAAAATAGGACCATTTGGTATTAATATGGGTTTTATACAGTCGTGTTTATGGGTCCCCTCACCATCAATTTTGTGACTAAAAAAACTAAAATTCAAAAATATAAGACGCTACGATATGACTTCTAAAAGCCACCATCTCATATGGGCCCAGTCACTGGGTAATAAAATTATTCTTATTCTTATTCTTATGAAATGCCTGTGATGTGTTAAGTTGGCATTTTTATCTTTTGTCAAATGGCATGATTATTTAACACTCAAACAAGGCAATAGCAATTGGCAATGTCCCTCCAGGTATTGCATGTTTTTTACTATTATTTCTATGGTTATGTTTGTTTAGTTTTTGCGATCGCGATTTGTCTATGTTTGTCATAAACGCGGTTGGTATTTCCATAGATATAATTATATATATGTATATTATATCTATGGTATTTCCAAAGTCACAAACTCAGCTGAGGGCTTAAATTCATCAAATAAGTTTGATATACATGTAGGAAACAACAGAACTACTGCACTCAGATGATCAGTCTGGTATGTGAAAGAGGAACAGACAATTTTAAAGCACACTGACAAAACAAGACAAAGACACACAGAAGATATTTATAGATAAGAATTTCCAGATGATACAGAGGCGCCTCCCTTTCAGACTAATACGTATAACGCAGTGAATATGAGTCTGCGCTTTTTAGAGCCATGAAATCGCTAAAGTGTTTAAAAAGCAACCGAAATATACAGGAATAAGTTCTATTGTTAAAAACGGTCACGATATATTTTTTTTGCAGGCAAGGAAGGGAGGGTTATGCAGATGTTTTCAAAGTTGATGGACACTTGAGTGCTCCCTCCCCAAGGCTCAAAAAAATATTTCCTGTATTTTTAAACATTTTAACAATATCAGATAAAATTGATAAACTTTGGGATGCATATGCACGACAAGTAACGTATACAAATGATATCGATTCAAACATCCCTTCTATAGTAATGAACTCCTCCACCATATCGAATCAATGTATAAATTCCGTATACTGAACTGTTTATGAATGAATCAGAAAGAAACCTTGCACAATAAAATGGCATGACAGAAATATCAATAGATAAAGTGCATGAACCAATCGCGTAACAGATGAATAATCATGTATATTTTGTCTCCCATCATTAAATAGTTCGTTTTGTAACTTGATTGGATAGGGATAAGTTTAACTTGTTGTTGGTCGTATAAAAACATATATAAAACAAGAGTTGACACTAAAGTATGTCTCGCCTGTCGGCGCCATCACAGAACTCATTGAAGGTCTAGCGGGCCTTTGGAAAAGTTAAGGTCAAGGCCATGAGACAGGTGACAGAATTCCATTTAACCATCACAAAAATGTGTTCTAGATACCATAGTTATTGAGAAACAATGAAAAAAGACTAACATTAACTAAGTCATTCAACCATGAAAATGGGGTCAAAGTCACATTACATGGTGACGTCAGTTGTGTATACCATAATTCCCAAATATCAGATGCCTATAGCTATAAAATTATACTTTTCACTTAACTCATTTTCCATTGTAAATTGTGTCAAGGTCACAGGGCATGGTTTCAGTTGCATAGACCATAACTCCAGGTGACTGTATACCAGATATCAGATGCCTAGCTATTATACTTTTCACTTAATTCACTTTCCACAAAAGTCTTACAAAGAGTTTTTTGGCCCCAAAAATCATCTAAGTCCATATAGTCACTGAACCATGAAAATGCGCCAAGGTCAAACGACATGGCACCAGTTGCATAGACCATAGCCCTTAATGTATGTATACCAGATATCAGATGCCTAACTATTATACTTTTCACTTAATTCATTTTCCACAAAAGTCTTACAAAGAAGTTTTTTGCCCCCAAAATAATCTAAGTTCACAGAGTCAGTGAACCATGTAAATGGGGGCAAGGTAAAATAGCATGGCACCGGTTGCATAAACCATAACCCAAAGTGCCTGTATACCAGCTATGAGATTCCTAGCTATTATAGTTTTCACTTAATTTATTTTCCACAAGTCTTACAAAGGGGTATTTTAGCCCCAAAAATAATCTAAGTTCACAGAGTCAGTGAACCATGAAATTGGGGTCAAGGTCAAATGGCATGGTGCCAGTTGCGTAGACCATAACCTGTACTGTCTGTATACCAAATATCAGATGCCTAGCTTTAATACTTTTCTTGGAATTAATTTTCCACAAAAGTCTTACAAAGGGTTTTTTTGGCCCGAAAAAAACATCACAGAGTTGCTGAACCATGAAATTGGGGTCAGGGTCAAACGGCATGGTGCCAGTTGCGTAGACCATAACCTATACTGTCTGTATACTAAATATCAGATGCATAGCTACTATACTTTTCTTGGAATTCATTTTCCACAAAAGTCTTACAAAAAAATTTACGCCGTCGCCGTCGCCGCCACCGCCGCCGGAAAGTAATACCTATGTCTCGCCTTCAGCGACTAAAGTCGCAGGCGAGACAAAAATGTATTTAAAAAATATATTTTTGACCATATTTATAATGTAAAAAATATAGCAGTCAGATTACTCCGTCTAATTTGAATTACAACGCGCAGCCAGCAAAACCAAACGACTGCATAAGGCTCTTGCCTCAAAAAGTCAAAATCTGCCTTGCCCTGCTTTTTGTAACATATGAAAACATCAAAAGCAACGATTTTTTTTTAAAGACAACTGAATTGGATAATTGTTCGAGTCTGCGAAACACAGGTGACAAAATGAGCAGCGACTGATAAATACGGCATAGGATAAACGTAAATAGCGGTAAATCAAGGTTTCAATAACATATGTTGGCGGACTTCAAGAACAGAGATTTCTTTTATATAAGGCATTGTCAATTTGTCACTATTTATGAGGAAAAGGTGCAACGCTGTGCAAGAAAAAAAAGCTGTATATAGAAAACAGATACAAAGATTTTTTAATGATTTATTGCTCAAAATTTGAAATAAATAATAAGTTAAAATTTCGTCTTTATACACAAAAATAGCATCTATGTATTGCACAACATTGAGTATTAAATTATAATATACAGGTCCATTTTGAAAATAAACGTCTCTCTTTTTTATATACATGTTCATATACATGTTCAGGCAGTTCAAAAATTGTCGCCTTAACGATGTCGCTGTTTTACATCAGTTTTAAATGAGAACGATATTCCAAGAAAAGCATCACAATACTAAATTGTTATTTTTCATTTCTTATCCACCAACTGCATTTTATGTCAAGTTCTCGCTCGCCATCTTCTGCTTAAGGCTTGAAAGATTGTCATTTCAGTCATTACTCGTTGAGCTTTCTGAGTGTGGCGAGCCAAAAGTCATGAGTAGCGAGTTAGCTATCCTGACATCTAGACATAATGGCTTCAGTTCGCTCACACATAATGGCCCATTCGCTCCAAATATTCCTGGTACGTGAATAAGGGTATTCACACTTTCTTACATCTTGACTCAAATCTGAAATGTTTTAAGAGTTGGAATCTTTTTTGGTGATCCTGACATTAACGCCTTGGTTTGGGACTATTGCTCCACGGCAGGCTAACTCGAGTTTCTCCTGAAAGTAAAAGAACACGTTCATGATATATAAGTTGTACTTTAAAAATGTTGGGCATTTTTAAAAGCCTTGACTGTATTACAAATTTTCAGACAGAACCTTAGATACTTGTGTAATTTGTATATGCCAAGTTTCTTTCTCTGATTGTTCTAGATTAAATAATCTATTTTTTTTCTTTAATCCAAACATAAGTATGTTAAGTAAGTTGAAACATTCCCTTTAGTTTGAATCGTTTATGGATACAATTTGAGACATGGCAATAAATTTAAAGCTTTTCGTCTGACACTTTATAGAAATTCTATGAAATAGAGACCATGTGTTTGTCGTCTTTGTACTTGTGCTATTTTTAACTTTGTGTTCTTTGTTGTCTAGGCAAGATTTCTGTCTGAGACTGTAAAAGGGGTTGGTAAAAAAACAAATCTGGACGCAGAGCTTAACAAAACTATGATGACATTGAATGAGACACCCCCTAAGGACAGAGCAAGTTTAGAAGCTATGCTAATGTGGTCATCTTATGTCCACCCATGCATGGATAAAGTGGAATAAGTCAACATTACCGTTTGATATTTCTTTACTTTAAATTTAAAAAAAAAAAAGCATGTTATTAGTACCTCGCCATTTGGAAGCTCAAAGCTGTATTTCTGTAACATTCTGACAATGGCTGCCTTGGTTTCTAACATTGCAAATCTGGCCCCTATACAACTTCGTGGTCCTGCTCCAAACGGGAGGAAGGAGAAAGACTTGATGTTTCCTTTGTTTGCCGACGAGAATCTGTAAAGTTAGAAAAATAGATAAATGAAACAACAGAAATTGTGCAATGTCAATATTTACAAAGGGGATATAAATGAATAATGGATATCTAAAAGAATAAAAAGAATTAGCGAGGTTTTTTATGTCATGTAGACTGTTGTTTCCTTATTGCTTTATTATAATAAAGTTTTCTGGCTATCCTTGTGATTTCTTGAAGCCAGTTATTTGGATTTCATGATTTGATATGCCCTTAAAAACGATAAGCATTTCTTAGCTTTTTTCATTAATAAGAAGAAATTAGATTTTAATTAAAGCAGAATTGCTTACTCAGTAATTGATGCTAAAAATCAATCACAATATTGATAAGTCATCTATGTCTGTTTTAATTTTGAAAGCAGCTTACCTTTCTGGGTCAAAAGCGGAGGGTTCCTCCCACAAGCCGTCATCGTGATGTAGCCCCCAGACGTCCACCTGGACATTCATGCCCGCGGGTATTGTGACCTTTCCATACTGACGCTCCATGTACGCCTTCCTTGTGACTAGTCTGTAAGAAAATATAATGTTTTTAATGACTGTTTTAAGTCATTTCTAGTATATTGTTTAAAAAATTTGTAGCATTATCAGAAACTAAGCTTGACATTTAAAGCATGCCCTTGCATGTAAAATCTGTTGAATATATTTTTTTTCAATTTTTCAACAACGAAAATTAGCATCGTCCAAAAGGCGATTTTACTTGATTTCAAATGGTCTTGAAAGTAAAGTGATGATGAAAACTACATGTACAGTTCGCACTCTTTCAACCAAAAGATCTAATGGAAGAGTATCATCTTATTGCAAATATCTACTTACAGAGAAGCAGTTGGGTAGAGTCTGCAGACTTCGTTGAACACCATGTTAAAATACGGCATGTTGCTGATGGAATCGTAGGTTACATCTCCCTGCAAAATGAATAGACAAATTCAATTCTGATGGTTGACCTTTTAATTTACTGACTGTGACTGAGCAGGTGTAAATGCTTTATTTCAGTGTTCTTATATCTTATTTGTCAAGAACTCATATTTATGTATTTTCTTAGATGTTTTTAGATTGCCTAAACACGATTGATGTTGTTACTTTTATGATTTTTTTTTTCATGGTCATCTTGTTAAAAGCATAAATACACCTCTGGACACCTCTAGTAATGTGAGTTCGCTTAAAAAAATTTGTAGAACATAGTTTTGGTTTTCAGGTACGACAATATAAAAACAATGCTCAAACTTTATCCAGACTTGCCTTTACTTTTTCCTAGGCCGTCAGAACAAACAAGTCCCATTTGCATGGCTTTTCAAAACCATCTACGTCATGTTCGTGACTTCTCGGCAAGTTCATAGATCAAAATTAGGTCTGTGGTCAGTTTTGCTCCTCTATCGTAAACTCCAAGTGACCTTACGAGTGATAAATGATAAACATACCTTGTCAATAGTGTTGGCTATCTCCTGGGACAGTTTGTCTTGAACCCCTGGGTGTCCGGCAATGAGGTGAACAAAGTAGGCCAGAACAGCGCTGGTCGTTTCGTACCCGGCTAGAAGAAACGTCATGCTCTGGGCCACTATTTCTCTCTCCGTCATTCTCTCCATCCCTTTACAATCCGAAAACAACATTTGATGAACCAGATCTACGTTTTTATTGTTATCCTGTAAAAATATATGTATAGATATTAGAATAACGGGATGATGAATAAGTGTCCAAGACATTAAACCAACAGCCAAAAGCAATTAAAAAATCTGCAATTTACGAAAGCCAACAGCTTCTAACTTCATGGCTCTCATTATATTAAGAATAATATAAGATATAACTGTTTTTTTTTTATATTTTAAATGGCATAAATGACCATAAAAACTCATCTGCCAATTAAATAGAACTCAAAGATAATTTGCAGCAACTTGCATCATATATATCTGAAGTCCGACAGTTTTAAAAACTTACCCCAATTTGTTTTCTGATGTCGAGGACTTCCTTCATTTGCTGCCTGATCCAGACCACAGGGTTCATGCCAAACACCATAACAATGTTCTTAATGGCAAAGATGAAGTGCTGGACAAACGGAATTAGCACTAAAAAAGAGAAAAAGAAAATTTAACTTATTCATTCAAAGAAGCAATACAACATCCAAGTGTAGACAACATACACAATGTCATTTGACAACATACACAATGTCATTTGACAACACACTACGACAGCTCTGAATGGTAAAAAAACGTTACAGCATTTGAAGATCTATTGTTTAGAAAAAAAAATAATTCAACTAAAGAAATTTGGTGTTTTAAACAAACAGTCAAAAGACTGAGATTTGTTTGAAAAATTAGAAAAAAAGAAAAAAAAAAGAAAAAAAAAGATGTAAAATGAAATTAAAAATTAAGTAAATGCTATATACAGAAATAAAATTTACTTACTGACTAAAGGAAGAATAAAAGTCTTGCTCAGAGTTCTAAATAATTTTCTAATGTTGACCAGGAATTGATCATTGCAGTCCGTCTGAGCATTTGTCTGTAAACCAAAGGCACATCGACCAATAACGTCCAAAGTCAAACATTGGAATAGACTAAAAACAAAAGATATACAACAATGTAAAAGAAAAATAAAACTGCACTTGAAATAATCTTAGGCACTATGGCCCCTTCCTTTTCTAAACCGTAAAAACATTTGATATTCTTCAGGTTTTATCAAAACAAAAAGGACAGGAAATAAAAAAGTTTAAGTCTTTACAGTAAAAACAAAGGACAAAGGCTTCCCTCCTATTTTAGAAATTTGGTTGGTGCTTAATTTTATTGCATTTTTCGAGAAAAAAAAAGATCTGAAACTCTCTTGCATTGAATAGTTTTTGTCAAAAGTTATAATAAAAATAAATTAGAAAATAAATCTATAAAATAAAGAATAATAAATTAATATAACAAGATAAAATTCGAAACTGTGACAAACTTACTTGTAAATGTCCACGTGTTTCTCTCCCTTCTCAATATTGTTCATCAGTTTATCCACGCCGTCCGTCATTGTTGTAAACATTTGTTTGAGTTTCCCAGAGCTAAAAGCTGGGGTCAAAATCATCCTACTTCTCTTCCATTGGGAACCATTCTCCAGAAAGAGACCGAGGCTTTTTCGTGGTGCAAGAGGAAAGGGCTGAAAATTGAAAATAAAAAATGATAATAGGAGTATATATTTTCCTAATAATAATTATAACAAACAAGCAGAAAAAAAATCAAACGAACAAAAAATAATTAGACATTAAAGCACCAATATTTATAAAATTGTTTATATACTCAATGTAACAAAAAATTAAAAACGAACTAGCAAAAACTGAGAAAACTCAAAAGAATATTTTTATTCTAAGTCAGTTATGAATTAAATAAAACATGCAAGGAAACGATTAAATACCTTTCTATGTGAAAAATTCTGAAAATCTTTCACCAAAACTTCTTTAACAATTTCAGGGTCTGCAACCGATAGCACTGGAGTGTAGCCCTCAAAATAACTAGAAATAGAATAAAAGAAAAATATATTGAAATATTATGAAATATCAATCACTTAGTAGTGCTACTAAGCAAAATATTCTATTTCATTCTTCAATGGCAATATCCAAATTCAAATCTTTTTTGAAATTAAAGAAAAAAAAAAACACTTGAAAATCCACAGTTCTCTAGCTACAATTATTGATATGAGAACAAAAATATATAGAACTGATGATCATCATTTACAAATCAAATGTTTTAGACAAGTTCATGTATCAAAAAATATTTAATGATGATATGTCCACTTACCCAAAAACTTTTCCATACTCCTTTCTCCATTCTTTTATTGCTTCCAGTTGTCCCTTTAGAAAAAAAGAGATAATTTTCAAGATACCTTTCATGTTTAGTACCTTATTGGAAGTATACTATTTTAACTTGAATTTGAATCGTTAAATATGTAAACACATAAAAAATTATCGGAATATATAAAGCTAAAAACAGGAGAAATAATAAAACTACTAAAGAGGTTTTTGAAAAAAATAAAAAATAAGAAAAAAAAATATAGCCAGAAAAAACATACAAACATTTTTTTTTTTCAAATAATATTTATTTGCCCAAACAGAATATTAAACAACAGCAAAATATTACTTTACATTGTCATGCAGTTTTTGTTGTCAGCTTTCTTTTATTAGGGCTACTAAAGGTGTTACGAATAAACAGCAAAACTAAATTAAATCACCTCGTATTCATTTATATTATAATCCTAACCGAAATTTTCCAGTTCTAAACCGGCGACAAAATTAATATTTATAGCATTTATTATGAGTTTATTCATTCATCAATATATTCATTGTTAAAAATCCGATTAAGGAAGAATAGATCTAATAACCACAATTTCGGATTAAAAAGAGTATAAAAACTACTGCCCTTTATTTAATAATGTGATGTTGTTTTTTCTCTTGCCAGTTGGAATACACATAATTTCTTACTTTTCTAAGAATTTCAGCTAGATTGCCACACAGGAGACTTGGTGCGGGCCCAGGGATGCCCAGCTCTTTAAAAACACTGTAGTGCTTCTTCAGATGCCTGAAACATAATGGTTTATTTTCTGTAATATTTGAAACTATTGAAAAACATTTGATTTTCTGTGTCTTTTTATTTTTTTATATTAATTCTGCTATACCTGACTAGACAATATGCCCGGGCAATATGGCTAGCTCCGGGAAAGGTTCTGGGCATTTTCTTTCTTTTGTTCAGTGCCATTTGCTGCCAATTACTTACACACACAAAAAACAAAAGAGAATAATTTTAAATTCCTCTTTATATTCGTTCCGAAGACTTAAATTCAAAATCTTTGAAATTAATATCACAATTTTGAATTCATAATGAAAGAAAAATCAATCTAAGCTCACCAGTGTATTGCAAAGATGACAGCGATCGAAAACCACAGAAACCAACAAAGTCCAAAAACATTTTCTAAGTATCCTTCCATATTTGAAACGACAACAGTGTATTCAAAATAGTAGACAGTAAAATAATAAAATTTAATCAAGTTAATTGTACATTTTATAAAATTAAAATGTCATTTTGACTTTAGCACATGCTCATTCATGCTTTTCTACTACCAAATAAGGACAAAAAGGCGGAGCCAAAGGACAGTAGTTGACCGGTCTGATACAATCTTGCAGGCAAGACTGCTTGTCCTCTTAATTAAGAGGGAGCAAACATCCGCAAATAGACTGACTATCTATTGCTATCTCTATTATTCAGATAAGCTACCCCCTTTTGGAAATAGAATACTTCAAATAATCTATAAATAAATGGTTCGCCTAAATTTAGATTTTGACCAAATATTAAAGGATAGGAATTAGATAAGTTGGAGCTTAAAACATCCAAATACTGTTGACCCGAAGTACAGCTGTTGACCTGAACTAAATTCTAATTGTTTCTTTTCCTTCTGCAATTCCGACCCATTTAACATTTAAATAGGGACCACTAGTCTTTTAGTCAGAAACATAGTCAGGTCTGGCATGAAAACGTTTGGAATTTACAAGTTATTCATATACTAAGTAATCACATCAAAAGCGTGTTCCGCGGAAAGAAAATAAAACAAGTAAGTTTGATTTTTATTAATTAATCTGTTTCTGTTTTTGTACAAAAGATCAAATTAGTTTTGATCGAGGTACGACATTTACCGAGTCGAAACGATTGCGATCGTACCTACTCGACTATTTCCGTAACATAAGAAAAGAAATATTTTGCTGCATGTTCATCGCAAAAAACCTTTTTTTAAAACTTCTGCAAGTCTAGCATTCCGTGGTCAGGCCATTAATTTGCCCGTGTCGTTTTCTTTCACATCTTGTGAGAGGAGTACATATGAAAAATGATATCTTATAAGTTAATCAACTCCCCAATTCTACATTGTCACAGGGTGACTGAATGGTTCACGGTGACGGGATTAACTCATATGATAGCCAACTGAAGACGTTTAATCAAACCACAGACCTTGGTGTTGGTAGTCCGACGCGTTTCACCTCTAGACCACCTTTAATAGATTTGCATCAACCAAATCGTGAGCACTTTAATCACGTTAATTTTGATTAACTTTCTAATGATTTCCTGCGGGATGGTTGGAGAGAAACAAACCTGTTTAAAATATGGTTTCGAAAATATATTCATACTTCCTTCTCCATTATCTTTTTTTTTCGAAATGAGCTTTTTCATTAGTCAGAATACTTTTTCAGCTAATTTACCGGGTTTTTTTTCAATATTTTTACGAAATCAATATGTTCAATCGTAACTATTCGGCCATTTCCGTTACACTAAAAATAACTTTCTTTTCTTTAGAAAGGCCGATGAGTTCCAATTGCTATATGTTGTGAAATTCTGTCTCTTAAGGTCGACCTTAAGTCAAAGGCTGAAAAGTTAAAATACAACGTGCCCTTCCACCCTTCAGTAAATAACAGAACAGTTGGGCGATAGGTGTTAACACTGGACCAATCCACAAATGCATTTTCATGCGCGTTGGAATGGGGGATCATGCACACACCATCGAACTGTAAGAAATAATAATGTCACGGACGATGATGACGGTCGCCCGCTGTAATTAAGTAAATGAATATTTGGCTATATAATTTATGTGTAATTTACATGATAAGTTTTTCAAAACTGAAGTCTAAAAACAAAAGCCAAAATCGAAAGCAAAATATGTTTGGAACTACGAAAATATTCATGTTTCTAACATTCCACTTTCACATTTTTTCTCATCGTTTGTGAAAGACTAAAATGTTTGAAGTCCAGTGAATTTACGTCCTTACGTGTGTGCTTGAAAATTCCCATGTGGAAAGATTGTTTAGGGAGCAACCATTTGATTTTTAAGGGGGGCTATGGATGTACAGTCATCCTGCCTTTTTGTTTCCGGAAAATTCAAAGCCTGATTAATTTTTGCGCGCTAATGCGCACAATTACTTATTTCTTAAACCTAATTTTTGGCATCCTTTCTTTTTATTTCAAATTCCACCAAAGCCTCCCTTGTAAATGTAAATTCTATCAAGCAAAAAAAAAATATTACAGTTCATCCTTGTTTACAAATCTTATTTTCGACGTACTAGTATATGTGATTTTGAAATCAGATTTTTTTCTTAAAAAAAAAAAAAAAAAAAAAATCGGCGAACATATTTTCCGAACCGCAGGTGTCGAGATAAAACACAAAAAGCAAATTTGATTGAAAAAAAAATAAAAATAAGAAAATTGGCATTATTTTCTGATAAATGTAATAAATTCTAAAGAATTTTATTGGGTAATTGTGTAGTTTTTGGTAAATGATTGGGTAATTTTGTAATTATTTTATCATTAGAATCCACACACCAATATAATATAAGTGAGTAATTTCTGTAATTTATCTTATTTTTACTTTGATTTATATAGATTCATGATTGATTGATAAATCGCAAAAAAATATTCTGACGAAATTGTGTCAGATTAACATATACAATGTACATATGCCCCCTTAATATTGAAAAAAAATATTACAAGTATATTTCCTTTTATCATATATTATTAATTATTCGTTTCAAATTTTACCACGGAATGAATATTTTGAAATAGAAATTTTGTCATAGACTGACTCCTTGATTGCTATTCAGTGTGTGTGTGTGTGTGTGTGTGTGTGTGTGTGTGTGTGTGTGTGTGTGTTTATAGAAGGTAATGAGACGTATAGAGATAGTGTACGCACAACAACCTTCATATAAAACGGCAAAAAAAAAACCAGGATTGAAAGCAGCCAGCAGCCTTCAGCGTGACCAGTGATCGCTCCGCACCGTTTTGCAATTGGCCCAAGATATAATTGTTACCCACTTCTTCGTGGTGTTTTCGTTATTTCGTGTTTCTGGTTGGTTTTGTCTTTGCACTTTCTGACTTTTGGCATTCGAATGCCCCGATTAGTACCTCTTTCAATCTTGAACAGGATCAATCAAAACGTCATTACGCTATAATTTGGCGGCAAAAAGAAGGGCAGAAAAATAACTATAACTTTAAAGTTATTTAAGAATTTGTCGTTTTCTGATAGTGAAAAGAATATAAAATCCTGAATTTTATGGTAATTTTTTTTTTCATAAAGCTCACAAGTTTAAAAACAATCCATTGGAAATGAAAATTAAATTGGCTTCAAAATCTATTACGCAAAGGATATGAATTGGATAGTTTCGTTAAACCTTTGAATTTAGTGTTTTTTGACAGAAATATTGATAACTTGATACTTACTTTAAAACTTCCATTTTTTATTTACTGATTGTCATTTTTTAGCAATATAGCGAACAAGCATGTCGGTTTTGTGGGATGACACTTCACCAAATCATTATTGTTTGAAGTGTTGTGTCGGATTTAATATCGATATGTTTTTACATCAGACGATTGGTGATTCTTAGCTAGCTGTCAGTAACACCGAGTGTTCAATGGAAAGTTCATCACCGTTCGTTAGATCTTGTTGTCGTTTGTCTAAGGTTCTCTCTAGTGGAATTGAACTTGATCGATTTGATTTTTATCGCGTGTTTAGTTTTTGTGCTTTGTCTAGGAATATTGATAGGGGGAAGGTTGGGCCCAAAAAACTAGTTTAACCCCGCCACATATTATATGTGCCTATCCTAAGCCAGGAATCTTTGACAAAGCTTTCGTTTGTATTTGTCTTTTGATGTTTTCTGTCCCTTGTTTAAGAAGGGGATCTATCTGTGAGTATTTCATGACTGGATTTGAATTATGTGCATTTTATTTAGACCATGGGCCAATTGCAGAACTGCGAGCAGTGCCAAATGGACTCGTTGAAGGCTGCTGGCGGTTGTCCATTGTGGTTTTTCTAAATTGGCGCTTAATTGTGTGCTGTGTCGCGTATTCCACATCTCATTATTTTCTACTAGTATTTGCATTTCTACGACGGCTTATTCGTGCCAAACATCAAAAACAAAAACAATCTTATTTCGTTTGTACGATTGATTAAATCGTTTAAACGGTTTATTAATTCGTTTGTACGATTTATTTTTCCGTTCGAACGGTTTATTAAATCGTTTGTATGATTTATTAATTCGTTAGAACGGTTTAATATTAAATCGTTCCAACTGTTTATTAATTTTTTTGTACGATTTACTAATCCGTTAGAACGGTTTATTAAACCGTTTAAACGGTTTAATAAATTGTTTAAACGATTTATTAAATCGTTAAACGGTTAAATAAACCGTTCTAACGGATTAATAAATCGTTTCTTTTTGTTGTTTGGCACAAATAAGCCGTCGTACATTTCCCTTTTTTATCGGGGAAGCATCAATATTTTCGTTTTTTAATAATAAATTTCAGAAATGCAAAATTAATGTTATGGACCCATAGAAGAAAGATTGGACATTAAAATCCAAGTGAAAACAGATAGTTCTAAGACGCAGAACTTCACACAATTCCAATAAAGCCATGCACGTCAATGGAAAATACCGAGAATAGAGAGGTGAATGCATATATATTTTTTTTATTTAGGGACCGACCATTTAATTTGAAGAGGGGGCCTTGGTTTTTTCCTAAAAAAATATTCTGAAAATTATTTTTGATGAAAAAAAATATTTTGGCAGCTGAGGGTAAGAACAAAAATATTCTGAAGAAGGATCTCTGCTCTAAGAAATAATGCTGATAATGAAAAAAATATTCTGTCGCGACGCCTTCGAAAAATAAATATTTTGTCCGTGCTCTGCGCAGAAAAAATTTTTCTGATCAAAACAAAAAACCAAGCCCCCCCCTTTTCAAGTTAAATGGTTCGTCCCTTAGCAGCACCTCTAAAAAAAAAAAAAAAAAAAAAAAAAAAAAAACTCTCCGAAAATCAATCACAAGAAATTCTAAAATAGGATATGCACATCTATAAGATTGCGTAAAAGTTTTTTTTTTGCTTTTTTTTTGAAAAGACAAGATATGATTACTGATTATGGCTGTTTTTTGTCCCTTTTTCAAAACTGTCAAGTTCCTTTGAAATGATCATTTCACTACCCAAAAGTGGTGAAATGAAAAAGAAATGTATGCAAACGTATAATTTATCAGTTTTCTTCTCAGTGTTGAACTAAATATGCGAACTATGATACATTTTATATGTTTTTAATTAAAAAGCACCCTGTCCAATGTTTAGTTTAAAAATGAACCTTGTGTTGTCGAAAACACCACTTTTTAATTAAGAGTTTAACCTTTTCTTCAATAACAGTGTATTTTTTCTTATTATCGGAAAAAAACTTAAATAGCTCATTCGGTAACGAAAACTATGCACAAAATAATTGCCACACATGCTCGTAGTTTAAATTGGATATAAACAAGTTATACTTGTTTAACCATAACATGCACACGTACACTGGATGTTGACAAGGTCTAAAACTGTCTCAAAACACTTCAAATCTTGCTAAATATTGCCCTACTATATACAGATATTATAATGGTATAATCAAAATGACAATGGTAACATGGTAAAAAGTAAGAGTTCTAACGGTACACTCTAAATTGATCGAGTGTTGTCTGTAACACATTATATAGATAGAGAGGTTGGTCTCCATGATCAAGGTTAACAAACATATATAAAGAACTACATATCAGTGCGTTTATTAAAAGAAGTAGAATGGTATATTACAAGTATGTTTCAAGTCTACAAGAAGCAGGGTATACTCGCTATGGCTAAACTTCGAATTTTAGACATTAAGTTTATTTTCCAGCCTATGGTAAGCTTAAACTAAACATAGAGCTGTAGTTAAAAAAATGACATGTACCTTGTACGTTAAACGCTGATGTAGATGTAATAATAGGACCTTCTGAAGTAAGATATGGTGTCCGACTCTAACTATTCCCCACTTTCCAGCGTCCAAATCCTACTTGGTTATCATTTCATGTCAATTTTGATCAACACCCTTGTTTTAGCTCAACTGGACATATAGGCTATGCCTATATTCGTCCGCCGTCGTATGTACACAATTTAAAAATCTTCTCTGAAATCTCTAAACGTATAGTGTTAACGTTAAACGGTCCTTTTTTAAGGGAATCGATAAATTACATGTACATGTACTAAAATAGAACAAAGGGAGGGTTAAATCACTGAAACTGGATTGTAACTCAGCGACTTTGACAGAAGGAAAAAATTCGACATTGATTTGTCAGCACACTGTCCCTTTTTTACGAGATTCGATAAATAATGTAACATGTGCTAAAAAGAACATAGGGAGGGTAAAATCACTTTAACTGGCTTGTAACTCAGGGACTATGACAGAAGGCTCGTCAGAATCGAAAGCTCTACAAAAGTCTGTGTTGGGTCTGAGTCGGCAAATGATCCCTTATAGGTGTCAAAGGTAAATATAGCGTTTTTCATGTTCTTCCACTTTAGAATGAAAACTATTTCAGAATAAGAAAAGCTGTTGCAGGTATAAAATTTCAGCACATTAAGCTCTTATTAAGTCTTCATTGGGTCGTTGTCAGATACATATAACCCCTTATAAAAGAGACCGTTATTGCTTTAGGGCCAAGTAAAAGATTCATGCAGGCTCCTGAGATCCTTTTGTAATCTTCATCTCCCTGATATAAATTAGAGGTCTTTATTGATACTAGTAATTTAAATCTTTAAATGAAAAGATCTTTTGTCGAGTATGCAGTAGCATATCTAAAAAATACTATTATACAACACGAAAAAAACTTCTTTTTATCTTTTAAGGGAATAAATCCCTAATACTGGCGTTACACTGTCCCGATTTTTACATACGATGGACACACGAATGTGAAAATTTCAACTTCGTGCGAAGTAAGTCCCGAACTTGCTAAAAATCCAGATATACGATTAAAACCGATGGCTAAACGATTAGAAAAGTTGCACATACGAATAGCTGCGAACCCATATAACGAAGTTGTCACGATGTTATCGAGAATTAGATCCGAAGGAGAAACGAAGATATACGATGGCTGTACAACGTTGTGTTAAGCATACGATTGGTCTACGATGAATCACGATTGGTGTACGAAGAAAATTTTATGTACGTAATAACGTGACATGCAATAATATTATATAGTTTAATCTATATAAATTGTCCTTTGCTGCCTCTAATTAGTATGTATGGAAAACAAGTTAAAACGAAGGCTCTCCAAGTATACCCCTGTCCATGATGTCGATCAAAAAGAGTAAATGAGACATTTGATCTAAAGCTAATATGTAGGGACTGTAAAGATAGAACAGAAAAAGAAAATGTTACGTTATCTTGTTTTGTTCGTGCCTTGTGTGAGTTGACCGAAGCACACATGTACATAATCCTATAACATCAAGTATATGTTGTAACTATGTAGAAACATTACACCAAAGCATACATTGTTATTGCAAAACGACCTGAAAAGATGCAATAAAAGCCTGGACGAGAGCGTGGAAGAGGGAATCGTCTGGTTGGAAAGGAAAGCGTCAGAAGTTAGATTCTAGATCCAGACTGTCTTCGCCTTGTTTTGTTTTTTTTCTTCTTGTACCTTTGAGATTGATCATTCTAGTTCCTTTTTTTTTATTTGTATTTCCTTTATTAGTTTTTCGAAACGAGAAAATTATGAATAGAGAATTAATGAGGGCACTTGTATCATAAGCTGCTGTTTTGTAAGTCTTCCTCCTGCTGCATGTTAATTAAAAGAACAAAAGCTGGGCTACATGTACTTATATTTTTCTCGACGATTCACTATAACACGCCATACCTGAAAGTCTTACTGAAATTGATTAATAAATGTCCCTATAAGGCACTTTGACACGTTTGATATTTCTTACTTCATGCAGACCAGTGCCGTGTTTCCATCTCCGTGCCAGTACTCCAGTTACGACGGATATATACGAATACAATTTTAAGCGCCGTGTTTCCTTTGCACCATCGTTTCATTCGTGCCGCCATCGTAAGATAAATGAAACCGACGACACTTAGACAAAAGATTTTTTTACGAAGGCATTACGAATGAAAGTGGAAATAGTATATAGACGATATGATTTTTTATATACACGTTATTTATAATAAAAAGAAAAAACCTGGACCAAACGCCCAGTGGAAAGTGGAAATAGTATATAGACGATATGACTATTTTTTATATATACACGTTATTAATAATAAAAAAACTGAACCCGAGCGCCTGTATATAGACGATATGATTTTTTTTTAAATATACACGTAATTTATAGTAAAAAGAAAAAAAAACTGGACCCAAACGCTTGTGATCGTCTTATACTAATTGTAACAAAGGAAACGCACAACCTCTTAACGAAAATACTTGTTCTTCATCTACACATATGGAAATTGTGTGTTCCTTATTTTTTCATCGAAAATCATATTTTTAATCAAGTTTAATCTTGAATAAGAACAATTGTTTAAGCAACATTTAAAAACAAGAGGCTCCCAGGAGCCTGAATCGCTCACCTGACATATGTGCCTGAAGTAAAGGTTATAGAGCAAAATCTATTTAACGTTGAAAGGGTCATAAGATTAATAAGGGGGTCATCTGACAATATGGTGGATCTAAAAGTGCTGATCACTTTTGTTCTCAATCAAAATCTAAAAATCTGTCACCCTTTTTGAGTTATTTGCAAAAAAATGCAGTTTAACCTAATGTTCTATTTTTAGCCACAGTGACCATGTTTTACAACCAATCAAAAATCCCCACAACAGTTCTATACACCTAATAATAATAAACAATAATACTAAGTTTGGTTCCATTTGGACTTAAAGTGTCAGAGGAGTTAACATTTTCAATATAAGGAAATGCAGTTAAAATGCTAAATTGTGACGTTCCAAGGGCAATAACTCCTCAAAGGAAAGGTCCTACAATGTTGACCCTGTTACAAATTTTGTAGATCTTGATGTGCTTAACAATATGCAATTTAAATTTCTCAAATATCTTGTATAGTTTTCAAGATATTGAGCTAAACAGGTGCAAAATTTGCAAAAAATCCACAAAAAGGGCAATAACTCCTACATGGGTTGTTGGATTTTCTTCAAAATTTCAGAGCTGGTAGATCTTGAGGTGCTCATCACTTTTGTTTCCAATCAAAATTTTGAAATCTGTCACCGTTTTAGAGTTATTTGCAAAAAACTGCCATTTACCCCTATGTTCTATTTTAAGCCACAGCTGCAATGTTTTACGACCAATCAAAAATCCCCACATCAGTTCTATACACCTAATGCTAATAAACAACTAAACCAAGTTTGGTTCCTGTCAGAGGAGTTAACGTTTTCAATGTAATGAGGAAATGCTGTTAAAATGCTAAATTTTGACGTTCTAAGGGCAATAACTCCTAAAAGGAAAGGTTCTACAACGTTGACCCTGTTACATATTTTGTAGATCTTGATGTGCTTAACAATATGCAATTTAAATTGCTCAAATATCTTGTATAGTTTTCAAGATATTGAGCTAAACAGGTGCAAAATTTGCAAAAAATCCACAAAAAGGGCAATAACTCCTACATGGGTTGTTGGATTTTTTTCAAAATTTCAGAGCTGGTAGATCTTGAGGTGCTGATTACTTTTGTTCCCAATCAAAATTTTGAAATCTGTTACCGTTTTAGAGTTATTTGCAAAAAACTGCCATTTACCTCTATGTTCTATTTTTAGCCACAGCGGCCATGTTTTACGACCAATCAAAAATCCCCACACCAGTTCTATACACCTAATGCTAATAAACAACTATACCAGGTTTTGTTCCATTTGGACTTAAAGTGTCAGAGGAGTTAACGTTTTCAATATAATGAGGAAATGCTGTTAAAATGCTAAATTTTGACGTTCTAAGGGCAATAACTCCTAAAAGGAAAGGTCCTACAACGTTGACCCTGTTACATATTTTGTAGATCTTGATGTGCTTAACAATATGCAATTTAAATTTCTCAAATATCTAGTATAGTTTTCAAGATATTGAGCTAAACAGGTGCAAAATTTGCAAAAAATCCACAAAAAGGGCAATAACTCTTACATGGGTTGTTGGATTTTCTTCAAAATTTCAGGGTAGGTAGATCTTGAGGTGCTGATCACTTTTACCCAGCCATTTTACATTTTGATATCTGTAGCCGTTTTTGAGTTATTTGCAAAAAACTGCATTTTACCCCTATGTTCTATTTTTAGCCACGGCGGCCATGTTTTTTAAAAAATCAAAAATCCGAACAATAGTTTTGTAGGGAATACCCTAAAGATCAACTACACCAAGTTTGGTTTCAATTGGACTTATGGTGTCAGAGGAGTTAACGTTTGAAAAAGTTTACGGACGGACGACGGACGACGGACGACGGACGGACGACGGACGGACGGACGGACGACGGACGGACGACGGACGCCAAGTGACGCCAATAGCTCACATGACCCTTCGGGTCAGGTGAGCTAAAAAGTGGATAAAAGAAGAATTAACACGACCTTATTTGAAAACAACATCGAAAATGCAATGTTTACCCTTAAGACATCCCCCTTTATCTTGTTAAAACACGTCCAACGATAAAATGACTGGACCAAATTTAAAAACAATGGTACTGCAATATAGCTTTATCAACAGGCCCCCGAACTGTGCAACTAAATAATAAATAATCATTTCATAATGGTGTTTTTCTTACCTTGCAAAGTTTGAGGCGTCCTAATTAATGTCATTTGCGACCAACTCAAGATCAAATGTCAAGTGTACATTAGGTAGGGTGAAAAGGTTACCCACAAAAATATTTTCACGATAGGTTTAGCATCACTATACCAATGTTTTCTGAACTTATCTTTGTGGTTCACAGGTTCTTTCATATTCATTTTTCATAAAAACTGCACAAATTTTAGCTAGTTTTATCATATTATGTCAATTTTGCGCACATGCATAATATAGCAATTCAGTTCAATCTCTAACAGTTAATGCCTTTCCTACGGAAAATAACCTTTCAACTACAAAATCATACAATTACAATGAAATTTGATATTCCATAAAAGTAAAATATGCACAATCAAGGGGCCAACTGCATTGTTCTCTGGAAAAGGTTGCTCTACATGCTTTGCTATGGGAACCCACAAAAAATAATCAAGTTCAATTTTTAAACTAGGAGGTTCACATCACATTATGTCACGACGATAATGTGAAAATTCTATGAAAATCCTTTTAAAAGTGCTATGGGAAGTCAGTGCGTCTAATATATTTTAAATAAAAGTTTTGCTATGGACACCCTCAAAATTAACCTGACCAATTTCAAAATAGAAGGTGCAGATCTACATCATGCCAGTCAAAGGATTGTAAGTTTCATGAAAATCCAAATCCATTGCCCACTTATCCCCATATAGTGGGATATTAAAGAAAAAACATGTCTGTTTTACATTAAAAACCAAATAAATAAATAGAATGAACAATAATGAATATAAGTTAAATAAGATCGAATAGACGATAAAGAGATGTGGAATAAGTGTACGTGACACAACCAACATTAAAGAAACGGCAATTTAAAAAATCACAATGGAAAACAGCCAGCAGTCTTCAACATGACCAGAGGTCACTGCTCGCCGTCTTGCGAATATAAAGGTTGATAAAAATAATGATCGGAATACAAATCTTTAAAAATTATTTAATAATTAACTGTATTTGTTTTTGGTTTATTAAACCATTAACTAAAAATTTTCATGGTGCACATCGAATAATAATAATTCAAGGACTATGTTATTGTAAAATGTTCACCGTTAAAATTTTTAATTTAGTTTATGGCTTCTATAAACCAAAAAATATTTACAGTTATATGAAACATTAAATATTTCTGTCGCCTTACTTATCTTTTTTTAATAAGTTCATGTTATTAATGCTATATTATATTATACTTGTAAACAAATTTATTGACTATTTATAGTGCTAAAATTTAGTAAAGCAAGGAATTACATAGAATAATAATTCCTTGAGTAAAATAATATTTTTTTCGTCAAAAATAAAAAAATCGGTTAATTAAATCGGCATTGCACGTGGCGTCCGTCATGTCCGTGCAACGCAAAGTGAATATAAATTATTGTTGCATTCCTGTATAAACTGGATTCATTAATACTTTAGGTATAGTTTTATGACAAGTTTATATAAAAATGGGTATACTTTTTTTAATTTTTTTTTTTTAATTTTCATTGCATCATGTTTTGTCCATTTTTATTTATAGATACATGTATGCCCCATGAAATTCTGTATCAGCAATAAGCTGTGAGAAATAATCTTCATCTCTTTTTATATTTGGCAACAATTTAGAGCTATAATAATGAAATAATAGATATAACTTCAGAACTGGTTACTGAAAACAAAATATGGGTCATAAAAAATGTTGATTTTATATAAATAAATGTCATGAAAAATGTCGATTAGATATAAATATGGGTCATGAAAATTGGAAATTTCATATAAATATGGGTTTGAATCCAAATCGGAAGTGGCACCCCCCCCCCGGATTTCCTTGACGATTCTGTGCGTAGTTTTAATTATCGTAACCCGATCATTTTTAACTTTTTAAAACTTTTAAAAACAAATTTTTAACCAAATTTTCTTTCAATGCAAATGCAGCTAATCATATGTGTCCCGAAAAGAGTCCTGTAATTTTATACCACTCATTTGTAACTGGTTACACGGTTACTTTATTGATGTGCCCCAAATATTCTACATTTTACAGTATGCCATTGGGGTGGGCAAATGGTCACATGACTACTATTTTTAGCCTGGACAAAATGTCGGCGGATTTAACATTTGGTAAGTTAACAACTTGTTGCACGTTTTTATTTACAGTAAGTTTATTAACGTGTGAAAAATCATTTTAAACTTATAGACTGGTCTATTTGATTCGCTTTGCAGGTTCTGTTCCACAATATTACAGGGAGGTTTATGAGATTTTGTGCCCGAATCAAGAACAGGTGGACGAAGATCTTCTCGTGACGTTATTACTCAAATCTAGCTTGCCAAGAGCGACCATAACACAGGTAATATAAATTGTGGTGGAAAATATATTTTTATATGTTCTGAATATGTAAATGGTTTATTTTTCTTAAATTTAATTAATCTGCGGCATTGAGTTTTATTTCTGCCGACACCGGTAACACCCCCTTAATTTTTATCCGCCCCTTTACAGAAAACCACTTGAAAAAGCAAATATTTCAGTCATAAATATAAATTAGTTTTCATTATATTGAATTTGATTGATAAGGACTTGTATCTCTTTAATTGCCAAAAGAAAAATTATTTAAATCATCAATGAAATTAAATTGAACATGTTGAATAAAAAACAAAATGCAATTTACCCAAAAATATTATTTGGCCTATTATTTCGATATTTCTCAAAAAAGAAAGTATATATTTATTTTTTTATCAGTAATTAACAGTATTCATACAGATTGAGAAATTAGGACAAGACCTGGGTGCCGTTTCATAAAGCGATCGCTAAATACATTGTGTGTAACTTGTTCGTTAATGTCGTTATCCCATACAAATTAAATGGGCTTACGTGCATGTTAGGGTAACAATCGCTTTATGAAACAGCACCTAGGAATTTAGTTTTGCTTTAATATTTCCTGGTCAAGAAACACTTAATTGTATTTTTATTTGCTAAATCTGGGAAAACAGACATGACAGAGGGAAAACTTCACCAACTCAAAATTAAATCTGGGCCACTTTCCATTATGCAGTTCACACTGGTTTATTTTGTGTTGTCACCGTTCGTCTGGTTCATCTTTAGATGCAATCTGCTTGTGCCGAACCAGATAATGGAACATGAATCTTAAGGTTCAACTGGTGCAAACTGCATAATGGAAAGCTCCCCTGCTTAACAGTTCTACTCTACATGTACCTAAATATATATAAGTTCTTATTTCAGTAATGTTTCATTTATTGGCGTTTTATCATAGTTTTTAATTAACCATTGTCAACATACAATGATACATGTTACTAAGATGGTTTATTGGATGGGAATGGAAGATTTTTGTTATAAAAAAGTCCTTGAAAATGGGTAAAATGACTTTTAAAAGTGTTTGAAATCATCTTGACTTTGGTAAATGTATAAGATTTATTGTGGGTACCCTGAATTAAAAAACCCACCATATTTATGAGTGTTTATTAACTAAATTACGTCACATTAAGCATGTTAATTCACAAATTACGTCACTGTATGTCATAGAAACGTTTCCACCTGATTTTTTTTAAAGTAACAGGGACTGTCCTTGATACATTAAGATATCAGGCAGATGAAAACCACTATTTAATAACATGTATGGAATATGCATCTTGGCTAGCCAAATGAAAAGTAGGTGTTCAGAATCTTAACCCTTTGCTAGTGAAGAAGTTTTTAAACATGGTCCATTTTATATTTAAATTTCAAATAAGATTAAACAACACATATATATGTACATTGTACACACAGGCACTGTTATAAGGGCATAACTGTAAATCTTATTTAGGCATTACATGTATTTACCTTCATGTATTGCAAATAATTCATGTTTACTTGAGACGAAAACCATCTAATTAAGATAAATGGACAGCTTGTCTAAATACTTGTGTAGCCAGTAAGATATGGGTGTATTTGTTTGATAACAGAAAATTTACATGGTTGGTGAACATCATATAAATATTATCAATTTACAGTTAAATGTGTGAAGCACAAGTCCAAATTGAAAAGTAGGTTATGTTTTGAATCATGCTCCACCTAAAAAGTAGCGTCATATTGTGCATATAGTACTCAAGTTCATATGTCCTTCCCAATTCAAGTATACATACACAGGAAAAATTGCAACATATGTTAAACATATGATTACCTTATGTTTGGTGCCCACATGATAAACTTACATGTATGTTTGAAAACATATGTTCATCCTATGTTTTATATTTTCGTATGAAAAGCATATGTTTTTTTGAAAAAATACAGAAAAACCATTTTAAATCAATTGCCAATGCATAACTGTGTTGAATTCTAAGATGTTTGTTACCATATGTTTTACAAATGTTTGTCATATGTTTAACATATGTTTGAAAACATAATATCATATGGGCACCAAACACAAGGTGAACATATGTTTTCGAACATATGGTTAACATATGTTGCAATATTTCCTGTGTACAGGTTGAAAATTACTTTTCCATGCTGCAAGGTGGGACATTGACATATCTTTTGGACATATTCTTGTTCTCTTTAGAAATTGACTCCCAGGATCAGGTTATATTAAAAAGACTGAAAGTGATTTTATTTTCTACAAGTTTTGTCAGGCTTTAATTTCAATTTAATTATTAATTTTATATATTTCTTTGCCAGATATGGGATGCTGTTGATAATAAGACTGGTTCTGTCAACAGGAATGGATTGTACAAGGCACTGGCACTTACTGCTTTGGCTCAGAATGGGAAAACTATACACGATAAACTCCTAGAGAGCTATGCTGGCCAAGGTTTGTTCTTTGTGATGCTTCAGAATTTTTTTAAGTAAAAAACATAGTGTAAATGAAAAATTTTAAGATAAGGCCAATATAAAAATATCATTGCTTCTCATCCCCTCTTGGATGAAAATCTAGTTATTACAACCCGTCCGATTTAACTATGGACTTTCGATTGTAGCGTAAAGTGAAGTGTGCAACCACAACAATGAAAATTTACGTCGTCATGAACAAAGCCAAACGTAAGCGAAAAACCACAAATCGTTACATTTGATTACATAAAAATACATTGATTGAATGAATGGGTCGTGCAAACATTAAATCTGATTGGATATTGATGAGTAGTCCGCTGACGTTGGTTTTTCTTACTGTGACGTTGTGCGGTATTTGTTACCGATTGGCTTGTTCATAATGACTTAAATTTTCATTGTTGTGTTTGCACGCTTCAATCGAAAGTCCATAGTTAAATAGGACGGGTTGTATTTTATTATGGCCTTAAGAAAATAATTCTAGATGTTAAATTTATTAAAGAATTTTTAAAATAGTAAGAATGAAAAAAAAAACAATTAAAAAAGGTAATTAATATAAAAAAACACTTTATTTGTGAAATTTACATTGCAACCTAAATTTTATGTACTGAAATGTTCAGTAAGTATATGCATTTGTGTATGAGTTCAAACTCACTGTAATTTACAACCACTGGTCAATTGAAGTGTGAGGCATATTTTCTGTCTAGATTTTTAAATTGCTGTTGATTTATGTAGGCTGTGTTGCATTCACTTTGGGCTATTCCAAAAAAAAAATATGTCTCAAGAAGGCAGAACTCTTTTGAATTAAAAGTCTGTTGGTGGAGAGTAAAATACTCAATATTTGTATGTAAACACAATGTGAATACATTAATTTTAATGTTTTTGTGGTACCCCTGAAAAACAACGGGCCAAGGAAGTGCATTTTTAATGGAATAGTCCTTTAATATTCCACATCTCAATATCAAATATTTTTCAGAATTACCAAAGCCATCCTTGGGAGACCTATCAGATTTGAAGTCAACCAGTGTCAAGTTGAGACGTGAAAAGAACCCCAACATTCTTGGGTATACCTTCAGAGAGTTATGTGACTTGGATACCATCAAAGTGGAACTGGTTCCTGAAAAGAAAGGCATCATACTGAAGCATGTAGAATATGAAGTGACGAGCAGGGTATGTAGATACATGTACATACCCATACATTACATGAATACTTGATTTTCAAGAGTTTTTCCTCTTTTACCCCCACAGTTGATAATGCAGAAGATTCATCCTGCGAGTTCTGTTTTGACAAAAAACCAAACATGTATAGGATTCTTTCAAACTGTTCTTTTTATAAAAAATGATGTTTGAGATTTTATGTTTCAGCTCAAGAAAGAAACCACATAAAAAGTTCTGTTCTTCTTATAATATTACTTTTGTTTGAGATGACGCTCAAAATTTGTAGTCATCTTATGCAAGCAAAGAAAATTGTCTATGTGCCCCTCATATTCAGATGCACCTTGGTATGAAAGTAAATTATTGCAAATTACCAGTTTAATCTCCACGAAGTCAGACATTAATTTCATTGCATACATAAGATATAAAATTAAAAAAAGCTAAAACAAACATGAGAATGATTGGAGTCTTGTTTGCCTAAGGCATTGTCAGGTTTGCTTTGAACTTTTTAAAGTATTTAAAAAGCATACAGCTGCTTGAAGTGCAGAGCAAACCAATAGAGAAATCTTAAAGAAACATTTGTTTGTTGTATTTTCAGAATTTCAAGACGACAGTACTAAGACGTTATAATGACTTTGTTGCATTCCAAGAGATGTTGATGACAAGATTCCCGTACAGGCTGATACCAAGACTGCCACCAAAGAAAATGATGGGAGGTTGGTCTGTAAATAATTGTTCAATTAAATCTCTAAAATCAATTTTAATTTCGAATGTTAAGATAATTTTCATCTTTATTAAGTTTAGGTTTGCACTGTCTTGACTTCTCATGTTTTTGTACATGTAAAAAAAATTGGCAAGAGCATTTCTGATGAGTTTTTGGTAGCATGAAACATATTGGAACACAGTTTGAAATTTCTTCCTGAAAGTTTTATTTTTAGATTGTTTGTGATAAATGTAGAAATCAAAACGAATTTTCCTAGACCATGTAGACTAAAGAAAATATTGATTTTTACAGCAAAGATGAAAGATTGAAAAGAGAAAAAGGATAGTAAAGCTGTGTTTTGTTTATCTACAGTTTTCAGAAAATCTACCTATAGTTCAAATACTCTATCATGTCTATATGAAATTTGTTCATCCCTGTTTTTCAGCAAATAGAGAATTTATTGAACAGAGGAGAAAGTCACTTAGAAGGTTTCTGAACTTGGTTGCCAGACACCCAAAGATGTATGATGATAAACTTGTGAAATTCTTCCTCACTTTTAGTGGTTCTGTAAGTTATTTTGATATCTGTAGGAAATACCACGCCAGCTATAAAGCCATAAAGACACATACTGCAGCCTGTAGAAGGACTACTATATGCTTAAAGCTCATTTCCAAACCCTGTATAAAAAAACAAGTTTAAACGCAAGATTTCTTACCAGTACCTCCTCGTGGTGCAAGACGGGCACTGTTTGAGTGAAAATGATGGTCATCATACAGGGTGTTCTTGAGCAGCTAACACTGGCGGTGGTGTGTCATAGCTGGACAACTCTTGGTGCATAGCGAGTCTTTTATAGTTGCTGCTATTCCTCTATAGTCACAACTATAAAAACCTATCAGCCAGACAAGATTGAATGTTACAAAAATTGTATAAATATAAAAGACACCCAGTTACTAAACATAGACATGATAGAATATGTAAACAAATTCATATGTGACAATGATTAAATGTATGTGAAAAAAAGGGAATTTTAATCAGAAATTTAACAAACCTAAGGCTTTATGCATATGCATTTATTTTAGGATATGGTCAGTAAAATCAAAGAGGTGTTTCGTGGAATACCTGATGAATTTATGACAAGTAATCTGGCAAGTAAAGCAAAGGTAATGTCAAGGTCATATTAGAAAGGTTAAGGAAATAGGATGTATATAAGAATACCATTAGATCTTGAAAAATGCCATATTAAAACTAATTTTAGGGAGTTAATAGGAGTCTTTTTTTCTATCTGTCCTTCTCTCTATCCATATACTTTCATATATTAAACTCCTCCTAAACCACTTGATGGACTTGTTGAAACTACATGATGATATTTCATAATTTAGATATCATTCAGGGGAGATAATTGGACTTCAGTCTTTTTTCAACAATAAGTAAAATAAACATTCAGTGTAAAGTGGGTGTTTCCTTTTGTAAGCTTATGTACAGAATTTATAATTTATAACCTGCTATTGTTGATAATATTGATTTCTTTTGAACAGGCTAGAAAAGAGAAATATAACTTATATCTATTACTTAAATGTTTTAAAGTTTCAAATAACATAATGAAAAATATGTGAAATTACCTTTGGACCTGAATTTTAATGGAATACTTGAGTTTCAACATTATTTGTTGGGTATCAATTTTCATGGTTTTCATAGATGGAAATAACCCATGAAATTTGATACCTCACGAAAAAGAACATTTAACATTAATCTGTATGCTGCAGACTTCAGAACCACGAATTTAAGAATCCCCCAACTTATCAGTTTTGATCAAATCATGAAAATTAGTATCAATAAAAATTTTTGAATCCACAGTAACTCTTTAATAGTTTGTTTTCTTTATTCTAGGAGCTTGTCCCAATGGATACCCAGACACAGATACAGAACAGCAAGGAACACATCAGAATGTTGTATGGAGGTGTCAGTAAGATGAAAGAGATAACTGAGAGAATGGTGATGAGGGCCACGGGGTACGCTTGTGATATGTTATCATTCGGTCAAGAACTGAGGTAAGTCAGCATCCAAAGACAAAAATGATCAAGATGCATTGTAATATTAAAAAAAAAAATTTTTTACAGCATGTTCGACTTTTTTGTCTTTTTGACATGCTCTTTAATTTTAAACTAGTTTACTTTGGTGTTATACTGTCCCTGATCAGTCTTTTATAGACAAAACACTCTTCAGACCAAGTAAAAACAATTTGCCTAGAACTTTGTTAAAAGTCTTTGTGATTGAAAATTTAGGGCTAAAAAATTTTGAACTAATATGTATACCCCATGCAACTAAGTTGGGGGTCCTGATCACGAATCACGAAGAATAATAAATGCAAATAACGAAACACGGAAGTATGGCTTTTGTTCACGGATAAAAGTTTGACTGTGTATTACTGTAAAGCATGCCTAAAACGAATCGCAGACAAAATACTTTGCTGAGAACAGTTCATGTGCGATATCCAATCACAATGCACGGAAAAATATTTCAACGAATCACAATTCACGGAAAATAAAAATTGCCAATAACAGAGAACAAAATAAACCCATAAGTTGCTACCTGCCCAAGATCGGTGGTTTCTTGCAGGTTTCCTCCACCATTTCAAAATGACCCCCCTATATGGCCCAGGTGCGTTGAAAAGGGTGTAAACCCTAACACACTCACACACCAAGCTGCTGAGTGTATAATGTTTTTTACTGTCAATCAGCCTGTCTGTCTAACTGTGATCATTATCTAGCTTGTGGACTCAACTCCTTCAAATTTAACAAAACTTGGTATGCTAAGAGGAGACAATGTGTTGTTGCACATATTATCGCTAACTTTTTAATAGGCTGTCCAAGCAAAACCCAGGCAATAGCCGGCACATGACAAATTTTGTTTTTCAAAAATATTCATTGATTTCACATCAGGTTAACATCCATTCCCCAAAACAAATGCAGATTTTTGGTTTATTAAAGTGATAACTTAGATATAATTTATATAGAATGCATTGAAAATATGCAGAAAAAGGGAGATAACTCTTGCAAATTTGCAAAATTTGGTTGCTTTGTTCATGAACTTTAAGGCTGAATCACAAGTCATCCATGCTGCTTTTAAACAAATCTTGGTGATTTTTGTTTTACATACGAGTTCAACAATACATTAAAACAATAAATTCAATGGGATAAAATTCTTCATGTGCCAGATTCTGTAGGCTTTTGCCTGATTTCTACATGGACAGCCTCTTAAAACCACAAGTCCTTATTGTTCAAGGAAGAATATTAATTGTCCGGAAGCGAAACAAGTGGGTAATGTGAGCATGCTCATTTTGAGGTTCTTGCATTAAAAAGAAATGTAACATTAGGAAATTGTAATGGAAAAATGAACAAATGAAAGCAGCATGTTAAGAACCATTTAATTTTTTTAACATTAACAGTTTACTTGCTTAACTTAATGCATGTCCCATTATATGTTTCAGTTCCTTTAGCAATGATGCCACCACTGTTTCGGCTTGGGCCACAGGGAGAAATGAAACGTGGCACAACCTCAAGAAAGGTTTTAAGCATTTATCAGTGGAGTATGCTGCTTTAGGAGACAAGGCCTCCCAAGAGGTAATTGTATTAAATGTGTCTTGAATCACATCCTGAATCAGCAAAAAACCTATGAATTTTTAGCCAATTTAGGTACCTTGTTATTTTTAACTGACCAGCAAACATTCTTAATGTTTGATGTACATCTATAAACTGTCCTTTGAATATTTGATTCGAACTGGGTTCTCAGGTTAATATTTCAAGATACAATGTATAGCTATACGATTTGATCATGTATGTATTTAGAGATTGTCTATGATAAACACTTTCTTTAGTCATAAAGTAGAAGTACCTCTAATAATGCACACTTGTCTGACTCATCAAAAACTCATCAAAGGCACGCAAGCCATAGTTGAAAAGTCAAATAAACTAAAACGTGTAAAGCATATTAAATGTATAAGACTAAAATGAGTTGAACAGGATGCCTTATCTAAAACTAAGAGTTTCTTATACCTGGGAGATGAATAATCTACATGCTTCAATAAATTATCAGATTTAACTGAAAATTTATACAATTTGTACTTTGATGCCTGGCACAAAAATGTCAATATAGGAGCATGTTAACATCTAATCTTGGACCTTTTAACTTATATTTCAGGCTGGTGATATAGACAATGATGTTGTAGAAAAAATCTGTTTGTTTCAAGACCTCCTTCTAGCATTTAAAGTAAGTTTAAGGTTAAAATGGTCTAAAATAGCATACCAAACTGTGATTTAAGTATTTATCTTTCTCAATAACAGTATATTAATCATAACAAATGAAAAGCTAGAAAATTAGAAATTGAAAAAGAAAGCACTGATAATGAAAATTGTTTCAAAATGTGTTGAACAAAAATTGCAAGCTTGTGTTTTCAATGTTGAAAATTTATTGAAATCAGCAAGCAGTTTGTCCTATCAATCAAAAACTTAATGACCTTGAATTTGAATCATGGATTCTTAGATTCAAGTGACCTTAAATTGTAAAAAAATTGCCACAACTCTTTTCTTCACCCACACTCTTACTCAACATTCACTTTTGCACATCCCTGAATTTTATGAGTTATTAGAGAAAACACTGTTATGATGGATCTAAGATGCACAGATCTCTTATGTTTTACAGAACAGGTAGATTATTCAACCTGTCTAACAACATTATATATTGGCATTTAGTGTTACTCTGCTAAATAAGGTAGCACAATGCATCAAGGAGACTAGTGTTTAGAAAAAAAAGCTTTACAAAATTCAATGTATTTTTCAGGACTTAAATGATAGACATGAGAAAGGAGTTTTAAATGATCACCAAAGAGCCATAGCAAAGATGGGAAGTTATAAAAAGAAACGAATGACTGCAACTGTTAACACATCACCTGAGGTAAAAATCACTACATGTATTTACATACTACTGAGGATTCATTTATTTTCATGGTACCTTTTTTCTTTAGAATTTTGGTTCTGAACTCTGCAGCATACATGTCAATGATAAATTTCCTTTCCGTGAGGTATTAAATTTTGTCTGTCAACACAACCCACGAAAACCAAAAGAATTCATACCCCATGAAAAATGATGAAACCACAGTATAAATGAATAGATTTTAATTCCAGAATTGCAAGCAATTATCTCCCTTGAACATACATCTGAAATCTTAAATTTTCTTACACAGTGTACTTTTCTATGAAATTAAGATGTATTTTCCACTCAAAAAGATTCCAAACTTCATTAAGCAACTTAACAAGAGTTGTATTTATGAGATATATCAACAGACAGATAAATAGACAGTTGGGCAGACAACAGGTTTCTATAAAGTATAATTACTATATAATTAGTCCCCTACCGACGAAAGCCGAAGGGGACTATAGGTTTGCACTCTGTCCATCTGTCTGTCCGTCTGTCTGTCACACCTCAGTTTTCCGCACTTTTTTAAACGCTTATAGATAATGAACTGATTTTTGGTATGTGAATTTACCTTGATGAGTTACAGATCAAATTTGAGTTTCGTGCCGATCCACAAATTTTTATGGGAGTTATGGCCCTTTGAACTTTGAAAATTTACTAAAATTTCAGTTTTCCGCACCTTTTTTCTAAACGCTTATAGGTAATGAACTGATTTTTGGTATGTGAGTTTACCTTGATATGTTACAGATCAAGATTGAGTTTCCTGCCGATCCACAAATTTTTATGGGAGTTATGGCCCTTTGAACTTTTAAAATTCACTAAAATTTCAGTTTTCCTCACTTTTTTTTCTAAATGCTTATAGATAATGAACTGATTTTTTGTCTGTGAGTTAACCTTGATGAGTTACAGATCAAATTTGAGTTTCGTGCCGGTCCACAAATTTTTATGGGAGATATGGCCCCTTTGAAGTTTGAAAATCTATTGCAATTTTCTTTTCTAAACTTTTTTATTGTTCCTTTTTATTGTATTGTTGATAAACTGATCAAGTTTAGGTATTCATTTGTTTGACAAATTGTTACCAGTGACTGAAATATGAGGCCGGTAGGGGACTAAGTATTGTTTTGCAATACTCTCAGAATGCTTGTTATTTATTTTCTTGGCAATAAAATTTCATGGTCAAGAGCACAAAACAGAAGTGGTGGGGACAAATATTTGTGGATTTTATACACTCTCCTACTAAATATTTTAAATTAATTGAAATTTAATTTCATGGATTTCTCTTAAAAATTAAACAAAATATTATTATATATAATAATATATATATTTCTGCATAGAGTTCATGAACTCACATCACAGTATATTCCCACCTCTCAAGCAGTGGGTATAAAAAGATAGCATATGACTTAATATTTATGATAAAATATTTGAAAATGATTATGTAAATGTTGGGCTCTTCATATATTTTAGATTTGATTTATTTGTAGGCTGGCACTGTTGAGCAATTAGAACAAAAAATTTTAGAGGTAAGTTTTATAGGTCCCTTTTGAGAACTATTGAATTTTAGCTCCAAAATGATAAGAATGAATATAAGCAAATAAAGTCTTCACTTGGTCAGACATGTATCCATCAATGTGCAAATTGCTCATTAGCATCTCATACTGAATAGAAATCAAGCTTGTGTTCGACATTACTACTCAGGGAACCCAAGGTAGGAAAAAAGTCGCTCATTTAGGGCGAACAAGAACAACCTTTATAATGTAATATGTAACCCTAGGTTGTTCCAAATCTACACTTTTATTTGTTGAAAAGACCATTGACCCATGCAAAACAGAGGTCACTCACGTTCGGTTTTGTTTTAACCTGATAAAAAAATCTATTGTGCCCTAGAACGGAATGTTGAATGCGCCCAAAGTAATTAAACTTGTTACTGTGTTTAAAAAATGGTCTTGGACTCTAGCACCCTTACCCAATCAAATATAATATAACCAAAAAAAAAATGCAATATTTTGCAACTGTTCAAATATATCATTTTAAGACTAAATGATCCAACAAATGAGTGAATTTTATGTGATCACTAAACCACTGTATTAAAAGTTGCATTGCTGTATAAAAGGATTTTGATTCAAGTTTAATTTTCTCCCTCTGCTTCATTTCAGCAAGAAGGTCAAATAGCCAATATGGAGAATAGAAACTATTTTAGTTTACACTGTCTTCAGATGGAAACACAATTAATACATGCAAATCTAGAAATTTTATACGATGTTCTCGGTGATATGGCAGCTATACAGAATAAATCACATAGTGAGGTAAGGGGAGATAATTTTATACGATGTTCTCGGTGATATGGCAGCCATACAGAATAAATCACATAGCGAGGTAAGGGGAGATAATTTTATACAATGTTCTCAGTGATATGGCTGCAATACAGAATAAATCTCATAGCGAGGTAAGGGGAGATAATTTTATGTGATGTTTTCGGTGATATGGCAGCCATACAGAATAAATCTCATAGCGAGGTAAGGGGAGATAATTTTATATGATGTTCTCAGTGATATGGGTGCCATACAGAATAAAACACATAACAAGGTAAGGGGAGATAATTTTATTCGATGTTCTCTGTGATATGGCTGCAATACAGAAAAGAACACATAACAAGGTCAGGGGAGATAATTTTATTCGATGTTCTCTGTGATATGGCTGCAAAACAGAATACATTGTTAATCACATAACGAGGTAAGGGGAGATAATTTTATACGATGTTCTCGGTGATATGGCTGTAATACAGAATAAATCACATAACGAGGTAAGGGGAGATCATTTTATATGATGTTCTCGGTGATATGGCTGCAATACAGAATAAAACACATAACAAGGTCAGGGGAGATAATTTTATTCGATATTCTCTGTGATATGGCTGCAAAACAGAATACATTGATAATTACATAACGAGGTAAGGGGAGATAATTTTATATGATGTTCTCGGTGATATGGCTGCCATACAGAATAAAACACATAACAAGGTAAGGGAGATAATTTTATACGATGTTCTCAGTGATATGGCTGCAATACAGAATAAATCTCATAGCGAGGTAAGGGGAGATAATTTTATGTAATGTTTTCGGTGATATGGCTGCAATACAGAATAAATCACTTAACAAGGTCAGGGGAGATAATTTTATGTAATGTTTTCGGTGATATGGCTGCAATACAGAAAAGAACACATAACAAGGTAAGGGAGGTAATTTTATATGATGTTCCCGGTGATATGGCAACAATACAGAATAAATCACATAGCGAGGTAAGGGGAGATAATTTTATACGATGTTCTCGGTGATATGGCAGCCATACAGAATAAATCACATAGCGAGGTAAGGGGAGATAATTTTATGTAATGTTTTCGGTGATATGGCTGCAATACAGAAAAGAACACATGACAAGGTCAGGGGAGATAATTTTATTCGATGTTCTCTGTGATATGGCTGCAAAACAGAATACATTGTTAATCACATAACGAGGTAAGGGGAGATAATTTTATATGATGTTCTCGGAGATATGGCAACAATACAAAATAAATCACATAGCGAGGTAAGGGGAGATAATTTTATGTAATGTTTTCGGTGGTGTGGCTGCAATACAGAAAAGAACACATAACAAGGTCAGGGGAGATAATTTTATTCGATGTTCTCTGTGATATGGCTGCAAAACAGAATACATTGTTAATCACATAACGAGGTAAGGGGAGATAATTTTATACGATGTTCTCGGTGATATGGCTGTAATACAGAATAAATCACATAACGAGGTAAGGGGAGATAATTTTATACAATGTTCTCAGTGATATGGCTGCCATACAGAATAAATCACATAACAAGGTAAGGGAGATAATTTTATACAATGTTCTCAGTGATATGGCTGCAAAACTGAATAAATCATATAGTGAGGTAAGGGGAGATAATTTTATACAATGTTCTCAGTGATATGGCTGCAATACAGAATAAATCACATAACGAGGTAAGGGGAGATAATTTTATACAATGTTCTCAGTGATATGGCTGCAATACAGAATAAATCACATAACAAGGTAAGGGAGATAATTTTATACGATGTTCTCTGTGAAATGGCTGCAAAACAGAATAAATCATATAGTGAGGTAAGGGGAGATAATTTTATATGATGTTCTCAGTGATATGGCTGCAATACAGAATAAATCACTTAACGAGGTAAGGGAGATAATTTTATATGATGTTCTTGGTGATATGGCAGCCATACAGAATAAATCACTTAACGAGGTAAGGGAGATAATTTTATATGATGTTCTTGATGATATGGTAGTTATGTAAATGAGGTAAGGGAGATAATTTTATACCATGTTCTCTGTGATTTAGCTGCAATACAGAATAAATCACATTACAAGGTAAGGGAGATAATTTCATACGATTTTCTCCGTGATATGGCAGCCATACAGAATAAATCACATGGCGAGGTACGGGAGATAATTTTCATTTTCTGTCATGTGAAATAGAAAGACATGAAGTTAGACCCTGTCTTTTTGATATATGTAGATTAAAAATGATTACTTGAAAAACGTAGACATAAGAAAATGATTGAATTGCCATACAAATCAGTAATACAAATGTCAATAATTTAGTTTCTTAAATACAAGAAGATGTTGCTGATGAAGCAAGTTAAGACTCAATCTGGATACTATAATTTTCATTCAGCATCTTGAAAAAAATTGATAAGATATTATGGCAGCAAAATATGTACATGTGTAACATATATTTAACGTACAAAAAGTACTTAAAAGTTTCTGTTACATTTTGATTTTATAGAAATGTTGACAATCTCATCATACTCTCCTGCAAATTTGTTATTTTGATTTTACAGATTGGCAGGGTGTGGGGTGAAATCAAACCAATAGTAGACAATTTACAGGGTAAAGATTCCTCAAGGCCTAATTCACCAACCAGAATGTCTCCAATAGGTTCACCAAACAACAGTAGTGGTGGAATTTCAATGTCTTGAGACAGCCCCTAGCTTGGACAAATGACTTATGGGAAAGACCTTTACATGTATTGAGATGACCCCTCTCAAAAAGATACTCTTGATTGATTGCTCTGTCTTGTAAGAATATCTAGTCACCTATAAATTGTGATCAACAGTCTTCGAAATTGGCCACAGGCCACAAGCCATGGCTAGTGAAAATGCTTGAGGGCCTGTAGAAATGGCAACAACAAGCCAATGTTGTCTATACAAAATTTTTCAATAATAAGTTGTCGGGCCTGTGGACCAAAATTTATAGCGCGAAGACTGTCAGATCAGCATCTGTTATTCTGATATTAGACACTAGCAAGAAGTTACAAAATATATATGGTTTTGTCAAATTTGATATATTATCATTGATTTTTGTATTGATCAGTTGACTTGTGGCTTTTGGCATGAATGTACTGGGATGTCATATTTGGTGATGTATTTGTTAGGGCTGTTCCAGAATTAAATGTGTGGGGGAGTCGGGAGGCACTTTTTCCTTTACGCCACTACCCATCTACTAATAATTAATTTTTTATCATTGTTTCTTCACAAAATCTTTCTCAAACACCCACCACCCACCATATATGTAATAGAAATTCCTCCTGACCCCCCCCCCCCCCCCCCCACATGTAAAATTATGGAACAGCCCTTAGAAACAAACTACAAAAAATTGTTTCCGAAGCAAAAACAAAATTTTAAAAATGATTCTTGAAATTTTGAGGTAACTAAATTTCAACATCATAAGCTTATGTTTTATTTAAGATCCTTACATGTTGATTAATTTATACAGGAAAAAATTAATGGACAAATATTATATCATTATTGGGTTAAACATTTTGTCTTTTCATGATTTCATTGTAACTGAGAAAATTGATATACTCCTCTCATCCCCCAATCCCAATATATCAGATTGATATGGTTTATTAAGGACCATATTGCCTTGTGATTTGTGATCTCCTAGACCAAAAACATTCCTCATATTAATATATAATTATAGTGTTAGTGTTATTCATTGTTGATTTTGAACTTAATAATGGAAACCCTAACTTGAGTTTTTGTTCCTTTATATTTTTACAGATTAAAAAAAAAAAAAAAAATGAACTATAGAAACAATAACATAGCTTTAAAACAAGGACAAAATTGAAATAAATGAATCTATGTTCTTACATGTACTGGGTATATGAAATATTATTGTGAATGTAGTATTATTTAATCGTAATTTTAATGGTGTTTACAATCCACAAAAGGACAAGATATGATAAATGTTAAATTTGGCCCCCAAACGTAGCATTTTATAAAAAATATTAAATATAGGTCAAACTATTGTAGACCAATTCTTAAATGAACAAGTTGTACTAAAATAACAGTATTTTTAACAACATTTCATGTGATACATCACAATGATGTCATCAAATTCTGTGAAAATTGCATTTTTGTGAAAAAGTGTTAGAATCATGCAAATATTGAGTAGTTTTTGGTAAATTCAACTATGAGCCACATTTGAGTTGTATGGTCAACATAGTGAACAAATATGGAGATTTGTACGAAGACATTTGACATCCTTTTGTGATATTATTGAGTGGATGATTTTTTTCAAATAAAGAATCCATAATAGAATTGGGTTAAAATCTGAATTACCTTGCTCACTGTTATAGTTCATAGGCGGATCCAAGGGGGGCCCTGGGAGGCCCAAGCCCCCCCCTTTTGGCAGAAAAATTTGGTTGAATATATAGGAAATCAATGAAGCGTGACCAAAGCGGGCCCCCTCTTAGGCCAGTCAGTGGGCCCCTCTTTTCAGAATCTCTGGATCCGCCTCTATAGTTGTATGTTTATAATTCCATCATGTCCAATTTTATTTCTGACAGACAAATTCAATTTTCTTTCTGCATGATTTGAAATCAATTGAGTGCATCATTTTCCTTTAGCCTTATTTTTGTGGCTGCTGGCAAGCCTTTTATACTTGTATATTTTCTAAAGAAACAGTTGAACGCTCAGCATTTAAGTTACTGCCCATATAATATTGGTTGTTATTTTTATGATATTTTTTGTGGTTGTACATGTTACTATGGAAACAATGTTTTTGGTTCAATCTTTAAATGCTTGTATAACTAATACATGAATTTCCAAGGGATTATAATTTTAAGGTTTTTTTTTCAGAAAAAATCATTTTTCTTGGGAAATAATTTTGCATTGACCAAACTGCTCTTTTCTTTACTTAAAATTGTGAATGAATAAAAAGTAAGTACTCCTTCTTAATTGTCAGTTAAAAATGATTTTACATATATAATAATTTAGAAAACAAAAACATATTTTTTGCATGTGATACCAGTGTAAGCTTTGAAATGATGTTGGGATATATTTGTTACATAAACCTGTTCCTGAAAGTAGATTATGTTTATTATCTGCCTTTGTTAAGATATATATGAATAAAAATAATACTTTCTTTCTTTATTTTTATTAATGAATGCATTGAAATACACTAAATCAAGTTCATCTATATAAAACTAGAGGCTCCCATGAGCCTGAATTGCTCACCTGATCTCTTATGCTAAAGCCTCTTACCTAGTGTGCAACATGGTCTACATGTACTTGGTAAGTAACTTTTAAGAAACTAGTAAGGATAGAAAACACCTTTAAGATCAAGAATACAAAGCTTTCCATTTGAAAAAAAACAAGTTAAAACTGATTGAAAACACTTAAAGGTGGATAACTCTTCAAAGGATGATCTGACAATTTTGATCCTGAATTCATTTTTGTAGATCTTAATGAGCTACACAATTTTGCAATGCTAACTATTCCTCTAGCTCTTATGGCTTTTAAGATAAACTCCAAAAACTGTGAAAATGGTCAATTTTGACGATTAAGGGGAAATGACTCCTATAAAGAGTCCTCCCACAACTTTGACACGATTAAGAGTTTGGTAAAGCTTTTGATGCTGAAGATGGTAAGTTGCTATGGATTTTCTCTATCTCTTACACTTTTTGAGCTATAAGCTAAAAACTATGGTCTGACCCCCCTGTTCTATTTTTAGTAACAGCGGCCATGTTGGTTGGTTGACGGTCACAAATTTCACAAACTTGGTAGAGGACATCCTAAAGATCAAGTGTACAAAGTTTTAAAGCAATCCCATCAGTGGTTTCAGAGAAGAAGATTTTTAAAAATCAGTTAAAATTGATAGAAAAATCAGTTAAAGGGGACTCCTAAACGGTTGATCTGACAATTTTGACCCTGAAATCATTTTTGTAGATCTCAATAAACTGAACAATTTTGCAATGCTAACTTTTCCTCTAGCACTTACAGTTTTCAAGACAAACTCCAAAAACCGTGAAAATGGTCAATTTTGACGATTAAGGGGAAATAACTCCTATAAGGAGTCGTCCCACAACTTTGACTCAATAGAGAGTTTTGTAGAGCTTTTAATGCTGAAGAAGGAGGGTTGCTTCAGATTTTCTCTATCTCTTATACTTTTTGAGCTATAAGCTAAAAACTATGGTCTGACCCCCCTATTCTAATTTTAGTAACAGTGGCCATGTTGGTAGGTCGACGTTTACAAATTTCACAAACTTGGTAAAGGACATCCTAAATATCAAGCGTACAAAGTTTCAAAGCAATCCCATCAGTGGTTTCAGAGAAGAAGATGTTTGAAGAAAAGTTAATGGACGAACGGACGGACAGACTACGGACGCTTAACGATGACAATAGCTCGCTAAAAACAACACTTATGACAAAAGTCAAAAACTAAAACCAAACACAAAATCAACATTTATAAAATATTGGGACTGATAAAAAAGCAACATAAATGTATTTGTATAGAAAAGGATTTATAAGTACTATGGGGTAAATATACAGAACTAAAAATTATAACACATTTATTGATATTAGTCTAATTATACCCCACGCAATGAAGTTGCGAAGGGTATAATGATTTTGACTGGTCCGTCCCTCAGTCAGTCCGTCTGTCCGTGATCAAAATTTCATAACTGATATCTCAGCTATTATTAATATTAGGCTTTTGATATTTGGTATGTTGCTTCAGGTGGGGGTCCCATATGGTGGGATATATTTTCATGTCTGTCGATCATCTACATGTACTTCCTGTTTAACGAGCTGAATCAGACTTTTTTTTCAATAAATTTTCACGGTGGAAAATTTTCCTCACAGATTTCTAAGCACCTATTATTTGTAAGCTTTTGATATTTGGTATGAAGCTTCATGTAAGGGTCCCATATGGTGGGATATTTTTTCAGGTCTGTCACTCATTTACTTTCTGTTAAACGAGCTGACTTAGAAAGAAAACAACTCTGACATTTTTATTCCTAACAGGAATAAACATTACAACAAAGTTCCAGACTAGAAATTTTGCTACGCCTGACGCACGTTTAGTCTTTTCAAGACTCACCAGTGGCGCTCTGCCAAAAGTTGAAAATGCCAAACACTATATGATTATGAAGTAAAATTATACCAAAATGTCGGAAGAGAGACCAAATTATACTAAGACCAACCTAAGTATGGGATAGGAAGAACCTTAGGGTTTTGACAATTTTTAAATTCATACGGCTAATTTATAGCTTTGATGTGTTCGTGAATCCTCTAGGTGTGTTCCAGTTGAGCAAAAGCCCACATCTGTGTGCAACTGCACCCATCTAATGTATATATTAACTATTGCAATAGTCATTTTTTTTGTAAGGAATGACCATTATATTTTTCTGTCCGTTCCAAATAACATGTAAAAATAACAGAAAAAATATTGTTGAATAAAAATTAATTTATATACAAATGGAAAACCACGCAATAAGCATATATCTGAGTGGACAAGTGCACTTGTGTTATCAGTAAAGTATATTTTGGGGTAGTAAATCAAAAACACAAGTCTATCCGTCAGTCCGTCCGTGATCGAAATTTCCGTGACAGATTTCTCAGCAACTATAAATCATAGGCTTTTTATTCGACCGCAGAATTTTTGCGATCGTATAATGTTTTGGCTATGTCGCCGTCGTTGTCGTCGTTGTCGTCGTCGTCCGTAGACATTTGGTTTCGGTATGATAACTTGAGTAAATATTGACCGATTGTTATGAAATTTTGATATGATGTTTTTTTTCACTAAAGGAGGGTTGGTATTGTATTTGGGGTTTGTGGCCTCTACCGTTTTAGAAAAAATGGCCAAAAGGGGCTAAAACGGGTGCATTGAAAAACTGTCGTAGAATGTTCATTATTCATTCGATTTTGAAAATTCTTTTTTTGTTGTTGAATTGCTCATTGAATTCTGTCACCTAAATGTGTCCGTGGTTTGAAAATATATTGCACCTTTACATTGTTGCAAGGGGACCAAAGGCATGCCATGCCTATAATATCAACTTTTTATTTTTGGTCCGAATTTCAAAATCTTTTTTTCATTGGAATCCATCTGAAAATCCCTACCCATATTTTTCAATCAGATTTGCAATAATTCTTACCTTTTTTGTTGTTGAAGAAAAAAAAGGAGTCGAAAAGAACCAAATATGTCAATTAATATAAGACCTTTTCTGTTAGATGTTGATGTAAATATACATGTGTCAAATGCGCATTTTAAAGTCCACAAGGTGCATGTGTCAAAAAGCTCTATATTATTAAAAACGAAAGAATATGGAATATGGGTCAGAAAGACACGACCCACATAATTTATTGAAATGATTTTGAATTTACAAAAGCAAAATTTCACTGCGTGTGAAGCGCTTTTCTCGATTAACCTTCATCAGACCGCTATGGGTAGAAAACTTGGAAAACCGGTAGAATTTTAGAATTTATAAAACAGAAACAGAAGCCCAAAAATATTACAACATTGACCAAACAGATAAATTTATCAATAATAAGTCCACCATGGGCTGCATATGTGAACAAAGCAATAGACTATCCATATTGGGCCTCCATCGTACAGGGTTCAACATGTTGCGGTCGTATCACGCTGCGCTCGGCGAAGCTTTTTATCATATTTGGTATTCAGCTTCAGGTAGGGGTCCCATATGACTTACTTACTTGACTTAAGCCTTTTGCACCAGGGAGGTGCATAGGCCAGCAACAACACCTCTCCACCGTGTTCGGTTCTGGGCCATTTTAACGAGATCTTGCCATCTCTAACCCTCAATGTCCATTTCGGCTTGAAGGTTTCTCCGCCAGGTGTTTCTTGGCCTTCCAACTTTCCTTTTTCCTTGATGGTTCCATTGCAGAGCTTGCCTGGTGATTGAGTTGGATGGTTTCCTGAGTGTGTGCCTAATTCACCTCCATTTCATTTTTGTTAACTCTGCTTCTATCGGTTGTTGTTTGGTCCTTTTCCATAGGTCGCTGTTGGTTATTTTTTCCGGCCATCTGATCTTTAAGATTTGCCTGAGACATTTGTTTATATAAACACTTGTAGTTTGTTTAACAGACATTGAGTTGTTCTCCAGGTCTCGCAGCCGTACAGGAGGATGGTTTTGACGTTTGAGTTGAAGAGTCTGATTTTGGTATTTGTAGTAATGTTTCCAGCTTTCCAAATAGGTGTCATCATTCTAAATGCTGTCCTCGCTTTTCCTATGCGGCATTTAATGTCATGTTCTGAGCCTCCCTTTGCGTCCATGACACTGCCAAGATATGTGAAGGAGTCTACTTCTTCCAAAGGAGTTGATTTAACTTCCAGACTCGTAAGGCTGTTGGTGTTTGCCTTGAGCACTTTGGTCTTTTTTGTGCTTATGATAAGGCCAGTCTCTGCTGCTCTCTGTTCTATTATTGACAGTTTATCCTTCATATGTTGGTGATTGTCAATGTGAGACAGAAGTGCGATGTCGTCTAGCTGTTCAGTTAGTGTCCACTGAATTCCATTTCTTCTGTTTGTAGTAGTCTGTCTCATGATCCAGTCAACTGCGAGTAAAAATAAGAATGGTGACAATAAACATCCCTGTCGTACCCCAGTTGTGATGTCAAATGGATCAGTCAGTTGACCTTCATGCATTATTCGACTTTGCATTCCTGTGTACGTGTTCTTTATGATGTTGATGAATTTATCCGGGATTCCATAATGGCCCATTAGCTGCCACAACACTGACCTGTCTAGGCTATCAAACGCTTTTTGGTAATCGATGAAGACAACATAAAGTGATGAGTCGAATTCCAGTGATTGCTCCAAGATTATACGTAAGGTTGCTATCTGGTCAGCACATGATCTGTTTTGGCAAAATCCTGCTTGGTTGTCTCGCAGCTTCTGATCCACAGCTTTCTTCATGCGCTCCAGGATTATTCTGTTCAAGACTTTGCCAGGTACTGATAGGAGCATTATGCCTCTGTAGTTGTCGCAGATGCTGAGGTCACCTTTTTTGGGTAGTTTCACAAGGTGTCCTTCCTTCCAGTCTTGTGGAATGTCTTCTTCATTCCAGATCTTACCAATCAAGTCATAAAATATTTTTGTTGATGTTTCAATATCAGCTTTTAGGACTTCTGTTGGTATACTGTCTGGACCTGCTGATTTGTTGTTTTCAGAGTGTTGATTGCTTTGGTAATTTCAGCCTTAATTGGTCGGTTGCAATTGATAGGTAATATCTCTCTAGCTGGTTGAATATCTGCAGGCTGAGTTGGTGGCTGTTGGTTTAACACCTCTTTGAAGTGCTCAACCAATCTTCTCATTTGATCTTCTGTTGTTTTTAAGGTGTTTCCATCTTTATCTTTTACTGGCATACCACCTTTTTTGGATTTGTTTGTCAGCATTCTGATGTAATTTTGACTGGCTGCTTCTTCTGCTTCCAAGGTTTTTTTTAGATAAATTCTCGCTTATCTCGTCTAGCACTATTCTTCACAGCTTTGTCTACTTCAGAGTACTGCTTTTGGGCCTTTTGCTTTGCTGCTCTTGTCTTGCTGTTGTTTAAAGTTTCTTTTAGCTTCTTCCTATTGTCAACTTTGATAAGTGTCTCCGGCGATATCCATTCCTGGTGTTTCCTGTTCCTCCGTCCAACTGTTGCTTCGCATGATGCTATAAATGTTTCTTTAACCTCTTTCCAGTAGCCCTCAGTTGACATTTGATCGTGCTCCCTGCTGTTAAGAATGGTAAACCGGTTTCTAATATCAATCTGGAATTCTTCTTGTATTCTTTTGTTCTTTAATTTTGAGACATCATATCGTTTTACAGCTTGTTCGCTATTTCCGTGCTTCTTCAATTTAAGTTTGATTTTGGCAACAAGTAGGTGGTGATCTGATGCTGCATCTGCACCCCTTTTGACTCTAACGTCTTGAAGGCTTCGTCTAAACCTCTTCGAGATACATACATGGTCTATTTGGTTTTCTGTTCTCAAGTCAGGAGAAACCCATGTTGCAAGATGGCATGTCTTGTGTGGAAAGACAGTACCTCCAATTACCATGTTGTATGTGGCGCAGAAACTGGCAAATAATTCTCCATTCTCGTTCATAGTGCCTAGACCATATGGTGGAATTCATTTTCAGGTCTGTCCATCATCTACTTCCTGTTTAACGAGTCGACTTAGTCTTTTTTCACTAAATTTTCAGGGTCGAAAATTTTCGTAACAGATTTCTCAGCAGCTATTAATCATTGGCTTTTGATATTTGGCTTGTAGCTTCAGGTAGGGGTATCATATGGTGGGATTCATGTTAAGGTCTGTCGGTCATCTACGACCTGTTTAACGAGCCGGCTTAGACTTTTTCCTGTAGCTGACTAGCTGACTATCAGTATGTATTAATCATAGGCTTTTGATATTTGGTATGTAGCTACAGGTAGGGTTCTTATATAGTGGGATTCATCTTCAGGTTTGTCGGTCATTTACTTCCTGTTAAACGAGGAGACTTAGAATTTTTCACAAATCGTAACAGATTTCTCAGCAACTTTTTATCATAGGCTTTTGATATTTGGTATTTAGCTTCAGGTAGGGGTCCCATATGGTGGGATTTATTTTCAGGTCTGTCGATCATCTACTTCCTGTTTAACTAGCGGACTCTCAGTAAGTATTAATCATAGGCTTTTGATATTTGGTTTGTAGCTTCAGGTAGGGGTCTCATATGGTGGAATTCATTTTCAGGTCTGTCGGTCATCTACTTCTTGTTTAATAAGCTGACTTGGAAAGACAATATCTCTTACTTTTTTTTAGTCCTAAATAGATCATAATCTCTGTCCATAATGTGGACGCGTTAGGTATGTGAGCGTGCTCACAAAGGTTCTTTCATTAATTCTCTATTTTGTAGGCGGTAAAAATTCTTTCATTTTCAATGCACATTTAAAAGGCTTGAAATTAAAAAAAATATGAAAGATTTGTTTACATTTTAAAATGAAGAAATCCTCAGTATGCTTGAGATATAATAGACCCATTTTAGTAAAAAATAGTTTAAAAACTAGATTCTTTTGTATTGAAAGTTTTTTTTGAGAAGGCATGTGTGGATTATTTCTATAAAATAAAATTAAATTAAATATTAGATAATAAAGAGATGCATTAATCTTAGTTAGTTATTGCTTTACTCCCAAGTAGCACGATTTCGGCTATATCCGGGAGATGAACATGAAAATGGTGATACAATGAACATGAAATGATGATGAAGTGGAAGAAATGGGGACACAAGGCCAATCGGGTAGGATAGTTTTGACTGCCACTGGAAAAAAGAGTGATGGGTAGGGACGGGAAATTTTGCCTCCTGCATGGGGATCCTACGGGTCCTACTCTTACCGAGACCTGCAGCAAGGTTCTTTAACGTGCGAGGAACGTGACATTTTTCCCAACACGGTGCACCACTATGGTTTGCGGTCAGGTTTTCCGCATTATCGCCTGACGACCCCGCATCTCTCGATGTCAGGGCTGCCCCATTCAACCACCTGGGGCACACATCCCAGTCGCTTTGTGGGCAAAGCGGCCTGACCCCGATGTCAGGTTTCTGGGCGCTCTTTAGTGGACTTTTACCGACAAGCTTAGCGCTGCTGCGGGCCTATTCGCCCACCGGGCCCCGCACGGGACGATGCATTAATCAGGTCGTTTTCAAGATACTTATGTGACGTATTATATAATTGTACAGGTTATAGATTTTTATTCAAATTTCAATATCGAAATTACAATACCACCGATTATTGAATTTATATTCAATTTCTTGCCTATTCATCAAATATTCAATAAACCAACAAAAAAAACCTGAGACCTAGGAGTATCAAATACACAATCTTGGTTTTATATTTTCACCAAAAAATCACTACTAGTTCAAAATTCAATATTAAACTCCACAAGGAAGGTCGTGACTTCCCATTTCGTGTTTATGACTTATAATAATAATCCATACATTAAAAAATAATGCTCTGTCAACCATGGAAAAACATAACGGCATTTTATTTACTTGTATTTATGTAATTAGATGTACATATGTACAATATAATTTATCACTAATGTTGTGATTTGGCATTTTACGGTTTTACAAGACAATGGATTTCACCTGTGTCGGGGAAGTTTTGTGACTTTCATATAAGTTTAGGATTAAATATTGAATTGCATTAAATAATTTAAATTGGATTTAAATTTTAAATAAATTTGTGTATTGCAATGCACTCTTCTTTTCATATCATCATGGGAGATTACGTATTCGAAATTTGATATTTCGACTCTTCAAAAGATTTCTTTTATAGGGAAGTCTTATCGGTGCACGTTTAATGAAAAACAATGGAGGATTCGGAGAGACTGTTTAAAGTTTTAGTGTTATTAAGTGTTATTCAAGGTAAGAAATTTGTTTTACACCTGTAAAAAGTATGGAAAGAAATTAAAGTATATTTTGTTAAAATAATTAGAAAAGGAATTTTCTTGAAACGGTATAAGGGAGTCTCCCTTTTGCAGGAAGACGCAGGTTTTTGCTCCAATTCAATGACTTTAGAATGAAGAACTCAAATAAAGGCACAGGTCTATACTTGGTGTGTTTCAACATTTGTAATGTGGGTTCGTAGGGGATGGGGTGGGGGGGTCCAGAATTTTTTTGTAGGAGGTGTGTGCGCATGTGTGTGTGTGTGTGTGTGTGTGTGTTTGTGTGTGTGTGTTTTTTTTTGAAAAGGGGGGGGGGGGGTTAAACCAAGAGTCCTGGATGAGTTGGAGGATTACAAGTCATTTTTTTTCAAAATATTAAGTCAAAAAATGAATATAACTGTTTTATCGTTATGTGGAATGGCATCTTTATCCTGCATTGCTAATTTTACTTAGAAACATCTTAAAATAGTGAGTTCACATTGAAATTAATATATAGTCCTATTTAAAGTACATGGACTCTCAAGGGCAGCGCAAAGAAAAAAATGTGTATCCAAACGATAATAAAAACACCAAAAAAAAACCCAAAAAAACCATAATTTAAACATTATCCAAACATGTTAACATAACCCTGAACCGCACCAAACAGATTCCCTTTGAATATCGGAACCATTTTAGATGAACCCTCTACATAAATTGTGTTAATCACTCAAGAACTCCGCTGAGCTTACCTGGGGCATGAATCTGTTTATATTTTAGTACCGTGGCGTTTCACCATGTTGGTTATGGTGAGCTACAACTGAGTGTTTTGCGTATAAATCGGTTAAAAGAAAAGTAGACGGAGATTGTAGACGCAAACAAGTATCAATGGGGCATTGCATACACACTTTTTTGTAGTTTAATTTAAATCTGCTCACTAAGGACATAATATATATGAGTCAACTCCTTCTAATCATATACATTAAATGACGCCCATTAATTCGCAGACATCAAACCAATTCAATGGCTTTCAATAGTATTGAAAATTTGTAATAAAATGTGTTTTAAAGATTAAAATCTTTTCTTCTCACACATTTAAAAATATCCAGTTACGTTTTTTTTAATCTTTAAATTTAACTGAACCAGATCCACATTTAAAAAAAAAAATAATTCACAAAAGAACTTCATTTTGAATTGAGCGTGCTTAACTCTTCCTCCTTTTCAATGTTAGTATGAAGTTGCGTGTAAATTGTTTGATGCACACCAAAATAAGTTGATATGATATGCAAGGCAAACCATTTTGTAACAAATCTCCCATGTACATTAGACCTTCATGTTTGTTGAATAATGAAACCCGCATAATCTACATGTACGATTGAGTTTGTAATTTCACTATGCTAAAACGTGTGCAGGCATAGTCATGTTTATTTCATTTCTTATGATGCATATTTCCGTGTGTCCTTGAAGAAAAGTTGATAATCAACAAGCCTTATCCGTTCATTTCTTCAACGTCTATATTGTCTTTCTTTCTCTAATATCCGTTCATTTCTTCAACATTTATATTGTCTGTCTTCCTCCATAATTTTTTCTCCATTTTCTTATCGGGTCGTCCCCTCTTCCTCTGTCTATCCGAGTTCTATAAGAGCTATCTCGGCATACCCGGTGTTCTCCACTTTGAGAACGTGTAGGAGGGTGTCTAGCAATATTTGCTCATTTTGCACATTTGGACTGTGATGATGTTTAAACAGACGAAATGATTGGGTTTGCTTGATAATTGACTGTTTTTTTTCAGATTTAAGTTATTTGTCTGTTATTTTGTCAATATAAATAAGTTGGGTGTTACCAATTTGATATTTTAAAACAAAGACTTATGCATGTTCAAGTACATAATTACTGCGTATTGCTTATTTTTGGAAGACTTTAAGAATTAGTCGGCTTGAATATTTCTGATAAGCCTTCCTTATATAGATCAAACGCACGTGGTGGTGTGATCGTTTCTAGTATTGTATAAAGTATGCTTTTTATTGTTGTTTAATTTTTTCATCAATCTTGTGCATTGTTGTGTAATAATGTATAGCAAAAAGCATAAAGACAGCGATAAGATGTTTTTGCATAAACTTCACAACTTAAAACATATCGGTATGTATGTTATATAAGTAAACAGTTATTTGCCTCCAATACACATTCATCACATCAAAGTACAACTTCGTTTGTTCTTGTATATTGCCCCTGGTCAAGACAATCCTAGTCAGATATGACACTTTAACACTTATATGCTAAACCCCTCATCATACCAATAATTAAAATGATAAATAGACATGTAAATAAAGCAAGTGACAGATTGAAAAAAGTTGAGAATTAGGGTAAAAATGCACGACACAAAAAGTTAATGAATGAAATTGCGACTAAACAATGCATACCTTCCAGTGTTTCTAATTGCTCATCTTTCTTCATTCAAAAGTCACAGTGGGACATTTAACCCCACGGGCTGCATATTTACACGTAGGATGGTTCATTCACACCGGTTCAAGTCTAATTCTTTACTGCAAATCCATAACGCAAAACTTGCGGTACTCAAGCTCAAAAGGGCGAAAAAAAATACTATAGAAAGTTTTTCTTTTAAAAAGTAGGTTGCCGCCATTTTTTTTTTTTGGGGGGGGGGGGGTCACATTTGATATGCAATTTTTAAACACGTTAAATTTTTGCTTTTTTTTTGCTGGTATTGCAAAATTCGCCAATGCTACTAGCAAGTGTGCCACCGTTTTAGGATTTGTTCTTTTAGCCATTTTTATTTCATTTTCAGGTATCGCTTGTGAGGAGAATTCTCTAACAGGCGTGATAGCAGCTGCAACCGTTGCTGGATTTCTGTTATGTGCTACTATAGTCCTTGCTATATTCTTCATCATTTGGTAAGATCACAGAAGATCACAGAGAAAGCTTATACTTAAGAAACAAAGAAACGCAAATCCTCAAGTCCGAACAAAAAGTCACAAATGACAACGACACTGGGTACTAAAAAAAACCCGAAATACAAAAGCAAACACAACCAAACTGAAAACAACAACTCAAACTATATTGGAAACGAAAATGAGCCAATGTGCAATAAAAAAGTTTTGTATTTCATAGCTGTTAAAACAACTCATTTCAATACTTATGAGTTACCAATGAGGCAATCGAATGTAAAAAGTTCGAAAGGGCAAAAACAAAACTTATGATGTGAAATGGGACACAGTACTTATTTGCATTAATATGTCAATCTATAACATTTCAGACAGTTAAGTCTTTTACTCAATCGTTTATCCAGTTAATTCGATACAACATTACTTTTGAAAACCTAACGTGTGTTTTACGTCTAACATCTCTGACAAGTCTTAGAAAAAGAAACCAACGTCATGAGCAATCTTAAAATGTTTTAGCATGCATGCTGAAATTACGTTTCTAGTTTTTTTTTTAGTTAATGTGTCGTTGTTTCTTCAATGCAGGAGAGATATGTTAAAGAAACAACAATTAAAAAATGGAAAAATCAAAATACCCAGATCATGGTTGAAACAAGAAAAGTTGGAGAAAAAAGAAAGAAGACAAAGGCTGAAACAGCAAATGAAAGAACACATTAGACAGAAAGAGATAGCAAGAACTAACGGAAGTGCAGATATGGAATTGAATTATTTACACAAGAATCGGCCACAGATTCCTGGAACATGGAGAAATGGTAGGCTATTGAACATTTTGTAAACCAGAACAAATGTAACTGGGTGTGATAGTAGTTATCCATTTTAATGGCTAAATTCCATATGGAAGGGCAAAGAAACTTACCAAAGTAACAATAGTTGTAAAATTTCCATTGCAGATTTTTTCTTAGTGTCGCATACACTTATTCCACATCGCATTAACTTCTAGAATGAAATATTATATACAAGCATTATTGATAAAAAAAAATAAATAAGTGCATGTTACTAACTAAAGTAACCAAGCACTAGCTTGAATAGACATGTTTCTCAATTTGTCAAAAAGTGTTTTATGAAACATCCAACAAAAAAATCGAATGACAGGGTAGGGACAGTTGTATTATTTTAAGCAAGCATAATTTGACTTCTAACAGACGCATTTGCATAAGCCTAGATCAAACCCCAACAGTTCAAGCAGATATCAATAGAGGGTCTTAGAAAAAAAATGATTATTTTAAATTATAGTGTATAGTTTTTTGAAAACCCAACAATCTTGCAATGCAGCTGTATAGTTAAACTTATTTTTATTTTCAGAAATCCGACATCCGAATGGGTAAGCTGTTTCAGATAAAAAAGAATAAACCTCATTGATCACAATCAAGACGAAAGCACTCTTTTAACACATGTAACGTGGGGAGTTTGGGTTTTAATTTATCCGAGGTCAAATCAAGAGAGCAAACAGCAATAATTAACAGGTCTTTGATTAAGGCTGTTATCGTTACCTCTTTTTTGTATTCCAAATTGTTATATACGGAGGTTGTGTCACGTACACTTATTTTAAGTATATATCGTAATAAATTTTTTGTATCTTATGAAAATTGTTTACAATTAGATCTTTTTTAAGTGAAAAAAACTGTAGTTTTACAAGCTGTTCTTTTTTGTTTTTACATTCCTTTCATAAAATGTTTCCCTGTAGTTTTAACATTTTGTAATAATATTAATTTCATAATTGGCGTCTACTATAAAGCCGCTTTCAAAATGCCATATTTACTGATACCAATATATCATGTTGCACTCGTCAGATTTATCATTATCATTTTGAACATATGAATTGAATTATCTTAATTCTAGTATTTGGTTTGTATAAAATTTAAAAAAAAAGTTCGTTGCACGTATGATTGTGTGTGTGATGTAATATAAACGGTACTTCCGTAAAATGAACACCCTATAATTTGCAACAATGAACACAGCTGTATTGTGTTATATCAATGGTTTCACGTTTTTATTACAGATATATAGTAAAAGAAGTCCCTACATTGCAAGTAAGTGGATTTTATGGACCAGTTTGTCTTGTATTTTGTAACATTATATCAAAACGACTATTTATGTAAAACACCTGCATTTTATGTCCAAGGGAATATGCTAATTCATTCTTCCATTGATGAACAATAAGAAATGTATAAAGATAAATTGGGAGAATGTATTATTTGTCCATGGGACAACAGAGGTGGATCCAGAAATTCTCAAAAGAGGGGGCCCACTGATTGGCCTGAGAAGGGGCCCGCTTTGGGTACGGCACGCTATATATTCAACCAAATTTTTCCTCCAAAAGAGGGGGCCTGGGGGGCAGGGGGGCCTGGATCCGCCTATGGACAAGGATGCCCTGTGCCCCTAAAAGGGAAGAAGGATTCCAACATGTCTGAAAATCGTTACGGACACCTCATTTTGCATTCTATTTTACCCTAAAAATTAATCATTTTTATGAGCGATGTCTTGGTGGATTTATGTCTTACGTCCGGACGTTCTGTAATACATATATCAAGACTACTGAGCCTCAAGAATCAATCTAAATCGTCCGAGAGGAAAGACAAAACAAGGCATACACACCTAAGAAATTGAATACTGCAATTAGTACAGGCATTCCAAAAGAAATACTGGGTTAAACCAGGTTTTATGGTACCAACATTTATTTCCCACTTCCATTGCGATCCCTAAAACCTTAGCTTTCTTCACTATATGTTTTTTTGTTTCCCCTTTTTTCCAGAGAAACCCTGCTAGTGAAAATCATTACATGCAATCCGTAATAGTCGACACGGAGGAAAATCCATCAGTTTGGCAACGTGTCAGTGACTCTGGTGAACCCAGATATATGCAACCAGTCATCGAATCGGTGGTCTCACCACATGCATCACGTGGTGGTGACGTAGACAGTTTATCGTCTGCCGATTCAAATGTCAAAGTTCGTCAAAAATTGATAAACACATCTTTCACGGAGGACGAGGTCATAGAAGCCACTTTAGATTTTGAAAATGAAGACGCTATCGATGAGAGAAATCAAAAGCAAGAAATAGGTATAAATATACAATGTGGCTAGAAACTCATTTGAGTTTGGTCAAAGTCGGTTGTCCCTGCATTAAGATAAACAATTAACATGGTGTAATATCGGCTATCGTTTTACCATAGACAATGGTGTATGAATTTTTGACAAAGAAGGGGGCAAAATTAAGGGGGTTTTCAATTTTTCTATATGACTTCGTTTTCTGATAGTGAAAGGAATATCACATCCTGAATTTTATGGTAAATGCTTTTTATAAAGCTCACAAGTTTAAAAAAAATCCATTGGAAATAAAAAAAAAATGGCTTCAAAACTTATTACGGAAAGGATATGAATTGAATATTTTGGTTAAATCTTAGTGCTTTTTACTTTAAATCTTACATAAGCTTTTTAACTTTTTTTATTTTTAAGCATTATAGCGATCAAGCATGTCGGTTTTGTGTGATGACACTTCACCAAATCATTATTGTTTGAAGCGTTGTGTCGGATTAAAACGCGATATGCTTGATTTTTTACATCAGTCAATTGGTGATTCTCAGCTAGCTGTCAGTAACAGCGAGTGTTCTATAGAGAGTTCCTTTACCGTCCTTTCGTTTGTTCTTGTTGTCTTTTGTCTAAGGTTCTCTCTAGTGGAATTGAACTTTGATCGCTTTGATTTTATTGTGCGTTTAGTTTTTTTGCTTTGTCTAGAATATTGATAGGGGGAAAGTTGGTCCAAAAAAACTAATTTAACCCTGCCATATATTATATCTGCCTGTCCTAAGCCAGGAATCTTTGACAAAGCTTTCGTTTGTACTTGTCTTTTTTTATGTTTTCTGTTCCTTGTTTAAGCCCCAGTCACACTGTCACGTTTCGGCATCCCGTTTTACTACGTTTTTAAAACGTAGTGAAACGGCTATAAACGTAATGAACCGTATCGACACGTAGTTGAAACCGGCTATATACGTAGACTTACCGGGACAGAAACGTGGCACGTCCCGTTTGTATCGTTTGCACAACACAAACGTGGCTAAAAAAATATACGTAGCAAATACGTACTAAAACGTATTAAAACGTTGTTAAAACGTATAAAAACCTAGTAAAAGCGTAATGGAAACCTAGTAAAACGTAGCGAATGCCAACCAGCAGGTTTTACTACGGTTCCCTAGGTATTTGTTGCGTTTCACGAGGTTTCAATGGGTTTTAGTACGATTCATTACGTTTTATGTTACGTTTTGGTAGGTTTTATCACGTTTTCTCGCGTTTTATTATGCATCATGACGTTTTACTACGCATTACTACGCTTACTGCCACCTTTCACCTATTTTTGCACATTATATTAAAGAATAATCATGGAGTTTGAATATTTCTGCACGAACACATTTTGCAGATGAGGCTGTTGTTGCTTCAGTATAACCAGAGCAGGGTGTAAGAAGAGTGCTTTTAATTTTGTTGAGAGAAAGACCCTAGTTCCTTGGATCGCAATAGAAGAGGGAGGTTTGGTGCCATAAAACCTGTTTTAACACATCATATCTTTTTGAAATTCTTGTATTGGGATTTTCAATGTTTTGTCTTTTCTTCTTGCCATATGAGATTGAGCATTCAAGTTCGGTAGTTATGTTGTTATCTAGTTCGGGATAAATGAACAACTTTATGATGAACTGAGATGTGAGGATATTGTTTCATTAAAATACCTTTTGCTAGCTGACCAGGATATGTTTGCTGCGACTGTGGCTAGACGGACACCAAGACTTGATAAGAAAAACGCATGGTTCGGAAAGGCACTGCCAGTTGGCCTTAAACTGTTGCTATTACTCTTGAATAGACGAAATGCGCGACAGCCGTGGCAAAATTTATTGGCTGGAACTTTGTTTTATTTTTTTATTTCTAACAAATTATGGTTAGCACTGCTGTTGAAGTTATTATACCGCGAGGTTGACCCGCTCCGTTATCAACACTTATGTGCTGAAGATCATATAAAAGCTAAAAAAATATCAGTGTAATGTTTATAATTGTCAAAATTCCGAGCTTCTCTCTATCTCAGGTATAGGTTGAACTCAGTTACAGTAAAATATTACGGTTCCAGTTCGGCATACTTTTGTTATTTAGTCTATGCTCTTCATATTCATGTAGTGTTTGACTTTTTCAATATTTGAGTAGAGCGCCTCCTGATGAGTCTTGAATAGACCAAATGCATGCCAAGCGTAACTAAATGTATTGCCTGTATGGAAATTTATCATTGCTACTGGGTACAATTACTAGTACCATTCTCTATAATGTACCCACTTGGGGCTTTATACAACACAATTTCAAATGTCGTACTTGGAAAAGGAGAGCGAGGCAATGGTTTATTAATACACGGAAGATGCATATGAAAATGGATGGATAAATGCAGCTCAGCAGTTTAGTGCTATTTGACAGTTCCACCATGCCCTAATTTGAGTTGACGGAAAGCATTTGGCTACAAGATGTCCATCCGATGTAGGACGAACAAATATAGTTAGGCCACCCATAAGAAAATGATCGTTTGATGTTTCCGGTCCAAGGGTCCTACTGTTAGGTAAATAGGGAATTTTAAGCCAAAAATTTAAATGCAATCATACCAACTGCTAAAAAATGGAAAGAGAAATCCGAAGAATAAAAAGAGTTTTGGTAAAATATCATGATAAAAAATTTGGGGTAAATAGTAGGACAAATTTTACTGGGTAGGTAAAAACAAACAAACATGTTTTCTTCTTTTTGGTCTTATTGAAATACACCTGGCACGGAACAAGTTAACCTCTTAATACATGAATAGTCTTTAATTTTCAATACACAATATAAATGTTCTAGAATCTGAATGCTGTTACAATTTACATTCATTTTTCTTCAAATTCAAGACTGCCTTTTTTCGAAAAGCCTTATTCAAAAGTGAAATGATAGAATTTTTGATATATGAGAAACTCAAAATGACGCGGTTTTCGCGAAGAATCAATTACAACGTAGTGACACGTAGTACTACGCAGTAAAACGTAGCACAAACCTAACAAAACCGCATCAATACGTAATCAAACGTACTGTAAACCTAGTAATCCCTGACAAACCCTAGTAATACCCAATGAAGCGTAACTGATACGTAGCAAAACGTAGTAAAACCTAACGAAACGGCTTCTGTTAAATCTGGCTAAACGTAGTGAAACGTAATAGTACGTGGGAAAACCTTTTGAAACGTAGCATATGCCTAGTGAAACGTAGAAACCGAAAACTATGACAATAAATTACATTGAAACGTGACGTTTTAAAACGTAGTAAAACGGGATAGCCGAAACGTGACAGTGTGACTGGGGCTTTAAGAAGTGGGTCTATCTGTGACTATTTCAGGACTGGATTTGAATTATATGCATTTTATTTAGACCATGGGCCAATGACAGAACCGCAAGCAGCACCTACTGGCCTCGTTGAAGGCTGCTGGCGGTTGTCTATTGTTGTTTTTCTAAATTGTCGCTTAATTGTGGGCTGTGTCGCGTACAATTATTCAACATCTCATTTTTCTTCTATTTTCCATTAATCTGTGTTGGGTGGAACAAGGTTTAATAGGACTAAGCATTCGTCTTGCACTGTACAACACCAAAAAAAGACAAGCATTTATTTACTAGTGCAACACAAGGAAAGAAACGTAAAAATATTTTTTTTCCTTAGAATATAATTTTTTGAACACAAAAATAACTTCTATAAAATATATACACAAAAGCTTAAAAATTGGAAAACAAAATCATAATCATAATTGATGACATATTTCTACAATAAAACCTATAACTAAATCCTGTTAAACGCTTTTTAGATCACCTGGACCGAAGATCTGGGTGAGCTATTGCAATCACTTGGCTTCTATCGTCGTCTTTGAACAATTTTTGAAAACCTTCTCCTCTGAAACTACTTTGTAGAATTTAATGAAACCAGCATATGGACTGTGGAGCATAATGTATCACAATTGATTTGATATTACAAAGCATGTGGGAAGTATAACGACTTCCTTGATAGAGCTACAGGGCTGACAAGCAAATTGTTAACAAAGGGGTACGTTGCTCCTAGGTTGTCGTCAACACTCAAGAAATTTTCCGGAAGACACCATGTGCTTTTAGACAATTACGGTATTTCTATCTCACAGATAAGCACAGATGTTGCTTTGACATAGAGTTTGGTAATGTCATCCTTTCCGGATATGACCAGCACTAAATCGATTATGAACTGCTTACTCTTCCGGAGCTTCTCTCGTTTCGACTTGAGTTCACGTTGCTGAATGCGGTCTTGTTTTGTTTGTTGTGTGGTTTGTTTCGTTGTAATGATTTTTATAACCGACTTTGTCTTTTCGATATAACCCCTTTGGTACACATTTGCTTCTTTGGTATGATTGATTCCTGAATGTTCTGCACAAAAGTTGTATTCAGTTGATTTATGATCCGTCAAAAAACATGGCCACCTTTGCTAAAAATGGACCAGGGGTTGATATAAATGTTTTTGGCTTGTAAATCAAAAAGTATAAAAGATAGAGAAAATCTGATGCACCTTCCTTCATCAGCATCAAAAGTTCTAAGACAGTCTCCATTGGGTCGAAGTTGTCAGATGACTCCACATAAGAGCTATGGCCCTTAGTGTTAAAAAATAGCGTTTTTTTATATTTTTGGCCTTTAGAATGAAAACTAGGGCAGGAAGAGAAATGCTGCTGCTTGCTTAAATCTTCAACTGATCAAGCTCATCAAAAGTCTCTATTGGGTCAAAGATGCTCTCTTATACGGCTTATGTTCCTTTGAAGGTTAAAACCTGCGTTTTTTCTTTTTCTTTGCTTATAGAATAAAAACTACTGCAGATAGAGAAATGCTGTTGCTTTCTTAAAACTTTAGCTGGTTGAGCTCTACAAAAGTTTTCCGAAGTTCGAAAATGTCAGATGACCCCTATTTGGGGTAATGGTCCTTAAAGGTTAAAAATAGTGTTTTTGTTCATGTTTTTGCCCTATTAAATGATAAGTGTTGCAGATAAAGAGAAGCTGTTGCTTGATTAAACCTGCAGCTCATTAAACTCTACAAAAGTCTCCATTCGGTAAAAGCTGCCAGGTGACCCTTTATAGGGATAATAGCTCATAGAATAGACTCTTATAGCTTAAGGACCAAGTAAGCGATTCAGGCTCCTGGGAGCCTCTAGTTTTTGTTGCATTGGCTTGCTACAATTTTTTTGGTAAAGCACCAAAAAGATAAAGTGGTTTACATATATTATTAGATAATTTTTAATAGCCTTGCTTTGAGACAAATTAAAAGTGTTTTTAAAAAAAACTTTTTCATAATAAAACACTACATAAATTATTGTGAAAAAATCTCTGTTTCCATTGCTTGACCAAGCAAATATCTAATTTGTCGACAATGACGAAGATCATTTAAAAAGTGATTTTTAACAAGTATATTGCAATGATTTAATTGCTAATGTTTTAAACCATGATTATATACTTTCTTTTTTCAGCAACAGCTTTCTGATGCAAAGAATATGACACCAGATGCAATATATCATAACTGTGTTTAAAACTTTCTTTCTGCTTCCATATTTTATCATTGCATTTTGTGATTATATTTATAAAGATATAAGATATATATTTAGAATAAAACATGCAAACAACTGGTAATGTGTTAACTACCAAACAATGCTTACTTTGTTAAAAAATATTCAACCTAATCTTTTAAACAATCTTAAATATCTAAAGGTCTAAGGAGCAAAGACAAAATCAGTAAACACTGTTAAAACTAAGAAAAACAACGAGGAAAAAAGCACACAACACAACCCACTATAAACGTTTTAGACGAGAGTGAACTCAGGTCGTGCGGAATGGTAATCAGTTATTGCTTGTTGCAACACATGTGTAGATATTGACTACAACAAATCAATGGACCATACTTAATGAATAAAACAATAGAATAATGAAAATTATTTAATGTAAAAACAGTATATTATCATTACATGTGAAAACATGTCAACGTGAAAATCTTGATAATATCATAGCCATTTTTGTTTCTGATAAAATGTAATATGTTGTTGACCGTCTTTGGTTATTTCCTACTTGTAGTACTAACTAAGGGATTTAGCCATGGATCGTAGGCCAGATATGATTTTTGTATGTCGAACTATAAACTCTGAATTACTATTTCTAAAATATATGCTAAAATTTCATTTCAAGAGAAAGCACTAAAAGTAACAACAAATTTACAGAACTGAATTGATCAATCTCTTGTCCGAGAACAAAAGACTCAACATGGCAAAGACATACAAGATAAATTCAAGATCACAATGGCTCTGACTTCATGGACTTGGTACAGGCATTTCAAATGAAATGGTGCATTAAACTCAGCAATCTGAGTTCATAAGGGTATATATTTCTTGTAACAAACCATGCATGTTCTACATATTATTGATGATATTACATATACTGACAAGCTACATGGAATATCAACTAGTTGACTGTGTCAATATTGGAGAAATGTCCATTTTACACATATAATTCCTGAGAATTCTTATATCAAATTATAAATCACCAACAACACATTAGACAAACAGAAAATAAAATTCGTTGTCATGATTTTTGTAGTTGTTAACCTGACGCCCTTCTTCTTAAGGTCGCTTTCAATAGGTCTTTACGACACAGCATCCTGTTTTAAGCTGGGATATATCTATTAATCTTATTTAGCTGAATATTACAGCCTTGAATTACTTATATGAGCAACGCCATTGGTTGTAGCATCTGTGTTTTTACCAAAGTCATCCATCTAAAAAAAAAAGATTTTAAAGTTAAAGAAATGGTAATACTTGAATATTTAGAGAATAGACGATATTGAGATGTGGAATAAGTGTACGCGACACAACAAACATAAACAAACAGCAATTCAAAAAAATCACAACAGAAAACAGCAAGCAGTCTTCAACATGACCATAGGTCACTGCTTACCGTCTTGCATTGGCCCAAGACTTATAATAAAATACAAAAGTATCAAAACCAATCCCTAAATCATCAACAAAAGACCCAATTCTTGACATAAAACAGTTAACACAGAATGACAAGGACAAACAAAGGCTTTGGCAAAGTTTCCTGGCTTCGGACAGGCACATATAAAATGTGGCGGGGTAAAACTAGTTTTTTGGATCCAACCTTCCCCCTATTGATAAGCTTGCACACAGCATACATATAAAACACATTGTAAAACTCAATCGACAAAAGTTCAATTCAACAAGAGAGAACCTAAGACAAAATACTGTATGAAAACAACAAGACAAGGAGGAACTCTCTTGAGAACACTCGAAGTTACTGACAACTAGCTCAGAAGCTAGAATACCTTAATGCCAACTGTATCCTTTATTTTGCAATTTCTTTATTATACTAGATTTGCACATCTACAAATGACTTACAACACTTGAACAAACTTGAACAAAAAAGTAATGGTTAAAATTTTACCATTGTTTTCTATTTATCAACATTGAGAAGATAGAGGACTTGAACAATAAGCATTAAGAAACTTTTCCTTGCCGCAAAAAAAACAACATTCAAACTATCGAACTCTTGCTAGACCATAAGATATTTAATTTTGATAAAAGTATGTTTAATCCATGCAAATATAAGATAAAGAAAGTGACGATTTGTACTAATTTACGCTTACTTCCTTGGGTTCCTCGGATTGTATGGTCGCAAAGGAAACTAGTCTGTGATATAAGGGAGACAATAGTTTTGCGTCTACCGGGGCCTTTCTTGTGCCTCCTAAAATAATGGTGCCATTTAGTATACTTTTATTTATGTTTTACACATATACAGTCATTAAAAAATACACTTTTGATTAAGAATCCGTCATATTTCATAAGAACTGTATACGTACTTTATATATCACCGATTGTTGCAAAGCGGAGGATGATGCACATTGACGAATCAAAAAGTTCAATACATATTTGATGAATACATATATTGTCTTTCTCTCGTCACACCTTATGTTTGCTTTAGTGTTTTTACAGACACATTTTATAAAATCAGCAAACAGAGCCTGAGAATGATCTTTTAATGCAATCTTTTCAAATGGTGAAATTAAGCATTGTAAATTTATTTACTTTGCAAAAGCCATAACTTTAACATACGTTTTATACCTGTTTTTGGTATTGTATTTTTAAACCAGGCTTCATAATGGTTGTCGATGAATTTCAAGGGCTTTTTCAAATAGAATTAACCGCAAAAAAGAAAATGATTAAATGATTAAGACACAACCTATATCAATTATATATTCGTGGCAATCAGAAAATCTACAATGTTACCAGACATTGGCCTTCGACATGACCAATTAGAAACAACTTTTAATATCTTTATAATCATTTACCTGTTAGACAACTTGTAATAAGACCTGTAACCAATGACACAATAACAGCCAATGGAGCATAATACAAATAGGAAATACTGTAGAACATATCTAAACCAGACCTAAAAAAGACCAGGTAACAATCAAATCAAGTTTACTGTAAAGTCTTAAATACTCTGACAAGTTTTTATGTTGTTGGTTTTTTTTTTTGGCTTAAAGGTCTAAAAGATAAATATCAATGTACGAAATAAAACCTCATTTCTCCTGTATCTATGTGTATAAAGCGTACAGACATGTGTAGCATTGGTAGGATTTCAGTTTAAAAGACTGCAAAGTAACAGAATGACATTAAAATAGTTAAATGAAAGTAGTTGAAAATAAAAATTAAGATCAGTGTCATCAGCATTTGAATATAAATGATTGGCAGAAAAAACAGAAATTATCAAATTATCAAAAGTGAAATACCTTAATTTCGATGACGGCAAGTCTTTGTCAACTATTTAGTTGTTACAGGCAAGGATTCGTTAAATTAGGGAATCGATGGAATGAGTCGAGTCTCGTTAAACATTACAGTCCAAATATTTTTTTTATAGAAATTACTTGGTATAATAACTTAAATGCATGAAATAATTACACATATATAGAAAAAGAGGTTGGTGCACATCACCATACTTCAAAAAATATAATTTGTTTTATGTTATATTCTGCATAGGTAATAAACTTACTTTTCAATTGACAACATTGAACTTGCTGTAACATTTTCTATGAATGAACTGTTTGATAAAGCCAAGTCTGTGATGTTATCGATGCAAGGTGCAGGCGGGGGTAACTGTAAATTTACCGCATTCCCTATTGCCAGCCATGCAGCAAACGCCAAGCTGAAAACCATCGATGTAATAGCACCCTGTCAAGATAAGTCAAAGTTTTAAATTTTAATTTTTTAATCTAGAATAACATTCTAAATGTGACTGTTAAACTTGTTAACATTTCTTTTCTAATATTACTGAAAAAAAAATATTCTGACACCATGATACTTGATATATATCGCTTTTGTGCATATTATTTATACATAATTTCTGTCTTTTTATACAATTTTCAGATCAAATATTGTTCTACTCTCAAATCTTAATTGTCAATATTTTCAAGTTTTCGAAAGCCTTCTTTCAATACTTAATTCAAACTCTTTTATCGAATATTCAATAAAGCACTTACCACCCCATTTGCACATGGGAAGAAAAATCCTAGTACAAATATGCCTAATAGTGGTCCTCCAAACATACCAGCAATGCTTAGACCAATTTGTAGAATGAAGTCACCAAAATACTGACAAACATATGCTAAACCAATTGTAAGAAGCCCATACACTAGGGCTATTATCTTGGATAAGTTGGTAGCTTTTCCTTCATCTATATCTCTACCCTTTATATGTTTGTATAGAGGTTTGATGACATCTGTGACAAGGACCAGTGCGAGGGCATTCAGACCAGATGATACGGTACTGGAAATAGAAATTACAGTATTTATGTTTAATCCTTTATGCATGCTGAAAAGTACTTTACGTTGATTTAATAGAGCATGATTTCCAAGCGAGCGAGTCTGTTCAAATAAAGGTTACAACAAAACTACCGAACTGGGATGATCAATTTCATATTTCCAATATGAAAAGACAAAACAAGACAAAGACATAACAGAGAAATTGAAATGATACTGCCTTGGTACAGGTATTTCAAAAGAAATGGTTATTTTAATCAGATTTTATAGCCCCAAACCGCTTCATGAAGTAAAAGACCCCTTTGTGGACCGCCAAGTAGTGCACCACATAGGCTAAATTATTCGCCCCTACCCATATCTCCCCTTTTCCTGTGGTTCTTCAAAATTTACCGGTCCTTTGTTTCCCACCCACCCCCATATTTCATTTATCATCATCATTTCATGTTCATTTTATCTTCCTTTTTCATGTTCATCGCCTGTGAATAACCTGATAGCGTTGCAAGGGAGTAAAACACCAACTCACTCACTCACTATAGCCCCAAACCTCCCTCTTCCACTGCGATCCTATGGTCTTCTAAAACAAAAACACAAAACAATACGAAAAGAAACGTGAATGCCACACAGCTTGGATTAATTATCTTCTTGTGACTTTAATATTTGCATAAAGGCGAAAAATCAAGCTAAATGAAATCCTTGGAAACATTTTATATATAGTCTACTATTTACAAACACATATTGCAGGAATAGCTAACTTAGGTTGATTTTAATGCAAAATGTAACATACCTCAACGAGGCACTAAAGATACATGCAATAAATAATCCTGGTAGACCGTATATCTGACCAAGCACATCCATTACGAGATAGGGAACAAGCTGAAACAAGAATTAATAGAATACTGATAAAAGACTTTTTCGGAAACTAACTATAGTCATACTCATAGTCCTATTCATACTCACATAATTAGAACAAATAGTGTGGGTTTTCTCAAAACATTTAAATCATCAATCAAAATGACCACAAATTGCACGGCTGGTAGGGTTGTCAAGGTTAATTAAAATGCAAGCTACATATAAATGTGATGATGAGATGTACACGAAGAAAATCGAAAATAAATGCAACTTCCATTGTCAGGGGATTTTTTAAGTTGCTGTTCATATATGTAGGTTGTGTCGCGTACAATTATTCCATATCTCTTTATCTTCTATTCCATTTATATTTAAAAATCTATGCGCAAAACAATACAATTCAAAGAGGCACCATTGGGGCATTCGAGTGTCAAAAGTCCGAAAAGGCAACGACAAAACCGGTAAACATGAACAAGAACCGCACGAGGAAACACAAAACACAAAATCAACCGAGTAGAAATCAACAAAGCAAACTCAAGTCGTAACAAGAGTGAACTCGTGTGCTCCGGAAGAGTAAGCGGTTCCTGGCTGCTATAGCACACCCGTCGCGCGGCCAATTTCCAATTCAGGGTGTCAAATCCGATAAAGAAAGACAAAACAAAAACCCTATGACAAACCAACATCCGCACTCAACCGAGAGATAGAAATCCCATATTTACCGTACGCGTCTACCGTAAAATTTCGATGTAATTCCCACAAGCTCTGGAGTAACGAATCAATTGTGATAATTGTGAATCTAAGGATTGCTAAAAAAATATCGTAAAAAATCCAAGGTTATCACAATTTTATAAGATGTGTTTTAATGCACCTAAGTCTTATAGGGTGTCGGTTTAATTGATGGGGGAATACCGAAGTACCGGGTAACAACATACCATTGTCAGGTAGCTGATGAACTAAATTACAGGCGGACAACTCGTTTTTATAAGTTACAAAGTTTTAGATGGACTTCTCGTATTTTGCAGTTTGTAGTTGAGTGAAACTCTTGCCCAAAAAGACATCGTTTCAAGTTTTGACCGTTTCTATAGCATAAAGCTTGTCCTAAGAGGTCTAAAGAGTGAGTGAGTGAGTAAGTGAGTGGATTAGTGTGTGTGTGTGATGGTTTTTCACCCCCTAGCGATGAACATGAAGTGGATGATAAAATGAACATGAGATGGAGATTAGAAATATGGGTGGGATGCGGAACAAAGGAACAGTAAATTTTGAAAACAACATTAAAAGGTTTGAGGTGGGTAAATGTTTGAGGTGGGTACGGGCAGAAGATTTAGCCCATGTGGTGCACTACTAAGCTTTTCACAATGGAATCTTTAACGTGCATAAAGCGTATTACTCTTTCAACACATTGGCCTACTATGGCCAGCGGTCAGGGTTTCCGTATTGTAGACCTGACGGGCGAGGGTCACCCTATTCAGCCACCTAAGGTACACACCTGGTCGCTTGGTGTGAGCTGAGCATTAACCCGATTTCAGTATTCCAAGGCCCTTCGCTGCCTTTTACGACAGGTTGTGCTCTGCTGTTGGCCTATTTGCCACCCGGGCCCCACACGGGATAAGCGTCTGCATATAACAGTGGTGCATCATATGCAAATTACTATTTGTTGTAAAACGCTTGTCTTTATGTACTTTATAAAATTTGACTCGGTGTATTACCGACTAATGTTAATGCTTGAACAAATATATAGATAAATTCACGGTGTGTAATTTTTAACAAAGGAAAGTAAAACGGTAGAGAACAGGTTTGAAAAAAGAACACCCTATAATACTATCAGAGTAAAATGTAAACCGCATTTGTGCTGACTAATTTCGGACATTTTCAAAGAAATTATTGTTCTATTTTTTTTTAATATCACCTTGGTCTAAAAGCACAACACGTGTCATGTCCGTTGGATATATATTTACAATATAACATGCTTGACTATTATTTATTTGGACAACAAATTAACTATGCATCATCAGACTCCGAAGAGTTGACGCCCATTGCTTATATTCTTAAAATGTTTAATAAATACAATGAAATAATTATGTCGAATATTGCTTTTACTAGGTTTAATCCGTCAAGACCATTGGTGCAAGTATTATTATATTCAATTCACCGCGTTGGTAACTAGTCAATTATTTCGGACATCGCATTTAATTCATACATAAAAGACAAAGAAACTTAGGTTTCGCAAAATCTTGTAATTATTACTTCTATTCGAACCAACTTCTCACGAGTCCGTTAACCAGGTGTGAATATGTTCATTTAAATTTCTACATAAACGTTTTGATACATCCCCTAACAAATTGAACCCAAGTAAGAGTATGAATAGGAGTATAACTACGACTATGATAGTTTCTGAAAAAGTCTAAAAGGAATCAAACTTCAATCGAAGAACCCTATCAAGTATTTTATCATAATTGTATAGTTTAACGCTAAATTATATAAATAAAGCTTTCTTTGACAAGACAGACTAATACTGACTACAATAAGAATTAATCATAGGCCTCTCTAATTTGACGTATACAGAAACTTGACCAACAATTTGTCAATTCAAGACAGACTTTAAAATTGATAGGAACAATATCCTCAATGCGCTACATCATTAAAGGAAAGCGAAATACGTAAGCACTAAAATTGCAGATATTTTAAAAGTTAATGAACACTCTAGTCCCCCTCTTTGGCACAGAAAATTATTCAATCCCTAACCAATCATATTTTAAATTAAAACTTTCGGGTGCACATGCATTGTATTTTACACAAATGGTATCGATTCAAAACCCCTTTCTATAAAAATGAACTTGTCCAGCATGTATTAATAGTGTATTAATTGTGCATTGAATTTATGAATGAATCAGAAATTATCCTGCACTATACCAATGAAATAACAGCAATATTTGAAGGTAGAGTGCACGACCAATCAAGTTACAGGTAAATATTCATATATGTTCTTGAGCCGATCATTATATAGTTCGTTTTGTAAATTGAAGAGGAATTATTAAAATTTGTTGTGTGTCGTTTTAAAAATGGAGATTAAAAAAAAGTGCATTTAATTGTAGCATTTAAGATCATATCTTAAAAAGAATTATAGACGATAAAGTATTACAGTAGGCAGATTACTCCGTCTAGACAAAAAAAAAACCGCGAAAGCCAGAAGTAACATTATGACTACACAAGGCAGCTAACGCTTGCCTAAAAATCAACTAACTTTTTATCCAAATAAAAAAAAATAAGATGCAAACAAATAAGCACAAAAAAACCAAGTGTCTTTTTTTCAGTTTCCTTTTTTTTTATAAAATGATTTTGATTGTCACACTTTACATAATTAAGGAATGTTTCATTATACCTGGTCAGGTTTTTCAATGATGCAAGGAACCGGGTTATCATCACCATATTTAGCATACAGTACTAGTCCACAGTATACCAAAATACCGGTAAATATCAAACTGGCTGGGAATTGTAAATACATGGCTCTAAAATAATACGATAATAAAATACAAATGTATTACAAATTGAATGACTATACTATTTCTACTAAATACCCCAAAATATTTAACATCTGGAAATTGTAAATACTTTTCGCGGTGTATAAATCATAGTTTTTGAGTTGCATAATCTGTTAATTCAAATTAACTGAAGTGTTTGGCAAAACTATAAACAAATTAAATTCTGGTTAACTTAATATAACTAAAAATTTTGGAATAAATCTAGCATGCCATATAAATGTAAGAACAGGTTTTTTTAACAGAGATGTCCAAACCTAGGAAGATAACTAGTAAAGTGATTAATAGTAAGCACGAAAAACTCGATTCTCCCATATACTTAAGGTTCGTGGTTGGATCCTCGTCTGGGGTGAAAATTTAATGAACCAATGACTCTCTCTTGACACCATTTGCGAGGATGGTCTCAAGGAACGATGCTAGTCCGTTGGAAGGGACGACAAAATGTTGTCCCGTATAATTATGTGGAGAGCAATTAATCCATTGAATAGTTCAAAAATACATTTACGTTTCAGAAGAAGTTTCTGAGAATTAACGTAGATTTAACTTATTCATTTCGTACAGGGTAGATCATACTAAAAGAGTAAATCTTACGTTTGAGCTCCTTTGATGTTTTTCATGCTAACATAACGTTGTACCATAGACTGACTTCCGATATAAGCGGACAGAGTAAGAGTGAACCCACCGAAGAAGAGGGTCCAGAAGGTGTGCCGTTCAAATGGACTGACATTAAAGCTGAAATGGAAAGGAACATTAGATTTATTGAAGTAAGAATTGTAACATTTTTACCAGTATTTTATCATCGTTTCTCTACTATCAATATCATTAAAAAAACAATACATCTGAAGACTGTGTGAAGTAAACACTTCATAAAGTCCAATATGTATGAAAACAATAAGCATGAGAAATCATATAAATGAAAAAAGAAATGATTTTTTAAAGGAATGACTGTCGTGTTTTTTTTTTTCATTGGGATATGAAAAAAAAATGCACATGGTATAATCCGCTCATTCGCGTAGCGGATTATACTTTAAATGTGCAAAACTTTTTTCACTCTTTTTTTTCGTATCCCCTATGAAAATAAATATAACAGTCATTCCTTATAAAATAAATTTTCAAAGCGATTAAAAAATATATGGTGTCACTTCCTGTTAAGAGTGGGCGTATCCCCATGAATTTTTCATCATTGGGATATGGAAAAAAAATGTCCAATCAAATTGCAGTATTTTGCTAAAATTCATCTTAAAAAAAGATAAACTTTAAAAAGTGGAATTAAAGAATGACATAAATTAGAATGTATTCCCTAGAGGATTGAGTACCTGAAAGACACTACAATTATTTTACTTTTTTAATTAAAAATATTATTATATTAAAAAAGGTCAAGGAATTAGAATGTAATTCCTTGAAAATATGATCACAAACCATTTTTTAAACATTTTTTTTTTCATTATGTGCAATGTGATAATAAAATTATTAAAATTAAAGCAATCAAAATTTCATAAATATAAGGATGTTAGTATTAACAAATATAACTGAAATAAACTTAAAATATGTTTAAACAGCCAGTGAACGTATTATGGTTTAAGACATAGTTTGTACATTTGAATTGTACATTATTTAGTCTTACTTATCTAGCTCTAGTCTGCCGTCTTCTAAAGCTTTGTCAATTACATATGATCCTCCACCGACCTCCAAACTTGTCTTAACGATCAATGCTAGCAATGCAGCTATTATTACAAGAGTCTGAAAAGCATCAGCCCACATTACAGCTTTAAGGCCACCCTAAAATATAAGAATAAATGATCAACCCAACCCTCGTTATTAATATACCTTTAAGCGGTTAAGCGGTTAATTTTCGCGGTTTTATATGTGATAAGGTTTGTTAAAAAAACTGCGAGCTTTATTTTTGCGGTTTGTGATTGTGTTTATACATAATCTTCATTAGACGGATATTTTCGTGGGATTTATTTTCGCGATTTCCGCCTACCCGTGAAAATAAGCGAACATAATTCCCTATACGGTATGGTCCTCCACCCACTTCTATTCGTGTGCTACCACATCAGCAATTATGACACGAATCTTAAAAGCATAGACTCACAGAACAGCTTTCAACCCTCCCTCAAATTATGACTTACAAGTCATCAGAGTGAATATCAATAGTATAAAACCTCATATCTCATCTTTAGATTAAAGCTTAGACCTTTAGTAATGATGAACGCAGTCTAAATAACATCGATCACATCAAAGCCTTCATTTATTTCTTTGTCAATGCCAGGATCTTTTTACGACCTTCACAACCAATGCTAGTAAAAATAATTATAGTTACAAGAGTATGAAAAATCTTTATGACCTTCCTTGTAATGTAAAGGTCTAATACAAAAGGTTAATAAGGGTTTGTAGTATGGTCATTCGGGATGCTAGATCCTTACAAAAAAAAAGACAGCCAAAGATTTTTATTCCAGTTAACTGAACAAAAATACCATCATCAAACAGACAATTAAAAAAAATTAGTGTGTTCCACGACACATTTGTCCTCTTTCCACATTCAATGTGACATACTAAAATATCCAATTAAATGAGGTACTCATTGAGTGTATTTAATTCCACTTACCAGAGCAGTATAAAGAGTACACACAAAACCAATCAGTACTATCGATATCCATAGGTCTACACCCATTACTGTGAAAGACAAAAGGAACATAAATCGTAGGGCATAAGTTAGATGTGGGTATTTTCTGCACCATCTACAAATGTAGGTCCCCTACATTGGTAGATTGGGCAGAAAATACCCATATTTAACTATACAGTGTTCGGGTTTGTTCGTCCGTCCGTCCGTCCTAAATGCCGCGAGATGAGGCATTATATCTTTTGGACGTATTCTTGTTATCAGGTGTTTCATATGTCGGACTATTGGCGGTTTATGGATTTTAGACTACACTATTTTTTAAATTTTAGATATCAAGTGTTGCAATGAAGGTTTTCCTTTTCGTTAGAAGTCGCTTGTCAAATATCAAATCATATAATTACAATATGTGTGGTATCCTGTATGAAATTAAATACTTTGCTTTTACTTTTTTCATACTCATTGATTGCTGTTACTCTAGAAATCTATATATAGAAAACATTAGGCTCGCAGACAACTACGGGATTTCTCTCTTTCAAAATAGTGCAGATGTTGATTTGTCGTATACGGTTTTGTTTTGCAACCGGATTTGACGCAGTCTAAATTGATCACTGGCAACTTGACTGGTGCCTTAATTATTGAAAGCGGACAATGCTGAGCCCCCCGGAGCACCGGAGTTTTCTGCTTTTGACTTGCGTTTGAGTTGCTGATTGCAGTACACTTATGTTAAGTGGTTTGTTTCTTTGTCCTGGTACATATCTTGGCCTTTTCAAACATACGACTTTCGATTGCCCCGTTTGTATGGCTTTGCTTCTTTCCTGCTCTATAATCGAGCTTACCTTGATTTAGTGTTAATGCTGGAGCATAAAGGGTCAAGGCCATACTTAGCATCTGAAAACCGAAAAAAAAAAATCAAAAAGAAAATAATGGAAAATATTTAAGTTTACTACTGTTTTACATGTTTTTTTTATCTAAAGTACCTATATATTTTATTATCATAGAGCTTTGCATCATGCATACATATGAGTGTATGCAGATTTTTAAAAGCTTTGCTATTGAACATTCTAAGATGAAATTAAACTGTGATAATGCATGAACGAAGAAAAGTCAAGTTCAATATCAACATTGAAGCTATAATAATGTTTTTTAAAAGAAGTCATTCAGTGAATAGATGGGTCGTATAATCTTGACAAGCAAATCATAACTATGCATATTTGAAGGGACGCCTGTCTACCTACCGTTTGAATTTGAAATATCAAGCTACCCATCACTCGAGCCACTTTATTAAATCTCATCTCTAAATACTGTAAAAAAGAAAATCTTAGAATTAAAAAAAAAAAGGTAAATGTAGACAAGCAAATAAACAAAAATAGCAAACAATTTAAATCAACAAATGAAAAAATGTGACAAACCAAACGAAATTAGAGAAAAAACTCACCTCATATGCGCTAACAATTTCTAATTTATGGTAAACAGGAACTACAAAATGCACAATGAACGGCAAAGAAATGAGATTCGGAAGACAAATGTAAAGATACATCGTTCCATTGTAGAAGACTTCCGAAGGTATCCCCATGATGAAGGATCCAGAGACAGTGGTAGCGACCATGGACATTGCCACGGGAAACAATCCCATTTTTCTGTTTCCCAGCAAAAAATTCAAAGTCGTTTTGTTCTTTCTGTCTTTCCATGTGTAAAAGAATCCGATGCCGGTCGCGATTACCAAGGATAAAACAAAAATAAGGTAGTCGGCCCAATGGAACGTATTCGTTGTAGCCGTCGCCATGTTTGCTTCGGATGAAAAAGTAACGTAAGTGGAATAAGGATCAAACGTTCCAATCTCACACAAGCAGTTCAATCACTGAATACATTATGTTCCTTTTGAAATACAACACAAGTGTTTTAGCATAAATTGAAAATATTTATATTTTTCCGACGAAAGAAACTAGTTTTGATCGTTATACTAAACTCAACATCAATTCCATGTTTTACATTTGACACTCATTAATTTGTGTGACAATATCAAAGGCATAAACTATGTCGCCTACAAAACACCTGATTTTAAAACATGGCTGTACAAACTGGATTTTGTGTAAATATTGTTGAAATGTTTGTTCATTCCGTGACGCTGAATATAATTATTTCTAATGATATTATAATATACTTGAACCTACATGTATCATGACGTTTTTAATTGTTTTTCCTTGGATTCTCAAATGAACCTCACCCCCATAAACCGTAAAATACATTAGAATTATTTACTTTACATATGAAATATTTGATTAAAGAAATAAAAATTCTGCTATTTTGAAGTCCAGCATAATAGTAAGATAAAAATATCATTACGATTGCTCCCGTAAATTGTTCATTCAGTTTTATGATATAAGCCATTTTTCAATTCAAGAAATTTACGTTCCACTTCTCAAAATTGCTACAGGTACATGTACCCTAAGTTACGTGAATCCGCCTTGACATGTTAAAGGCGGATGAAAAATCATGATTTGATTTCTATCTTCAGTTAACTTTTATAACCATTGACTTAGGAGCGTGGTATTGCACCCCCCACCCCCCAAAAAAAATCCTACATGTAATAAGGTTTATTTGGACTACATTTAACGTGATGAAAAGGGAAAATCTTCTTTATTTTCCAGCTTTTCTTTGTCCAAAAGCGAATTAAAATGACATTTTGGCCTTCATAATACAATTTGTAACTTGAAAATGCACAAAAGGTGATTTGTTTCAAACACCTTGCATCACATTGTTGTACTAGGATTTCGCATGAAAAGTAGAATTGGTTATTGATAGGGGGAAGGTTGTGCCCTAAAAAACTAGTTTAACCCCGTCACATTTTATATGTGCCTGTCCTACACAGGAAAAATAGCTACTAATGCATTACGGATGGTCCTTAATCCATCCGTAAACCATCCGTACGTCCGTGTGCTCGATTTTTCCGTATTCATCCGTACATTTACGGGTGAACTATGGATTTGAATTAAATGCCACACCCACTTGTGGACCATTATTGTATTTAATCCTCGATTTAAAAAGTAAACAACAAACAACAAATGCAAATATTTTATCATCGTTTTATTTTGTAACCTTTTGAAAATTATATACACATTGTTTAATATAGATGTTTGATTGTTTCAGTACTGTCCGGCATTGTTTGTTGTACTGCTTTTCCAGTTTGTCAAAAAGATTAGGTGCGACAAACTATGTCTAGGACTATGTAATAAGGTTACAGTCTCAGGCTGAGATTCCTTGAACCGTTTACATGAAGGGTTTGGTTTAACTCGTGCATCTAAAAAGTTAAATAAAAAAAAATACAAAGCTGAACAAAGAAAAGTGAAAAATAAATGTAGCTTTAAACTTAAAGGAACATAATATACTAGATAATTACAGTATTATGCAGTTTAAAGGTACAACAAAGTTGCTTGAAATGTTTTGTCAGAACGTTATTCACTTGGAAGCGCTATTGATTTAACTTATATGATATTATTAGATGTTCAAAACTGAAAAGACAACATTAAATTACTTTTGTCGCTCATTTTTATTTACAAAATTCCAGTTTTCAAAATCTTTTGGCTATTTTAATTGAAAATATTTTAGTATTTCCAATAAATGCTGTCGATATTTTGTGTTGTTCTGTTTTGACTCGAGACTGGTATACCTTTTTTGGTCTGTCTGTTGTCACGTTAGAGATAGAGACAATCTTGTGATACAGTGGAGACAACAAATTTCTATTTACAGGATTTCTTTTGGTTCCACCTGCAAAGTAATTTAGTCATAATTAGTTAGTTAGTTAGTTCTAACTTTACTCCAAAGCAGCACGATTTCGGCTATATCCGGGAAACGGAGAAATAGTGATGGCACAACACCAAGAGTCAATCTTCCTATTTCAAAAGGATTTAATAACGAAAATGAAAGGGGCGATACTATGAACGTACTACGACTGCCACTTGAACAAGTAGTAATGGGTAAGGGACGGTTATTTAGCCTTAAGCTCCTGCATGGGGATCCTACGGGTCCTACTCTTACCGAGACCTGCAGCAGGGTTCATTAAAACGTATGAGGAACGTGACATTGCACCACTATGGTTTGCGGTCAGGTTTTCCATATTATGGCCTGACGACCTCGGCATTCATTATGACAGGACTGTCCCATTCAACCGCATGGGCACACATTCAAGTCGCTTTATGGCCGATGTCAGGTTTCTGACCGCTCTTTATTTGACTTTTATCGACAAGCTTATCGCTGCTGCGGGTCTTTTCGTCATCAGAAAACCGCAAGTGTTAATTTGGTTTTAACAAAAAGTAGGTAAATAAATTTAAAAAACTATTAAATTTTTACGAAAACATTACATCTTTGAAAACAATCCAAGCGTCTACCAGTCTATTGCATGTGTTATCGTTGCAGTATTGGTATTAATTTTCCGGAAGATAATAAGTACACGTATTTCTAGTTTCATAAAAGACACTTTAAACATGTAGCTCGATAAATTACGGTCAAAGAAGCAAAGGTGTACCAAAGGGGCAATCAGTATCATAAAACCGTAAAGACAAAGACAAAACCGGCAGACAAAAATCATCACAACAAAACAAACCACATAACAACATAAAACACAAACACACATAACAACAAAACCGCATTCAGCAACGCGAACTCAAGTCGAAACGAGAGTGAACTCAGGTGCTCCGGAAGAGTAAGCAGTTCCTGCTTGCTATAGCACACCCGTCACGTTGCCAAAGATCGATTAAGTGTTGGTCAAATCCGGAAAGGATGACATTACAAAACTCTATGTCAAACCAACATCTGTGCTCATCCGAGAGATAGAAATCCCGTATTTGTTTACAAGCACATGATGTCGTCCGTAAAATTTCTTGAGTGATGACAACAACCTGGGAGCAACGTACCCCTGTGTTAACAATTTGCTTGTCAGTCGTGTGGCTCTATCAAGGAAGTCGTTGTACTCCCCACATGCTCTGGAATAGCGAATCAATTGTGATACGTAAACTCCATATGCTGGAGCGGACGGAATGTTGCTACACAGAAAGGGAAAGTTAACTATTGGAAAGTTGAAGTCATCACGTTTGTCATAGAGCCTTGTACAAAGCCTTCCTTGTGTGTCAATTTCGAGAAATAGATCCAGATATGAAGCGGACCTCCTAGAATCTGTAGTGTCCTTTATCTCAAGTTCCTTCGGATATATGAGATGTAAATAGTCACCAAATCGAGGATTGTTTAGTGAAAGGACATCATCAATATAACGAAATGTGAGATTCAAAACTTCTATTCTTTTAAATATCAACAAAGATCCTGGCATTGAATTTTGCTTTGAGTTTCGTCTATTCAAGACTCAGTAGAGGCGTTCTAATGATAGGTTTAAAATACCAAATGAAAGCTTCATATTTGAATCATAAATAATTATATATGATACGGTGCATACAATAAAAAAGAAATGTAATACTATGTTTCTTCTAATTTAATGTATCATAAAAGTGCCATTTTAATCTAGTCATTTGAAAAGATAATTTTCATTTATAACTTCCAAATTACGATGTAGGATAAACTCAAATATCTAATAACAACCTCTTTAATTAAATGCAAAACAATCTGGTTTTGTATCTGCCCTTACGGACTTTAGACATTCGGATGGCCCAATGGTACAGCTGCTTCTTTCTATCCGAGTAATGTCAAGCTGGGTAACAACACCTTTCCGAATGTGGATATTCAATTTATAAAAATTGAATACTAAATTTTGTTCAAAATTTTTTTCATAACCGCGAAATGCAACTAGATGCTTTCCTGTAAAACAACTGACAACCAGACCCAAGCATAATTTCACAATTATTGCTTACCTGTTAAACAGCTTACCACCAGACCCACGCATAATGTCACAACTATTGCTTACCTGTAAAACAGCTGACCACCAGACCCACGCATAATGTAACAATTATTGCTTACCTGTAAAACAGCTGACCACCAGACCCACGCATAATGTCACAATTATTGCTTACCTGTAAAACAGCTGACCACCAGACCCACGCATAATGTCACAACTATTGCTTACCTGTAAAACAGCTGACCACCAGACCCACGTATAATGTCACAATTATTGCTTACCTGTAAAACAGCTTACCACCAGACCCACGCATAATGTCACAATTATTGCTTACCTGTAAAACAGCTGACCACCAGACCCACACATGATGTCACAACTATTGCTTACCTTTAAAACAGCTGACCACCAGACCCACACATAATGTCACAATTATTGCTTACCTGAAAATCAGCTGATCACTAGACCCACGCATAATATTACAATTATTGCTTACCTGTAAAACAGCTGACCACCAGACCCACACATGATGTCACAATTATTGCTTACCTGTAAAACAGCTGACCACTAGACCCGCGCATAATGTCACAATAATTGCTAACCTGTAACACAGCCGGCCGCAAGACCGACGCATAATGTTACAGTAATTGCTTACCTGTAAAACAGCTGACCACCAGACCCACACATAATGCCACAATTATTGCTTACCTGTAATACAGCTGACCACCAGAACCGCGCATAATATCTCAATTATTGCTTACCTGTAAAACAGCTGACCACCAGACCCACGCAACGCCTCAGTATAATGTGATAAAAGAAGCAGAGGTACCAATGGGGTATCCGAATGTCAAAAGTCCGAAAGGGCAGAGACTAAACCAGTAAACACAAACAAGAACGGGACAAAAACAGACAACACGTAAAACATGGAAACACAAAACAACTGAATATCAATCAACAACGCGAACTCCAGTCGAAACAAGAGTGAACTCAGGTGCTCCGGAAGAGTAAGCAGTTCCTGCTTGCTATAGCACACCCGTCGCGTTGCCAATAGTCCATTCAGCGTGTCAAATCCAGTAAAGGAAGACAAAACAACACAATATGACAAACCAACATCTGCACTCATCTGAGAGATCGAAATCCCATATTTGTCTATAAGTGCATGATGTCTTCCGTAAAATTTCTTGAGTGAAGACAGCAACCGAGGAGCAACATAACCCTGTGTGAGCAATTTTTGCGTCAGACGTGTCGCTCTGCTAAGGAAATCGATGTAAGTCCCGCACGCTCTGGAGTAACGAATCAATTGAGATACGTAAACTCCATAAGCTGAAGCTGACGGAATATTGCTACACAAGAAGGGGAAGTTGACGATTGGAAAGTTGAAGTCATCACGTTTGTCATAGAGCCTTGTTGAAAGTCTTCCTTGAGAGTCAATTTCGAGATGTAGATCTAAATATGAAGCAGACTTCCTAGAATCCGTTGTGTCCTTTATCTCAAGCTCCTGTGGATATATGAGATGGAGAAAGTCACCAAATCGAGAATTGTTTAGTGAAAGGACATCATCAATATAACGGAACGTGAGGTTGAAAGAGAGAGCTAGTCTACGGTCTTTTTTTGTCTAGAAGAGATTGCAAGAAGTCTGCTTCATATGAATGAAGAAACAAATCAGCAAGCAAAGGTGCACAATTAGTGCCCATTGGAATCCCTATTGTTTGCTGAAAAACACGTCCACCAAACTGAACAAATATGTTGTCAATAAGAAAGTTGAGCATGTCGATTATTTGGTCTTCTGTAAATTTGTTCTTTTTCTTGGACTCATTGATGACAAAGTAAGTCTTGGTATAATCGACTACAAGAAATTTGTACCTGCGTTTTCCATTCTTTTTGAAAAAACTGCGTTTAATCAGCTGTGCCAATCGCGATTTCAGTTGTTCATGTGGAATAGAAGTGTAAAGTGTGGAGAAATCGAATGTTTTGATGCTGTTACAAGATGAAACTGAATTAGAGTTAAGAATCTCCATCAGTTCTTTCGAATTCTTCAGGATCCACATTTGATTGACACCATTTCTAGAATAACAACAATCGTAATATTTCTGGAGGCCGGATTTTACTGCCGTAAGTATTGAAGTCAACAAAACTGAAAGAGGTTTAGTTGTACATTTGGATGACCCTGCAATGAAGCGCTGTTTGTATGGATTTTTATGTAATTTGGGAATCCAATACAGGGATGGAATGTCATCATTACTGCCACCAACAGAAAGGCCGAAGGAGGAAATGACAGATTTGTGATTGTCAATGATTTCCTCCTTAGACAGTGTTGTAGCCGTGTATGTGGTGCTGTTGCTGGTACAACCAACCCCCAATTCAGCTGTCAAACAGTCTATATAGTGTTTTTTGCACACAAAAATGATGTTATTTGGTGCTTTGTCTGCAGGTACAACAACATATTTGTCATGTAAGGTGGACAATGTTTTGGCAACATCAGCGTTGCTGAAAATGGATGTTGCCTTAGTGCTCATTGAGCCTTTCAAAGAATTGATTCTTTTCAAAACCAATGACCTCACAGCTTTTACCCATTCTGACAAAACGTCACATTCTTTCTCCTGTTCTTTTTTGGCCCATTTTCTGGCATAGTCCTCAACTGAATCCATAATTGTTTTGAAATTAAAGCTCCAGTTGATTCGTCTTGGCTCACGATATTTAGGTCCTTTAGCCAAAACATCTGAACTACTGAATATAATGCTGTAACGACAGTGTATAATATTGAACAACAGGGTAAACTAAATAAAGGACTGATTATAATGTTAAAACTGCATAGTATGATGCTGTAATGACTGAATATAGTAATGTAATAAAAGAGTATAAAGTTTTAAGGACTGAGTATAATGTTGAAACGACTTAACATAATGTTGACACGACTGAGTATAATGTTGACACGACTGAACATAATGTTATAACGACTGAAAATAATGTTATTACGACTGAGTATAATATTCTAACCACTGAGTATAATGTGGTAACGACTGAATATAATGTAGTCAGGACTGAATATAAAATTGTAACGACTGAGCATAATGGCGTTACGCCTGAGTATAATGATGGTTACCAACATAAGGCAGTCCTGGCGTTCCACACATAATGTCACAATTATTGCCTACCTGTAAAACAGCTGACCACTAGACCCACGTATAATGTTACAATTATTGCTTACTTGTAAAACAGCTGACCACTAGACCCACGTATAATGTCACAATTATTGCTTACCTGTAAAACAGCTGACCCCTAGACCCACGCATAATGTCACAATTATTGCTTACCTGTAAAACAGCTGACCCCTAGACCCACGTATAATGTCACAATTATTGCTTACCTGTAAATTAGCTGACCATCAGACCCACGCATAATGTATTGCTTACCTGTAAAACAGCTGACCACCAGACCCACGCATAATGTCACAATTATTGCTTACCTGTAAAACAGCTGACCACCAGACCCACGCATAATGTCACAGTTATTGCTTACCTGTAAAACAGCTGACCCCTAGACCCACGTATAATGTCACAATTATTCCTTACCTGTAAATCAGCTGACCATCAGACCCACGCATAATGAATTGCTTACCTGTAAAACAGCTGACCACCAGACCCACGGATAATGTCACAGTTATTATTTACCTGTAAAATAGCTGACCATCAGACCCACGGATAATGTCACAGTTATTGTTTACCTGTAAAACAGCTGACCACCAGACCCACGCATAATGTCACAATTATTGCTTACATGAAAAACAGCTGACCACCAGACCCACGCATAATGTCACAGTTATTGCTTATCTGTAAAACAGCTGACCACCAGACCCACGTATGTATTGCTTACCTGTAAAACAGCTGACCACCAGACCCACGAATAATGTATTGCTTACCTGTAAAACAGCTGACCACCAGACCCACGAATAATGTATTGCTTACCTGTAAAACAGCTGACCACCAGACCCACGCATAATGTCACAATTATTGCTTACCTGTAATGTAAATCAGCTGATCACTAGACCCATGCATAATGTCACAGTTATTGCTTACCTGTAAAACAGCTTACCACCAGACCCACGCATAATGAATTGCTTACCTGTAAAACAGCTGACCACCAGACCCACGCATAATGTCACAATTATTGCTAACCTGTAAAACAGGTGATCACCAGACCCACACATAATGTCACAGTTATTGCTTACCTGTAAAACAGCTTACCACCAGACCCACGCATAATGTCACAATTATTGCTTACCTGTAAAACAGCTTACCACCAGACCCACACATTATGTCACAATTATTGCTTACCTGTAATGTAAATCAGCTGATCACTAGACCCACGCATAATGTCACAATTATTGCTTACCTGTAAACCAGCTGACCACCAGACCCACGCATGTCACAATTATTGTTTACCTGTAAAATAGCTGACCACCAGACCCACGCATAATGTCACAGTTATTGCTTACCTGTAAACCAGCTGACCACCAGACCCACGCATAATGTCACACTTATTGCTAACCTGTAAAACAGCTGACCACCAGACCCACGCATAATGTCACAATTATTGCTTACCTGTAAAACAGCTGACCACCAGACCCACGCATAATGTCACAGTTATTGCTTACCTGTAAAACAGCTGACCACCAGACCCACGCTTAATGTCACAATTATTGCTAAAGGACTATAGTAAAGGTATGATATACTAAAGAACACGTCTAGCCAAGATCTGAAACAAAAGAAAATTAAACACAGTGACGTTCTGTAGTAGAATTTTAGAAACATACCTCCTCTTTCAAGTATTTTTCTGCATTTCACTTCAGAAAAACTTAAGTTCTAATTTATATTGAAAAATTATTGAGTCGAGCTATCATTGATGCTACATTATACCCAGCTGTCATTATCAAACGTTTAAAAACTTTGATGCTTCATCAGAACTATAAACGCCCAAATGTGTTAAGAGAAAAAAAAGATACACATACTTTTCTACTTGCCCGGAGATCAATATATTATCTGTTACATTATGCCTCATCAGAGCTGGTGTCGACAAAACAAGACTTGTTATATTGTTGAAACAGGAAGCGACAGGTGGCGCCACTGCATTGACTACACTTCCTATTGCCAGAAAGGCTGAGAACATGAGACTAACAATTACAGACACAATCGCTCCCTGTAAATGAAAACCAGTTTATGTTTTAGTTAATCATCTAAAAACCCAAAAGAGCCAAACTATTAGAAGCCATATTAATTGCTGTAGCCTAGGTACAAATGTAATACCCATGGATAGTTGAATAATGCCAAATATTTTGATAAAATGGTAAGCATGTGAAAAATCAAGGATATAAAGTGATAGTCTTAAATCAAAATATATATTTACTATTCAATGAAATATGGCATTTTTTCAAAAATTAAAACACTGAAAAATAGCAAAATATTTAGTCATTACGCATTCGTTGTATGAATAGATATATCGAATCACCCTTTTAAAATCAAAATCAGGAATTTTTTACCAAAAGAGATCTTAAATTACCCAAAATGAAGATTAAGAAAATGTCGGACTCGCCCATTTGTATAAGAAAGGGGCAATTAATAGAATCTGATTTTTCAGTAATTGGTCTTCTATAAGACGTTAAATAAGCATACTTACTACAGAGTTCACACACGGGAAGAAAAAGCCCATAAAATACAGTCCTAATAAAGGTCCACCAAACACGCCCATAATACTTAGTGTTATCTGAAGGATAAAGGGTCCGAAGTACTGTGCCGCATAAGCCAATCCTACTATTGTAAGTCCATATATTATAGAGAAGACTTTAGACAAATTTGTTGCGAAACTTTCATCCATGTTTTGTCCTTTAGTCCTAGCATACACGGGCTTGATGATATCAACTACGACTACTAAGGCCAATGCATTGAGACCAGAAGACACGGAACTGAAAAAAAATAAATTTTAGAAGTATTAAAACTTCGTCACCCAAGAACCATGACAGGGTAACAAACATGACAGCACAGAGCCAAAAAAAAATCATGGTTGTGCGGATCAAGAAGTTTTAAAGTAGTCGGTTCCGCTTTAAAGTCTACAGACTACGAAAATGGTTCCAGGTCAAATTTGCTAAAAACAAATCTGCAAGAGAATGACAGAATTTCCCAATGAAAGAGGTGAAGATTCCAAAGTTTTGAGCGTTTCAAGTATCAAATCAAAGTTTTAATTTATTGACATTCAATAAATTTACCTGAGAGTTGCACTGAAAATGCAGGCCACAAGCAAACCTGGTAAACCATGTACCGACCCAAGCACATCCATAACAAGGAAAGGCAAAAGCTGAAAAATAAAGCAAAAAAAAACCTAACGAAATTGGGTAATTGTCTGTTAATAAAATGTAATTTAGCTTATGCAATGTTAAATGCAAATAGGGCGTTTGTTCCAGGTTCGTTGAGTCTTGATCTTCACTGAATACTCTTGATATTGCTATCCTTCATATTCGAGACAACCGAAGGGCATGGAAATAACTAAACGGTTTAGCGTCTTTAAATGTTCGGTACCTGGTCAGGCTTTTTAATAGTACATGGTACAGGATTAGCATCTCCGTACTTTACATGGAGTATTAACCCAACGTACACTAAAAGACCAACACAGATAAACGTTGCGGGTATCTGCATATATGTAGCACTGAAACGAGAAAAAAAAAAGAAAAAGAAACACGATTAAACTTTATTATAAAAAATTCTGCTTCATATTTTTATGTATAAGAAAACCGTGAGTTATAAAACCTGATAAAAGGGTTAACTCCAGCGGAAGTCAGTACCTTTATCCAGTTAGGACCTTAATTACGTGTTAAAATATAACGTAGCAGAGTTGAAGCATCATGAAAAGCAAAGTAGTACCTAAAATATATAGCATTCGAATTTCTGATGCTTGTTGCTAGATTTGGTTTCCCTGTTCGAACCTTTTGGCTTTGAGTACTTTCATTCCATACTTTGGGTTTTTGACTTTCCAATGTTTTGATTCAAATGCTGCTGATGAGAGGTTACTCCTTGAAATATCGATACACAGCACAACCAATTTCACCGTTTTTTATACCGTACCCGTTTTGGTATTAGTATTCTGAAGTGCGAAAATGCAAAGACAAGACCAGACAACACAAAATAACATAAACAAAAACACAAATTGCAACATAGATAAAACAGAAAACAACAACTAACAAGGCAAGCTAATGTAGGAACGACTGTAACTTTAACTCTTGGTGCTCCGAAAGGTACTTTGAAATTAAATTAATTGTATTTTTTGCTGTTGTCGAATTTTATGCTTACATTTGCGCCTTTCTGACATTTTTCGTGCTTATAAAACGCTGGACGATGGTTTGGTTGGGAACGTATCCAGTCATTTGTAAAAAGAAAGCACCAATCAGGAGGGTCCAAAATGTGTGCCGCTGAAACGGGCTTGGATCAAAACTGTAGAACAAAGTAAAAACATCAACGAGAAAAGTCCAAAATGCGTGTCACTGAATTGGACTTAAAAAAAAACTTAAAAAGCGTATTCAATAAAATAATAGCCCTGTGTCTATTACTACATGTACTAGTAGTTAGGGACCGACCATTTAACTTGAAGAGGAGGGGGGGCTTGGTTTTTTCCTAAAAAAATATTCCGAAAATTATTTTTGATGAAAAAAATATTCTGGCAGCAGAGGGTAAAACAAAATATTCTGAAGAAGGATTTCTGCCATATAAAATAATGATATTAATGAAAAAATTATGCTGTCGAAAAATTCGAATGGACAGAGCACCAAAAAGAACAGGACGAAAAAAAACAGACGGACAACATAAAACACAGAAATGACTAATCTATTTGCTTAAGCTCACAGCTGTATACAAACATTAAGTGACATCGGCTGGTATGCCGCTGAAATTTTCTTGCGTAGTTGCAAAACTTAAGTATTAGAGCGAAATCTAAACAATGAACGAGAATACTGCGAGTCCCAATATATGCGCAACAGGGTCTCTTTTTTCGTGAAGTGGCCATGATGTATTCTAGAATGTCAAAAAAAACCCGACTAATCGAAGCCTTTCTATTTTATCTTCAAACGTTTAAAAAACAGAATTTGCTAACCATAAAATCTTTTCTTTGTTACAAAGGACTTGTATATAGACTTTTCATACCTATCGATTTTCTTAATATTATTGTCTCAATGTTTAGAAATCGAAGATAAATCCTCAATCGCTCTTCATTTTAACACATACACTGACATATAAAGTACTTACTTGTCCATCCGTAGTTTCCCATCATCTAAAGCTTTCTGAAAAACGTATGAACCACCACCGACCTCGGAGGTCGTCTTCACAATCAGGACTATTATTGCAGTAAAGATGATCAGGGTCTGGAATGCATCCGCCCACATAACAGCTTTGAGTCCACCCTTTGAAGATGAGAAATAAGTTTGTAACAAACAACTTGGTTTTGTTAATCATGTCGATAAGTAATGATGTTCTCGTTGTTCTAATGTATCTCTTGTTTGATTAGAACGGTAAAAATCGCCTGTTTTTGGTCTATGTAAGTCTATGTGATTGGTTCAATTCTATGTGTACTATTGTTTTGTGTCTCCGTGATTATTTTTTGGGTTCAGTGTAACTGTTTGATGGTTTCAATTTCCGGAAACATTTAGAGCTTGGAGGGTTTTGGTAAATTTTTTTGCATTATTGTAACGTTTCGGTAAGTAGCTATGTTCTGTAACAGTATTTTGTTGTTGAAAAATTAAGTTGATTTGATTGATGAATAGCTTTTCTGTAGCAGGGTTTTATGGATTTGCCAAATGCGGTAGATTTGTTTTACCTTTTATACTATCATATTTGCGGTCTTACCATTGACGAATCAAAGATCCAACACACATATCCGACGGTTTGTTGTACGTTTATGACTAGGATATTGAAGGTCTTACCGTGGACGTGTAAATAGGGTCTAACTGCTGACGTGTAAATGGTCTTACCGTGGACGTGGAAATAGGGTCTTACAGTGGACGTGTATATAGGGTCTTACCGCTGACGTGTAAATATTGTTTACAGTGGACGTGTTTCTAGAGTCTTACCATTGACGTGTAAATAGAGTCTTACCGCTGACGTGTAAATAGGGTCTTACCGCTGACGTGTAAATAGAGTCTTACCGCTGACGTGTAAATAGGTTCTTACCGTGGACCTGTTAATAGGGTCTTATCGTGGACGTGTAACTAGGGTCTTACCGTGGACGTGAAAATAGGGTCTTACCGTGGACATGTGAATAGGGTCTTACCGTGGACGTGTGAATAAGGTTTTACCGTGGACGTGTAAATACGCTCTTACCGTGGACGTAAAAATGGAGGTCTTTCCGTGGACGTGTTAATGGAGGTCTTACCGTGGTATGAAATTACAGGAATCTTTTCGGGACACATATGGGTCTTACCGTTGACGTACAAATGGTCTTACTGTGGACGTGTAGATGGAGGTCTTTCCGTGGACGTGTAGATGGAGGTCTTTCCGTGGACGTGTAGATGCAGGTCTTACCGTGGACGTGTAAATGGTCTTACTGTGGACGTGTAAATGGAGGTCCTACCGTGTAGGTGATTGGAGATCTTACCATGGACGTGTAAAGGCTCTTACCATGGACGTGTAAATGGTCTTACTGTGGACGTGTAAATGGTCTTACTGTGGACATGTAAATGAAGGTATTTCCGTGGACGTGTAAATGGGGGCACTATCGTGGATGTGTAGGTGGAGGTCTTACCGTGGACGTGTAAATGATGCACACACATCCGACGAGAACTATTGATATCCACAGATCAATATCCATAACTGGAAGGCAAAAACAGAATTATCTATTTCATATTTAATATGCAACGCTACAGGTTGGTTGCTATAAGCAAGTACTTAAACTTCCGGAGCTCCTTAGATACATTTTGTTTTTTTCGTTGCGAATTGGATTGTTCTAAGTGACTTGGCTTTTTTAGATTATGAGCTTCGAATGTCTTGCTTCTTTTCAGAAATCTCTTAAAGATAACAACACGAAGTTATTTTTCCTTTATTAATTATTTAAAGTATCCTACGCGAGGACAAATTTGATTCGGATGCACGAGAACAGTAAACACACAGAGCTTTGTTTTGTAAGGCAAACATATTCAAAGCACGAGAAAAGCCTTTGTTTTAAAATAATATAATTCCAACAATCCTTTACTGCTAAATATAATTGTACCTTGATTCAGCGCCAGAGCTGGCGCATACAACGTTGTAGCCATACTCAAAATCTAAAAAATATAACATCCCCTAAAAATCTGTATTAATATAAATCCTCCTTTGCAAGTATTTTTCTGTATATAAATTGGGGTGTACTTGTTAAAGGTAAGGTTAGCTACTCTCAAGTAGCGCTAATAAAGCTATATTAGCTAGAAATAAGATAACGAAAGGGATTATAAATGAACAAGAAATGATGGAGTAAGAAGTGGAATGGGGGTATTGGGCTAAGTTATGACTGCTACAACATTTTAGAGATTGAATTCCTTGAAAATTACACTCAGATTAAATTCATTTTTAAGGTGCAGTAAAAAATGCTGTAGCAAAAACCGATCATTAGTAAAAGCAACGTTTTTTTTTTAAGTTCCTGTTTTTATTCCAGCACCGCCAACTGTCATTGGTCTTGGTAATTCTTTGTATACAAAGTTATGATGAAATGTTTTATTTACCATCCACAAATGAAACAGCATACAACCAAGCAATCGGACTGTTCTGTTGAATCTTAATTCTAAATACTGCAAAATAGAATACGAGAACGATTAAAACGTTTTTATCAATAAGCTGTTTTATATGATTAGGGATTTGTTTGAATCTTATGTATTGTATTTTTAATCTTGGGCCAATGCAAGACGGCGAGCAGTGACCTCTGGTCATCTTGAAAACTGCTAGCTGGTTTTCCATTGTGATTTTTTAAATGGCCGTTTCTTTTGATGTTGGTTGTGTCGCGTACACTTATTCCACATCTCTTTATCGTCTTTTTAAAGAAACTTAAAAAAAATGATGATAGACCTTGTGAACTTGCTGCACTTCTTGAGCACTCATGTTCACTTTCGTTCTAAAGAAGTAGAGATACTGGTACATTATTATAATTATGTATTCATTATTTATTTTAGGGTTTACTTTTCTTTTTGGTATTTGATTATCCAGCTATTTCGCCGTACTCTCTTATGTTTCATATGTTTTATAGTTAATCAAATAATAATCCTACCTCATAGACGCTTGCTATTCCCAGCTTATGGTAGACCGGAACGATGTAATGAACAATGAACGGCAAAGAAAACAGGTTAGAAACGGAAGTATAGTAATACATTGTCCCGTTATAGTAAATTTCCGCTGGAATACCCATAACAAAGGGGCCGTTTATCACGGTTGCTATAATCGACATGGCGACGGGAAAAATTCCCATTTTCCGATTCCCCAGGAGGAAATTTATTGTAGTTTTCTTCTTCCTGTCCCGCCATGTGTAAAATAGTCCAATTCCTATGGCAACTAAAAGGGAAAGAACAAAAACTAAATAATCCACCCAGTGAAATTTGCTGGAGGTGACAACCATCTTTACCATATATTATAGGCAAAAGAAATAAAATGGCAGTTGTATGTCCTCTTGCCTGTTAAAAGTAAAATGCATGTACACGTTTTAAGACATTGACATAAAGTAGTTTTGCATTTTTGTTATATGAATCAAAAGAAAGGGTATTTTAAATAATACTTAAAAAATTGACCAATATACATAAAAAATCTTGCGCAGACAGACAAAAATATATTGAAGAAACTGTTTGGTTTATGTTGACCAAAGGAGTTTCAATTGTAACAAAAAATTGTGGTCTGTGATTTTTATTTCGTCTAAGCCTGTTTATGGCAAACAAGTATCAACATTTTAACTTCACTTTGCTTTGCCTGAGGTTGTTGACATGAAAGTTTCTTTTAATATGTACAAAATGCATGACATTGAATAACAATAACATATAAACGAGACACAGTTTAACTGCCCCCTCTATAACTGAAAGTATATTTAAATGATAGAATATGTTTAGATGGTCAAAATCTTTGAAAATTAATGTTATATTGATTTCTTTCTAAAAAAATTATTGATGATTTTTTAAATAATAACGAAACAATGCGTATACGTTTCATTCCCATTTCTCTGGAACAATTTACTTGTCAAAGATTTAAATCACGGAGTTTTTGTAAAAACATGAACTAATATATTATATAATACTTTCATTGTACTAACATGCCTGCAATGTATAACTACCACCATCAAACAGAGGCGATTTAGTTCGCAATATCACGTAAAGAAAACAACAGAACCAAATCACGAAAGCTGCTTTGACTAATAGGACACCAGCTGAAGGCAAACAAAAAGATGGGATAATCCTGGTATGTACGTACAGGTTGCCAAGGAATTAGAATACATGTACTTACTATGTAATTCCTTGAGGTTGCGTTCCAAATACAAATACATGTAGCAAAACAATTAATTTGATCATGCGATATATTTCAAGGAGCAGCATCTGAAACAAAACAGTGGAAGGTCGAAAACCAAAAATATTGATGAAAATTACTAAAATACCAAAAATGTTCTAACAGGAAAGTCAAATCTAGCACCAAAGGTATTGGCTATGATCAGTGCAAGCTTTAAGCAATTTTAAAATTTCGGGAACTTTATTTTTAAAAGTTATTACACGAATAGGTTGGCATTTCGGCATCTACTGCAATAATTTGGGCAGATTTGGACGTGCGCGGGAAAATCAAGGGCGGTAACACAAGTCTATAACTTGTTCATCGAAACAAAATTTGCCCTTTTAATGACACCTTCTTTTAGAACTTTTTTATGCCAAAACGAAACATGAGCAAACAGTTTAAGATTCGCCTGACGATAAGGTACTTTTCAAAATAAGCATGCATCCATTGTCCTGTTGTCTGCCCTCGTGTGGGCCGCTGTGCCAATAACTTAAGGAATTGTTTTCTTTGCTTTTGAAATCTTCATAGATTAAATTTCCCGCCCTTTTCAACACTGTCTGACCCAGACTGTAGCCTTATCTTTTATTATACCGTCATGGTTATACACATTACATATATGTCTGTGCGTCTTATCTTGTAATGCTTTAAACAATGGCGGACGAAAACATCAAGTCGCCATATTTATCATACTTGATTATTTTGACGGTCATACAAGCCAGTGTTTTCATTTCTGTGGCGGTTTTAGAGCTGTGTTCTCTAAATGATACAGAATTAATAGACAATGACCTTGAAACAAGACTTCTGAAATTTGGACCAGCCACGGTAAGAATATTATGAAAATAAATACAGCTAACACAAACAAACTTTGTTTCAGCCAATAGCAGTATTTTTGCTCATAGAAACCAAAAAAAAAACAATAGTGCGTCTTCATTCAACTATTATTTAACTAGGTCCACAGAATAGTCTATATATATATATCATTTTCAAAGTCCAATATTGATAAAAAATAGTATAAGCAGCAAGACTTGTAGAGGCTGGCAAAACGCAGATGAAGGAAGATAGTGGAACTATGCTACACCCTGAATAACAAGGCATACGTAAGTATAGCAAGTCAATAAATGTGAATACATGAAGAGTTGCAATGACCTATTTCAGTATCTTTTTAAGATCAGATTTAACAGAGACAGAAGAGAGAAGAGACTGACAGGAGGACTATTTTCAGAGCTGCTTCATCAGCAGGTAAACAATAAACAGAAAAGTAGATATGCCTTTTTTTAACTAGTTGTTGTTTTATATTTTAAGAAACGAATATGAACATGTTTCTTTTGTCGTAAAGGTTCTCAGGGGAACAATTTGTTCGTTGTAAGTTTTGTGTTTGTCAAAGCCTGCACTAGCATGCTGATTTAAAATCAAGTTAACACTAGCATGCTGAATATCTATTTTTTTTTCAAATAGACATCACCCAATCGCTCAATCGTAAAACTTTAAATTTTGAAAATCGTAGCAGCTCGTAAGTCTAACTGTTTAATGTAAAGAGTGTTAAAATTTGACAACTGATTGGCAAAAGCCTTACATTCCAGCTCCTTTGTTCTAACAGGGGCAGAATCATCCCTCGGAGTCACAATGTCAGGACTGCTGTGTCCATATCGGTTCCATGGACAGATATGGGCACAGAAGCCCTAGCATTGTGAGGATACGGAATAACCTGATCTACGATTTCAACTCTATTGTTCCTTTTCTTTCGTCGTTACTCCAGAGCTTGTGGGAATTACATCGATTTCCTTGGCAAAGCGTCACCTTTGACTCAAAAATTGTTATCACAAGGTTATGTTGCTCCTCGGTTGTGTCGTTACTCATCATGTACTCATAGACAAATACTAATATAGGATTTCCATCTCTCAGATGAGTGCAAATGTTGGTTTGTCATATGTTTTTGCTTTGTCTTCGTTTACAGGATTTGACACACTGAATTGGAAATTGGCAGCGCGACGGGTGTGCTAGAGCAGGCAAGAACCGCTTACTCTTCCGGAGCACATGAGTTGTTACATTCGGACTTGGCGTGACAGTAAGATTACGACTCCGGATTTCGGTTGTCGTGGTCATCTTTGACTAATCATGACACATTGCTTCCTCATTAAAAAGATTATTACGTAGGCACTTTTAAATGAGACAGACTGTGAGAAGATCTAAGAACTAGTTTAGTTGATTGATTCCTTTTTCTAGAAATTGATCCGATTGGATTTGAGTAAAACAATCAATATGATAAGTAAAACAAAGCTAAAGTTTGCACTTTTTCTTTGTGGGTATTTTTAGACGCTCTTAAGACATACCAAAAAAGCCTGTGTTTCGTTTTAAAATGAGTATATTTGTTTACTGTTTAATTCTATATTTTAGGAGCAAGTTCTAGTACAACACTGTGTTCATAAAGATAGTCCTTGCCCTATAGGTGGGTTCAGAAACCATTTTTTATCTATACAATCATGTTTTAAATGAGGATTTGGAAATAATTCGCTGAAAATAAGCAAGACCAAAACAAACTCAAAGTTTAATTTACATTTAAAAAGTAAACACTTTAACACCCGGCCATTATACTCAAGAAATAACTTTCGTGAATAAAAAAGTATCCAAAAACTCGTTAAAAATATCTTTTTCAAAATTCTACATTTGAGCACTGATCTCAATAATATGTTCTATGCCCGGTTTTTGTTGTGCAGGAAGTAGGTGAGTAACAAGTGATTTCATGCTGATATTTCACACTAAGACTGGGATAAGCATGTGCAGTTTCCGAAAAAAAAACATTCTTTTTCCTTGACCGTCCGCTTCCAGGTCCTCATCATACGTCCCCTAAAAAAAAAAAAAAAAAAAAAAAAAAAAAAAAAAAAAACTAAAAAAAATAAAAAACAAACAAATACAAAAAAAAAACGGTTATGCATCATGTACATTTCTTTTCAAACTTTTAAAACCATTTCAATATCAATCAAACTTTGTTGCTATAATGCTCTCTTTGTTGAAGGTGAGAAAGGAGCTCAAGGTTCATCTGGTATCCAAGGTAAGAAGTTAAGTATAATATTTTATATTACAAGATATTTTAAATTGCACTCCCTCCCGTTTGAAAATTTCTAAATCCAGTATATATATATGCATAATTTAGAGGAGCAACCTTTTACAGCAGTAAGTTAGTGGGTGGGTAGGTGGATTAAGGAGCGGCGTTCCGGGTGCACTCCCTCCCGTTTTACCGGAAACTGTATGAAACAAGAGGTCCTGGAATATTTTTTTTTTCAATTGTTCGCCCTCCCGTTTGAAATTTTCTGGATCAGCCACAGATACATTTTTTTTCCCAAAGCTTTTTCTTTTTATTGGGCATTTTAGTTTTTGAATTCTTTTTTTATATTTACCTATTATGTATTTCATTTAACATGTATTTTGTACGTCTCGTTTCAAAAAAAGGTCCCAAAGGCGAACAAGGAGAAAGCGGATCGATGGGACCACCAGGTGACAATGGTATCATAGGCCCGAACGGGGACAAAGGCGCACAGGGATTACCTGGATTGAAGGGAGAAACCGGTGATGTCGGGGTTAAAGGTCAAATAGGCCCCAGAGGTCCTAAAGGGGAAATTGGGGTAAAGGGATTACAAGGACCTAACGGTTCACCAGGCATACAGGTTAGTTACAAAAAACTTTTATTTAATTTTGAGACCACAGTATATGTGTTTAATATCAATCACACTAAAACTTCCTCACAACGTCAGTGGTCTTTTTTTAGGTAAATAGTCATAAACATGTAAAGACAATTTTTGTATTTTGATTGATTTTTTGTTTGCTTTATTGATTGTTTGTTTGTTTTTACTTATGCTCTTTTATGGGCTTGTTCGTGCACATGCATAAATTATGCACGACTTTAGTTGATAGCACATGTAGGAATTAATATTTAAAATGTCATAACACAGTAATTACTTCGTAATGTCATTACGGGAGTTTTAAACAATGCTGAATCATGCATTGAATCGTTTGACCTTAAGAAATCCTTACCAAAACCATTTTTACGTGAACTCACCTTACAAGGGGTGCCAAATGTGCAGTCATAATGATTTTTTTTTTTGCGAGCATGCTCACATACCCAACGCGATTTTAAATGATTGAAATGTATCAGTTGATGATACATCAAAGTCAGTTTCAGTCACATTAAATCAAAGTAATGTTCTATCAATGACTGACATTGACAGTTACAATTCACATCAATGATTTTAAATGAAGGTAAGTATTTAATAATGACTGTTATTATTTGCTACAAATAACAAAGTTCACTGATATAAACTAACATCGTCTGCTTCAGTTAAAGGCAAATAAAAAAAGTAAAAATATAAAAATTGATAATTACTAAAAAAATGTGCATCAGATAAAATCAGCATTTTACAGAAAGGTAATAATTTTGGAGGCATTTTGACTCGCACTAAAATTTTAACATAGTTGACAAAACATTACAATACACAATGCATGACAAACGGTCAGGACTTGTCAGAGTCCAGAACTGTCAGGGCGCAAAACTGTCAGGGACTAGAGGAGTTCTACACTTGCCAAGGACTAGAAGAGTTAATTCTAAGATGTCAGGGCATAGAACAGTTCTAGAAGTGTCAGGGACTGGGACAGTTTATGACAAATAATAAAAGATGTTGTACCGTGGTTTGTAAATGAGTAAATAACAGAACTGTTAAGAAGGTAAAACCACATTCAAAAGTTAAAATCCAAAAAAAAATAGATCACAATGAAATATAAAAATTGAACCAAAACAATATAAAGGTGCCCAAATTTTTGGACCTCGCGTCTTTCTTCTGGGGGAATACAAAAGAAAAGATGAGGACGAACTGAATGACAAGTGCCGACCCTTGGTACATCACTAATGAAAGAGACTTAAAGTTCGTTTAAAATGACCAGATCTATGAAGGATTACATACGTCATCAAAATAAATCTGTAACTTCATATTAAGTTAACATCTGTCATTTTATATTGATTCCAAAGGGTTGAAATGTTCCCAAAAAATTAATATGATTAAGGCCCTGCCTTTTTAGCGAGCATCGAAAATCTATATACCTTTTAAAAATAAATCCATGTGCTCGACCGGCTACGTTTAACGTAAAGAGGGAACTTTTAAAAAAAGAATTAAATAGTAGCAAAGTCTAACTCCATCAAACCCAAATCATATGCACTTGAGAAAGTTGTTGTTAAAATATCTGGGATCAATAACTATTTATTGAAAATTAAATTATTTGTGCAAATAATAAATCCTGTAACATTCTGGGACGACATTAAGCGGGGACGAAATTATCCATTTTATGGATTACGTGACGTCGTTTCCTTGTCAGAGGATTTCGCGCTTCCTCAGCAGTCCAAAACAACATTCAGATTCTGTCAGGTTTTGTGAGATTTTCTGAGTATCAGTGTTTTATTTGAAGCATTGGTTACAGAAGGTACATTAAGAAACCTGGCGGAAAAAAAAACGGTAAAGTTAAAATGTCATGTGGGACTGAGGAAAGTGAGTGAAACCCCACAGGATGGGACTCTTCTTTCATTTTCAGGTAAGAACCTTTCATCTATTATTATGAGTAGGTTTTATTCAGTAAATTTATGTATTTCTTTATCTTATTTTATCTTACTTAGAATTTAACAAAGCATGGTCAGTATCATGCATTTGGTATAACTATAGTCAATGGGACCAAGTTGCCAAAAGCTAGGTCGGTAATTTCCGAAAAATCGTTTTTTCAGCGGAAAAGACCGAATGGTGTTTAAATAAAAATCTGTGTGAAAAAATAAACAAGTGGATGAATGAGGGTTTTATCACTGTTTTTGAATTTCAATTTTTATATTTTGCATAACAGATTATGATGTATTTTTTACAAGCCTAGAGGTTTGATTGTTTTACTTGCTCCGTGTCTATTATTTTCTTCACTCCGTAAAAGTAAACCTGTTCCGGTTTTATCGTCAGTATATTTCTGGCACATCTCAAAACATGCACAATGCAGTAGGGCTCGCATCTGCGATGCTCGCTATAATTCTTTGCTCAAGAAATTGTCTATGTTTTTCGCCAGTGCAAGTTTCAACGAGAACGGTAACATTCATATCTTGGACCCTGTGGTTCGGCAAACAAAAGTGTTGCCCGACTGGGTAATCACATTTAAGAACACGTCGTCTGTGTTCGGCAAATCTGTCTCCCATTCGATGATAAGTCTCACCTAGGGAATTTTCGAACACTTGAGCAAAGAATAATCAATTTTTAGGAACATTTCAACCCTTTGGAATCAGTATAAATAGACAGATGTTTACTTAATATAAATTACAGATTTACATTGATGATGTATTATGGCGTACATGTGTGTAAACTTTTTTTTTCTTTTTATTGCCCCTGAAGAAGGAAGTGATCATGAGGTCCGAAAATTTTGGCACCTTTTTATTGTTTTAGCTCAATTTTTACCATTTACTGTAGTTTATCATTTGGATTTTACCTTTTAAATGTGGTTTTACCTTCTAAACAGTAAATTCTGTTCTTTTATTGACATTATTTGACAGTTCTGCAGATTATGCAATGGTGACCTTGGTTAGAACAGATCAAGAACTGTCAGGAGAGCTTGACAGTAGAGATGGTAGAAAAGATCTCAACTGTAGTTGACGTCATTTGTTTTAAATACATTTTTACATTTTTAACAAGGGTGCTAGAGGTGACTCAGGTCAGCTTGGCGAAAAAGGTGACAGAGGTGTAATGGGACCTAAAGGTGATCTAGGAGACAGAGGCGAGGCAGGAGACCGAGGATTACAAGGGATGAAGGGGGAGCGTGGATTGATTGGACCGTCTGGAACAGACCACAAATTGTTACCAGACTCGTGCGAGTGTTATAGTAAGTACTCAAGGCCAACAGCTGCTATTAAAACATGTAAAAAGCGTATGTTTATTTGATTTTTGTGTAAAAGGTAATTTCCGGCATCCAGTTTGATTAAGACCTTTAATCAGTTTGCATTGGAGCAAAGCAGTGTGCAAAATCGCTGTCGAATGAAACTTTTAATATTTTTACATCAAAACAGAATTTGATAAAAACACAAGTTGTTGAAAATTACAAATATTTATGAAATACTTTGTTGGAACCGACGAAAACTTTTTATTAATTATGTTTTAACTAGATATTGCACATACTTTTTATTAAATATTTACTTATTTACAGCTTATTTTATAAGACGGACTTTTCTTTGTAGAACTTCCCTCTATTACCAACTCCTCAACAACAAATATATTCACGATGAGAGGTTCGAATGTACGCATTCCCTGCGATGTAACCGGAAATCCGCCCCCATTGTTAAAGATTTTCCGAATATCAGGTTCAAGAACGACAATCCTAAAAACTGGTACCCTTGTAAACGTGACATCTGGTGATGAAGGGCTGTATAAATGTGTTGCCACAAACATGTTTGGATCGGTGGAAAAGATTGTAAACATTTCTGTTGGTGGTTTGTATATTTTATTCCCGATGCTTCAAAGTTTGGGTATTGCATGTATTGGTAGGGTAAAGGTGACCATCTATATTTCCGTTATCCTTTATTGTACCCATTTCTTATTTGCGTCTCCTCGTTACATGCGACTACTCAATGGATGTTCAAAGAACTTCTACACAATCAATGTTTGTAATAAAATGTAAGTATTTTAAGACATTTTTTGGAGCGGAGGGGCTCTGACTTGAGAGTTTTTTTTCTCTATATTTATTGTATTGCTATCGTTTGAAAAGTTTATTTGACCGATCAAGCCATGAAAGATAATTTGTGAATTAGACATCATTCAAATCACAGGGACTTGACTACAAACGATTATTAATAAATTTACTAATGGCCCTGTCACACTATAACGTTTTAGTCAACGTGTGCCGAACGTTCGAATAATTTTCTAAAACGTTGGAACGCGTTGGTAGTCGCTGTAAAAAGTTTCCAAAAATATCTCGGTGAACGACCACAAAGCGTCAGACTAACTACCTGCAACGCACGACAAACTTATTCAAAACTTATCTATAGCGTTTGTCCGGCGTACTTGACGTTTGCCTAGCGCATGTGTGACGACTGCAGAACGCATTCATAGCGTTAGTCTAACTTATAATTTTTTCTTTCGGTGGGGAGACCTAGGATTTCTGTTCTTTTCTTTAGTATTATTTCCAGTAGTCCAAATAGATCTATTATCTGGCTTAAATGTATTGCTGGATTAATTAATAATTATAGATACATCATGTGAATTTTGTTTCGTTATAAAAATATTGGTTTTCAGCGTTCCGGTAACATGAATGTATAATTATTTTAAAGCCGTTTTTTAACCTATAGTGATGATTTTTGCACTCTAAAAGAATAAAATAATGTGTACATTTTATATTTTGATATGTCAAAAATATACAGAGAGTATTCACAGTAATGCATGTGCTTGTTAACAAACTCTCAAAATATCAAATTAGTATATACATATAAGAAATACCGGTATGTATAGTTTGCGTAGCATCCTTTTTATAGCACTTGACTAATGATGTCCTTAATAGAGAAAAACGCGTGTGCTTATTGAATATTAAAAATACACATTATTTCAAATGAGTATTAAAGTTATACTGTCGTTACTCGTTGTATTTGAGTATTTTTCTACCAAAGACATGTCCAGAGAAAACACGACAGGTGTATTACAATTTGCAAGAATTACTTTCAATTCCAGACCATCTAAGTTGTCTTTTTACATTCAAGATCTTTTTGGCTTTGTTCATTGTTTGTTTTGTAAAAAGATATTTCCAGTTTTGAATTAGTATTTGAAGCTTTTGAAATTGACTGTCCCGCTTGTAATTCAATCTTACTTATAACATTCTTGGGCTGATACGCTACTCGTTCGTTACAATGACGCTCTGTGCGCTCTGTACACGTTTTAGACACGTTGAATAGGTTTCTCGGTCGTTAGACTGACGCTAGACGTGCGCTGCATTATCGCTAGACACGTTAGTTTCCATTTAGCTTAGCGTTCGTCAAACGCATTTTAACGTGCGCACACCGACCACATAGCGTACATCAGCGTGTGTATAACGTCATTCTAACTTAGGCCTAGCGTTCGAATAATTTATTTCTAAAACGTTGGCGAACGTCGGAAATTTTAAGCATGTTGAAAAATTTGCGACGCACTCGGCGTTCACCAACGCACGCTGACGCTCGCGAACGTGTTTGTAGCGTGTTCATAACGTGTACAAAACTTACGCAACGCACACCATCGTGTTGAAAATATATTCTAAAACGTCGGCACACGTTGACTAAAACGTTATAGTGTGACAGGGCCATAACATATTATACAGTTATTTAATGTGTAGCCAGGCAATGGATCAGAATATTTTCCCCGAGGTATCCAGATTAGCTTAATGTTCTATTGCACGAAGCCGTAGGCTGAGGGCAATAGAACATTGAGCTAATCTGGATACCAAGGGGAAATATAGTTCTGATCTATTGCCTTGCTACACATTCAATAACTGTTTTATTACCTAATATTTTTTAATAAAATTATTAGTCGTATATTGTGTTGAAAGAAAATTTATGTTATTTTTTTCATATACTTTTGAAAAATAAAAATAAAAGATTGGGTTTAATGACCATTTGAACTACATCCTATTATGGAAGTAATGCCGGATAGAGCAGCCGGTTTAAACCAGAACACACACAAACAGACTTTGCAGTTGCACGGACTTCACGAATTAAAATGGCCCGGAATAGATAATAAATATTCATGTTTATAAATCGTCCAATCAAATTTGAGGTCAAAATGTCAACAGGCAATAGAACGTCACCGGGCAATAGAACACCTTTCTATTGCCCGGTAGAATGTGATAATGGTCAAAATTAGAATATAGTTCATAGAAAAGGAAATTTTATTATATTAGGTAATAAATATGTATACTATCCATGGCCATATACTAAATCAAAGCGCTAAAGCGTTAAAAGGCAGAGCTACATAATGTAAATCTAAGCACTCAAACTAAAGAACAATCTGTGTTTCATAAACTTGAAACATAGCACATCAGTGTTGTTTGTTAGCTCCGCACACTTACACATTTGTTTTAGCTCCGCCCACTTGATCAAAGGTCAAAGGTCAACAATGCTTAAGTAAACATTAACGAGTATTGATACACGATATGAAGTGCACATTTATATCGCATTTATGTTGGGGTATAAATATGTGCCTCTTATTTTAGACAATCCGTATAACATTTAAAATATAATACACGATTAATGTACTGTAATAGATCCTCTGGTAGCAATATTGACTGACCGATTTACCCCGTCTAGACGGAAAAAAAACGCGAAAATCAGATAGCTTTATGACTCTATAAGGCTCTGCCTAAAAATCTTGACTACAAACGATTATTAATATATTTACTAACATATATAAATTATGTATACTATCCATGGCCATTTACTTAAAAAAACACGGCCATGGATAGTATACATATACACCTGGAAAAAAGTTAAGCACCCCAAGACTTTTTTTGCTTTTCGATGATTGAAATAATTTTTCATATTCATGATTTTGGTCAGTTTTAATCTTCAATATATGACTTAAAAGGTGTAAGCTTTCGGTTAAAGGCATATTTTGCTTTGAAAAGCGGGAGATAACTCTTCAGGAAATTAGACGCCAAAATGGCAGTTTAAAACCAAGGCTTCCAGCAGTCAAAGGTCGACGTACTCTGATTTGACTCTTTGACGATACAGTATCATTCTTTTGATTATGATTTACCCTTTCAAGTGCGATTTGACAATTTATGAAAAGTTTCGAGCTTCAGGGGACCATATTTTTCTAAGACCATGTTAATGTACAAAAGCCATCTTTTTTGCCATCTCGTGTTATGTAAATAAGATATGTCTTTTTGTTTGTTACAAGCATGTTAAATTGTGCTTAATAGTGCATATTTTAGTTTGCAATAAAAATTTACAACGACTATTAGTTAAATAATGGTTAAAAGGTGTTTTGAAAATGTATGATTTTAAAAAACAGGGGTGCTTAACTGTTTTCCAGGTGTATATATATGTTAGTAAATTTATTAAATAATCGTTTGTAGTCAAGTCCCTGTGGTATAAAGCCAAAAGCTAAATCTTGTTTAAATCTTGGACCAACAATGGCCTTTTATTTATTTAGGTTTTTAGATTTTTATAGACGCATTAACTAATATTGTTTATAAAACAATAAGTTTTAGATAAAAGTTGTCATCGCACACATGTAAAAACACGTCTAAATAAGAAAAAAAAGGGATAGAAATTACATGTAATCATTATCCATAATCAAGGACAGAGAAAATAGATAGGATATTTTTTAAAATATGAATGGGTAACTCTTCCTACTTAAGATACCGTCTATACTACAGGAAAAAAAGATTAAGAGATTGTTTGCAAGCAACATCCTTGTCAAACGAGCAAATATTTGACAGACGAATTAATTGACCTTCGTTGTCGCTAAATGCGTTAAAGAACATGCTAGTCTTGAAACTAGAAGGATATACATCAACAATGGCATGATTTTAAACCCAATAAAAATTTCTTTTAGTCCTTCCTGCATTCAGATGATCTTTTGAAAGCGTTTTACTAGAAAATTGATATAAAAAAAGATTTTTTTGAAAAAAAGTTTCACAAGATTCAAATTTTGAAGAAGAAGAAAAAATAAAAAGCAAATCTGTCACCGTGCTTAAAAGACCAATCATGCGTTGAAAACGGCGGGTAATACTAAAAAAAAACCGAAACGTCATCGCTTTTATCATCTCTTTGGAACGAGATCTATCGGATAAGTCCGTATAACTCGTTCCGGAGTCTCGTGCAATTTATTACTCTCTACTTAACGAGCTTTGCTACGCTCACACATTTTATTACATATGCATTATATTTTCGACATTCGATCACAGGGACTTGCTCCCCTCTTTCAATATTTTGTTAGTGTCAATGTGCAGTAGGAAAAAAAACACCTTTTAAATCTACTTGAATACCAAATTTCATCAAAATCGGTCAACTTTTACATTTTGGCGCCATTGGTGCGAAATTTTATTTTTGACCGCAAATTCGTACTCAGGACCCTTAAATCTACTTTTCCTACTGCACATTGACTCTAACAAAATATTGATAGAGGGGAGCAAGTCCCTGTGATTCGATGGACAAATAAATGGAAAGTCGGCAACCAGCGACCACTGGTAACATTGAAGGCTCTTGGATGTTTTACGATGTGGATGTATTGCTGCATACACTTATTCCATGTTTTAATTATCGTCTATAATAAGTTTTTTTCTATATAAAATATTAACAGAGAGGCCAGTTTTGACTTCAACACCCAGGGATATCAGCTTATCACGTGGGACAACCATCGAAATGTCATGCGCAGGAACTGGGAAACCACATCCGATCTTTACATTCTATCACGACGGACAACGAATCAACACAACAAGCCATTATTTAGTCTTGGATGGTCATTTGACCATTAGAGGGACGTTACCGTCAGACAGCGGAAAGTACTACTGTACAGCCTGGAATATGCTCGGAACTACAACTTCTCCAACGTGGACACTGAATATTTCATGATTCTTTCAGTAAAATAAAATATAAATCATATAGAATATTTCAAATTCTACATTAGGACTAGCATATAGAGGCCCTGTTAAACACCTTATATGAATTAACGTTACGTGTTTTCGTTTAATCTTTGCTTTTTTCTTTGGGTCGATGTTAAAGTGTGAATTCAGAAAAGAACACAAATGGGCAGATAACCGAGTCTAAATAAATGTTAAATTATATTGAGAAATATGTTCATATATATTATAGCGGCAAATAATAAGATAAAGCTACAGTGAGTTCAGCATGATACGACATATGTTGAAGGTCCAATGTGGATAGACAATTTCTTTGAACTATAAATAAAGCATTCTGGGGAACTCTTAAATTGATATTAAATACCCTGATATCAACATGAGGCCTATTGCTTACACATGGAAACAAATTCCAAGGCAATCTCTTATAGTTTATATTATTGTACGGTTTGGGTAATTTTTACATATTCTCACATTCTTCATACGAATAGCGAACTTGTTTAACGAACTATGTGAAAACACTCGAGTTGGAAGTTTCTAAGGTAGTATGCCCAAAATAAACTTTTTTATTTGTCTGTTTTATTTTCTTTAATCAGATTCCTTGTCAAAGTCCTTGTCTGCCCTTTTATTGTAAGATTTACAAATCAATCTTACCGTTTTTGTGATAATATTGCTTGAAAAGGGGCCGGGGGTAAACAATTAAGAGTTTGTGTTGTAGAAAGGTTTCTTGGGAATAATTTAGTTGACAGGTACATGTATGTTGTCACGCCAGCAGACAAGGCTTCCATTAATATAGGTTTTGTATGTAAAGCACATTATTACAATTGTCTAATAAAAGAACTAGGCATTGATGGTAATACTTCCGCTAGTGCTTCATACAAATGGACTACATTTAACAAAGATGAAATCATAGCCAACCATAGCTCTTTTGTGTCCTCTTTCAATATTCAAATGAAAGAGGAACATAAAGAGTTACCATATTTGTACTGGATACCTAAACTTCACAAAAATCCGTACAAAGAAAGGTATACAGCTGGATCTTCATCATGTTCAACTACAGAGCTGTCCGTTCATTTAACTAAAATCTTGTCTGCTGTCAAAGAAGGTCAACAAGCATACTGCGACACTATTTATAATCGAAGTGGAATCAACCATATGTGGATATTGAAGAAATCAAAAGATTTGTTAGAACATTTTAAATCTAGATCATTTTCTGAGGTTCATTCTTTGAAAACGTTCGATTTTTCAACTTTATACACTACCTTGCCACACGAAAAACTAAAATGTCGCCTGAAAAAACTTCTCGAAAAAGCCTTTTCAAACTCTAGGAATTTTGTTTTGGGTTATAACTCTACATTCTTTTCCAAAATATCTTTCAAAGATTAAAGTTGTTACACACAGGAACAAGTTTGCAGTATGCTTGATTTCCTCATTGACAACATATTTGTCACCTTCGGAGGAGAGATTTTTGATCAACCAATCGGCATTCCAATGGGCACAAACTGTGCTCCTCTCCTCGCCGATTTGTTTTTAAACTCTTACGAGACTGAATGTCTTCAGGGACTCGTAAAGAACAAGAAGATGAAAGAGGCAAGGTCATTTAATCTTTCATTCAGATATATTGATGATGTCCTTTCTGTCAATAACACTTCATTTGGTAGATGGATTCCTTCAATATATCCTCCAGAATTGGAGATTAAAGAGACCACATAATCAAATTGCTTCACGTCTTTCTTGGATTTGCACCTCGAATTTGACCCAGGGGGTCATCGCAGTGCAAAAATTTACGATAAAAGAGACGAGTTTAATTTTCAAATTGTTAATTTTCCTAATCTTCAGAGCAATATACCTACCTCCCCTGCATATGGTGTTTATATTTCACAACTTCTTCGATATGCCAGAGCTGGCACACATTTCACAGATTTTTTGTTCAGACACCGATTTCTTCGTGACCGACTTTTGGAGCAGGGCTATAAAAAAATACGTGTCATACGATCTCTAAAAAATTTTTTTTCGTTATAAGCCACTAGTAGAAAAGTTCAAAATTGAGTTAAAAGATATGGTGGTTAATTGTTTTAATTAGTGTTTGACTGGTCCGCTGTACTGAGATGATCACCTAAATATCCCTATTGTGTCTCACAACTATGTTGTGTTCTCTGGTCATTACCGGATCCAAAGATCGCAATGGAAGAGGGAGGTTTGGCGCCATAAAACCCACCTTTTCGTTTGAAATGCCTATACCAAGTCAGGACCATTGCGATTCACCAATTCTCCGGTATGACTGATTCGTTTTTGTCATTTTCTCTGGACTATGAGATTGATCATTCAAGTTCGGTAGTTTTGTTATTATCCTATTATATTTAAAATGATGTGCCTATGGTTGAAGAGAAAAGGCCAAAAGGACCGATGATATAGTGACAAAACTCCTGCATGGATAATCTGATTATTTTTCATATAGATTTAAATCATTTTCTATCATTGTATTCTTTATCAAATTATGTTTACTTAAACAAAAATATTAATAGTTTTGATGTATCTTGCACTGTTTCACTGGTGCAGGAGGCCAAAAATGGGTTTAACTCAAAAATCTACGTTGGGATTTGTGGTCGGATTTTAATCATGTTTATAGCTCATCTCACGAACGTGAGGGGGGCTTATGTGATACCCCGGCGTTGGCGTCGGTTTTGGTGTCCGCATCCACTTACAGAAGAATGGTTCACATCGATACACGCTTACTGACAAGTGCCTCATCAATGATATTGGTATGGTAGATGCACCTAGTGATGCTAAGCACGATACATGCTTCGGATGCTGGCTGTGACCTATATTTTCTGAATGGACGACCACTTACAGAAGAATGATTAAAGTCCATTTCTAATTACTGACAACTGCCACATCAGTGATATTGGAATGGTAGGTGTACCTAGTGATACTATGAATAAATGCATGCTACGGATGCTGGCTGTGACCTATATTTTCTACATGGATAACCACTTACAGAATAAAGTATAAAGTCTATACCAGCTTACTGACAAGTACCACATCATCTAAAGTGGTATAGTAAGGTGCACCTAAAGATCTTTAGAAAGATGCATGCTTCAGATGCAGCTGTGAGCCTCTACTTGCATGGGTTGATAAAATATGATAATCAAGTAAACCATACCTTTTGGTGAATTATTTGATTTTCCCTGTCAAAATGTAACACCTTCAATTATTACTATCAAATTTGATGAAGATAACACGCTTTAATGACATTTCAGAGAAAAAAAAAGAACAAAACAAAAAACAAAAAACCAATATGCGTTTTATTGAAAGTTATAAAACATTAATTTTGTTATAAATAATATATATATATATCTACCTATAATGCATGTTTCGTTCATTGTCTTTTATTTGCACATTTTGTTAAGTTAACCATGTAAAAATAATAATCCAATTTCTAATTCTATTCTTCTATTATTAGTGTATATGAATTATGTATGACACACTGATTTGACTATTGACAGCAGGTGTACTATAGCAAGAACTGCTTACTTTTCCGAAGCACTTACTTTTTTTTGTAAGTTCACTCTCGTAACTACTTCACAAGTTCGCATCGTCGATTGCTAACGTTCAGTTGTTGTGTTTTATGTTCTGTGTTTTTAGTGCTGATTTCGTTTGTGTTTACTGGTTTTGTCTTAAGCCCCCATCACACTGACCACGATCTTACTACGCTCTCCACGACCTCCACGATCATAATGATCGTAACTAGAGTCGCGGCGATTATGTTAAAACGTGGCCTGTGTGACTACGAGTACGACGGTACTACGACCATAGTACGATAGTTCACGGGAAATTTATCTTCTTTGTTACGATGCTAGTACGATGCTACTACGACCACCACGATAGCAGTACGTTGCTGCTACGACATACTACGATTATACTACTATCATACCACGACCAGTAAAGACCTACCTACGCATATTCTACGATCAGCACGATCGCTTTACGCTTCCACTACGCATGAACTACGATCGGTACGATTCCACCACGCTTACAAAGACTTATCTACGATCTCTCGAATTTAAATTTCAAAACTTGGAAAGGAGTGCAGGTGCCACGCTTGTCATGAAATGTTTTATGATGTTAAAATATTAATGAATTTCCTTTAACATGTTAAGCAACATAAATGAAGGTGAATGTACCTTCTGTAAATTCATTTTATCCTACCGTAAAATTTATGTCACTGCTGCATTTGAAATTGATATCCTCTCTCATTCCCCTTTTTATTTTGACTATAAAATAATCATGAGATCTCCACAGAGCGGGAAGATTTAATTAGTCATATTTTTATAGATAATTATTGATATTTGAAAATAAATGCATGGCGTTACATTCAAATTTGTAAGATGATGAATTCTATGAGAACACACATAGGTCACAGTCCGAAAACCGGTGGTATTTAAACAATAGAATGTGAGCTCTTCATCGGAAAAGATAGGAAAGTCAATTCGAATGTTTATCCTGGTTGTCAAGTGAATCAAAAGTTCTTTTTAGTACAAAATTTCTTCCAATTTTAAGTTATGCTGATAAAATAAACTTTTTTGAATTAAAAAGAGTTTTTAAAAGTAACAGATTGCATTTTAATGCATGTTATTATGTGGATATTTATGAAATGCATACGGTGCAAACTGAAATGGATCGCACAACTTTAACCTTTATATAAAAAATTGAAAAAAATTCACACTATTTGTTTAAATGTATATCTTCCCATCTGCAAATTTTCAGACATGTACTGCAAGAGGTAAAGCCAAAATAAAATTAAGAAAAAGACCTATTTTTCTAGTCCGTCTTGACAACCTTATTTTTAAAGGTACACGATTTACCTGTTGAATTCGATTATGTCATAGAACATGTTTACCTTTTTGACCGGTATCCGTAAATTGGGATCAACAGTATGTGAATTTGCATTGTATTGGAGTAAATGTCCAATTCAATATTCAGTCATCCGTTTTAAAAATAGAAATGCCTCCCATTTATCATGTTTATAATTTATTAAAGATAGAACTTGGTTGTGTCCCTTGAAAGTTTTTCATAGTTACACATTGAATTCAAATGGATCGTTATATGATAACAGTAAAATATAATTTTCAAACTAATATCTGTCGAAAGAAAAGGTAATAACCTAACATTCCCACAAGTTTCGAAAATGTACTGCAGGTATTACGCCTTGTGCGATTTTTTAAAGGTTGAGTTGACATTTTAATTTTTTCCAACGGCCAATAAGTTTTACTCGATTTGTTAAAATATGCACTTTTGTTGACCTTATAAACAACTGTTTACGCAACAGAAAAGATTCGTTAATAACATAACATGTCCAACGTATATGATAGTAGTCAAATCCATGCGTAATAAATGAAAATTGAAGATTGTTTAGATGCCGTCGCCATCGTTGTTGTCATCGTTAAAAATTTAAAAACACATTAGCTGTTTTCTGCACGGGAGATAATTGAATACCACTAGATATTAGACTGGGTCACATACACATCAGCTGTTGCGCGCCCCCAGTAAAAAGTTAACCAATTTGTACCGTTACATTATTTTTTTTCAAAAAAAAAATCTAAATATTTTTTATATCCAATTTTAGAAATTCTATAAATTTGCAATAATATGCATGACAAATGCGAGGTCAACAAAACTACAATGTAAAATGTGATATGAAAGAGGATGCTTGATCGACAGAATGACATCATGGACAGCAGACCGTCTAGTCATTCCACCAAACTCAATTACTATGGAATACTTTATAAAACTAGAAAAACTGTGAGCCGCAGCTCACAAATAAATACCCCCACCCCCCAAAAAAATTAATCAGATAAAATTTAGAATAGGAGATGCACATCTACATTATGTCACAAAGATTGTGTGTAGGTTTCATGAAAATCCATCAAGGGGTTTAGGAGGAGTTGCAGATAAGAGATGGGCACCCCCATGTAGTCGAATGGCTGAGTCCATGTATTGCTATGGGAAACCCCAAAATCATTCTGATCAAACTTTCTAATAGTAGGTGCACATCTACATTATTTCACAAAGATTGTGTGTAAGTTTCATGAAAATCCATCAAAGGGTTTAGGAGGAGTTGCGGATAAGAGATGGGTACCCCCATGTAGTCGAATGGCTAAGTCCATGTTTTGCTATGGGAAACCCCAAAAATCATTCTGATCAAATTTAAGAATAGTAGGTGCACATCTACATTATGTCACAAAGATTGTGTGTAAGTTTCATGAAAATCCACCAAGGGGTTTAGGAGGAGTTGCGGATAAGAGATGGGTACCCTGAAGTGTAACGGAAGGAAGGACGGACGGAAGGACGGACGGACGGACGGACACCCCTATCACTATATACCCCCACTTTTGAAGTGGGGGGGGGGTATAAAAATAACGATGGTATGAAATTCCGTCACGAGATAGCTACTAAGTATTTACATGTGCCCTTGGGCGTTTGGGTCTAAAATTTTATTCTTTATTTATTATGCCCCCGTCACACTGGATAAAGTTCGTACTACGTTCTTACTAAGTCATAAAAAGGCACAAAACGTGGAAAGAACTTGATGAACGTATTAAAGACTTACTAGAAACTTGTATGGTCGTAGTGCGAACTTTAATGGACGTAGTACGAACTTTCTTGGACGCAGTGCGAACTTCAAGAACGTGAAGGACGTGGAATAATTTTGAACATGTTCAAAACAAACGTAGTGAGGACGTGGAGAAGTCAAAACGTAGTATAGACCTACTAAGAACGTATTGAGAACTTTATGGTCGTAGCATGGACGTAGAAGGGACGTATCAAAAACTTCAAGGACGTGGCCTGAACGGTAAGATTTTTTGTGCCGTTTATGCTACGATTTCACTACGTCCTTAAAGTTTGCACTACGTTCGCCGTACGTTTTCACTACGATTTCATATAACGGTATTTTTCGTTCAAGTTTGTAGCACGTCCATCAGGAAGTTTCTACTGCGTCCTTAACACGTCCGTACAGTTTTTACTACGTTGACAGTACGTCCTAGCGGTTTTAACGCCGTTTCTAGTAAGTTTTTACTAGGTTTTCTGACAGTTCACATGAATTTGTACAAAAGGTTTTGATATGTATTTAAATATATCGGTTGTCTCTTGCCCGCCGGAAGAGGATTCTTTTATTCTGAATTCAATACACAAAGGACAAGATACTTTTTTAAATAATTACTATACTTTGCAAATTATATTAGTCAATAATACTGCCACAAATGTCGCGTTTCATGCCATATATCTTTATCAAAGCTTTTGTTTGTATTCGGCGAATATCATTGACATCTTTTTTTGTTGTTGTTTTTATGCCAAAAATGGGGTTTTTCATTGACACTTTTGGATTAAGCTTGAATCATAAGTAGTTTTTTTTAATGCAGGGCCAATTTCAAAACAGCGAGCAGCGACCGCCGGTCACATTGAAGGTAGCTGGCTGTTTTCTGTTGTGGATTTTTTAAATTGTTGTTAATGTTGTAGGTTGTGTCGCGTATACTTATTCCACATCTCATATATTTCTATCTACATAATTTACTGACTGAATCTGTACATCTACGAATGTTACATGACGCAAACTGATAATAATACATTTTTTAGAATTTCTATACATAGTCTATGGGACCGACCATTGAACTTGAAAGGGGGGGGGCTTGGTTTTTTTCCTAAAAAAATATTCTGAAAATTATTTTTGACGAAAAAAATATTTTGGCAGCAGAGGGTAAGAAAAAATATATTTTGAAGAAGTATTTCTGCCATAAAAAATAATGATAATAATGAAAAAAAAATATTTTGCGGAAAAAAAATTCTGACCAGAACAAAAACTTAGCCCCCCTTCAAGTTAAATGGACCGTCCCTAAGGGTGTACAATGGAACTACCCAAATTATATGGCAAGTAATGTGTTGCAAAATTTTATATATAGTAACTTTTAAATTCATTATTTTCTATTAATATGTAAGATTTTTTATTAATATGTAAGATTTTTTATTAATATGAAAGATTTTTTTATTAATATGGAAGATTTTTTCATTAATATGGAGGATTTTCTTATTAATATGTAAGATTTTTTATTAATATGTAAGATTTTTTATTAATATGGAAGATTTTTTTATTAATATGTAAGATTTTTTTATTAATATGGAAGATTTTTTATTAATGTGTAAGATTTTTTTATCAATATGGAAGATTTTTTTATTAATATGGAAGATTTTTTTATTGATATGGAAAACTTTTTTTATTAATATGGAAGACTTTTTCATTAATATGAAAGATTTTTGTTATTGATATGGAAGCCTTTGTGATTAATATGGAAGGTTTTTATATTGATATGGAAGACCTTTTCATTGATATGGAAGATTTTTCATTCATATTTCATTCCATCGGAACGCTCCCTAGAGGAAAGCGATGATCGATATAACGCCTTTTCTCATTGGTTGTTAAGAAAACACTAATGACGCTTTCCATGTATGACCACATGTATGCGGTCTGATGCCAGTGATGGTATCATATTGCCCCTAATAGTTGTGATTAGCGGTAAGAAATCACGGGTGTTCGTTTGTCACGTCGCCCTCTTTAATAAGGCGAATGGGTACCTGCTGATCTTAGCGTTTGTACAATAGGTCCTTTGATTCCCCTTTGTCGCAGATCGAGGATCCGCAGAGAGACCAATGCGGCAATACCCCTTTTCCCTTAAATAATAAAGTCTATTAAGTTTCAAGTAGGGGAATACGGGGGTTAAGGGACGGGGAGCGGGGGTAGATGGGGCGGGGAAAAGGGATTGACGGGACGAGGAACGGGGATAGAGGGGCGGGGAGCGGGAAAAAATTGAAGGAAATACGGGGAGCGGTGGTAAAGAAAAAATCATATCGGGGGGGGGGTGCGGTAGAATGGACTGTGATCGGGGTTGAGGGGGCGGAGAGTAGGGTCAGAGACCCCCCTGTCCTTCTCTTCCTAACTGGTAAAAGTCTAGCTGCGAAATCATAGCTGTTGGTCTTTTTATATTTTCTGATTTTTGCGATCTAAGAAAAAAAAAACAAAAAAAAAACATGTGTAGTTAGAGCTACGTTTGGCATCTAGTAGAAGTCTGAGGGTCGGTAGGAACTTTTGCGGGACAGCGGGAAAGCCCATTTACTTTCAACGGGAATTCGGGAAAAACCTTAACGGGAACGGGATTTAGCCATTTTCATTATTCGGGATGCGGGAATCACAAATTTATTTTCACGGGAATTCGGGATCATACCCCTTCCTACCTTCCCTCAAGTCTTAACACACTAAAGTTATCCATGGGCTTGGCCTACGCGGTCACTTATTTATGCAAGAAAAAATACTTCTTAATATATTCAATAGACTTTACTATTTAAAGGAAAGGGGAGTATTGCCGCATGGGTCTCTCTGCGGATCCTCGACCTACGACAAAGGGGAATCAAAGGACCTATTTTACAAACAGGTACCCACTCGCCCTATTTAAGAAGGAGACGTAACAAATGAACACCCGTGATTTCTTACTGCTAATCATAACTATTAGGGGCAATATAATACCATTACTGGCATCAGACCGCATACATGTGGTCATACATGAAAGGCGCCATAAGTGTTTTCTTATGCCCCTGTCACACTGGATAAAGTTCGGAGTACGTTCTTGCTACATTGTAAGTCCTTAAAAGTCTTAAAACGCGGAAGGAACTTGTTGAACGTAGTAAAGACGTGCTAAAAACTTGCATGGTCGCAGTGCAACTTGAATGGACGTATTACGAACCTTATTGGACGTAATACGAACTTCAAGAACGTGAAGGACGTGGAATAATTTTTGAACATGTTCAAAACAAACGTAATGAGGACGTGGCGAAGTCAAAACGTAGTAAAAAACTACTAAGAACGTATTGAGAACTTCATGATCGTACCATGAACGTAGAAGGAACGTGTTACAAACTGAATGGACGTGGCCCGGACGGTAGGATATTTTGTGCCGTTTACGCTACGTTTTCACTACGTCCTAAAAGTTTGCACTACGTTCGTGGTACGTTTTCACTACGATTTCATATTACGGTATGTTTCCTTCACGATTGTAGAACGACCGTAAGGAAGTTTTTACTACGTCCTTAACACGTCCGTGCAGTCTTTACCACGTTGATTGTATGTCCAAGCAGTTTTTACGCCGTTTGTAGTACGTTTTTACTAGGTTTTCTAACAGTTCACATTCATTTGCTCATAAAATTTGGACATGCATGTAAATAAATCCATAAATTGATCCAGAGGGGGTGGCTGAGGGCCTGGGGCCCCACTTTGGCGGAAAATTTCGTTGGATATATAGGAAATCATTGAAACGTGGCCACAGCGGGCCCCCAGTTAGGCCAGTCAGTGGGATCCCACTTTTCAGAATTTCTTGATCCGCTACTGACTGAAATCTTTTGTGTCTTATCCGCTGGAACACGATTCTTTTATTCTGCACTCTCTAAGGACATGATACATCTTGAAATTGATATTGGACTTTTACAATAATAATTAATTAATTAGTAATACTGCCAAAATGTTGCCACTCGCGCCATATAAAGCTACATGTATGTAGATTCTACATTGTTACATAATTTAAGAACTAAATTTGTGCATCGACGAAAGTTATATCATGCAAACTGATAATTTAAAATTTGTTTAGCACGGAACAATAAAAATGATTTTAAGTCGGATTGCTCAGGTTGTCCGGACTGATTTGCCGTGTCGCTTTTCCTTTGTTTTTGTTTCCGTTTTATTTTTGTCCCGACTGTTTATTTTTTATGCTGTTCTGCTGAATTTTGCGTTTTTCCTGACGAATGAGACAATCATGGCTTTTGATGTTAAGTTACCCCATAGCTACATGAAACACCAACAAATTAAATGAGTGTTTCTTTTATTTGGGCTGATCGATGACCATGCAACAAATCAAATCTTGAGCTTAGCAACTCTTTGACAAAGCTTTTGTTTGTCCTTGTTTTTTATGTTTTGTGTTCCTTGTGTAGGAAGGGGGTATATCTTCGACTATTTTATGACTGAATTTGAATTTTGTGCATTTTATTTAGACCTTGGGCCAAGTGCAGAACGGCGAGCAGCGCTTTCTGGTCTCTTTGAAGGCTGCTAGCGTTTTTCATTGTTGTTTTTCTAAATTACCGCTTGTCATGTGAGCTGTGTCGCGTACACTTATTCCACATCTCATCTATTTCTTTAATATCGTTAAAGTATCAAATTGTGATAAATTCAGTGTTTGGACACTATATTATATTTTTAAAGTAGCATTTAAAAAAAGAAAAAATGTGTCCATAGAACACTGATAACCCCGCTGGCCCCAAGTAGGAAGTTCAAGCAGAAGTCGCGTAGAATGTACAGTTTGTCATACTGAACCATCCTTTTAAGTTTCAAATCATTCTCATGTACCGTTTCTGAGAAAAGCTTGCGGAAATTCGTAGACACACGGACATATATCTGCTCGTTCGTAGCCCAAACAGGAAGAAGTCCGATATGTCTGAAAGTAGCTTAGAGCGTAAATTTTGTCATACTCAACCATTCTACCAAGTTTCACATAGAGATAGATAAGCAACATATCTTAAATGAAATCTCGTGTTATGGATGCTGATGCTCCGTAAAATCTTACATTGAACGCGCACTCTATGCGCGATTCGTCTATTTATAAGACCTATAAGAGACACACAAGACACAAGTTGTAAAACAATCTCCCCTCTCCATAAAAATCGTTTTAATCCAAAAAAAAACATAGAGTGTTTGTATGTATATACATGTACTAACACATTTATTTTTTAGCAGGATTCTAATTTTAAAACTTATTATTTAAAATAGAATAATTTTCTGGTTGAAATAACAAAAAAGTACGTACCGGATCGTGCTAAGTTCAAGTAGGCAAAAAGATTTCTTTACTTCACGAAAGACCTTGATTTTCTTCGCCCTAAATTTTACTATAAACAAGACCAGAATTTCTGGGTCTCCACCAAATGCAAAAAAAATCTAAAACAGCTTGTTCAACAGGAAGTTAATAAGTGACAGACCTGAACATGCATCCCACTAGATAAGACCCCTAACTAAAACTTCATGCAAAATGTAAAATAGTATCTGAGAAATCTATCAACAATTGTTTTTCAATTTTTGACCCTACAAGGAAGTAAATAAGCTACAAACCTGGGGTGGTGTTCTCGAAGCATTCGTAAGAATGACCATAAGAAGGGTTCTTAGACAAACTTTGGGAAATAATTAAGAATGACTTAAGTAATACTTAGGGCGGTTCTCGAAGCATTCTCAGCAACTTCTTAACTTAGGCAATCCTAAACTATATTCTCATTCATTTTCAAACGGCAGGTAAAAGAACCACTATTTATTCCTATCAATAATTGATTTTTACTTGTCTTAGTTTTTGTAAACAAATAAAACTGTGAATATATCAAGAAAAATAAGCCAAGTTACTAAAAGAAATAATGGTTACAGAAAATAATATGTTATTTCTTATTCGAAATGTATGCTTCCAACATTTTCTTTTTTCGTAATTTATTCTCATGATACAAATACTTTAAAGTCCACTCCTGTCAACATATTGATGGTTCTTGATTAGATATGATATCATTTCAGCTAAATTCGTTTGGAAAATAATAATTTAGGTAACTGTAGGGTTGAAGAACGTTTGAAACGTCCTAAGTCAACTATCTAGGTGTCCTAAAGTTAGAAGAAAAATTACAGTGTATCCCAAATTGAGAGACTTTCGTGAACATGACTTAAGTTTAAGAAGCCCTTAAAGAAAGGCTTGGGAAGGGTCCTAAAGATAGGAATGCTTCGATAACACCACCCCTGAGACCTATCTTACGAGACCCCTACCAAAAGTTGAATACCAAATGTCTAGAGCCTTCGTACAGAAATATGTTACGAAACATTTTCAAATTTCGAAAAAAATCTTTCAGCAACAGACCTGAAAATACAGCCTACTATGCATATAAGACATATGAGACTTGAAGCTGCATACCAAATATCGAAAATCTACGAATAATTTTAGCCGAGAAATATTTTACGAAACAAAGGGTGACGTACCCACATATATACACACACGTTCCCGCTCACGCAAGCACATACGGACGGACGACCGACATAAATGTCTATTTCTCCACTTCGCCTTTTGGCGGGGGACAAATATAAGAATTCAATTAATAAAGGTTATGACCAAACAGGAATGACCAATCTCAAACGTCCAAGAGAGTCGGTGGTGTATTGGTCAACGCGTCACGCTACTAACACCAAGATTCGTGATTCGATTCTCGTCTGGGGTGAAAATTTCATGAACCAATTTTTCGACTCTTGACATCATTTGCGAGGATTGTCTTAAAGAATGATGCTAGTCCTTCGGAAGTGACGAAAAAAGGTTGCCCCATGCACATTTATGATCCCTTTGTAGAATAGGCTCAATGGGGGTCGCTACAAAGGCCACACTCGCAAACTGCTAGTTGGAGAGGGATCACATGAGCATTAAGCTTGTTTTAAACTAAACGTCCAAGAAAAAAAACGAGCAATCAATGCAAAGACACTCGCATGGTCCTGACTCGTGGTACTGGTTGGCCGCTAAAAGTACTAAACCTGAGTTAAACCAGGTTTTGTTACACTAAATTTCCTTTTTTTTTCATTGCAGTTCATGGGATTATGAGTTACAAAAAACAACAAAAACAAAAATGAATTGATGCAATTTTTACTGTACATTTACTTTACAGTTAGTATAAGTTAGTATGACAAATATAAACGGCTAGCAGTTGGTAAATCCCAATCCAGTCAGTATTTGAGAGGTTAAAGGCGGATAGTATAGACGAATTAATCCGGTCATCGTACTGTCTTTGGTTTGGGAGATAAAAAGCAAACTTATTAAAGACGTACTGCAAAATGGATGGTCGCAGTATAATCGTAGCAAGAACGTAGTTAAAACGTAGTGAAGACGTGATGAACGTAGAAGAGATGTAGTAAAAACATTATACACCTAGAAGGAACTTGGTTGTAGACTTTGAAGACTCTGTATGGTCCTTCTAAGGACGTAGAGCAATCGTAGTAAAAACGTGGAAACAATATTTTCATCCCGTTTTCACTGCGTTCTAAGAACGTACTATGAACTTGAAGGTCTTCGTCCCAGTGTGACGGGGTATAACAACCAATGAAAGTAGGTGTTATATCGATCATCGCTTTCCTCTAGAGGACGTTCCGATGGAATGAAATATAAATGAAAAATCTTCCATATTAATGAAAAGGTCTTCCATATCAATATAAAAGCCTTCCATATGAACCAAAAAGGCTTCCATATCAATAACAAAAAATTTCCATAATAATGAAAATGTCTTTCATATCAATGAAAAAGTCTTCCATATTAATAAAAAAAAGTTTTCTATATCAATAAAAAAATCTTCCATATTGATAAAAAATCTTACATATTAATAAAAAAATCTTACATATTAATAAAAAAATCTTCCATATTAATAAGAAATCTTACATATTAATAAAAAAATCTTCCATATTAATAAAAAAATCTTACATATTAAGAAAAAATCTTACATATTAATAAAGAATCTTACATATTAATAAGAAAATCTTACATATTAATAAAAAATCTTCCATATTAATAAAAAAATCTAACATATTAATGAAAAATCTTACATATTAATAGAAAATAATGAATTTAAAAGTTACTATATATAAAATTTTGCAACACATTACTTGCCATACAAATTATCTTTAGTCGGGGAATGGATATGCTCTTGTCCATACTGATTTCACATATCGTTTCGTTTTTTTGTTTAATTTTGTCTTGACTTTTTATTTATTTTTTCCTGAATGGAGCACAGTGGGTATCCTGACGAAAGATACAATCCTGCCTTTTGATGTCAAATTTACCCATAGTCACACTTACAAATCAAATGGGTGTTTCATTTATTTGGGTATATGTTGTCGAGAAAATAAAAAAGAAAAAAAAACATTTAAAAAATGGGGACCGGATTTTGTTAAAAATAAAGTAGATAAACGTCAGACTTGAATCAAATCCCATGTAATGGAAGCCCATGATGATGTTATATACCAAATATTAAGCGCCTCTGATGAGTACTTAGTGAGAAAAATGGTACGAAACATTAAATTGTCTACTACTGAGCATTTATGTCAACAAATTAAAGTCAGTAAACAGGAAGTAGATGAGCGACAAACCTGCATTGAATCATACGTTATAAAAGCCCATGCAGATGCTGCTTACTTAATAACCCATGCACGTTAAAGAACTTTTTTGTAGAGTTCGATAATAGTAGGCGGAATGGGACCTGCTACAATTGCCACACTGGTCGGCAAACTGCAAACAGGGGAGGGATTCACAAAAGCATCAATGTGTTTTCCATTCCAGAATTAATCAATACGTTTATAAACTAAATATCAAAAGGCTATGATTTGTAGATCCTGGGGAAACTGATAATTACAAAAAAAGTTCCCCGCCCAACCGACATTTACCATATATCCGTGCAATTTTCACTCCGTGAAATCTGGCAAATTACATCTTGCTGGTACATTATCTTAAATATATATGCAGTATTTTTTTATGCAAACATATTTTACAGGAAGCAATTCTGGGCTAATAATCAAAATTCTATGTGTGGTATATGCCTTTTTTCTATAAAAGACCGATAAGAGACGCTTAAGACAAGAGTTGTACGGCAACAATACAAAAGAAAAAAAAACCAAAACAAAATAAGCATCTAAAATCTTCTGGTTTAAATAGCACAAATGAAGCATCGCCTCGTGTCGACTTCAAGTGTGTGGACAATTAAGAAAGTTGTTTTAAACCCCGAAAGACTTTGATATTTGTCGCCGTAAGTTTTACTATATACAAGACTAGTTCATGACTTATGGTACAGGCTGAATAAAAACCCGAGAAAACCAGGTTTTGTGGCACTAAACATTCCTTTTTCATTGAGATTTTAGAATCCATGTGCAACATCAACACAAAACAACACGATTGTGAAACACAATTTGTGCAATTTTCGCTATACATTAAGTTAGTTTGTCAAATATAGGTGGCTAACGGTGGGTAAATGATGCGTCATGCAGTTTTTGAGAGGTTTGTGGAGCTAACCAAAATAAAAATCAGACATCGAACGTATGCGCGGAAATGAAATTGTTGTCTTTGTTTTAAAACTGTCGCAAACTTTCTATAGACGTACTGCAAACGAGCTAGTCGCAGTACAGTCACAGCAAGAACGTAGTTAGAACGTAGTGAAGACGTGATGAACGTAGAAGACACGTAGTAAAAACGTGCTGAACGTAGAAGACGCGTAGTAAAAACTTGTAAGTCCTAGAAGGGACTTGGTTGTAAACTTGAAGGACGTTGCACGGTCTTTGTAAGGACGTGGAGAAGTCGTATTGAAAACCTAGGAGCAATATTTTTATCCCGTTTGCACTGCGTTCTAAGAACGTACTAAGAACTTGGTGGTCTTCTTCCCAGTGTGACGGGGGTATTATTTATTGTATGCATATAACAAATTCTTACCCTCGCTCAATAACTAGTCCCACATCGAAAAAGTAATTAAAATCTTTATAAATAATGAGGCTCATATTTTTTTTATATACACGAAATAAATAAAATAAATAAATCCTAGACCCTGTGTTTGTACGCCCTATACGAACATCCAAATCAAGACTCATTGAATGTGGTTTTTCAAAATAAATATCTTTGATTTTTGTAATGTTTAAGCTTGTTGTTTCAGATGTGTAGGGAGGCATTTGCTAGACCAATTGATCCTTTTTGGAATTTGATTTTGCCAATGAAAGATACACATGAATCAATTGTTACATGTAAAACGTGGTAAGATCTTGATAAAATCGTACTAAGAACGCCAAGGGCGTGATAGCATCGTCGTGTTGCCGTGTTATGATCTTATAGGCCGTAGTATCATCGTGGTACGATCTTATAGGTCGTACTATAATCGTGGTATGATCGTGACGAGAGCGTAGTGCTAGCATAGTGGGATCGGCTGTCAATTAAGGTACGTCCTTACCACGATTGTACCACGACATTACTACGACTGAGGCCGACTTCTCTACGATCCTCTCACGATCTCAGTACGCTGTTACTACGCTCTATTTTCACCACGACTGCACTACGAATGTTTTGAACATGTTCAAAATTTACGTAGCGCTGTCGTAGTCACCCACGACCTAGTACGATCATACTACGACCTCCACGACCCTAGGACGATTACACTACGATGCTCCACGATTTAGGCAAAAATCAAGATCGTAGAAAGGTCGTGGTTCAGTGTGACGGGGGCTTTACTTTGCCCTTTCGGACTTTTGACATTCGAAAGCCCCATTGGTACCTCTTTGCTTCTTTCCCTTAACATTTATAACAGCATAAGTTAAAAGTTCTTTCTTCTTATAATAAATAAATTTGATTAAAATACTGCAATTTGATTGGACGAATTTTTTTTTCATAACGCAATGAAAAAAAAATCATGGGGAAACGCCCACTTTTTACAGAAAGTGCCACCATTTTACTTCTTTTATGAGGACTCTTTAATCCAAATAAAAAATAGGGTTGCCAATTTTGGTTTTCATTATTGTCTGCTTTAGTCTTTTTTTCTGATCAATTTCAGATAGCTCTTAGTTTTCCTATATTCTTCTAGTGTCAATTCATTTGTTTTGTTGTTGGTTTTGTTTTGGAGCTTTAACGTGTTAGTTAGCTTTTAGGCTAGAATTAATTATTATTTTACCATTTTGCTTTGTTTTTTTACCCTCTCAGTAAATAAAGGGTCTTTTGCTAGATGGAATCCTTCGATGGCAACTAGATTTATAGGTTCTTCTGCCTTTTTGTTAAACTTATTCATTAAATACACTTGATTAAGAAACAATCTATGCGAGTCCCTCTCTAATTTGCAGTTTGCAAGCATCGCCCTTGTAGCGGGGCCTACTAGAAAACATTGTTTAACCCGAATCGCCTGTATAAAGTATTGCATGTTTTGGATCTAAACATCTAAAAAAAAATTTAAGTTGCTGTGTGACATTAATCGACTTTCCACAGGGTAGGTAGCCTATCTTATTTGATTGCATGTATTGAGATAACCATGCAATATTGCCTAGACCCAGTATTTTCATAGCTATAAAGTAACGGTAACTGATTAACTTAAAGCCTCTCAAAACACTTCTTTTGGCAAAATATTTTTATGAGAAATTCAAGATGGCCGAGCTACGGGCCTTAACTACAAATTATAACTGAATTTCTTCGCCAAACCAGTCTTACCAAAAACCAAAAAAACTTCATCTGTTTTGATGTTTAAATTGTCCTTTTTATCTTCTAATTATCAAAAAAAAATTGTTAAGGATGATCGCTGGTCAACTTTTGAGATTTCTGTCAGATCTGGATTCATCTGGATTTTACCATTTAAATAAGGATAATTGTTTTGCCCAGTAACGCTTTATTTTCTTTTGATAATATAGTTTATGTGATCATTAAGAGCTTATTTACAAAGTTTTATATATTTCTTGTTATTTTTTCCATAGGTTTTTACACTTAAACAAGTCTAATGCTAAACTATGAAAAAGTCAGAGAAAACTTTTTCTTTCCCGCCAAATTTTGAAAGCTTAATATCTCAAAGACTAGTTCATTGTGGTTTTTCTTAATTGCCGCTTGATTGTGGGCTGTGTCGCGTACACTCATTCCACATCTCATTATTCACTGGTATAAACCCGATGACCGTAACTGCAGTTACGGTCATCCCAATATGGCGGTAGCCGAAACAGGACAGTCGAATTTTCTTAGTTTTTCTTTTTGTTGCGCGTTTTTGAAAACAATGGCCTGCCAGTGAATTTTAGTTCATCGAAAAGAATCAAAAGAAATGCATTATCATGCGTAAAAATCGCCAGATACAGCGTTTCAAGATCTGAACAGATGAGTGTAACTGCAGCTTACGATGACCGTAATTGGAAAATAAGATGACCGTAACTGCAAGATTAATGGTACAATAGACGATCTTCCAAAAGTGCCATTCCGGAATGTTCCGGATGTTAGAATAGGGGTCACGAGAGGTCAATGGGGGTAAAATGGCGGCTTTTTTAGAAGAGAGCACAGGGACTGAATTATTCTATCAATCTATTAAACGTGTTTTCTAATGGAAAACAATCAAACATGAAATGAATTAATTTGGTTCACTCGGAGGGTCCTTTCAAACCAATTCATTTACACTTAAATAATGAAATTTAAAAATTCCCTTTTACGCGCAAATGACGTCGGCAACCAGTTATCCAGAAATTTGAGGTAAGGTTTCGACAATTACCAAAAAATTCGAAATTGGAAGATCGTCTATGCAGTGGGAATACTAGTATTAAATTTGAGTTTACCCTAAGCTTGAAACAAGTGTAATGGCAGTCATTTATAATAATTCATGATTGTTTGCTTGTGTACATATAATTTATTATGATCATGTATTATAATCACAGAAACTTTTAAGACATGAAGGCGCGTATGGCCTGGGAGACAAATAGGCCTGAAACAGAGCCAAGCATGTCGTGAGAGCCGGCTATGGGTCTTGAGATGCTAACATCGGATAGGTGCTGAGCATACAGAGCGGCCAAAGTGTGTACCCTGAGTGGCTTAATAGGGTAACACTCATCCGAGGGGTTTGTCAGGTCTATATTACGGAAACCCAGACCTCTGACCATAGTTGGTCAACGTTTAAATGAATGGTGCCACGAGTCATGCACGTTAAACAATAAATCAATAAATAAATGATTATCGTGGTACCGAATGCGATGATATATGTTTAATGATATCCGGAATATGTACACGACAAAGGCCACTGATCATGAAACAAGCGAAAACATTTTCAAAAACCACAATGAAAAAACAGCCAGTAGCCTTCAACGTGGCCAGTAGGCGCTGATGCCACATCTTGATTAGTTAGCTAGTAAGGAACTGACCATTTAACATGAAAACTTGTTTTTCATCATTAGCATTAGTGTATAAAGCAGAAATCCTTCTTCGGATTTTTTTCATCAAGCTCTGTTGACAAATATTTTTGCATCAAATATATATATTGAAATTTAAATATTTTAAGGAATAAAAAGCTTCACCGAACGCAGCATGATACGACCGCAACGGGGAACCCTGAACGTTTGAGTCCCAGTATGGATAGTCGCTTGCCCTGGACACAAGCATCCCAGGTTGGAATGACAATGTTTTTTTTGCCACATGGAGACCTGCAGCAGAGTTCTTAAACGAAAGAGGAACGTCATATTTTATTATTTATTATATACGGGGCCGGGAGGCGAATGGGCTAGCAGCAGTGCCTAGCTTGTCGTAAGAGGCGACTAAGGGTCTTAAAATTCTGACGTTGAGTCAGTGCTTAGCCCACAGAGCGACCAAGGTGTGTTCATGTACACTAGGTGGCTGAATAGGGTGGCCTTTGTCCGCAGGGGTTGTCAGGTCTATAATGCGGAATCTGTGACCGCTGACCATAGTGGGCCAACGTGTGTGGAGATGCGACGCTTCATGCGCGTAAAAGACCCGTATGTGGACCGCCAACTGAAGTGCACCACATGGGCTAAATTTTCCGCCCCTTTTCCTATAGTTAGTCAAATTTACTGTTCCTGTGTTTCCCACCCCACCCCATATTTCATTTATCATCATCATCATCATTACAAATACCAAAACCCGGGTATAAACGGTTAATTTGGATATGCTATATATAAAACAAACACACTAATAGTTTTATAACATATCCTCTGGCCTAATCCTTTATAAGTGCAAGACTTATTACTAGATTTCAAAGGATCAAAATCATGAAAATGGTCTGAAAACGTAGACACTTTTGTAATAAACTTATGCTGGAAATTTATGTTTCGAAAACTAGCCCGTCAGCAGCATTTAAATCATAATTACTTGAAGTTAGAAATTAAAGCTAGACATAAGAAAACCCCCAAAATAACAATGACTATTTTCAGAAAAAAAGAGAAAAATATCAGGGATATTTAATAGTTCTGAATCTCCAAAAGTCTGAACATAGTGGGCAACGTGTGTGGAGAGTGCCACGCTTCATGCACATAAAACACCCCTTTGTGGACCGTCAAGTAGTGCAACCGCATAATAAGGCTATATTTTCCGCCCCTACCCAACTCTCCCCTTTTTCCTGTGGTTCTTCTTGTTTCCCACCCTTCCCTATAATGGGGGTATAACCTCCCCTCCCCCTTGAGTACCGAGTACTCTTAAATTTTGCTTCGAGTACCGAGTACTGCTTTATTTTTTCCCTGAATACCGAGTACTAAATGCACTGTTTCAAAACTTTATACAAAACATATTAACAGTTGTGGACAGTCATATCTATATTCGTTGGTATTTTATGTACATATATATGGCATATATGACTTATATTGGAATAAAATCTTTCAGATTTGGCTTCCTGACCTTTCTTGTTCGAACATTTTGGTTTTTGAATTTCCCATGTTTTGATTCAAATGCTACTGATGTGAGGTAAGGCACCGACCATTTGATATTCTGGGGGGGGGGCGGTGCTGGGATTTTCACCCGAGCCGCGAAATTTTTTCGACCGCTGCGCAGGCCAGCTTATTTTCTCCCATACACTCAATGCTAGAAAATTTTGTTCAGAAAATCTCTTTTTATGCCCCCGCGACGACAAGTCGGGGGCATAAAGTTTTACTCATGTCCGTCCGTCCGTACGTGCGTCCGTACGAATTTCCGTCAAGCTTTTCTCAGGAACCGTACATGAGAGTGATTTGTAACTTTGTAGGATTGTTCAGTATGACAAACTATACGTCCTAATTGATTTGGAGACCTGTCGGACATCTACTTCCTGTTTGGGACTAGGCCGAAATAAAAATTGACTTTAAAGTTTCTGTCAAACTTTTCTCAGAAACTGTACATGGGTATGATTTGAAACTTGGTAGGATGGTTCAGTATGACAAACTGTACGTCCTAAGCGACTATTGTTTTGGCCAAAAATCAGAGCCAGAATTTTTTTTTTAAATCCCAGCCCCCACCCCCCCCCCCCCAGAAAATCAAATGGTCGGTGCCTTACTCCTTGAAATATCGAAGATTGCATATCCAAATTAACCGTCTTAATACCCATTTTGGTATTTGTTTTTTTCATGGTGCTGAAATTGAAACAAAGCATAATGGACAGACAACACAAGTCTTAGTAATTAGGCCGTGTAATAACGACAAAATTTGTATAATTCTTAAACACATAATCATTAATTTTGGTATCAAATTTGATTAGTCATTATAAAATTTCATTAGTCAAGTACCCATCCACACACTTCGGCAAAACCTATCAGACTTTTATAGAAATAAAGTTAAAATAATAAATACGAATTCAAAAACGTATATTTCTCTCAATATAATAGTCTATTCTCTTTCTTAGTAATTATCCATCTCCTGGGTGAACTAAAATAGCAACTCTTGAATAAGTGGAACATTAATCTTAATTGTTTTAATGATCCACGTGTGTATTACAAATTATTTAGAATAATAAATCTAGTTATAATAGGTAACTAATATTTTATATTGAAAGGTGTTTCGGTTTAGGTACACGATTTACCATAAAATTTCTAAAATTTTTGTCGCCGAAATTTCCGATTTTTAAATTAAAAAAATGTTTAGAACACCAGGTTTCTTTCCTTGTAATGCACATGGTCGATATCCTCGGTGCTGGATTTGGCTAATTTGGTTTTGAGTATTTTTTTTTCAACAGTTTTGGAATTTGACCTGCCAATGTTTTGATTTAAATGCTACTGATGAGAGGTTACTCCTTGAAATATCGATATATAGCATATCCAAATTAACCGTTTATGCCCGCGTTGTTGGTATTTGTAATATTAGGGTGATACGACACCTTTCATTTACTTAGCATTCATATTTTTTATTCTTTCATTTTAATTTTTCAGATGCAAAATGTTCTTACAATTTTTTTCTCTTGTACGCAATTAAAGGCGTTGTCGGACCATTGCAGTCTTCAATTTTTCCGGTATGTCTTCCTTGTTTTGTCTGGTCTTATGGATATTTGAGATTGATTCTCCAAGTTCGGTAATTTTGTTATTACCTTTACTTTTGAGTCAAATAAAATAAACCTATCGTCTCGATAAACAGATAGGTGTAGAATGTGTTTTTTGAAGATGGATTTTTCTAAGATTTCTGTTATTATTTCATGCATAGTTTTAAGTGGAATTGGTATTTCATACGTTCAATTTTTAGCCATATTCTTTCAATTGCTTCAGCTATTTCTATATGTGTCAAAACCATTTTTCAGGCCTAGTTTGTTACAACTTCTAAATCTTCTAAATTCCATTTTTATTTATTTATTATTTTAAAACCCGAGTACCAAGTACTATACGTTAAAATTCTCGAGTACGGTACTCCAGCCTTTGAGTACCGAGTACTGCCTCAAAATGGCCCAAAGTATCGAGTACTAAAAGGGGGGTTATACCCACTATAATTCATTTCTCATCATCATTTCATGTTCATTTTATCATCCCGTTTCATGTTCATCTCCTTGTAATAACCTATTTTGCGTTGAAAGGGCGTAAAACACAAATTCACTCACTCACTCATAAACATCCGTTGACATTTAAGAAACTTTTTTTTTTATTCAGGATTCAGTGGAATTGCATAATACCCACTGCTTGCATATCGTGTTCTTCGCTCTGTTATAGCTGTTTTATCTAAAACGGGGAAAGAAAAATAGAATCTGTCAAAACAACAACACAAACACCCGAGAATCAATAGAAAATTAACCTTAAATGAACACATTACCTGCCATATATGACTCCAAGTTCTATATACCGGTATTCTAAAGGCTGGATTACCTTAAAACTTAAATTGATATTTTTTTACAACAGCTCACATAAGCTTTTATAGAAACGTATAATTTTGTAAAATTGTGGCTAACCATAGACCTAGTCCGAGATTGGCACCAGCTGGCTGTAAAAATGCCGAGGACGTCAGAGCAATCTCGGACTACCATAGACCCTGGTCACCTTTAATGGGAAAATAAAGCTGAACCTTCTGTTTAAATATCCCAGCCCCCAGTACACATTTAACATTAAGGTTTTTCATTTATTTTGCAAATCAAACTTATTTCTACACATTGATGTTCTGAATGACTATGCCAGTTACACTCATCCATCTTTCCAGTTACGGTCATTACAACATTGCAGTTACACTCATCCTGGCAAAAATTTTAAACGATGATTATGAGAAACACGAACACCTGAGGGAAATATTCACGAGGCAGACTAAGGCAATAATGATGATGCTTTTTTCTTATATTCGTATTTGAGCTTTATACGCATTGAAAGTTTTGTAAAATCAATATAATTATTTTGCTTATATCAAGCACCGCCATATTGGGATGACCGTAACTGCAGTTACGGTCATCGGGTTTATACCAGTGATTATTTTCTATTCAGCAACCTATGAAATTTTTAAGCTTTTTTTGTACCTTTACCTATGGTCTATTCATCAAATATATAGATTAAAATTCCATGTTATTTTCAAACTGACCAGCAAACATCCTTAAAGGGTCATGTCAAGGCGTCAACTGAAAAAGAAATTTAGAAAATCATAATTTCCATTACCCAGCACCTAAGAGAAGTGTCATTCAATTTGGCATTTCCCATATTGTTCAAAATGATGAAAATGCTTGATTTTTCAACTTAAAGTTAAATAAATGTAAATAATTTTCCAGTGTACTTTTTGGGCATGGATGGAGGTTTCCTAACTTCATTATTCTTTTTTTCCTTTATTCTATATTCTTTCAACTTTTTTGACCACTTTTTCATTATTGTTTATACTGTAAGGGTAAATAATATTCTCTATTCTCTAGTTTTTCGTCATTTTTCTCTATTCTTTAGTTTTTGGGTCAGTATTCTTTTTCTGTTAATTAATATCATTGCCATTATTCCCCACCAACACCTTTAATCGTGTTAGATAACACCAAGCGATGTTTCCAAACAACTGCATTGTACTGTCACGGTAAAATAGGTTTTAGGAAACACACATAGTTATCTTCTATTTTTTGTTTAAAATTACTTTTTAATTTATCTTTAATTTTCAAAAAAGGTTTGTCCAAATTCTCAAATTCTGTGATATCTAATTCACATTCTTCAAATATTTTGGAAGCAAGGATGTACCACGAGTACATTCCTTCATTGTGTAGATTTTTGTTTACAATATATGCTTCTTTTAACAAAGGGTTAAAACAAATTGATATTTGTTTGAGAACTGCACATTCCTATTTTCTGTTGGGCTGTGTTGTTAATCTATTCGTATTACCACTCGTAGACAAATATGGGATTTCTATCTCTCAAATGAGTGCAGATGTTGGTTTGTCGTAGAAAATTGTTTTGTCTTCCTTTACCGGATTAGATACACTGAATTGGAAACTAGCAACACGACATGCAGGCAGGAACCGCTTACTCTTCCGGAGCACCTGAGTTCACTCATGTTACGACTTGAGTTCGCGTTGTTGATTTCCGTTCTGTTGATTTTGTGTTTTTGTTTCTTTGTGTTGTTCTTGTTCGTGTTTACCGGTTTCGTAGTTGCCCTTTCGGACTTTTGACACTCGAATGCCCCATTGGTGCCTCTCTTTGCCCCTTGGAAGTGTCTTAACCGCAAGGTACGTAGCTTATCTCTATGATTTTTATAATCAATGTATCGTAATAGTATAACTTCACCCGTACTTTTGGTCGTAAGAATTTTTTTTCACTCGATTCTATTCTTCTTAATAGAGATAGTAGAAAAATATTTATCAGTGTTGGTAAAAAATATTGGAATCGATTCGCGTCTTAATTGTTTGTACAATTTATAGTTTTAAGATACCTTGATTGATATGGCATCTACTTTGTGTCAAATTGCAAAATTTAAATCATTTCTATTTTTTACATTATGAACTGCATTATAGTAATCTAATCTTCTGCTTGCGGATCTTGGTCGAATCCGTTTTGTTATTTTTTTTAATATTAAAATATAATTATATAAATCTAGTGCTAACGGAGGTAAAAAACGGATTTCGGCTAGATATTAAGGTTTGCAACCGGTTTGATATATTTCTTTTGACCAAAACATTTGAAAAGGATCTTTAAGGTAAGAATTTAGTATTCAGTGTATGTCCAAATAATATGAAATAAATGAAACAAATGAAATATAAAACTTGTGGCGGAAATGAATATTGCATATCCAAATATTCGGCCAAAATGCATTGAACTCTTCTTGACGGTTTCATTATTAAAAAAAATTATACCTTGCTTATTATTATTTGGTCTAATATTAAGTTGAAAAAGAGAGTATAGGCCATCCGCTAAAATAAAAAAATCAAAAAAATCAGTTTAATGCAACTGAAATGTCCCTTGAATGAGTTAAAAAAAGATAGGATATACTTTGATATGTAAAAGATATAAGAGCAAGTATTAGCAAGTAATAACTTTTACTTTGCTTTCTAATTTTGACCTCTATATCTAACAATATATGAGGTAAATTATATAACTTATATACAGCTTAAACCAGTAAATATATTTTTTTCCTCGTCGCCACTTCATGTCCATTCTGTTAAGGATGTCATGTTTATCTTCGGCCCTATTTAGTTTCATGTGTTTCAATGATGTACACCCTGCCCTCCAAAGCCCTAAAAATCTATGAAGATAGATATTGTTTTTTTTTAAAGATAACTAGATTCGGTTTGTACAAATTATGTAAGAGTTTTTTGATTTCTTTATAGACCTTCTAGAAAAAATTATACAGGCCTAAGATATAAAAAAAGCATTCGATTCAAAACATATTTAGAAATTTATAAACTGTACAAACGATTTAATAAATCGTTTAAACGAATAATAAGCCTTACAAACGAATTAATAAATCGTTTAAACGAATAATAAGCCTTACAAACGATTTATTAATTTAATAAATCGTTTAAACGAATAATAAGCCTTACAAACGAATTAATTAATCGCACAAATAAGATTTTTATATCTTTTCCTTTTCGTTTGAAGTCAATTAAAAGCCTTCACAGTGAATACCATTTTATTCAACCCTCAAATAATTATGTTCACCTCGCCATTGGCTCGGCATATATTTTTTTTTACAGTTTGGGTTGATAAACCTTGTATTCACCTTCAACGGGTATCAGAAATTTATATGATCGAGCAGACAAATTCAAGGCAGCGTCTAATAGAACTGTTCGTCTTTAAAAGACAAAAAAGAAAGAAAGATCAAAATTAATTTGAAAATGAATTTGAAGTTATTTTTTCAGAGTGCAGTTTATCTCAACGAGCCAATTCCGGATAAAACTGACCGTTAAATTAATCAATGTTATGAAAATATATCGAAGATATATTTTACAAAAGGGATGTGAAAAAAATAAGCATAAATTTACCTTTATTTGACTTTGTACATAAATAGCATCTTAATCGGGTTAAAATGTCATTTAAAGGATACATGTATTTATAGAGAACTGTTTATGTCCTTTTACAAATAAAACAAAACTTGATTGCCTTTTTTTATGTTGTCCATATTACAAATATTTCAGATGGGGAAATCCTACAGCCAGGACAAAGGAAGCATACAGGCGTCCGACGCTTCTACACGTGCCCGAGAGAAAATTCGAGCAGCTCGTCTAGATTTCTTAGCCAAATTAAAAGATGAAATTGAAAAGACACAGGCAAACAAGACAAGTATAATATTTTTTTTTCTTCATTGACATACAAAAAAAATCGAGTTTTATGAATTATTTTCCTTAGATTAATCTTTTTTTACTACTAACATTTTTTACACAGAGGGATTGAAAACAAACAGAAAAATGTATGTAAATTTGTGTTTTTGTGTGTGTGTGGACACTTTAAAAAATGCATTTGTAAATTTCCATTATGGCTTTTATGACCATGCACAAATGTTAATTGGACTGAATATTTCACATTAATTTGTTCAGGTGTGCAATGCGGAAAATTTATCAATTGTCTTTAAGGGCATGGGGGCAAGTTTTGTGCCTGCAAGTTTCTTGGGCCTTTTTTAATATTCGAATAAAATAATTTCTTGTCTAATGCCATCATATTTTTGATGTGATGACATTTACGTGTAATTAAAATATTAATTCCGCTTCCGACTCCGTTAATTGCATAGTTGTTGTATTTGCAACGTTGCTAATATCGTGATCTTAACGTAAGAGGTTTGACTTTTGTTTCTAGCGCTCAACGATCGAGATGAAACAATAGCAAACAGTGCGACACAGGTGGATGCGGCTCAGTATAATTTTCCATTTACCAACCTGGTTTTAGAGGGCGGTGGCGTCAAAGGAACCTGCTATATAGGACTTGGAAGGGTTAGTGGTCTACTTGTTTACCACGCAAATTGAGTTATCGACCTTTAATTTGCCCCAGAAACGAGGTTCATTTGTAAAAGCATGAGATAGGACTTCATAAGTACATTGCACCTGTGCTTAATTTATGTCAAATTGAATATGCTTAAACTTTTAACTAAACTATGCTAAGATTATAAAGAATTTTTAATTGACTGTGAGTTAAAATAACAGGTTGTTTGTAGACAAAATTTAAAGGAGAGAAAAACGGCAACTATTCAAATGCTATGGTTTGTTATCCGTATAATTGATAAATCGAAAAGGTGTGTACAATATTTTCACACAATCGGCTCAGTTCGACATTACTAGTATTTCTACCGTATTTTTCTAAAAGGTTTCAAGTTATCTATGAATGTTAAAAATATGTTAAAACCCACCAAAAACAACCAAGAATACAAAAAGATAGACAAACAAATTATGTTGTCTATAAAACTTTTGTAACTTTCCAAGTTTTACGTTCCAGGCTTTAGAGGAGCATGGAATTTTACAGAAAATCACACGATTTGCCGGAACCAGCGTGGGTGCCATATTTGCCGCCATGTTTGCCGTCGGCTGCAATTCCTACGACATTGAAATGTGTACAGATTTAAACCTGGAAAATCTCTCAATGGGTTAGATATTCTAAGTCACGAATTCTCTTAAAACTCTGCCATTAACAGTAAAATTCAGTTGGATACAATTCTGCTAATTGACATCAGATACCTTAACGAAAAGGCAAAGCATCTCAAAAATATATCATGAGAAAACAAGAAAGATGCCCCCTACATATTCATCGAATCTTTAACTTAGGGACTGACCGTTTAACTTGAAAGGGGCCTTGGTTTTTTCCTAAAAGAATATTCTGAAAATTATTTTTGATGAAAAAAAATATTCTGGCAGCAGTGGGTAAGAAAAAAAAGATTCTGAAGAAGGATTTCTGCCATATAAAATAATGGTAATAATGAAAAAACAAATTCTGTCGCGACGCCTTCGAAAAATAAATATTTAAAAAAATTTCTGACCAAAACAAAAAACCAAGGCCCCCCTTCAAGTTAAATGGTCCGTCCTTTAAATGTGAGATACCCGTGACTAATATCTTTTATTTCACCACCCTATATTTCTGTTTATTTTAAGATGCTTCATGGGGATACTTCAGCCTCATTCCTAATCTGCTACGGAGATATGGATGGAATCCTGGTACAAAAGCAATAAACTTTATTGGAGCTTTCATCGAGGCAAAAACAGGAAACCCGGACCTGACATTTGCTCAGGTATTTCTAAGTTTTCGTTAGAAGGTTAGAAGATGACAATCTAAAAATACTAAAAGTATTTATGTTATTTTTATTTATATTGATGTATTGCAACATTTTGGTAGGAAGTTCGATAAAGTAAGAGTTGGGTTAACTTTATGCAGTAGTGCAAAAGATTATGTTGAACATATCTGATAATAACTGCTGATACTAAAGAAAAATCCGGTATATGAGGTATAGCTGCTAGTTAGGTCCCTTTCAGCAGGCAAGTCTAAAATAAAGTGAAATGGTGTATATATTTACGACACAAAATCACATTATAAATATTGAAATGAAGTGAGAAGCAGCAAAGGAAAAATACTTTTATTACTGTTCCTCATCATAAAGTCACAGTGAGGCTCTCATCGTTAAGCAGACGGTCACATCTCTCATCAAGTTTAGGGCTGTTCCTAGCATCGGTCTAAATATTGATAACGCTACACCTTCGTATTGAAGTTAACAAGAGCGGGGTAATCAACAAGTTCTCAAATCTGACAAAGAAATATAACAAATACTATCATACGTTGTCTTACAATCTTATTTATTCAGATTTGTTATATTTTAGCTTTATAAAAGTCGTGGAGTTGAACTTTGTATTCTTGGGGTAAACGTGAACACAAAATCTGAAGAATATTTCCATGTCAAGACCACACCGGATATGCCGATACGATTGGCAGTGCGCATATCAATGGGACTTCCGGGTAGGTCAGAAAGTAATTTATCCATTTCGCGGCGAGCGCTGACGAGGCAGTCAATTTTAATTTCGAAGACCATAAAAAGACGTTGAAGAAATGTAAACGATGGAAAAAATGAGATGTGGAATAAGTGTACTTAACACAGCTCACATAATAAGCGACCACAACCAACAACCACCAGCAGACAGAAGCCTTCAACGAGGCCAGTAGGCTTTGCTCGCCCTTCTGCAATTGGTCCATGGTAAAAAAAAATATCATTCAAATCCAGTCCTGAAATAGTCATAGGTAGACCCCCTTCTTAAACAGGGAAGAGAAAATATCAAAAAGACAAGTTCAATTAAAAGCCTGTCAAAGATTCTTGGCTAAGGACAGATACATATCAAATGTAGCGGGGTTAAACTATTTATTTGAGCCCAACCCCCCTCAATCAATACAAACAAAGCACAAAAAATAAACACAATAAAAATCAAATTGATGCAAGTTCAAATCCACTAGAGAGAACCATAGACAAAAGACAACAAGAACAAACGAACACACAAACTTTAAGAATCAGCGGCAACGAAAAAAATATAATGAAAAAAGACATCAGCTTGTATAATGTGATCAGTTGCTTGATCAAAGACATTTGACATGTAATAATAACCAATATCATTTGTCTGCCTTTATATAACACATCTTCACAGGGCTAATCAACTCCTTGGAGTAGTTATCCAGTTTTACAGTATCGTTGTGTTTTATAAGTTAATCTCCATAGAACACGTTTTCGTAAAAAGATGTTACAGTTTTGTGCACAAGAACAAGACTAGTTGTCATATATTTACATACAAAACTTTAATTGGAATATATTTTCAGGAATATTCCAGGCTGTTTCTTATAAGATGTATAAAGACGATAACTTCTATGTTGATGGCGGTTTGATGTGTAACTATCCCGTCCACTGTTTTGATGGTATGTTCACGTGACTATTATATATAGCTTCTACAACGCGATCGAGTTGATTATGGAATTTCTAAAATCGAGAGAAATAAATTTGATTAATTTAATGGCGAGGCTTGCCGAGCAAGATGTTAGAAATTCCATAATCATCGAGAATTTTAAGTTGTAGAAGGTTTTTCCTTAATGTTTACAGGTAAGAAATTGCAAAAAGTTGCTCATTAATTGCACGTACACTCACAATTTCTCTCTAGAGGTAAGAAATAGTTTTTCACAACTGGTTGAGAGGTTGTTAAATCGAATGAAAATTAGAGAAACATGTTTACGTGACACAAAAATGTTCATGTGATGTAAGAAATTAATTACCAATGGAGGTTTTGGTGTCAGTGTCCCAGTTGTTCAGAGAGCACGACTTTCATTCGGTTTATTAACATTCTAGTCCGCTTTTTTTACTCTATCTACATGTAAATTAGCATGGCGATAATAAATTGTTGGAGGATTTACGATATATACGTTTACGACAAATAAATCTAAATGCACCACCAAAGAATAATCTTGTAATTATGCAACAAAGTCTTTTAGTATATGTGACAATGTGTCATATAATTTCACATTAAATGGCATATCAGTACTTCTCTTCAAGTTATTTCTGATCCTTTCTTTAAGTCCTTTCTGCACTTCTCTTAAAGTTATTTCTGTACTTCTCTTTAAGTCATTTCTTTACTTCTCTTTATGTTATTTCAGTACTTCTCTTTAAGTAATTTCTGTACTTCTCTTTTAGTTATTTCTGTACTTCTCTTTAAGCTATTTCTGTACTTCTCTTTCAGTCATTCCTGTACTTATCTTTCAGTCATTTCTGTACTTCTCTTTCAGTCATTCCTGTACTTCTCTTTAAGTTATTTCTGTACTTCTCTTTCAGTCATTCCAATACTTCTCTTTCAGTCATTTCTGTACTTCTCTTTCAGTCATTCCTGTACTTCTCTTTAAGTTATTTCTGTATTTTTCATTAAGGTATTTCTGCAGTTCTGTAATTCTCTTTCAGTCATTTCAGTAAATCTCTTTCAGTCATTTCAGTGCTTCTCTTCAAATCATTTCTGTACTTCTCTTTAGGTCATTTCTGTACTTCTCTTTAAGTCATTTCTGTACTTCTCTTTAAGTCATTTCTGTATTTCTCATTAAGGTATTTCTGCATTTCTGTACTTCTCTTTCAGTCATTTTAGTACTTCTCTTTAAGTTATTTCTGTACTTCTCTTTCAGTCACTCCTGTACTTCTCTTTCAGTCATTTCTGTACTTCTCTTTCAGTCATTTCTGTACTTCTCTTTAAGTTATTTCTGTACTTCTCTTTCAGTCATTCCTGTACCTCTCTTAAAGTTATTTCTGTACTTCTCTTTCAGTTATTTCTGTACTTTTCTTTATGTTATTTCAGTACTTCTCTTTATGTTATTTCAGTACTTCTCTGTAAGTTATTACTCTACTTTTCTTTCAGTCATTTCTGTACCTCTCTTTCGGTCAATTCTGTACTTTCTTTAGGTTATATCTGTCCCTGTCTTTGAGAATGGGCAAAATATTGAAACTTTTTTTTGATGTTAAAAACCAGAAGATTGCGAAAAAATGACAGAAATGCCAAAATAAGATTTACGAGCATCCATAAGTTATTTTTTTACCTCTTTGTAAGTTATTTCAGTACTTCTCTTTTAGTTATTTTTATACGTAATTTCTATACTTCTCTTTAGGGGGCCTGTGTGGCCGAGTGGTCTAAGGCGCTGGTTTAAATATTACACTAGTCTATTGATCACTAGCCGATCACCTCTAAGCTGGTGTTCGAGTCCCGTTTTCATTTAACAAAAAAGGGACTTTCCCAACTGTATGTGATTAGGTTTGTCAGTTACCTGCCCAAGGTTGGTGGTTTTCTCAGGGTACTCCGGTGTCTTCCACCATTAAAACTGACCACCCTACATGGCAAAGGTGCGTCAATAAAGGGCGTTAAACACCAACACACACACAAATTATTTCTATTCTTCTCTTTAAGTTATTTCAGTACAGTAACTCCTCTTTAGGTTATTTCAGTACTTCTCTGTAAGTTATTTCTATGGTTCTCTTTAAGTTATTTCAGTACTCATCTTTATGTCATTTCCATTGTCCTCTTTAAGTTATTTCAGTACTTCTCTGTAAGTTATTTCTATGCTTCTCTGTAAGTTATTTCCATGCTTCTCTTTAAGTTATTTTGGTACTTCTCGTTATGTCATTCATATACTTCTATTTTAGGATGGTGGTTGTCGATGAAGCCTAAAGATAGTTTTTTAAAGCGCATACAACCAATCGAAAATCTGTTCCAAATCATGGACAGAAAGAACCGGTTTAATTATAATCCAAAGAAAAACAAAACCCTAGGGTGTATAGTCGTAAGTTGCATAAAAGAAAGGTGAAGTTTTTTTTTTTTAAATCTGGAATCATTTGGCGTTCCCTCTTGGTCATGATGAGTAACAAATGTTAAGCCTATTTTTAGAAAAGCCCGTATGCGTAAAATAAAGCCCTTGCACACAAGATAAGAAACCTTTGCGCACAATTTAGTGCCTCGTGTACACAAGATCGAATCTTCTGTAAATGAGTTATGAATTTATTTTTCGTGCATGTGGCACGTACATATTTCCGTCTAATTGAAAGAAGCAGAAATATCAATGGGGCATCCTAAAGGGCGGAGACAAAACCAGAAAAACACAAACAAGGACATGCCGAAAAAAACAGACAACATATTAAGTACAGATGAATATCAACTAACAACGCGAACTCTAGTCGTAATGAGAGTGAACTCAGGTGGCCCGGAAGAGTAAGCGGTTCCTGCCTGCTATAGCACACTCGTCGCGTTGCCAATTTCCTATTCAGTGTGCCAAACCTTGTTATCATTTATTTTAATTGTAATGTCCTCTTTACATAAGATTAAATAAAAAGATTCAATAGACATGAAATAAAACATATACAAATTATTTCAATAAGATGGAAGTAAAAAAATGATCACTGTAACTGAACAATTACTCCGATTTGCTACTTACCACTCATGCAGAAAACAAATGGTATATTGTGTTTGAGTCACGTGAGTATATTTTTTCCTTAGTTTGACCAATCAGAAGAAGAGTACATGAGACAAGCATTGCAGAAAAAATCTGGAGTAGAAAGAGGCAAGCTTCCTGACACTGCTTTAGCAAAGTGAGTATTGTTATATAATTTGTCGTTTGCTTCCATTAAAGAAAAAGTATCTATTACTTGTTGGGAATCAAACGTTCTTTTCAAAAAATGATAAAGTTAAAATGAAAAAAAAAATAACTTAAGTTGTTCTGTCGCTTTTGTCTACTTGCTTTACCATGGTTCCCGTTTGATTTCGAGATTGGCCTTGATATGTCTTCTTGAAATACTTTAAATATAATCTTGCCGGGATCTGATATAATGTCCTTGTTTGTTTGTTATTATTAAAATTGGAAATTTAATGCCACTTGTTTATCGTTAGCTTAGATTGTCTGCATTTTACCGAATTTTAAATATGTAATGTCTGTCTGCCTTTACTTACCTAATACTCCTGTGCAGGGCAAGAGAGGCGAATAGGCAAGATGCAGAACATAGCTTGTCATAAGAGGCGACTACGGGTATTAGGATACTTTAATATATCGTGTTAGTGCTCAGCCAACAGAGCAACCAAGTTTGTACCCTAGGTAGCTGAATGAAGTTGCCTCGTCTGCGGGGGTTGTCAAGTCTATAACACAGAACCCTGACCGATGATAAAATGAACATGCAATGATGATGATGATGATAATAATGATGATGAAGATGATGATGATGATGATGATGATGATGATGATGATGATGATGATTAGAAATATCGGGTGGGGTAGAAAAAAAGGAACCGTGAATTTTGGAGACCACGGAAAAAGGGGAGAGTCGTGTACGATTAGAATATATAGCCTATATGGTGCACTACTTGGCGACACACAAAGGGATCTTTTACGTACACGAATCGTTCTAATGTCCACACACGATAGCCCACTACGGTTAGCGCATCCTTTTCATGCTCATCACATTTATATAACCTATATAGTGTTGCAAAGGCATGAAACGCCAACTCTCTCACTAACTCCTTAATAATATATTAATCTTTGTCTGATTTAAGAAATTGGATGGAAACCGAGGGAGGAAAAGGAACCCTTGATAAAGTATATGCACTTATAAGTGAAGCAGTCGACTCCTTCATGAAGGTCAGTGTTCTTCGTACATTATGACAAATGATAACTAATTCAAATGTGCTTGCCTGCCTGGCCTTCTTTTCTTTGCACTGGAGTTATTGTGTTTTTTTCTTTAAAATAAACACCATCATTTTGGGAATTTGTATGCCTCTTTTTCTAGTCGGAACCAAGGAGATGGCTGATTACTAGTATAATAATACAGTAAAACGTTTCTTGTTATTTGGCATTGTATATACCACTTGCTGAAAGAAAGAAAAAACAGAATACGGAACAATATCCCGTTAAACAGAATAAAACCACATATTTTATTGATTCTGTTTCTATGCGATAAACACATTTTACCACCAAATTTTATACCAACAAAAATAAATGATAATACTGGAATTATCTATTTCAGCATCTCTCTGAGATCAATGATGACGATCGCGGCCATGGCGGTAAAACTATTTGCAGAGACGAATTCAATACTGTATTTTCAAAGGTACAGTTATACTTCATTATTATTAGTTTCATCATTTACAGTGTAAGATGTTTAAAAAATCGTCAAAAAGTAAATATAAGATATATTTGAATTTCAAACTACAACATGTATCTAGACGTTGCATTGTTATAAGACACAAAGAGACATCAATGAGCATTCGAGTGTCTGAAAGGGCAACGACAAAACCTGCAAACACGAACGAGAACAGCACGAAGAAACACAAAAAAAATAAAAAAATCCACCGAACAGTAATCATTTATCCTACCATTTGATTTTGACTTTTCTATTGTCTTCTCTTTTCTCTCACGCTATTATGCTTTTTAATGAAACAACAATTGCAAGTTTCAATAACTCGTTATTCTCCATATGATTCATAATGTATGCCTTTTTATTTTATTTTTTGACAAGAACTTGATAGTTTAATTAAAGTAAATTTTCCTTTATACCGTAAAGTGGGCTGGCCTAATTATTTATAATATAACAATTTCTTTGGACTTGCAGGGGCAAGTCTTGAGAAAGAGTCTTACTGAAATGTATGCGTGGCAAGGAAAAAAAACACTTCTAGATAAGTTTGACGCCAATACTGTAAAGCTGTTGGTGTCAACAAAATTGGCGACTTTGTTAAGCTGTAAATGCGTATTCAAATGTTACCTCTTATCAGCATCAATGGAAACTAAATAATCTGATAAATAACTACCAAATTTGTCGAAAGAGAGGTTCTCAACCAAAAAAGAGTTAAAAAGAGTGATGCAAACCCAGCTTCGAGGATTAGCATGTTCATTTTTATACTATAATTATAGGTCACCGAGGATCACTTGAGCTTACTGCCTGATCCTGGCTGAAGTCCAATCAATGGATACACATGGTCATTTTTATACTTTAATTTATAGGTAACCGAGGATCACTTGGAGTTACTGTTTGGTCCAGGCTGTAGTCCAATCAATGGATAAACATGGTAATTTTTATACTTTAATTTATAGGTAACCGAGGATCACTTGGAGTTACTGTTTGGTCCAGGCTGTAGTCCAATCAATGGATAAACATGGTAATTTTTATACTTTAATTTATAGGTAACCGAGGATCACTTGGAGTTACTGTTTGGTCCAGACTGTAGTCCAATCAATGGATAAACATGGTAATTTTTATACTTTAATTTATAGGTAACCGAGGATCACTTGGACTTACTGTTTGGCCCAGGATGTAGCCCAACCAATGCATTTGATGCTATAGACATCGATGGAAGTGGAAGTGTAAGAGATTTTTAAATTTCTATAAATTAGCAATCGACAAAAACACTTGTTATCAACAAAACACATCACGTATGCGCGTGAAAGTTTAATAACTGTAATTCAATCTATAAATATGTCCTTGACTCAAAGTTGTTTTCGTTTACGTTAATGGTCAATGTAAAGCCACAGTAAAGAAGAATAGGTCTTTGATTAGTCAAAACTTTCAGGATTTGAAACATTTATAGGTAACAGGGTCGAACAAAAGCAAATAATTATATACTAAATAAATTAGAATTGCTAGTTTTATGAAAGCTTGTAATCTTATTTTGTAAGAATGAATGGTGCGACCCTTTCCTAATTCCTATTTGAATTTACTTTTAGCTATCATACTCTGAAATCCTTAACTTCATTGAAGAAATAGGTGTTTCCGTACAAGAGAAATATCTAGGAACAAAAAGGTCAGAAGTGACGGGCTTTGGAAACTACTTGGGCACAATATTTGGAGGTTTGAGTCAGAATATGGCAAGAATGTATATGGAGGTATGTATCACATTGTTGAACTTCCGATCGCTTCTTTGGTATTTTAAAAAATATTATTAATAAGAGCCTTACCAACAAGCCATCCTTATTTTCTTCGTTCTAGTTCACATTCAGAGAAGTTAAAAACAAAGTCGATAGACATTAAATCATAAAAAACAGACCCTCAAAAACAATCCACAAAAAAAGACCTCATGATATATCACAATAAAGTGGCTATCAGAAAAACAAACTTAAGACGACACAAAATTTAACTCGGTTGATCCGGAAATTATTAACTGCAAAATGTTATACAATCCAGTATTATTGTCTTTTACGACTCAAAACATTTGGAATGAAATAAAGTAGTCATCTAAATTTGCCGATAGCTGAATGTTATGCTTTGATAGCTGTTACATTAATATATATAAATTTCAAAAATCAAAACACGCGTTCATAGCGAAATATTTAAAGGACTGATTCTGTCAATAAATATGACCGTACTTATTAATCGACAACGATAACAATATATGACAATGGCCATATACAATATTTCTTTAAATACAATGATGCCATTTAGGACACATGATTATTTAAATCTCATTACCTTCTATCAGTAGCGACAGAACCTGAAGAAGGTGGGTTTATGAAAGGGAGTTAACGATGAAAATATTATCGCACCGATGAATTTTTCAAGTTTTGTGGCGCTTAGCTTTAACGTTATGATTCAGAAGAACTCTTTGATAATTGTAGGTAGTAGGTAGATTTGTGCCATTTTATATTTTAGCCCTCAGATGTCGATCGCACCATTGGTATCAACACCTGGTATATAACAACTCTTGATTTTGTGTTGGAAAAAGAAGATCGAGAATTTATTATTGATGTAGGTACTTCATAGTCCATTGCAGCAAGGTCGTGTACTTGACAAGGGAACTACGGTGTGACACTCATACTTAAGAACAACATGTTATTGAATTCTTACATTTCTAATTTCAAAATATCGTTTTAAAGAGTAAATAACAAATTAACCAAACTAGAATTATCAATCTGAAGAGCATAACATGACAAAGACAATCCTTAAAAAATATAAGATGGCAAATGGCCTGGTCGATTTGATGCAGGCACTTCTATTAAGAAATGGTAAGCTGAAAAACTTAGTGGCACTAGATCTCAGTTTTACTAATTGTACTTTGTAATACGATTGATTGTGATGTCATTTATCCCAATGTATATGTAACCGGATATTATTTTAAGTTGCTTACGATTTGAACAAAAATAAAAATCAGGTAACTCCAAATCATGTTTTTGCTTGTTACCATGATCTTTGATAAGTTATAAGGGTATATTAAAAAGTTTTACTAACATACTTATTTAATAAATTAATAGCAAGGTAAGAGGTCCACACAGGCTTTTCTCCAGAACCATGTTCTCGACAATAATCCGGAAAAGCTGTCACAAGCCGAGATCCAGTCCAGAGCTATACCAACAGGACCAAGTTTGTCTAAGGAGCAGATCGAAAAAATTCTCGTTGTTGGCCGTTGATTGTCATTTGTGTAACTCGAAAGGTATAACTGTGGATGGATGTTACAGGCGTTATATATAAACACCTATTACGAGAATATATTATATTTTTAAAACAAGTATACTCAAAATATGTAAATATTTTTTTCTAAGTTATGGAAATACTGAATTTAAGGAATATATGTACACATTGATCTCCACAAAACAAAGCTAAGAAGTATGAATCTAGTACCAGTATGTCTTTTTTATATAAAAAAAAGAAAAGATTACTTTAAAAACATATCACCAAGGCTAAGAAAACATTCAAGTCGGATGGTAACATGTTCACGCAAAGACGGTCTCTGTTTAAGTCTGCTGTATACTCCACAAGTATACCCCCAAGTCTGAGAAAATACCCTTTAATATCGGGTGGTTAGATGCTCACACAAGGACAATCTTTTTAAAGAGAAATTTTCAACATATACGTATATCATTAAATGCATAAAAGAGGAGGGAAAAGTGTCATTTTGTTTAGACTATGTATAAGACCAATGTGTAAGAATGTTACCTCATCCAGAATATAAGTAAGCGTCTGGTGGTTTATTTTTTTTGCGATTTAAGTTAATACATTGTTGGTGCAATTGTAAATCATGGTTTAGTTAGTTTGTGATGTTATTGGGAACATTACTTGCTATGTACTATAAATAAAATTAAAAACTATAGATAAAATATACAATTTTAAGGTACTGTTAGTCCGTTATGTTTATGTCTTGTGTGAATAAAAAATCTGTTATTTCTTGAGTTTTATTTCGGTTTTTTTGTCAAATGCATCTTTTAAGATTGAAAGTTTTAAAGGCTTAAATGTCTACGAAAATCACATTCTTTTTCGTCCCCAATTTTTAATGTCCTTTAGACCAAAATGAAATAAAAGAAAACTTTGAATATTAATTTTTTTTCCAAATTTGTCTTAAACTTTGTTTATTTTGCGCAAAATTATTCGACCATGTTGATTGATTATTTGTTTACAATCGAATTTAATACGGCCATCGATCGGGATCTCGGTTGTTTTGTTCCTGAAAACTTTAATTAAACAAATTCAATGTGAAGTATCTAAGGCCACGTTCACATTGAAGTTGTTTTGAGTAAACATGTGTAGAAGTAAACAAGTAAATCATCGTCATCAGAATATTTTTCATCTTTTCTATATGTATATAGAAAATCTTTGGCGAGTAGCAAAATTGGTAATTATTTCAAATTCACATCGAACCTGTATAAATTGTGCAAGTGAAATTGTGAAGCATATCCGGACGACAAAAATCAATATCAACATTAGGCAAATTTTTCACGGGAATTTCCTGTAGAGCTCTCCGCTTCGTGCCCGCTACGAGCTGTGCTCGCTATGAATTTTGCTGATTAATTTTGATACTTTAAAATGATCACTCCTCATGTTTCAGAATTTCAGTCTGATTTTGTACATCCTCTAAAATGTATCTTTAAATATTGAAGATTTTTTGAACACCGATACACTGACCCCTACATTTTATGACATTTTCTGAAAATATAGACCTTAATAACCAAACAAAAAAAATCTTGAAATTCTTGATACAACATTATGATTATTAAGGCCATAAATTTCAAAATGTTTAAGGTATGTAAAATCTAGAGGAATCTGATTTCCGGCCAAATTTTTGAAGTCATATATCACTAAAACGAGCACACGTATTAAATTTTCTAATTGTTATTAGATTAAGTAGACAAGTTTCTATCATTTCCATCACAAATCATAAAATCTTTGATATCAAAAAGTTCAGGAGTGACCATCTTTATCTTAGTTTTCCCTTTATTTCTAGTGTTAATTCATCTGTTTTTGTTTTTTGTTTGTTTGGTTTTGTCTATGTAGCTTAAACGTGTTAGTTTACTTTATATTAGTTCATATTGCTTCATTTTATTATCCTCTCAGTAAATTACGAGTCTTTTGTTAGATGGAATCCTTCAATGGAAACTTGATCTATGGATTCTTTTTTCTTTTAGTTAATCTTATTCATTAAATACACTTGATTGTAAAACAAGCTCAGCTTATGCCAGTCCCTGTCCAATTTTCAGTTTGCAAGAATGGCCCTTGTAGCGTACATGGGCCTACTAGAAAACATCGGTGATACCAGAATCACTTGACGTGCATAAAGTATTGTTTTGGATCTAACCAACTTAAAGAAATTTTTAAGTTGCTGTGTGACTTTAATCGACTTTCCACAGGGTAGATATCTTATTTGATTGCATGTATTGAGAAAGCCATGCACTATTGCCAAAACACAGTATTTTTATAGCTATAAAGTAACGGTAAAGTGATGAACATAAAACTTGAAAGCCCCACTTGACAGAAATCTTTTGGCAAAATGATTTTTGTGATAAATTCGAGCTTTATAATTTCATATATTTGACGATTAAGTTTTACCGAAAACAAAACTTGTCCTTGAACATGTGGAAGGGGGTGTCATTCAATTTGGCACTTTTCCAAAACTTTGAACTTTGTTCAAAATCGTGAAAACACTTCGGTTGAGTTGAATAAATTCGTCACATTTATTGTAAATACTGTTCTTGGTAATGTCAAGTGTACTCTTTAAATCATGAGGGTATGGTTGGGGATGTCCTCACTTCTTTATTCTTATTCTTTGCCTTTTATTTTCTTTTATTTAATCATTTAATTCCAATTTTCTCATTATTCTTTATACGGTAGGTGTAAATAATATTCTCTTTACCATAGTTCTTTATTTATTTAAAGAACATAATTCTATTCTGTTGATTTTATAACCATTATTTCCCCTCCGCACCTTCAATCGTAGCGATACTTTTAAACAATTGCATTGTACTGTGTGGAAAGATAGGTTTAAGAATACATGCCATTTAAACCCTAATTAGTTTTTGGACCTAACCTTTAAATAAATTGATATTTGAGAGCTGCACATTCCTATTTTCATTTGGGCTATGACGTTCACCTACTCGTATTACCACCTTGGAAGTGTCTTTCCACAGGGTAGGTAGCCGATTTTTATGCTTTTAAATCATTTGACGTTTTAGTTAGTATAACTTTTTGCTTTCAGCAAGGTTGAGCTTCCCCCATCACTTACACTAACACATTTCACTCTGCTTCCGTCATTTGTTTCTCATTTAAAAGGATTTTTCACTGATGGGCTTCAGCCGTATTGGTTGTTAAAAAAAATATTTCACTCGATTCGCTTCTACTTGGTTGAGATAGTGCATTTAAGTAATAAGAAAAATATTTTTCAGTGTTGTTAATCAAAGCGTTAAAGCGTTAAAAGGCAGAATTAAGTATTCGTATATGTAACTACTACACAACAAATTAAATGAAAAAAAAACATATTACATTTTTGGTATTCATTAAAGACATATAAGTCCGTTTGAGTTTTATAAATCAACGAAAAATGGCTTGTAAATTTATGTGTTGCAAAATATTTTAACTATTTTAGTATGTCATGACTTTTTAATGGCATACGAACTCAGGCATAAAATTTCAAAATTTTTGCATGATTAGTAAAAATGTTTTCCCTAGACCTTAATAGTAAAAATGGACCAAAAATTCATAGAAATCCACAGGAGTACAACCTAGTGACCAGGAACAGCTTTTGCTTCGTATACCTTTAAAAATCCTTTGTTGAGCTAATTGGTCATCTAATCCCCTATTGTAAGTCCTTTCAATTATGTTCAGGTGGGCCGAACACCTGGCTGTTCCGTCAGATTAACACACCATTTTAGGTATTATTAAAATTGGTGAAATATTTAGCATTAGACCATATGGAAAACTTTTTTGTTTTAGGAGACAACATCTTGATTTTTGTTATCAGAGTTCGTATACTAATAAAAAAATATTTGTGTTTAAAAAATAAATCTTATTTAAGAGACAAAAAAAATTTAAAAGAATTTTCGTTGATTTATAGAACTCAAATGGACTATAGAACCTTTCGCATTTTTTTCAACTGAATGATACATGCATATATGAATAATATACCTACTAAAACTAACTTTAACCGCATAAAAAATCAAATTTCTGCAGCTTTACATTAAAAAATCGTTATTAATTCATCGCGTTGAATAAGTGTTGTCCAGCATAAATATTTACTTTGGGTAAACCGTTATTCACATGCCCTTACTAAACATATTTCAGTAATGCTCTACGTACTTAAATTCGGCAATAAATTGAGAACACTTTAAATGAAATGATGTCAACCCTGTTAAGATGAGGTTCTTTATTTTGGCAAACCCTGTAAGAATAAATATGTAATAAACATTTTTTTGTGTACTATGAATAAGAATTTTATGATAGAAAGCAATTTTACGATAACACTTTTACCAGGAATACTCTGAGTGATTGAAAGAAAAGTACAAAATACCTGATCCAGGTAACGTCCCGACAGGTACAGTGTTTACATTTTATGATTAGTTGTCCTCTTTTTGACACTGCATTTTTTCTGTAGTTAAGGTTCATCTGTACCTTTCGTTAAAAATAGCGAAATTGTCTACCTATTTTTTAGTATATGCAGAACAAAAACTACAAATAAAATAATAAATTAAAGCATAGCTGGACCTAGATATTGTAATTTCTGATTCAATTTCTATCAATTTTTCATTTTAAGTTCCTTAAAAATAAAGATCTCTTTTTTTTCCTGTTCAGATTTTAAATTGAAAAAGGACAAACTATCCCTATTGTGCCTCTTACATGAAACAAAGTGAACACTTTTAGTTAAATCCCTTATTGAAAGTTGCATGAAATTTGAGGCCACAAGAAAGGGTGAAAGTGATATTAGCCTTAAATCGGGTGTTTTTAAAAGCGGAGAAAAAAGAGATCTCTAAAACAAAGGATTTTTTCGGGAAGAATTCATAGAGAAAAGGTAAGAATTTTTAATATCTAGGTCCAGCTACACGTTATATTTCAATTTTATGTGCAGTTTTGGCTGTGCATATATTGGAAATAGAATAAAAATAACGCCATGTTTTAAGGAAAGGTACAGATGAACCTTAAAGAATACTTTTTGGTAAGTTTTTTGAAAACATAACAGTTTATTCAGAGGTTTTACACTATATTCTCCATATAAATGAATTGCACATGGTCGATATCATCGGTGATGGATTTGGCTTCCTTGTTCGAACGTTTTGGTTCCTAGTACTTTTCGTTTTCAACAGTTTTGAAATTTGACCTTCCAATGTTTTGATTCAAATGCTACTGATGAGAGGTTACTCCTTGAAATATCGATATATAGCATATCCAAATTAGCTGTTTATACCCGCGTTTTTGGTATTTGTAATTATGAAGCAAATTAAGTGGCACCGATGGGGCATTCGAGTGTCAAAAGTCCGTAAGGGCAACGACGAAACCGGAAAACACGAACAAGAACAAACAGCACGAAGAAACACAAAGCATATATAGATGTACCTATTGGTAAAGGCACTGTGTATAACGTTTTTTATTATCAAAATACTATAAACTACCTCGGCCATGCCCTGTCTGCAACACGACCGTGGCGGTTTACGAGTGATACGACCAATAATGTGAACTTGTGAAGTTTATCAAGAGGGTTTAAAGATGATGGAGACTGTATTTCAAACAAATGATTACTTAGTAACGTTAATTATGTTGACATGTATATCCAAACAGTTAACTATAGGACACGATGTTGTCAAAAGTGGTGTCCGACGTGTTGGGAGATAGCGCTTGGTGGTTCCATGGGTTAGGTAGGTCGTCCTCTCCAGCGGCAGCGGCATTCGTCTATTAGGGTTCCTTTCCTTCTCAATGTTTTTGTGTGTCCAGTTATTCCAAACCCCGAGAAAAAGCTATAGACCCGTCTTCCTTATAAAACAAATAACGTCTGTGATGTGATTTCTGTGTTTTCTAATTGAGAATCCCTTGTCTAGAAGTCCTTTGTGTTCCAGTCCTCTGACAGCTAATGATCATGGGTCCATGTCCTAAAGTTTCATTATCCAAGTAAAAGGTCCGAGTCCAAGATCCAATGCTAGGTGGCTTGTGTTCTAGCGTCTACAGGGTAAAGGTTCCGAGTCCATGATTCAATGTTCCTAGTGTCCTCCAAGTAAAGGTCCCAAGCCAAAGATCCAATGTTCCTAGCGTCCTCCAAGTAAAGATCCCAAGTCCAAGATCCAATGTTCATAGCAGTCCTCTTAGTAAAGGTCCCGAGATCCAATGTTCCTAGCGTCCTCTAAGTTCAAGATCCGATGTGTGACAGCTTGCTTACTATTTCTGCTGATTCAGCATAATATTGACGTTATGCTAATACTTTCCTTGATAGCTTCTTCTGTATAAATGTTCCATGCGATCCTCTATTATAAACGTCTTCTATCCAAAGCACCGTCCCTTAAGTTCTTTGTTTCAAGATGCTTTTTGCTGCTGGAGAGATGTTAAGCTATCTGCCATTGTGAAGTGCTCGCTCGATTTTAAAGCAGTCAGCGACGTCACAGGACGTCATCAACCAATCAGCATTTGTCCCTTTTCCGTAGTCGGAACTATAGTGATCAAAGAGACGTCAGATCCAAATTAATAACCTGCCAGGGGTGGTCCTCTGCTTGCCCTTTTATTTTAGTTTATTCCTGGAGTTGATTCATCCATAAATTTCTCCCAAAAACGTTAGTTTAATGTTGTGACACCACTTTTGACGTGCGAAACAATACATAAAACAAAACACTCAAGTAATACAAGATACGACGTAAAATAGTTCCCTACTTTCTCTTGTATAACTTCACAACATGATCAGCCGGCACTCTATAAATTATTGATTTACTTTTGGTATCTTTTAGAGTGACACTCGATTAACAAAATAACATTTAAAAAAGCAATGTTAATATCTTCTACAACGTTTTATCCCCCCGTTGATTTTAGCCTGTGAAATTTCAACAAAAATGAAAAAGACTTATTTCTGCTTCATAAAAGACTTTCTAGCAATAAAATATAAACATGCATCTTATCATTGACATGCGAATGTGACTTAACAATCGATCCGTTATTGAAAAGGTAAAACTAAAAAAATAAACCATGGTACAGGTCTCAAACTTGGTTTCACATTGTACAAAAATATTGACAAACTTTCACTGATTATCATGATTATGGATCAAGATTATTTTCTTCCAATTAATCTGACCAATCTTTACAAAATGACAACTGCAACATATAATTCATGCGTCAAGAAACTTCTGATGTATCAGGTTAAAAATATACTTAAACAGGGTGAAAAATAAATGACAATAATAATAGTCCCTGTTTCTTACAATACATTGAACCAATGAAAATTATTGTCTAGACGATTAAACCGCGAATATCAGATAGCTATATGACTACATAATGTTCGACATAAAGATTATTGGAATCTATTCGCGTCTTTATTTTTTGCATGAGGTGATTTCTCTACACAATTTAAACTCGGCGTGTCCTAGTTCTAAGATAACTTGAATAATATGACCTCTTCTTTGTGTCTAACTGCAAAATTTAAATTATTACACTGCATAATCTGTTTGAGGATCTTGGTCGCATCTGTTTTGTTATTTTGTTTCAATCTATTAAAATTATTATCAGGTAAATCTAGTGGTCACGGATGTATTTCGGCTAGATATTTGCACCCAGTTTAATATATTTCTTTTAAGCAAAACATTTTAAAACGGATCTTTAAGGTAAGAATTAAGTATTCAGTGTCTGTCAAGAAATGTTTTTAAAAAGCAGGAATTGTAGTTTACACAATCATGACCGACAAACTTAAAATTAATTGGGTCGATCCTTAGAAGCAGTTTAAATTAGAATCAGATTTAAAGAGTGGTGCAAAGCTTTGCACAGAAGAAAAAAACGATAAAAAACACCACCAATTCCTCCAGAAAATAGTGGTTGCATTAAAAATAAACTTTATCTGCATCTTTGCGAAAATGTTTCATTTGCGCGAATAATACTGTAACAGTTAAAGTGTTGACAGAATTAGCTTTATTAAAATGTCAACGTAGGACTTATAACAAAGTAAATGGTCTAAATTGAAAAAAAATCAGGAAAAACACCATATCTGCTAGTACATATTTGAGGGATAAAGCACCATATCTGCTAGTACATATTTGAGGGATAAAACACCATATCTGCTAGTACATATTTTAGGGATAAAACACCATATCTGCTAGTACATATTTTAGGGATAAAACACCATATCTGCTAGTACATATTTAGGGATAAAGCACCATATCTGCTAGTACATATTTAGGGATAAAACATTATATCTGCTAGTACATATTTTAGGGATAAAACACCATATCTGCTAGTACATATTTTAGGGATAAAACACCATATCTGCTCGTACATATTTTAGGGATAAAACACCATATCTGCTAGTACATATTTAGGGATAAAACACCATATCTGCTCGTACATATTTAGGGATAAAACATCATATCTGCTCGTACATATTTAGGGATAAAACATCATATATGCTAATACATATTTTAAAAAGTAAAGAAGAGATAAAGTAGTTAATAAATTTCAAGTTTACGAGCAAGAATTAAAACGTTTGGAATAGACTTCAGAAAACATTTAAGATTCGATCTTCAAAGTCACCATGAACATTTGATATTTAAGACTAGTTGCACAAGAAAGAATTCCACACCAACACCATATATATGTTACAGGTCAAATTTGAATCCAGGGCGATACGGAATCCTCCTAGGGCAAATTTGAATTCAAATACCTCCTAGGACAAATTGGGATATCCAGATTTGCCCTAGAAGGATTCCAGATCACCCTGACTGAAAATTGAAAAGTTATAAATTACAATAAATAAAATTGATTGAATGTTTAATATTACATTGTCTTTAATTCAAAACCAAAAGATGTATTCTGACTAAGAAAAATTCCAATGTGTGTGTTTGTGTTTTATGTTGTTATGTGATTTGTTTTGTTGTGATGATTTTTGTCTGCCGGTTTTGTCTTTGTCTTTACGGTTTTATGATACTGATTACCCCTTTGGTACACCTTTGCTTTTTCCAATCTATGGCTTGATGAAGAAATCTTGTGATTTCGAAATATTGCCACATTTTTATATATCATTCAATTTATAACACATTAGTGAGTTTTAAAATTACATTTCTAAACATTTATTATTATTCACTTTGTAATTGAATCTGTTTTTTGTAAACATATCCACACTTAATTAGTTTGAATGTTTAATGCTTTTTTAGACATAATAATGGGATGGCTCTTTATTGTCTATGTTAAAATTCTTAAATATTCCTGTGGAAAGTATTTCTGTAACTCTGAAATATTCCTGCTCAGGTGCTTTTAGTAATAATTATATCAAGCACTCTACTAGTAAACACATGAATGATCTATACAATAGTTTGTGGTACAAACATAGAGAAAAGCAAGTCCCTCTCTATCGTATAACTCTCTATCATATTCTATTCTCAATTGCTTGCTTGTAATACCAATATCACTGATAACCATTACCCTCTGATTGCTGGGAGACTTTTCTCCCGCATATAATCACTTAACATATGTTGTCTCTAATAGCATAATTTCTTTATACCCCCTTAACTATAACATTATAAAAAAAATTAAAAAAGATTGTAGCATGTCTTTTGGCGATAAAAAATATTTGGACATCATCCAAGATTTCAATAAACGAAAATGCTTTGCTAAATTTGGAGTAAGCAACATTCAACTAACAGAAGAATTAGGAAGATATTCTAATCCTCCCATTACACTTAATCTTAGAATCTGTGATAAATGTTACTTGAATAAAGTGGAATATGAGATTCATTACTTTTCTGAATGTCCCAAATTTGTCAATGATAGAAAATTACTTTTTGATTTTGTTATAAAGTCCAATGATAATTTTATTAATTTATCTGCTTTTGATAAACTTTTCTGGTGTTTCACTTGTGCAAATGTTGAAATTATTCAGCATCTGAGTGTCTTTCTACAGGAATCCAACATAACTTGACAATTGGTCATAAAAATTGTGTAATTATTGAACTTTTATTTTGGAACGCCTTGTTATTACCATGATTACATTTGTTGTTTATAAATCATTCTTTGTAATCACTTATAATCATATAAATGTTTATTGTCTTTGCCCCTCGAAGGCCCCTAATTGGCCAATAAAACTTATATATTATCTTATCTTTTTTATACAAATAAATACTTAATAAAACATACATTTAACTCTGAAGTTGTCAGGCAAACGTTTCTCCACAAAAATGACGGAAATAAATGATGCAAATGAAAAAAAAAACTTGCGGCTGAAAGGAATAGTGCATAACACATATGCGTTGAATTTTTTTCATGTAGCATTTCTTGACGGTTTTAAAGCTTGTCAAATTCAATAATTATTTCAAATATTTTTTAAAATATTTTTAACTTGCTAATTATCTTGGTCTATTGTAGGTCATCTGCTTCATAAGCCAAAAATAAGTTTGAAATAGCAACTGAAATGTGCCTTGAATAAGTTAAAAAGATAAGATATACAATGCACTTTGATATGTAAAAGATATTTAAGCAAGTAATTACTTTTTGCTTTCGAATTTTGACTTCTATATTTTTCATCATCGCCACCTCTTGTTCATTCTGTCAAGGATGTCATTTCTATCTTCGGTTGTATTTATACCCCCGTCACACTGGGACAAAGACCACCAAGTTCTTAGTACGTTCTTAGAACGCAGTGCAAACGGGAATGAAATATTGCTCCTAGGTTTTCAATACTACTTCTCTACGTCCTTACAAAGACCGTGCAACGTCCTGCAAGTTTACTTCCAAGTTCCTTCTACGACTATCAAGTTTTTACTACGTGTCTTCTACGTTCAGCACGTTTTCACTACGTGTATTCTACGTTCATCACGTCTTCATTACGTTCAAAACTAAGTTTTGGCTGCGACTGTACTGCGACTAGCTCGTTTGCAGTACGTCTATAGAAAGTTTGCGACAGTTTTAAAACAAAGACAGCAATATCACCTCCGCGCATACGTTAGATGTCTGATTTTTATTTTGGTTAACTCTACAAACCTCTCAAAAACTCCATGACGCATCATTTACCCACCCTTAGCCACCTATATTTGACAAACTAACTTAATGTATAATGAAAATAGCATAAGTTGTGTTTCACAATCGTGTTATTTTGTGTTTATGTTGCACGCGGATTCTAAAATCGCAATGAAAAGGGAAAGTTTAGTGCCACAAAACCTGGTTATCTCGGGTTTTTGTTCAGCCTGTACCATGAACTAGTCTTTTATATAGTAAAACTTACGGTGACAAATATCAAAGTCTTTTGTGGTTTAAAAAAAAACTTTCTAAATTGTCCATGCACTTGAAGTAGACACGAGGCGATGCTTCATTTGTGTTATTTAAACCAGAAGATTTTAGTTATTATGTTTATTGTGTTTTTGTGTTTTTGTTTTTTTTGGTACGTATTGTTGCTGTACAACTTTTGTCTTAAGCGTCTCTTATTGGTCAGGTTATATACCACGCATTGAATTTTAATTATTCGCCCGGAATTGCCTCCTGTAAAATATGTATGCATCAAAAATACTACATGATTATTGTGTATTTAAGACAATGTAATAGCAAGATGTACATTGTAATTGGCCAGATGTCACGGAGTGAAAATTCCAGGGATATATGGTAAATGTCGGTTGGGCGGGGAACCTTTTTTGTAATTATCAGTTTCCTCAGCATCTACTAATCATAGCCTTTTGATATTTAGTTTATAAAAGCTATTTAGTTTATGAAAAACAAGCTTGATGCTTTTGTGAATCCCCTGCCCTGTTTGCAGTTTGCCGACCAGTGTGGCAATTGTAGCGGGCCCAATTCAGCCTACTATTATCGAACTCAACAGAAAAGTTCTTTAGCGTGCATGGGTTATTTAGTAAGCAGCATCAGCATGGTCTTTTATAATGTATGATTCGATATCAGGTTTGTCGCTCATCTACTTCCTGTTTACTGACTTTAATTTGTTAACATAAATGTTCATTAGTATACAATTTAGTGATTTGTAGCAGTTTTCTCACTAACTACTCACCAGAGGCGCTTAATATTTGGTATACAACATCACCATGAGCTCCCATAACATGGGATTTGATTTCAAGTCTGACGTTTATCTCCTCTCTTTTATGGCCCTGTCACACTATAACGTTTTAGCCAACGTGTGCCGACGTTTTAGAATATATTTTCAACACGCTGGTGTGCGTTGCGTAAGTTTTGTACACGTTATGAACACGCTACAAACACGTTAGCGAACGTCAGCGTGCGTTGGTGATCGCCGAGTGCGTAGCAAATTTTTCAACATGCTTAAAATTTCCGACGTTCGCCAACGTGTTAGAAATAAATTATTCGAACGCTAGGCATAAGTTAGAAGGACGTTATACACACGCTGATGTACGCTATATATGTGGTCGTTGTGCGCACGTTGAAATGCGTTTGACGAACGCCAAGCTAAATGGAAACGAACGTGTCTAGCGATAATGCAGCGCACGTCTAGCGTCAGTCTAACGACCAAGAAACCTATTCGACGTGTTTAAAACGTGTGCAGAGCGCACAGAGCGTCATTGTAACGAACGAGTAGCATATCAACCCCAGAATTTTATATGTTAGATTGAATTACAAGGGGGAAAGTCAATTTCAAAAGCTTCAAATACTTATTCAAACCTAAAAAAAATCTTTTTACAAAAAACAATGAACAAAGCCAACAAAATCTTGAATATGACGAAGATAACTTAGATGGTCTGGAATTAAAATTAATTCTTGCAAATTGTAATACACCTGTCGTGTTTTTGGTGGATATTTTTTTGGTAGAAAAATACTCAAATACAACGAGTAACGACAGTCTAACTTCAATACTCATTTGAAATAATGTGTATATATTTTAAATATTCAATAAGCACACGCGTTTTTCTCTATTAAGGACATCCGTCATGCTGTCTGCGATCATTTAGGATTAGTCAAGTGCTATATAAAGGATGCTAGGCAAAATCTACAGACGGGTATTTCTTACATGTATATACTCATTTGAGATTTTAAGAGTTTGTTAACAAGCGCATACATTCCTCTCTGTATATTTTTGACATATCAAAATATAAAATCTACGCTATATTTTATTCTTTTAGACTGAGTGCAAAAATTATCACTATTGGTTAAAAAACGGCTTTAGAATAATTATACATTCATATTACCAGAACGCTGAAAACCAATATTTTTTATATCGAAACTAAATTTCTATAATTATTAATGAATCCAACAATACATTTAAGCCAGATAATAGATCTATTTGGGCTATTGTGAAATAATACTAAAGGAAATAACAGAAATCCTAGGTCCCTCACCGAGAGAAAAAAATTATAAGTTAGACTAACGCTATGAATGCGTTCTGCAGTCGTCACACATGCGCTAGGCAAACGTCAAGTACGCCGGCCAAACGCAATAGATAAGTTTTGAATAAGTTTGTCGTGCGTTGCAGGTAGTTAGTCTAACGCTTTGTGGTCGTTCACCGAGATATTTTTTGAAACTTTTTACAGCGACTGCCAACGTGTTCCAACGTTTTACAAAATTATTCGAACGTTCGGCACGCGTTGGCTAAAACGTTATAGTGTGACAGGGCCATTAAGCAAACTCCAGCCATTTCTATGTTTGACCCGTTTTTTAAATCTTCTTTTTTATCTTTTATTTTCTCGACACATATACCCAAATAAATGAAACATCCATTTGATTTGTAAGTGTAGACTAAGGGTAAATTTGACATCAATCTTTCTTCAGAAAAAAAAAATAATTCAGGATATCCACTGTGCTCTATTCAGGAAAAAAAAAGTCAACACAAAATTAAACAAAAAACTGAAATGATATGGAAAATTAGTATGGGCAAGAACATATCCATTTCCCAACTAAAGATAATTTGGATCGTTCCGTTGTACATCCTTATATCATGTATAGAAATGCTAAAAATGTCTATAATTATCAGCATGCATCATATAACATTCGTAGATGTACAGATTCAGTCAGTAAATTATTTAGATAGAAATTAATGAGACGTAGAATAAGTATACGCGACGCAACCTACAACATTAACAACAATTTTAAAAATCCACAACAGAAAACAGCCAGCAGTCTTCAATGTGACCAGCGGTTGCTGCTCGCTGTTGGCCCTGTATTAAAATATAATTCAAGCTTATTCCTAAAGTGTCAATGAAAAACCCCATTCTTGACCAAATAAAAACCAGGTGTCATTTATTTTCGCCGAATACAAAGAACAGCTTTGATAAAGATATATACAGAATCAACATATATACATGTATGGCGTGGAGCTCGACATTTTGGTAGTATTTTTGACTAATATTATTGGCAAAGTATAATAATTATTTTAAAAAGTATCTTGTCCTTTGTGTATTAAATGCAGAATAAAAGAATCCTCTTCCGGCGGACAAGGGACAACCGATTTATTTAAATACATATCAAAACCTTCTGTACAAATCCATGTGAACTGTCAGAAAACCTAGTAAAAACTTACTAGAAACGGCGTTAAAACCGCTAGGACGTACTGTCAACGTAGTAAAAACTGTACGGACGTGTTAAGGACGCAGTAGAAACTTTCTTATGGTCGTGCTACAAACTTGAAGGAAAAGTACCGTTATATGAAATCGTAGTGAAAACGTACGGTGAACGTAGTACAAACTTTAAGGACGTAGTGTAATCGTAGCATAAACGGCACAAAAAATCATACCGTCCAGGCCACGTCCTTGAAGTTTTTGATACGTCCCTTCTACGTTCATGCTACGATCATAAAGTTCTCAATACGTTCTTAGTAGGTCTGTACTACGTTTTGACTTCTCCACGTCCTCACTACGTTTGTTTTGAACATGTTCAAAATTATTCCACGTCCTTCACGTTCTTGAAGTTCGCACTACGTCCAAGAAAGTTCGTACTACGTCCATTAAAGTTCGCACTACGACCATACAAGTTTCTAGTACGTCTTTAATACGTTCATCAAGTTCTTTCCACGTTTTATGCCTTTTTAGGACTTAGTAAGAACGTAGTATGATCTTTATCCAGTGTGACGGGGGCATAAGTTTCATGGTTTTCAAAGATCTCAACCCTCCAAAGTGCTTGAAAATTCCCATGAAGAAAACCTTTAGATCTCCTTACTGTTTTGTTTTGTTTCAGACGTTGTTGTGTGACTTACAAAAAATGACAAAAGCATTCGATTCATAGTTTAGACATCAATAAATCATACTAACGAATTAATAAATCGTTGAAATAAAAGATTTAATAAACCGTTCAAACTGATAAATAAGTCGTTCAAATAAGTTTTTTTCTCTCGTTTTGTTGTTGTTGTTGTTGAAACAATTAGGCCGTCGTAGTGAATACCGGTTTATTCAAACCTAAAAAATATGTTCACTTCGCCATTAGCACGGCAATAAAATATTATTCGGGTTTGGTTGATAAAACCTGGTAACAACCATTAACGATGTCAGTAAATGTAAATTATTGGGAAGACGAATTTTAGGCAGTGTCTATTACAACTTTTCGGCTTTAAAAGACAAATAATAAAACTTCAAAATTAATTTGATAATGTATTTTATGTCATTTCAGAGTGCAGTTTATAATAACGAGTGACTTCTGTATAAAAGTGACAGTATTATTAATCAATGTTATGTAAAATACATCGAAGATATTTATAACAAAAAGGATGTGAAAATATGTAGCATAAATTTACCTGAAATTGACTTTGTACAAAAATAATATGTCGTGAAAAGGATACATGTATTTATAGAAGACTGTTTATGTCCTTCTACATATTTGCCTTTTTTTATGTTGTCCATATTACAAATATTTCAGATGGGGAAATCCTACAGCCAGGACAAAGGAAGCACACAGGCGTCCGACGCTTCTACACGTGCCCGAGAGAAAATTCGAGCAGCTCGTCTAGATTTCTTAGCCAAATTAAATGATGAAATTGAAAAGACACAGTCATGCAGGACAAGTATAAAATGTTTTGTGTTTTTTTCATCATTTCGAACACATAAAAGTTGGAGTTTTATGATTTTTTTCTTTAGATTTAAATCTTTTTGCTTCTAGTATTTTTTACACAGAGGGAATCGAAAACAAACAGAAAAATGTATGTTAATACTAGGAAAAACCCGCGAATTTGCGGGAAAATCAATCGTTGGTTGCTTTACAAAATATTACACAGTAGAACATTGCACTTGCGTGACCTTACATGGTTGTGCTAATCGCAAATTACAGGTTCTACGGTATTATTTAACTCTAATAAGTTTTTGGTTACTGTCAGTTTTTCATTGTGGTTTTTCTAAATTACCGCTTGTTATGTGAGCCGTGTCGCGTACCTATTCCACATCTCATTAGTTTTTATTATAATCTTTTCTTTTTTCCCCACCTGTAAATTAAAAAAAAATGTCCAGTGGCAGGATAAGTTTCAATCAGGCATTCGCTACGCAATTTTGTCAATTTATTGACATCGTTGCACGAAGGGAAAAAAAACTACAATATGATAAATTTTAAATTGTTTTCATTTTTTTATCAAGTTACAATTTTTGACGGTAAAACATTTTTTTGCATTCATTTTATACATGTAGTAAACTTACTAATATAATCTATTATATAAAATCTTTTAAATATTAATCATAATTAATGGAAGCGTTTTGTGGGATTTTTTTTGTAATTCGTCTGATAACAGGGGTAATAATTCAAACATTGCAAAAAAGGGGGGACAAAACATCGAACCGGCACTGAAGATATATTTGATCGTATAAATTTACTTTTCTAACCGCAGACTTTTTTAAATGTGCTACGCGAAAATTAAGGTTTTACCCCAATAATAAAAAAAAAATTACATTCATTTCTTATCAATTAATTTCAAATAAACATTAAACATGAAATTTTCTGTTAAAACATAACATTAAGACGGAGTATCTCGCGCGGAGTAGATTATCAATAATTGTGTAATTCTGTTTTTTTTTGTCTATTTGAAAATATTATAAATTTCTCGGTCAATCAGATCGCTGCATTCTACCTTAATTAATCTGTTGCGTGATGAACAATAATCATGGCGATGAGATTTCTATTTTGTGTTTCCTCTACACGTACAGGTACTTCTAGTTTTTTAGTATTTTTTTTTGGTCGATATATCGATTGATTAAATAATTCTGTAACAATTAATTTATACATGTATTCCATTATTTTTCATTTTCAGATAAGAATAAACTGATAAGTCTCGGGTGCCAAATGCCCGCTCGGACACTTCCTATCGCTTTTTAGTATGACCGCTGGGTGTAATTCCGGAACGATGACGGCTATACCGTTTCCGGATCAATTAATTAGGTTAATTAGCAAACTGCAGACATAATTTCATATGTGTTAATGAATTTTTTAAAGGGCACAACCATCCCTTATTTTTGATATATGAAGCTTAGTCGTAGCATTTGTTGTTTAGGCTGCAACCACTACAAAGTATTGTTTGTCTGAAAAGTACAATTTTTGTAGGAATTTGTCTCAATATTAGGCGACATTTTACAAATCTATCTTTTTGTCTCGATTTTTCTCGACAGATTCTTGACATTGCAATAGTTGAACATTTTTGTCTCGACAAATTCTTGACTGTCTCGACAAATTCTTGACATTCTCGACATATTCCTAACATTCTCGATTTTAGGTAAGTTTGTCTAAACAATTTCTCGACATTCTCGACATATTCTCAACATCCTTAATTTTAGGTCAGTCTGTCTCGACATTCTTAAAATTAGTTTAATATGTCTCGACAAAGATAGAAATATTTTTTAGACAAACTCTGATACCGGCTTATTCATTTTAGCATTTATTAAAATAATTAAGTATAATTGTTTGAATTTCAGTTTTGACAGGCATGTATTATACTGCATGTATTTAAGCCTTGCATCTAAAGTTTTAAATACATCATGTACTATGTGTTTTTATCAAATTTTGATAAATATAAAATTATTTAATCGCTTAATAATTTTAATGCCCCATCTACAAAAGACTATAAGTAGGGGGCATATAGTGTTCAGATCTGTTTGCCCGTACTAAATGTTGTGAGATGTGCCGTCCTAAATGTTGTGAGATGGGGCATTATGTCTTTTTGCACAAAATTCAAGTAAAACACTAAGCCATTTTCGAGCCTTACTTTGCTTGGCAAAAACAATGTTTACCCCCGCCCCCACTAACTACAATTCGATCCGATTAAGTACATCTTTTAACATGCATCTAAGAAAATCTACATTCTAACAGATTAGGTATTGAATTTAAAAAAAGGCAGTGTCTGCGCGTCCACGCCGCGTGGACGAGTAGACTACAGGCTGCGCGTCCACGCTTCCAGAAAAAAACAAAAAACGGAGTTTTTCCGAGATACAACTGTAACCATATACGAGTAAATTAAATATGCAGTAGTTTATTCAATGAAAGTGATTGTATTACAAAAACTCTGAGAAAAATAAAACTCAGAAAAACTTAAATATTACAAATCCAAATTTTTGATGATAGAAGTATTGTTTATATAAATCCAAATGTTTGAAATTAAAATAAAATTCGAATGCTAAAGTATACTTATTTTACGTGCACGAATATTTCAAATCATGTTCAAATTTATTTATTTTCGATTTTCAACAGATTTGTACTTGGAGGGACTCATGGAATTTGCAGTTAGTGATATTTTTAATTTTTATTTATAAAATTAATTTTTTAGTATGTAAATTTTAATGTTCAATGAAAATTAATTGTTCAATGAAGTGAAAATTTGAATTGATGCGTAACATTGTCCCACCATGTATACATGAATACCGAATCCGAACATATTTAGGATCCTATTTCATTTGACATTCCTAATTGGATTTCCTTTTAAAGCATTTTCAACAGTCTGGCAGTTTCTTTTATACTGTTGTATAAAGTTTTTGTTTTCATAATTCTTAATAAAATTTTCCAAAGTTTCAAATGTATCAAACTCTTTACACTGCAATTCCATAATATTCTTTATACCGTCGATATACCAAAGCATGGCTTTACAATAACTGAGCAGTTTTCGACAATACTGAGACACTTACTTACTTACATATAAAAGATTATATTTCCCCGGTATTTTATTGTAAAGTTTGTTATTTACAATCACGAAATTACAGAAAAACTTACGGAAAAACTTCGTTTTAAGTATTTTCAGGAAGCGTGGACGCGCAGCCTATAGTCTATTCGTCCACACGGCGTGGACGCGCAGACACTGCCTTAAAAAAAAACAACAGTCAGATTTCTCAGAAAGAAGCTATTCTAAATCTTAATAGACCTTGCATAATATATTATAAATTACTTGTTAAGTTCAATGCAATACAATAGTTAAAATGTACTTACTGAGTCTGGGAGTATTGAACACGTTGAAAGTGAAAATTTCTTGATGCTTGATGTTGAATATTCATGTACAATTACATTTTTCTAGCAACTGTGAAAATAGCTGAAGTTTCATGACTTACAAGATAAAAGTCGACAAAAAATTGTGTTATTTTTCATATACCTCAAAATTTGAGTCATTCTTTATCAACTTTTGCAGTCTAAATCTAAAAACTAAACAATCTTCAGTCTTCTTTCTGTGTTAACAAATAATTGGGTAGTTTTATTGTAGGGGAAAGAAACTTATGCGACAAAAGCAAGGGGTACCTGATGGGGTACAAAAAATCTTGGCAGAATAAAAAAAATAATATAATCTATACTTTAAATGTGTGATATAGAAACTGAATCTGACAATGTTAATTAAGATAACTTTCTTTTATCTGTTTTTTGTATTCTTCATTTACATAAGATCATTTTGATTCATAATTGACTTATAAAAAGATGATTATAATTAAATTTCATCTCTGCTTTTCATCAAATTTAGAAAACATATCCAGATTTTCCTTTAATTCACATCTTGCATGTGTATTAATACACCTATGCTAATTTGAAACAACAATTTACACCTGTATAAATATATAAAGCAAGAAAAATTTACACCTGCTGTGAGATTACCTGATGAGATTTAGCTGTTAATTGTATTTTATTTTGACAATACCTGAACATGTTTTCCCCCCAGGTGGTCTGACCAAATTTCCCCATCAGCTGCAAGTATAAATTCTTTAAAAAGGTGTATATGTTGTATATTGAAAGCATTATAGTCATGTGCATGTTTGAAAGAGTTTTAATATAGAGCAAACCCATGTAGAAACTTTTGAAAATAGATTCATGGCATAATTTTTAGTGCTTTATAACATTAATCTTTAGTCACTCAGGTTTATAACATTAAACAGTTGAGTTAAAATTCTACAATAGTCATGAAGATGAGATTTAAAGGTTGACCAAATGATAAAGTTAAACAAAAATTAAGTTTCACACATTAAATTCTTTAATCATTTAAAAAGAGTGTATGTTCTAATAGCTCACAATGCATAATAGTGTTCAATGTCTAAAGTTTTTTTGGATTTTTAAGTTTTGAACTTTTTCATAACCCGAAATCTACGCCTAACTACTTAGTATAGGGGTTATAATTGTCTTTGGGTTCGCATTACATGTTTTGTAAATATTAATGCGTGTAAAAATATATTCCTGCATAAGACATTGCAAACCGTTAATTAATGAACAGATGAAAATATTCTGGAAATTGATTTTCATATAGTTATTAATTTATTCAAATATGAGTTTGTATTATAGTTAATATCAAACATTTATATGCATTGAAACTACGAATGTAGTAATATATAAAAGTAGTCCACGCAGCTTCACTCTAACGTCGCCATTTTTAAGAGATAATTTTTTGCATTGTTCATTAACCTCTTCAACATGTAGTTTAAGATTTTACTTTTCAATTGTTAATTATTTGAAATTATCTGTTCAAAATGTAGTACGCCAAAGTGATTATGAACTTTGAACAACTTAAATTGACTATAAAACATAGCATTGTTTGTTTTGTTCTGTGATTAGATGTATCGATCTACTTCCTTGTTTATATATAAATCCCGGATAAAATAAGCGTGTGATTTTCCCTATTGGCGATAGTCATTAGCTGATTCTTCTCTATCCATTGTTTTCTGGAAGCTCACGTGTTTTATTCATGCAAAATTTTCTTGGATTTATATTTAAAATAAAGGGGGGGGGGGGGGTTCGTAGATTCATAGACCTGTATATTAAATATACATGTACAATATATATGTTAATATACAGATCTATGGTAGATTTATTCCTAACAAAAGTACCGTTTTATAGGGTTTATAGCATAATGTTTTAATACAATGGGAATGGCGAAATTATTTATAAGCATGATGAGCAGCTTTCTTCTATTAGTTCAACACTTTTTGGGCAAATTTTATATTGTCAGACACAATAAATTTCTTTTAATGAACCATTCGGAGATATACGGCATGTGAACAATTTGTTTATAACCGTTAAAAATATTTATGTAAAATCTAAAACCTAAGGCTTAACTCGCTCCATCGTAGTTTTGCCCTCAGCTATATTAGGGGGTGGTAAAGGGGGGTACATGCACGGATGAACGACCAATAAAAATGGTAATCACGATGAACGGCCAATAAAAAAATGATAATCACGATGAACGAAAAATAAAATAGGGAAACACGATGCACGGCTGAACGGGAAATAAAAATTGCTCAACACGATGCACGAAAAAAAAAACCTTTACCACCCACATATATATATTTATTAATTTTGATTTCGTTTGGTTTTATCTTTTGAAATTGTGGTTTTCCTATGTTTGCATGCTTCTAGTGCAGCTGATGAGGAATAGCATTCCGAAATTGCCATATAGCTCATAAAAATTAATTGCAGTTGGAGTCGACAATATAACTGACATATGTTTTATCACTGTGTCTCAACCAACCCGGCAAAAAATGTTTTAGAGAGCCGGTGGTGTAGTGGTTAACGCGTCGGGCTACTAACACCAAGGTTCGTGGTTCGATCCTCGTCCGGGGTGAAAATTTCATGAACCAATTTTCCGACTCTCTCTTGACACCATTTGCGAGGATGGTCTCAAGGAACGATGCTAGTCCTTCGGAAGGGACGAAAAAAGGTCGTCCCGTGTATGTGGAGAGCAATACCCCATGCACGTTAAAGACCCCTTTGTAGAGTTCGATAAGAGTAGGCTCAATGGGGGCCGCTGCAAAGGCCACACTCGCAAACTGCTAGCTGGAGAGGGATTTACATAAGCATTAAGCTTGTTTCCCAATCCAGGATAAATAAATATGTTTAAACTAAAATATATGGTAATTTCTTTTAGGCTTACAAAATAAAATAAATTTGACCAGCTTACAAAATAAAATAAATTGACCAGCTGGGCTCAAAATATGTTTTGGTGTAATTAAACTGTGTGATTTTAGAAAGATTTTTTAAAATACATTATATCCATTAAAAATTAATTATGCTTTTAAGTGTAAAAATGGTAAGACTTACTGGGTCAGAAATATTTCTAGCATGAAAGGGTGACATTTAACAGATTTCAACAGCAAAAAGACTAGTCAGAGAAAATGGTGCATCATAGACTTTTGTGCAAAATTGAGATTAGAACAGACTAATAAACCTTAATTCTTAAGCCACCAGAAATTGCAGATATAGTGTAACTCTATGATAACTTATTATCTTAATGAAAACTAAAGACCTTGATATGCATATGATACATGTATTTTGTGTTGTTTATTAATATCTTAAACCTTTTTACTTAATTATTTTACCAGAAAATAACTTATAAAAAGGAATTTACTTGATATGACTTGAATATCACATGAATATATGGTTTTCCCAAAAAAAAAAAAAACTATATGCTTCTTCAGTCAAACATATAAAAATAGTTTTGATGCAGAAGTGTTTGCTAGTTTAATAATTTAGTTTCAAGTAAATAAACACTGCTTTCACATATTTTTTTGTGAATGGATTTAGTCTTTTATTTGCACCTAAACATGGCTTTAATGCTTGAAAATTATATAAGTAGGCTTTATTTCCATTTCAAATCTCACTAAAGACAAGTCACATTCCTTTATGCCTATTATATTAAGGCAAATATTGAAATGATTAACTTTATATATCAAATATAACTAAGGGATGAAACTGTTTAACTTATTCTTTTGACCATTTGCAGCCCTACTTTATATCTGATACACTTGTATACTACACATATCATTCCCTCTAATAACATACTTTGGATATCAAAAGTTTTATTTTCAGAACAGTACATGTACATTTATTTATACATTAGAACTTTTTTGGGAATAGTATAATTTGCAACTTTTTCTTATCATTCTAGTGATGAGCAGGTCAAAATAAAAATGGTATTACATGTACTGTAATTTCTTTTTTTTTTGGCCACCTATCAGATCTGAAACAGCAGTATTATAAAAAGGGGGGGGTGACTTAACTGTTTTGATGCTTTTAAATGCCAGTGCATAAAGATTTATCAAATGCTTATAGACAAATATGGGATTCCGATCTCTCAGATGAGTGCAGATGTTGGTTTGTCATAGGGTGTTGTTTTGTCTTCCTTTACCGGATTTGACACGCTGAATGGACTATTGGCAACGCGACGGGTGTGCTATAGCAAGCAGGAACTGCTTACTCTTCCGGAGCACCTGAGTTCACTCTGGTTTCGACTAGAGTTCGCGTTGTTGATTGATATTCAGTTGTTTTGTGTTTCCATGTTTTGCATGTTGTCTGTTTTTGTCCCGTTCTTGTTGGTGTTTGCTGGTTTTGTCTCTGCCCTTTCGGACTTTTGATATTCGGATACCCCATTGGTACCTCTGCTTCTTATTCTATATTATTTCTATAAAATGAAATATTGGTTAGTTAAAGTATTCATGCAATTAACTTTATATTTGAAATTTGATCAATACAAGTAAGCTGTCAAAATAGGCCGAAAATATGTAAGGGACGAGCACACTACAGACTGGTATTCAAAGGTCAAGGTAATCAATTGAAAACAAAACAAAAGTGAAACAAGATCATGAATGATGAAAAGATGAACTTTTTACATTATAACATCATGAACATTTTTCAGGTAGTTTCATAAGCAGGTGCCCTTTATGTAAAGGTTAATTTTGGTTATTTTGTTCATAAAAGGGATATTTTTGAGGTGCTCTCTATAGGCAGTGATTTGATATATACAGATGCCCTTTAGCTTAGGCAGGTTTGATTGTACAACAGATAAAAAAGAAGTAAAATCATTTGGTCAGTTTTGATTGCACCACTTTTAAGTTCTTAATGCATTGTAAAATGATATTAATTAATAAATTATAAAACCTTTTACATTAATTAATTCTTTTCTTTCCCATCATGTATGCAACTGCATCGTAAAAGCATGCGTAGGTCAAATTTATGTGTGTTCACATTCATTTAAGTTTTTTTTTATGCCCCATCTATGAAAGTGTTCGGGTCTGTCCGTCTGTTCGTCCGTCCCAAATTTGCAAGATGAGGCATTATGTCTTTCGGTCATATCCTTGTTAAGTATTTTTTTTCACGGCTCATGCAGTTTTGTGTCATTAATCATGTTAATATAAATACAACCGTTTATTCTTTAAAAAAAAATCACAACATTATGATTATGTGAATTGTTTCTAAACCTATAATAATAAAACATGGAATGTGATGAATTGTATTCCTAATCTTTGATTTGTCATGGAATTTGAATATTATCTACTTCTATGATTTTATACCAAAGATATGAAATTATTAATTTTTTCAATGTTATTCGCTTGATAATTAAAAGTTAAAAGACTTAAATGATGGATTTACATACATGTATGTCATGTACATGTATGTGTAAATCATGAAGCGATATTATCTCATTTTATAGATATCATTTTGCGAATAAATTTTTAATATCTTAATATAAACATGCTTAAAATAAGGTTATCGATTGAGACATTGTCAAAGCTGTGCTAGAATCTTTTTTCTTATATCATGTATATCTGACATGTATATTGAGATTGTCAAGACTGTAGATACATTTTTTTTTCAACTTGTCCAGACTGTTAAGAATTGTGTTGAGACAAAATTTCTACATGTTCAGACTGTTAAGAATGTGTCGGGACGATATTTCTACATGTCGAGACTGTTAAGAATGTGTCGAGACTGTTAAGAATGTGTCAAGACCATATTTCTACATGTCGAGACAGTTAAGAATGTGTCGAGACCTAATTTCTACATGTCGAGACAGTTAAGAATGTGTGGAGACCTAATTTCTACATGTCGAGACAGTTAAGAATGTGTCAAGACCATATTTCTACATGTCGAGACTGTTAAGAATGTGTCGGGACACAATATCTTCATTTCGAGACTGTCGAGAAAGTGTTGAGACAATAATTGCACTATTTAAAATGTCGAGACTCCAAAACATGACATTTCGAGACAAAAAAAGACAGTTGAGACAAATGTCGAGACTAATCTAGACATATTGCTACAAAATCAGAATGTCGCCCAATATTGAGACAAATTCCTACAAAAATTGTACTTTTCAGACAAACAAGACTTTGTAGTGAACCCGGCTAACAAAAAACGCTTCGTTATTTTAGAAGTATAGATATTTTTTTATTTGTGTGCGTGGTCATGAAAACTAGAGCAGTTAGAAAAAAAGCTGTTGCTTGATTAAATGTGCAGCTCATTTAGCTCTTCAAAAGTCTCCATAGGGTCGAAGTTGTCAGATGACCCCTTATAGGGGTTATGACCCCTAAATTAACGCTTTCATGTTTTTGGCCAAGGGGAGGAAAACTATAGCAGGTAGTGCTTGCTTTAATGTTCATCTCATTTAGCTCTACAAAAGTCTCATTTGGGTCCAAGTTGTCAGATGACCCCTTATAGGGGTGACGGTCCCTTAAATAACGTTATAGAATGAAAACTATAGCAGATAGAGAAAAGCTGTTGCTTGCATAAATGTTCAGCTTATTTAGCTCTTCAAAGGTCTACATGGAATTGAAGTTGTCAGATGACCCCTTATAGGGGTTACGACCCATAAAATAACGTTATTCATGTTTTGGCTTATAGAATGAAAACTATAGCAAACAGAGAAAAGCTGTTGATTGCTTTAATGTTCAGTTTATTTTGCTATACATAAGTCTCCATAGGGTCGAAGTTGTCAGGTGATCCCTTATAGGGGTAATAGCCCCTAAAATGAGTTTTTGTTTTGTTTTTGGGCCTACAGATGACGACTATAGCAGATAGAGAAAAGCTGTTGCTTGCTTAAATGTTTAGCTTATTTAGCTCTACAAATGTCTTTATAGGATCAAAGTTGCCAGATGAACGTTTATAGGGGTAATGGCCCCTAAAATAATGTTTTTTCATATTTTTGGCCTATGGAAGGAAAACTATAACAGGTAAAGAGAAGCTATTGCCTGCTTAAATGTTCAGCTTATTTAGCTCTACAAAAGTCTACATGGAATCGAAGTTGTCAGTTGACCCCTTATAGGGGTTACGACCCCTAAAATAACGTTATTCATGTTTTTGGCCTATAGAATGAAAACTTTAGCAGACAGAGAAAAGATGTTGCTTGCTTTAATGTTCAGATTATTTTGCTCTACAAAAGTCTCCATAGGGTCGAAGTTGTCAGATGATCCCTTATTAGGGTAATAGCCCCTAAAATGAGTTTTTGTTTTGTTTTGGGCCTACAGAGTGAAACAATAGTAGATAGAGAAAAGCTGTTGCTTGCTTAAATGTTCAGCTTTTTTAGCTTTACAAAATTCTCAATAGGGTCATAGTTGTCAGATGACCCCTTATTAGGTGTTGCATACCCTTAAATAAGGTTTTCATGTTTTTGGCCTATAGATTGAAAACTATTGCAGATAGAGAAAGGCTAAATTGACATTTGAGATTGATTCTCCAAGTTCAGTAATTTTGTTATTACTTTTATTATGCTAAACTAACTTGTTTAAACTTGTATGTCACTATACAGGACCTGCAGAGCATTGATTAGGACTACAACAATCATCAAGTTGGAGGTTAACCGGGTTACTGCACTGGTTGTTTAGTTTGCAACTTTGTCCGCCATAAAGATAGAAGCAGTCCCATTCACCTTATATATAACAAGATTTCGAATGAACTTAAATGCTAATTTGGACTTCAGATATGCTCCTTGTGGCCATATTGTTACTGGCGACCTAAACATTGTCGATGACCCAGAGGTTATTAAATTCTTGAAAAAGGGACCAAAATTCAGACCTCTTTCGAAAATTAATTGGAATTCTTGTTTTGATTGTGTAAATACTGCCCTTCAATCGTACTGTAAGACCTGGATTAGACGAGGAGCAGATTCCAAATCTTTAGACAAGTTTAAGAATAAATTCATATCCATTGTAAAATTACGAATAATCCATTTTCAAAACACCTTTATAGAATATCGACCCCAAACTTATATAAACAGAATTAAATCAGTTAATAGGTTCACAATATGTTTTTGTTCCTGCGGATAAAGCGGCTAACAATGTTGCTGTCGTATGACGTAAATATTATCTGGATGTTTTAATGCATGAAATAAAGGCTCGTGTACTTTCGTTCCCGTGCAAGCTACAGAAACCAGTATTATTTACGATCATGTCATAGCAACCACAGCACTTCGAGCAGCCCCTACATACAATAAATTACCTACTATGTACTGGATACCTAATTACACAAAAACCCATGGATATAAATCCCGTTTTATCTCTGCATCAAGTAAATGTTCTTTAACCAATATTTCTAAAATCTTGTCTCTTGCTTTAACTACAATGAAAGAATTTATCATCCAATACTGTGATAAAATTTTCGAAAATAGTGGAATAAATCATTTTTGGAGTGTTAAAAATTCTGTTGATGTTTTAGACAAACTTCGGGCATTTGAAAATACTTTTCAATCCGTAGACAGCTATGACTTTTCCACTTTATATACTAATTTTCCTCACAATCTTATCAAAAAGAAATTTGAATATTTAATTAAATGGTGCTTTGACAAATCTAAAAGTGACTACATCTTTTCTAAAGTGTCACAAGTATTTAGTAAATCGTCTTTTAGTAACGAAACCCACAAAGGTTATGTTAATTGGACCGACATAGAAGTTATTACTGCATTTAATTTTCATTTATATAATATTTACATCCAGTTCGGTAAACAAATATATCGCCAAGTCATTGGTATTCCAATGGGAACCAATTGTGCTCCACTCATAGCTGATATTTTTTTATATTGTTACGAATCACAGTTTATGGCCAAGCTACAAAAAGACCCAAACAAAAACCACCTTATCGAATCTTTTAACTATACATATAGGTACTTAGATGACATACTTGCTCTAAACAATCCAACATTTTCAAATTTAATAAATGATATATATCCTAAAGAATTAACCCTAAATAAAGCAAATTCGACCGACAGTAGATGTCCATTTCTAGATTTTGACTTTAGCATTATCAATGGTAGATTACACACTAAAGTATATGATAAACGGGATGACTTTTTATTCCCAATAGTTAATTTTCCGTTTCTTGAAGGAGACGTACCATAGCTCCAGCTTACGGGGTATACATTTCACAATTAGTCAGGTATGCTCGAATTTGCAGTGATGTGTCTGATTTTAATGATAAAAACTGTTTTATTACAGAAAAATGCTAAAACAAGGTTACCGTTACCACAAATTAGTCAATTTTTTACAAAATTTGCACATAAATATGGACATCTCATCGAAAAATTTGATTGTACACGTAGATTTCTGATTGTAAAGGGAATATCTCATCCTGATTTTTATAGCAATGTAGTTTATAAAGCACAAACATTCAAAAACAACCTTATGGAAATTAAAAACTGGCTTAAAAACCTTTTGAAAAAAGGATACGAATTCAATGTTTTAGTAAAATCTTTGCATTTGGTATGTTTTAGCAGAAATATTGATAGCTTCATAGTAACTTTAAAACGTTAAATTTTCACTTTGTATCCACTGTATTATCTATAAGCACAACAGCGATCAAGTATGTCGGTTCTGTGTGGTGATAAAACTCTAAATCATTCATTGTTTTGACGTAGGGTGTCGGATTTAGAACTGATGTATTTGATTCTTTTACATCAATCGATAAATGTTTCTTAGCTAGTTGTCAGTAACTTCGAGTGTTCTCAAGAGAGTTCATCCTCGTCTTGTTGTTTTCGTACAGTATTTTGTCTTAGGTTCTCTCTTGTTGAATTTAACTTTTGTCGATTGAGTTTTACAGTGTGTTTGATATGTATGCTTTGTGCAACCTTATCAATAGGGGGAAGGTTGGATCCAAAAAACTAGTTTAACCCCGCCACATTTTATATGTGCCTGTCCTAAGCCAGGAAACTTTGCCAAAGCCTTTGTTTGTCCTTGTCATTCTGTGTTTACTGTTTTATGTCAAGAATTGGGTCTTTCGTTGATGATTTAGGGATTGGTTTTGAAACTTTTGTATTGTATTATAAGTCTTGGGCCAATGCAAGACGGTAAGCAGTGACCTATGGTCATGTTGAAGGACAAACAAAGGCTTTGGCAAAGTTTCCTGGCTTAGGACAGGCACATATAAAATGTGGCGGGGTTAAACTAGTTTTTTGGATCCAACCTTCCCCCTATTGATAAGGTTGCACAAAGCATACATATCAAACACACTGTAAAACTCAATCGACAAAAGTTAAATTCAACAAGAGAGAACCTAAGACAAAATACTGTACGAAAACAACAAGACGAGGATGAACTCTCTTGAGAACACTCGAAGTTACTGACAACTAGCTAAGAAACATTTATCGATTGATGTAAAAGAATCAAATACATCAGTTCTAAATCCGACACCCTACGTCAAAACAATGAATGATTTAGAGTTTTATCACCACACAGAACCGACATACTTGATCGCTGTTGTGCTTATAGATAATACAGTGGATACAAAGTGAAAATTTAACGTTTTAAAGTTACTATGAAGCTATCAATATTTCTGCTAAAACATACCAAATGCAAAGATTTTACTAAAACATTGAATTCGTATCCTTTTTTCAAAAGGTTTTTAAGCCAGTTTTTAATTTCCATAAGGTTGTTTTTGAATGTTTGTGCTTTATAAACTACATTGCTATAAAAATCAGGATGAGATATTCCCTTTACAATCAGAAATCTACGTGTACAATCAAATTTTTCGATGAGATGTCCATATTTATGTGCAAATTTTGTAAAAAATTGACTAATTTGTGGTAACGGTAACCTTGTTTTAGCATTTTTCTGTAATAAAACAGTTTTTATCATTAAAATCAGACACATCACTGCAAATTCGAGCATACCTGACTAATTGTGAAATGTATACCCCGTAAGCTGGAGCTATGGTACGTCTCCTTCAAGAAACGGAAAATTAACTATTGGGAATAAAAAGTCATCCCGTTTATCATATACTTTAGTGTGTAATCTACCATTGATAATGCTAAAGTCAAAATCTAGAAATGGACATCTACTGTCGGTCGAATTTGCTTTATTTAGGGTTAATTCTTTAGGATATATATCATTTATTAAATTTGAAAATGTTGGATTGTTTAGAGCAAGTATGTCATCTAAGTACCTATATGTATAGTTAAAAGATTCGATAAGGTGGTTTTTGTTTGGGTCTTTTTGTAGCTTGGCCATAAACTGTGATTCGTAACAATATAAAAAAATATCAGCTATGAGTGGAGCACAATTGGTTCCCATTGGAATACCAATGACTTGGCGATATATTTGTTTACCGAACTGGATGTAAATATTATATAAATGAAAATTAAATGCAGTAATAACTTCTATGTCGGTCCAATTAACATAACCTTTGTGGGTTTCGTTACTAAAAGACGATTTACTAAATACTTGTGACACTTTAGAAAAGATGTAGTCACTTTTAGATTTGTCAAAGCACCATTTAATTAAATATTCAAATTTCTTTTTGATAAGATTGTGAGGAAAATTAGTATATAAAGTGGAAAAGTCATAGCTGTCTACGGATTGAAAAGTATTTTCAAATGCCCGAAGTTTGTCTAAAACATCAACAGAATTTTTAACACTCCAAAAATGATTTATTCCACTATTTTCGAAAATTTTATCACAGTATTGGATGATAAATTCTTTCATTGTAGTTAAAGCAAGAGACAAGATTTTAGAAATATTGGTTAAAGAACATTTACTTGATGCAGAGATAAAACGGGATTTATATCCATGGGTTTTTGTGTAATTAGGTATCCAGTACATAGTAGGTAATTTATTGTATGTAGGGGCTGCTCGAAGTGCTGTGGTTGCTATGACATGATCGTAAATAATACTGGTTTCTGTAGCTTGCACGGGAACGAAAGTACACGAGCCTTTATTTCATGCATTAAAACATCCAGATAATATTTACGTCATACGACAGCAACATTGTTAGCCGCTTTATCCGCAGGAACAAAAACATATTGTGAACCTATTAACTGATTTAATTCTGTTTATATAAGTTTGGGGTCGATATTCTATAAAGGTGTTTTGAAAATGGATTATTCGTAATTTTACAATGGATATGAATTTATTCTTAAACTTGTCTAAAGATTTGGAATCTGCTCCTCGTCTAATCCAGGTCTTACAGTACGATTGAAGGGCAGTATTTACACAATCAAAACAAGAATTCCAATTAATTTTCGAAAGAGGTCTGAATTTTGGTCCCTTTTTCAAGAATTTAATAACCTCTGGGTCATCGACAATGTTTAGGTCGCCAGTAACAATATGGCCACAAGGAGCATATCTGAAGTCCAAATTAGCATTTAAGTTCATTCGAAATCTTGTTATATATAAGGTGAATGGGACTGCTTCTATCTTTATGGCGGACAAAGTTGCAAACTAAACAACCAGTGCAGTAACCCGGTTAACCTCCAACTTGATGATTGTTGTAGTCCTAATCAATGCTCTGCAGGTCCTGTATAGTGACATACAAGTTTAAACAAGTTAGTTTAGCATAATAAAAGTAATAACAAAATTACTGAACTTGGAGAATCAATCTCAAATGTCAATAAGACGAGTCAAAACAAGTAAAACATACCGGAAAAATTTAAGATAGCAATGATCCTGACTTAGTACAGGCATTGCGATCTTTGGGTCCGGAAGTTACACAAAACACAACAGGTTAAAATAGAGGAAAGTGTAGAATTTATTTTCCCGCAAATTAGTCTGAAAAGGTTATACTTATAGCGCCTGGTCATGGAATAGTTAAATACGACGAAAGCAAGAGCTCCTATTGGTATTCTGGCTCATTAGGTCAAATGTTATAGTCACCTCGACACCTCTATTGATTCAATAGTTCCATCTTAAGTTGATAAAACATCCATCTTTTCTTTACATTAAAACAAATTGATACAAATGCATGAAAAACAGATTGAAGATCGAATCGATAAATGATTATCTAATTCTCCCTTATATAATTTTTGTGGCAACTGAAAAAAATACCTGAGGTCTAATGTCTAATCTATTTGACAATATATAGTATAAATCGTTTCTATCCCACGCTACCTTCGGGAGTGATAATGGTAAAAAAGTCAATAATTTAGTTGAACTTTGGACTGTAATTTCTTTCAACGTCTGGTTTCGCACGCTTGATTTCTTGAACTTTCAGCGTCTTTTGATTGCCTTTTTTTTGAAAATTTTGCACTTCATTAAAGCATACAAATGGCCCACAAAAAAGCTAGTTTGTTTTTGATTTCAAATACAATGGCGTCAATTCATCGAATTTTCACATTTCAATTTCTATATCTTGGAAAATATTCAGAATATATGTTGTAAATTTGGGAGCGTCTCGGTATAACCTGCTTCATATTATGTTTAAATAATGGAACCGTGAAGGGAATTATTTAGTTATTGCAAAATCAGCAAAATATTAACTAGGCCAAATTCAAATATGTACGGCATAAAGTTCTTTTCATTCACCCTTAATTGACCATCGAATCATTTTCCAGTTTTTTATTATAAATAGATAATACTCTTTAGAAACATCCCAATAAAAATATGTTCTAATACTTACTCTCAGTTAACAGAGCATCCCAAGTGTGATGACCCCATGTCAGGCAAGGTTAGGATAAGAAGCCGGGGTTTGGTATAGTTGAACCCTAAGATAAAACAACCATGGGAAAACAGTTAAGGCTTACCCAGACGAAGGTCATGTAAGCTTAAGCCATTACTTAATCGTCCTCCATCTGAAAACAATATTTCAATTTGAGTTGTTCATGCTAAATAGAAGTATAAAAAGTGGAGAAATCGCAAGTTTTGATGTTGTTGAATGATGAAACTGATTTGGAGTTAAGAATCTCCAACGGTTCTTTCGATTCTTCAGGCTCCACATTTGATCGACACCATTACTAGAATTACAACACTCGTAATATATTATTGGAGGTCAGATTTTATTGCCGTTAGTATTGAAGTTTACAGAACTGAAGGAGGTTTAGTGGTACATTTTGATGACCCTTCAATGAAACACAACTTATATGGATTTTTATGTAATTTAGGAATCCAATACAGGGATGGGATGTCATAATTGTCACCGCCAACAGAGAGCCCGAAAGAGGAAATGACAGATTTGTGACTGTCGATAATTTCCTCCTTAGACATATGTGGTACTATTGCTGGTACAACCAACCCCTAGTTCAGCTGTCAAGCATTCAATATAGTGTTTCTTGCACACAAAAATGATGTTATTTGGTGCTTTGTCTGCAGGTGCAAGAACATATTAGTCATATAAGATGGACAGTGTTTCTGCAAAATCGGCATTGTTAATAATGGATGTTGCGTAAGTGCTCATTGAGCCCTTCAAAGAATTGATTATTTTTAAGATCAATGACCTCACAGCTTTAATCCACTCTGAAAAACCGTCATTTTCTTTCCGATGTTCTTTCTCGGCCCACTTTTTCTGCATAGTCTTCAACTGAATCCATGATTGTTTTTAAAGTATGGTGCCAGTTGATTCGTTTTGGCTCACGATATTTTGGTCCTTTAGCCAAAACATTGCGAAGTAAGTCATTTTCAACGATGTTCAGGTCACCAGTGATAACGTTGCCAGAGGGACCATAATTGAATGGGAATTTTTAATAAGAGCAGTCTGAAGGTTTTGATTTTTGGTCATTGATTTGGAAATCCTGCAACACTGTTTTTGTACTTGAAAACCTTGGTTGGGTGCATACGTATAAGAGATGATTGGAATACTTTTGTCTTTGAAATAAGGAGGAATATGTGCCTTAACATATTATGATGTAGAATATTTCCTTAATTAATGGCATCCAAACCTTTGTTTAGGAAGGGAAGTGAGAGAAAAGAACGGTTGTCTTTACTATTTTCATGTGGACCTCCGACAGGTTTGAATAGGCAGTTGTAACTTTTACTGACATCAAGAACAATAGCGGTCAATCGGTAAAGGTTGGACTTTGGGTCAGTGACATTGTTTATACCAGGTATTAAGTTTCGAAATGGGATATAGAATACAATTTGGTGTAAATATGATGAATCCCTAGTGGTTTTTTTGACAAACAGTAGCAATTCTTTAATTGTAACATTCATTGTAATTACAATGACCACGACTGCGTTTCCGTCTTTCTGTTCTTTCTAAGTTATTAAGTACTATTCTACATAAGGATCAGGCAGGGGGTGGCACATCAATAATCTCCAATTTCAGATTTTGGGGTATAGATGCAATCTATTAACCATAAAAACAAACCCAATGCAGTTTTTACATCTTATTATGTATTTGGTGCCTAGATATTGTTTGACTGGTTATATAGGAAACAAATATGGCGGGAAATTTTCCCGTAGTTTTCACTATACAATGTAACTAAATTTTGATTGGTAATATCTCCTAAACCCAAGATAGACTGAAAAATTTAGTGGTCAAAACAAAGTTTACTGGGGTTGCTTTACCTAATTCTGTTGAAATTTTTTTGTGTATTTATTATCGATGTGCCACCCTATTAATGGTATCTGCCTGATTCTTAGAAAAAGTTGTACTTAATCACATTCACATCATTGCATTTAGGGATAGACAATTTGCTTATACTTCCAATGTTATCGTTGCACCCATAAGGTAGTGCGTGCTGTTCCCAGTCGTCTAATCCAGAACTCTTCTCTTTCTCTATGTTCTCAAAGTGATATTGTTCGTTGTATGGTATTTTTTTCCTAGAATGTGAACTCTCAAGGACAATATGGGATGGTCAGGTTGTTTAAAATATTGGTAGACACAAGCAAAATTGTCGTTGCTGACACCTGGCCTGTGACCACACATACGAGCATTTAGTCATCCATTTTTCTCAACAACATAGATCAATCCAAAGAGAGTGCATTCTAGTCCGTGAATTAGATTGGAAGATATGCAATTCAAATCAATCCAACTGTTAAAGATGTATGATCGATTGGTTAAGTTGCTTTTAATTTCGGTGTCATTGATCAAGATTTTACAAGTTTTACAATTTTTGATTCCACATTTACTGACTGTGCAATTGCGTTTAACATTTTCAAAACCTAAAAGGTCTTCCAAGATTACAAAGCATGGCTTGATGTTAATATTATTAGAATCAAAGTTTTTATATTCAAGTTCTGGATTATCAGACTAGGCATATGAAATCTTTGACGAAATTTGGGTATATTAGACTCCTGCATTACGAAAAGACGCCGTGTCCGTAGTGTGGTTAAGTCCAAGCCTTTTTATGCTGGGCGACGCCTGAGCCAATATCCTTTTCTGGTTTCTCAAGATTATGCTTATATTAAGCTACTGGGCGCGTGATGTACTCTTGGAAAAAGTGTCCACAAGCAGCGACATCGACCCAGTGAATTGAAAGAAGCAAAGAAGCACCAAAAGTCCGAAAGAACAACGCCGAAACCGGTAAACATGAACAAAAATTCAGTGTGTCAAATCCTGTAATGGAAGACAAAACAAATTTTTACGACAAACCAACATCTGCATTCATTGGAAAGATAGAAATCCCATATTAGTCAACGAGTGCACGGTGTTTAAAATTTTTTGAGTGAAGACAGGAACCGTGGAGCAACATAACCCTTTGTCAGCAATTTCTGTATCAAACGTGACGCTCTACCAAGGAAATCGATGTAATTCCCGTAAGCTTTGGAGTAACGAATCAACTGTGATACGAAAACGATTGGAAAATTGAAGTCATCACGTTTGTCATAGAGCTTTGTTGAAAGTCTTTCTTGAGAGCCAATTTTGAGATGTAGATCTAACTATGAGGCAGACTTTCTAGAATCCGTTGTGTCCTTTATCTCAAGCTCCTGGGATAAATGAGATGGAAAAAGTCACGAAATCGAAGATTGTTTAGTGAAAGTACATCATCAATATAACAGAACATGAGGTTGAAAGAGAGAGCTAGTCTACGATCTCTTTTTATATAGAAGAGATTGTAAGAAGTCTGCTTTATATGAATGTAAAAACAAATCAGCAAGCAAAAGTGCACAATTAGTGCCCATTGAAATCCCTATCATTTGTTGAAAAACACGTCCACCAAACTGTACAAATATGTTGTCGATAAAAAAATGAAGCATGTCGACTATTTGTTCTTGCAAAATTACATAAAAGCATAAGCAAATGCACAAACTGCAATCAGTGACGGTGATACGACACCCACCGAGTTATCAATAGTTTTATAAGGTTTGTCAAGTTTTGTAAATAAAGACAAATCAACATTTATATGACCCCATCATCTTTGGTAATCTAAGAGATGCAAATCTTAATTGAATTAACACCGTGTGATTGTTCTGTCGTTCAGTCTCCGGGCCAAGCTATCAGGATGCATGTACATGTATTAATTTGGTTGGACCAAGAAACGAAAGAGGAGGATGAATGTTACATGTTTTTTAAATATCATATTTAATCTTAATTTTTAAGAGTTACTTTCTTTTTTAAGGTTTAATAATGAGGCTTTTTGTAACAGCTGCACATAAAAAAGGAGGATTTTGAACGCATAAAATGATGTAAGGTTTACTGATAAAGGCGAGAAAAGAAAAAAAAGTTGGTATCTTCATGTATACAGGATTGTTCCAAAGAACATTTAAAAGCGTTTGGCCTCTTGTATATAATCAAATATATATAAATGTTAAATAAATAAATAAAAAAGTTCAATAATCTTGAATTGATTATTCCATGAAAAGAGTCAGAATCTGGTTAAAAATTGCTAAAAATTTACAAAAACATCAAAATTGGTCATCTTTAAAAGAAAAAAGCACAGCCATCCATGAATTTTTCTTCAAGTACGGATGACCAATTTTGATGATTTTGTAATTTTTTTAGCAATTTTTACCCAGATTCTGACTCTTTTAAAACTTAGCGAATTGACGATGCGTCAAAGTTGTTAAGTATGTTCTCTGGTCAGGATCCAAAATTTTAAAGCATTAAAATTTTTCTTACCTTGATTTTTGCAATGTCCTGACACTACAAAAGCAATACATGAAGAAAAATTCATGGATGGCTGTGCTTTTTTTCTTCGCTACAGACGTTTAAAGATGGCCAATTTTGATGATTTTGTAAATTTTTAGCAATTTTTACCTAGATTCTGACTCTTTTCATGGAATAATCAATTCAAGATTATTGAACCTTTTTCAAAAACTTTACGATAAGTTTTATCATGTGAAAATGAATATATCAAACTAAAAACTATCATTTGCAGTATGGATTTAAGAAAGTTTTGTCCCATTTTCATGTATTTAAGGGGCATTTTTTTGGCGATTCAAATTCCTTAAAATGCTTTTTTTTTCTTGCACCTGATGGTTCAAAATTCATTTATTTTGTGGTGTTATATAGCCAAAATATCTAATCAAATGTTTTAGAAATCAAAAATAAATGACAAGTGTAACAATTTTATGGTATACATATATTTCCAAATTTCATTGCCATTGTTCAATAATAATAAATAATTTTGAATTATTTTAAAGTTATTTCCAATCGAGATTTCAACGAGGCCGAAACCTGACCAGAATGCATCTTTAAATTCATCATTTAGTTCTGATAAGACAATACGTGTGTTAGTTTGTGTGTTAGTTTGTGCTTTGTTATTGATTATTATTAGGGGGAAGGTTGGCGCCAAAAAACTAGTTTAACCCCGCCACATTTTAATGTGCCTGTCCTAAGCCAGGAATCTTTATCAAAGCTTATGTTTGTATTTAGTCGAATTTTTGTTAATTGTTTTTTGTCAAGAAGAGGGTCTTTCAATGCACTTTGGGATTGGGCTTGAATCATATGTATTTTATTTTCAATCCAGGGGCCAATTGAAAAATAGCGAGCAGCGACCGCTGGTCACATTGAAGGCTGCTGGCTGTTTTCCATTGTGGATATTTAAAATATACGTTTATAATGTAGGTTGTGTCGCGTACACTTATTCCACATCTCATTTTCTTCTATTAATTGAAAAAAACAATAAGCACTACTTTTTTTTCATTTCTTTTTCGTTCAAACCCTGGCGCTCATAGGTACGTGTATCTCAGCCTATGGCTAATTGAAAATAGACCAATCAAATAAACATTAACACATACTATTAATAGGTGCATACCTATACAGATCTCCCATTAGGAATTTATTTCATCCGAGAGAATCCGTTTGGCTATGCACCGTTTCTAGGCAACTATGGAATGGTTTATAACACAATGAATATAAACATATAAATGAAATAATAATCATTTAGTTTTAATTTTGTTTAATATATATATTTATTTTCATTTACTTTTGAAGGTCTGGTTTTTTTAGACCTAATTAAACACAATTTATATTCTTCCTTTTCATAATTTGTTTTTGATCTCAACATTATTAGTTGATTGTTAAGCCGGTGAAAATAAACATTATTTGTAGCTGAACAGACCTTTTTTATATTTGAAAGAAAAGCTATCCGTAGTGATACATGACATACTTCTTCTAGATCATTGTATTAATGGCGTATTTTATAAGCGCGTTTGGTGAAGTGAAGTATGAAAAGGAATCATCCATAAACAATGATTTGAAGCATATTTTGTTCACATTTACACTCTTGACAATGTTATTTCATGGAATTTCACACTTTTATTTGACCCGGTTAGAAAAAAATAAAGTTGTTGCTAAACTTTTTTTGTTCATAAAGTAATTAAAATATTACCGATTTTGAATTTATTATTATTTTGTGGATCACTAACCTTAATAAGCAATCCAAAGAAGTCAATAAAAACGAAGTTGCTTGAATGTGTAGAGAATGTATACCTGTACGGACATCAGCATTACGTAAAAGCATAAGCAAATGCACAAACTGCAATCAGAAAGTTGATCCGTTTATATGACAGAAAGTTGAGATGAAACAGGTGTTACGACACCCACCGAGTTATCAATGGTTATATACATTTATTTACGGATTGGTCAAGTTTTTTAAATAATGACAAAGCAAAATTTTTAAGACACCATCATCTTTGGTTATCTGAGAGATGCAAATCGTTATTAAATCAGCACTGTGTGATTACTCTGACGTTCAGTCTCTCTCCGGGCATAACTAGTAGGATGAATGTATCAATTTGGTGCGATCAAGAAACGGAATGACGAGGATGAACGTTACGTGTTTTTTTTTAATATCATAGAAGAAGCAAAGACGTACCAAAAGGGTAATCAGTATCATAAAACCGTAAAGACAAAGACAAAACCGGCAGACAAAAAATCATCACAACAAAACAAACCACATAACAACATAAAACACACACACACATATTTTATTTAACTTTTTTAGAGTAACTTTATATAGAGGCTGTTTGTAAAAAGATTAATCTAAAAAGGAGAACTTTGAACACATGAAATTATGTAAGGTTTACTTATAAAGGCAAGACAAGAAGAAAAAAATAGTTTTAGAGATCAGAGTGCGTTAGTTAAAAAGAACATTTGAAAGCGTTTGACCTTTTTGTCAGTAAAAACTATAATAAAATATAAAAAAAAATGTTAAAAAAAGGCGAAACGAGAATACGCCAATGACTTTAACAAAGGCAATATATGAAGAAAAATTCATAGGTTGCTGTGCATTTTTTCTTTACTTCAGACGTTGAAAGATGACCAATGTTGATAAGTTTGTTCATTTTTAGCTATTTTTGCCCAGATTTTGACTATTTTCATGGGAAAAAAATCAGTTTCGTTTATTTAACTTTTTCTTATACTTTCCGAAAACTTGTATCACGTGAAATACAAATGACAACAAAGTTCCAGACAATAAATTTTGCTACGCCTGACGCGCGTTTCGTCTATTCAAGACTCATCAGAGGCGCTCTACCAAAAATATTGAAAATGCCAAACACTGTATGAATATGAAGAGCATAGAACAGTATAACCAAAAATACCAAACTGGGGAACCAAATTATTACTAAGATATTCAACCTATGTCTGGGGAAGGAAGAACCTTAGGGTTTAGACAATTTTGAAATTTAGACGGATAATTTAAAGCTTTGATGTATTCTCCAACTCAAAAGTGTTGGTGCCGGAGCGGGCTAACCTCGGGGAATTTAAACTCCACCAGCAGTGCTAACCTTCACGTGTGTTCGAAATACAAATGACAACAAAGTTCAAGACAACAAATTTTGCTACGCCTGACGCGCGTTTCGTCTATTCAAGACTCATCAGAGGCGCTCTACCAAAAATATTGAAAATGCCAAACACTGTATGAATATGAAGAGAATGTCCTATAGCCAAAAATATCTAATCAAATGTTTTAGGAGGCAAAAATGAATGACTATTGAATATTTGTTAACTGAGATGAATTTTTCCACCAAACCCCTATTTTTTTTTAAAATAAAGGTAATATCAAAACTATCGAACTTGAATGATCAATCTCATTGTACAGAGAAAATGACAAAAACGAATAATTCATACCGGAATATTGGTGGATCGCAGTGGTCCTGACTTGGTACAGGCATTTCAAACGAAATGATGGGTTAAACCAGGTTTTATGGCGCCAACATAGTTGTGAGACACATTAGGGATAATGAGGTGATCATCGCAGTATAGCAGACCAGTCAAACACTAATTAAAACAATTAATCACCATATCTTTAAACTCAATTTTGAACTTTTCTACTAGTGGCTGATAACGATGAAATTTTTTTTTAGAGATCGTATGAGACGTATTTTTTATAGCCCTGCTCCAAAAGTCAGTCACGAAAAATCGGTGTGTGATAAAAAAATCTGTGAATTGTGTGCAAGCTCTGGCATATCAAATAAGTTGTAAAATATGAACAACGTATGCCAGGGGAAGTAGGTATATTGCTCTGTAGATTAGAAAAAATAATAATTTGAAAATTAAAAACGTTTTTTTTATCGTAAATTTTTGTACTGAGATGACCACCTGGGTGTAATTCGAGGTGCAAATCCAAGAAAGACGCGAAGCAATTTTATTCGGTGGTGTCTTTAATGTCCTATTCTGGAGGATATATTGAAGTAATCCATCTACCAGATAAAGTGTTATTGACAGAAATAAAATCATCAATATATCTGAATGTAAGATTAAATGACCTTGCCTCTTTCATCTTCTTGTTCTTTACGTGTCCCTGAAGAAATTCAGTCTCGTAAGAGTATAAAAACAAATTGGCAAGGAGAGGAGCACAGTTTGTGCCCATTGGAATGCCGATTTGTTGTTAAAAAATCTCTCCTTCCAAAATTTCACCTATAAATTCATCAGCAATTTAGGGCCTCAATTTGAAACTAGAGGCTCCCAGGAGCCTGAATCGCTCACCTGATCTCTTATGCCAAAGTTTGAATTAATTTCACAAACTTTCAATTATACAAAGTTGCAAAACAATCCTTTCAGTGGTTTCAGAGAAGATTTTTGGAAATCAGTTTAAATTAATAAAAAAAACAGTTAAAGGGCAATAACTGCTATAAAGACCATAGCAATGGCGGCCATGTTGGTTGATCAACATGTATATAATTCACAAACTTGGTAGAAGACATCCTAAAGATCAAGTGTACCAAGTTTCAAAGCAATCCCTTCAGTGGTTGCAGAGAAAGAGATTTTTGAAAATCAGTGTAAATTAATGGAAAAAAAACAGTTAAAGGGGAATAACTCTTATACGGCTGATCTGGCAATTTTGACCCTGAAATCATTTTTTTAGATCTCACTGAGCTCAACAATTCTGCAATGCTAACTTTTCCTCTAGCTCTAATGGTTTTCAAGATATAGTCCAAAAACTGCAAAAATGGTCAATTTTGATGATTAAAGGGCAATAATTCCTATAAGGAGTCGTTTCACAATTTTGATTCAATGGAGAGATTTGTAGAGCTTTTAATGCTGAACATGAAAGGTTGCTTCCGATTTTCTCTATCTCTTATACTTTTCCAGTTATTAACCAAAAAACAATGGTCTGACTCCCTGTTCTATTTTTAGCAACAGCGGCCATGTTGTTTGGTCGACGTGTATATAACTCACAAACTTGGTAGAGGACATCCTAAAATCAAGTACATGTATACCGAGTATCAATGCAATCCCTTCAGTGGTTTCAGAGAAGAAGATCTTTGAAAATCAGTTTAAATTAATGGAAAAAAACAGTTAAAGGAGAATAACTCTTAAACGGCTGATCTGACAATTTTGACCCTGAAATCATTTTTGTAGATCTCAATGAGCTTAACAATTCTGCAATGCTAACTTTTCCTCTAGCTCTAACGGTTTTCAAGATATAGTCCAAAAACTGCAAAAATGGTCAATTTTGATGATTAAAGGGCAATAACTCCTATAAGAAGTCGTTTCACAACTTCGACTCAATGAAGAGAATTGTAGAACTTTTGATGCTGAACAAGGAAAGTTGCTTTAGATTTTCTCTATCTCTTATACTTTTCGAGTTATAAGCCAAAAACAATGGTCTGACCCCCTGTTCTAGTTTTAGCAACGGCGGCCATGTTGGTTTGTCTACGTGTATATAATTTACAAACTTGGTAGAGGACATCCTAAAGATCAAGTATACCAAGTTTCAATGATATCCCTTTAGTGGTTTCAGAGAAGAAGATCTTTGAAGAAAAGTTAACGGACGGACGGACGGACGGACGACGGACGCTTAACGATTATTTAAAGTTCATTATTTTTACACAATTCTATGGTTTACATTTATTTTAAAAGTTCATTGTCATTGTTCATTATTATAAATTTTTAATAATTTCAAAGTTATTAACAAACGAGATTTAAACGAGACCAAAACAGGACCAGAATACATCCTCAAATTCAACATTTAGTTTTGATTAGACAAAGCGTGCCAACTTTAAAAAAAAAATTATTACTTTTTTTCTCATTTCGTGTTCGTTTCATCCTTTAGAAATCTCAGACATTGCAAGGTTTGTTCAGTGTTCCGTTCTATGTACAGCAATAAAATGTTAAGAGCAAAATTGAGCATTTTAGTCTGTGGTGTTTTCCATTCCATTGTAGGTGTGTTCCAGGGGGACAAACTAAGACCAAATTTATTTAATGTTTTTGTTAATGATATCAAAAATCATTCGACTCACAGTGTCATCCTATTAAACTTGGGTTAAGAGACATAAGTTGTTTAATGTATGCTGATGACCTTATACTCCTATCTGAATCTGCAGAGGGTTTAAAGCATTTTTTATGCTCAATAGTTTATTCAAAAACTCTCCTTGCTTTTTTGAAACTTTTATGTAATTTTTAACCACATGGTAAAACATGTGGCTCTTTATGCCTCACATTTTATTGGTATTTTTGATATTTAAAAAAGCAAATGGGTGCAATGAGGAAAATGTACTTGAAAAAAAAACTATGAATCCTTCAATGTTAATAAGAAGACTTGTAAACTAGCCCTATATGGGGAATTAGGTCACTTTCCTTTATATTTTGACACTGTGATGTCAATGATTAAATTTTGGTCTAGATTTTATGATGACAAACCTAAAGATAAGTTAATAAATGGTGCTTTAAATGAAAACATTACTATGGTAAAAACAATGTTTTGTTGTGTAAAACTCATTTTTGAGAAACTTGGTTATGTTATAGATTCATTTTTAATCCTGAAAGAGAAATCGAGGGCAAAATGATGTCAGATATTAAAAAGAATTGCAAAGTATGTACCATAATAGTTGGCTTTAAAACTTGGATAAAAGTGATAAACTAAGGTCTTACAGAAAATTTAAAAAAAGACCTTAGTTTTGAAAACTACTTTATAAACACTTAACACAAGTGATTTTCCGTTTCGTTTTTCGTTTTTCAAAATTAATATCAATTCAGTTGACATATATGGAAAAATACATATACAAACTATTTTCCTTTTCGTTATTCATTTTTCTTTTCGTTTTTCATTTTCCTTTTCGATTTTGAATAGGAAAATGGCCCAATACTTTTCGATTTTGAATAGGAAAATAACCCATTTTCTTTTTCGTTTTTCTTTTTCCTTTTCGATTTTGAATAGGAAAATGACTCATTTTCCTATTCGTCATTCATTGAATAGGAAAATGGGCCCATTTTCCAATTCAAAATCGAAAGGGAAAATGAAAAACGAAAAAGAAAATGAATAACGAAAAGGAAAACGAGTCATTTTCCTATTCAAAATCGAAAAGGAAAATGAAAAACGAAAAGGGAAATGGGTCATTTTCCTATTCAAAATTAAAAAAAAATCGAAAAAAAAAATTTGAGAAGGAAAATAAATAACGAAAAGGAAAATGGGCCATTTTCCTTTTCAAAATCGAAAAGGAAAATGGGTCATTTTCCTATTCAAAATCGAAAAGGAAAATGAAAAACGAAAAGGAAAACGGGTCATTTTCCTATTAAAAATCAAATAAAAAAAAAATCGAAAAAAAATTGAAAAGGAATATGGGGCATTTTTTCCTATTCAGAATCGAAAAGGAAAATGGGTCATTTTCCTATTCAAAATAAAAATAAGAAAATTCGAAAAAAATATTTGAAAAAAATTGAAAAGGAAAATGAATAGCTAAAAGGAAAATGGGCCATTTGCTATAGCAGGCAGGAACCGCTTACTCTTCCGGAGCACCCGAGTTCACTCTTGTTACGACTTGAGTTCGCGTTGTTGATTTCTGTTCGGTCGTTTTTATGTTTTGTGTTTCCTTGTGCTGTTCTTGTTCATGTTTACCGGTTTTGTCGTTGCCTTTTCGGACTTTTGACACTAGAATGCCCCTTTGGTGCCTCTGCTTATTCCTATTGAAAATCGAAAAAAGGAAAATGAAAAACGAAAAGAAAAATGAATAACGAAAAGGAAAATGAGTCATTTTCCTATTCAAATTCGGAAAGGATTATGAAAAACGAAAAGGAAAATGGACCATTTTCCGATTCAAAAAAAAAAAATTGAAAAAAAAATTAAAAAAATAATAAAAAGAAAAATTAATACCGAAAAGGAAAATGGATCATTTTCCTATTCAAAATCAAAAAGGAAAATGAAAATCGAAAAGGAAAGTGAAAAACGAAAAGGAAAATGAATTACGAAAAGGAAAATAGTTTTTATATGTATTTTTCCATATATGTTAACTGTATTCATATAAATTTTGAAAAAAATCGAAAAACGAAAACGAAAAGGAAAATCACCTGTGTTAGGTCTTTTAAACTCTTGGACATATAAGTAAGTATGTCTAGACTTCGAGCTGGTAGCCATAAACTTCATATAGAAACTTGTAGATATACTACACCAAAAACTGAGGTAGAAAATAGAATTTGCAAAATCTGTAATTTGAACCTTATTTAGGATGAAAAACACTTTCTCATTGTTTGTCCAACATTTAACGATAGCAGAAACGAGCTTCTAGATAATTTTTTAATTGATTTTGTCACAGACGATTTAAGAACAGAATCAAATTCTTGTGGCTTCTTAGTAATGAAGATTCTTCAGTTTGTAAAAATATTGCAAACTTATAAACCATTGCTCTTTATTGAAAAACACAAACTTACCAATCGCGTTATTTTAGTATACAAATGTAATTTACTGTCATGACTGTTATGTTGCTATGTAACTGTTTGTATTTCTAGTCATATTTTATCTTTTGTATTGGGCTTATTGATACCATTTTTACATAAATTATACTGGAGTTGTCCCTTTTGGAACTCAAACTTAATCTTACCGATTAATATTTTATCATTGGTATTGTTTCTTATATCATTGTTCCTATCATTGTAACTTTTATATACATGTTCATTTATGAGCTTTCTTTCAATAAATATTTCTGATTTCTGTATAGCCGGACCGTTAACAGTGCATGATTTGTCGTTTTCTAATAAATTATATATTATTATAGCTTTCTACTATTTACCCATTTTGCCATTATGATAATATTTGTCTTATTATTACTCATGTCTTTGGAATTTCATATGTTTGAGAAATGATGATAATGATGATGATGTTGTTTCAGCGCATGGCTCATTAGACAGTAGAACAATTCAATGAACATTAACACATAGGTGCATACATACATACTAAGATCCCCCTGAAGGAATTTATTTCATCCGAAAGAATCCGTTTGGCTATGCACCGTGTCTAGGCAATTATCGAATTGTTCATAAAACAATGAATATAAATGAAATAATAATCATTTAGTTTTATTTGTTTTAATAAATATATATTTTCATTTGCTTTTTATTGTCTGGTTTAATGTAGAGTTAATATAAAGCAATTTGTATTCTTCCATTTCATACTTTGTTTTATCTTTGCATTTTTATTTGATCATTAAGTAGGTATAAATACACATTTTTGTATAGAGCTAAACAGACATTTATCTATACCCGCAAGAAGTGCTATCCGTAGTGATACATGACAGACTTCTCTCCTGATCGTTTTATTAATGGCGTATTTTATTCTAGTAATACTTTTTGTGCTGATAAACGTTTACATTTGTGTTGGAACCAATGGTAAAACAAAAAAAGGAATCGTAAATCCTGTTTTCGAAGACATAAATGAGAGCAGCCACGTTATTCGTGAGATCATCAGTGATGGTATGATCAACTGTGTGATGCTTTGTTCAGATAGCGATGTCTGCAAATCGGTCTCCTATAATAAATTAGATAGCAGATGCCGTTTGTTTTCCCAGGATTTCACCGACCAAGCACCGACTGGACCATATGAAATAGGATGGATTCATTTGGACTTAACATCAGGTATTTTATTTTCATACTATTTGATGCTTTATGAAGTTTCATTTTCCGTGGTCTTTTGACGTAATAAAAAGTTATAAAAACTACCTAGCTGGAGTAATAAATGTATTATGTCCACGAAAGAAAAACTAAAGAGAAACGTACAGAAGACATTAGATATCACAATCATCTCAATACAACAAACAGCCAATAGATAATTAAAACAATCGCATATTATTTTCTCACATTATTTTGAATTTTTGTACATTTGCTGGCGACTCCTATTTAATGTTCCTACCATGTAAACGTATAGTTTAGCATTATATAATAATGTTCATATGTATGTATATGTAGCTTTACAACGCGATCGAATTAATTATGGAATTTCTAACATCAAGAGGCATAAATTCAATTTATGTGATGGCGAGGCTTGTCGAGCGATTAAAATAACAAATTTATTGCCCGAGATGTTAGAACTTTTAAAATCATCGAGAAATAAGTTGTAGAATGTTTTTCACTCATTTCTACAATTGAAAAATTGCAAAAGGTTGCGCATCAGTTGCACGTGGACACTAATTTCTGGTTTCCCAAATGGTAATTAAAAAGTATACACAAATCATTTGCATAAGCATTTGTAAAGTAAAATAAAATAGCATTTTTGTTGGTAAACATATATAAGAATGTATCTAACTTTGTGTTAATTGACATAATTTTCTTAGCTTTGTGGTTTTTGTTGATACATTATAAACTAACACATAGTTACAATAATGTTCATAAAAATGTCCTAAAATGATAATTTTCCTTTCGGTATTTACAACACCATATTCCATATTGTAATGTGTTGTCAATGTCCACTTCCAATGGCAAGCTTGGGGTTAGTGGTTCTGAAATTGTATTAAAGATGGGATTTATTTTACCAGCTCCACTTTACTGCGCTGAAGTCCAGTCTCGAGGACACTCTAATTCTGGACTGTATAACATAACAATAGGCGGGAAACAGGTACCAGTTTGGTGTGACCTAGAAACAGAAGGAGGAGGATGGACGGTACATGTTCTTTGTCACATTACATATAAGATTTTTCCCAGTAATAACAAAACTAGCTAACTCGGATGATTAATTTGAGATGTCTTATAGAAAAGTGGGTGTGTGTGGGTGGGTGTGTGTGTGCGTGTGTGGGTGTGCGTGTGTGTACCATGTATACTAATTTGGTATTTTGCATGACATTAAAACTACACACAACATTTTAATTTTAATATGCAAATGAAATGCTGTTAAATGTTAGTGCAGACGACATCAAAACGACTCTGTATGAACGCGGCTTAAACTTTTAACATTTAGTTATAACCTTTTGATATAGACGAGATAATTAACCAATTATTTTCTTAATTTTTATTAAAATTACCGATGCACTGTAGGTATTTCAGCGTAGGTCTGACCGATCTGTAGACTTTGATAAAGACTGGATTGACTATGTAGCAGGATTTGGTGATCCTTCCACAGAATACTGGATTGGTATGTTGAAAAAGTGAACAAATATCATTTTGTGTGAAATCGTGTTTTGAATTATTTAGATTATAAGAAATTAGGACAAGTGTGTATATCTGAAATTTTGGATTTTTAAAACATTTTTTTTTAATACTCAACGAATATTTTTAAGTTTGACTTTTTTGAAGGGAAAAAAAGTCTTGTATCAAAAAAATCACAAAAAACACTTTTCATATGTTTAAAATAGATCAAGTGCTTCAATGATCAAGACCACGAAACATAAGAAGAAATTTGATATGTGAATTGATGCTACGTGTTTTCATAAATATTTCTAATTTTTTATAGTCCTAACCTGTATGCATAGTGAACCAAAAAAACTGACCACAATTCATGAAAGACAGGAGAACTCCACCCACACCACCTCTCAGAGATAACTCCAAACAACAGAAGAAGAACTGATCACCTTTTCCAATTATGATTTTAAAATATATACAAAAAAGCAAAAAAAGTATAAAAATAATAAAATGTAAAAAAAAAATGTATCTTACATTAGACAACGGCAAGATATTTGATAATACAAACTGTATGATCCTGTTGCCATTGTCATTCTTGATTAGATATTATTATATCAAAATGAATATGTATTGTTATGTTAACCTGAATTCAATTGCAACTAAAGTATATGTACGTTAATATTCTATTTTCGATAGTTAAAACTCATAAAAGTATGTTTAGACAACACGATGCATCTTTAAATATCAGCATCTTAAGTTATAATGTCAATAACTACTATGGTCATTTTGTAAATATACATTCAGAAATCACACTCAAAAACATGCATATTTGTATATTTGTGAAAGATTTAATTGAATGGAATTTGAGCTATGTTTACTTGTGCATTAACTGTCAATTTGTTTGATGCTATGTTCTTACCTTTTTATGCACCACGTGTATTTGTATCTTGTTTATATTTTATGTACCCTTTGACCCTAATCCAACTTTTACACGTCATAGAGGTCGACTTAAATTTAGCAAGCCTGATAATTAATATAAACGGTACAAAAACCGGTTATTGTGTCGCGTCGACAATCAATAAATAATCAATGACCATGAATAAAATACATCTCTGTTCGGTCAATGTTAAAGGTTTGAGAGATAAAAACAAAAGGGAAAGATTTTATCAATGGGCTAAAAATCAAAAATTAAATATTGCGTTCCTTCAAGAGACACACTTTGACAATGACATAGAACAAGTTATAGCTACCGAATCTACTTACAACTTTTATTTTAACCACGGCAATACGGCAAGCAGGGGTGTAGCTATTTTGATACACAAACAATTCGAATGTAAAGTTATTGACCAACATTTAGATTCGAACGGGCGTACTATTTTGCTAAACGTAGAAATAGACAATTCCATCTTTTCTTTAATAAACATCTATGCGCCAAATAGTGAAAAAGAAAGGAATAATTTTTATAAAAAACTAAATGATTTTATTAACAAAAATGCAATAGGCACAAAAATCATTGGGGGAGATATGAACGATGTCTTGAGTGAAGCAGACAGAAAAAAATCAAACCCTCAAAGTAAAAAGACTAAACCAGTTGTGCATCTAAAATCTATGTTAAAATCAAATAAATTGTTAGACATCTGGAGACATCTAAATCCCGAAAAAATTCAATTTACATGGAGGCGAAACAATCCACCACAAGCAAGTCGCATTGATATGTTTTTTATTCCATCCGATTTTCTTCCATTCATAAAATCGTGTGATATACGACCAATTACAATTAAAAGTACCGATCACCAAGCCATATCAATTAAAATAGAAACAGCGGCTTCACAAACAAAAGGTCCGGGATTCTGGAAGATAAATAATTCAATCTTATGCGATAAAACTTTTGAAAAAAACATAAATGAGATTATCGAAGAATATGAAGATAAAATATTAAAATCGCCATCTAAAATACATTCTCTCTGGGATATGCTTAAACTAGAGATTAAAAATTATGCAATAAGTTTTAGCAAAAACAGATCATACTTAAAGAGAAATCGTGTGATTAAACTAGAAAAAGAATTAACATCTCTTTATGAAAACTATGATGTAAGTCAAAAAGAAATATTGTTAACAAAGATTAAAAAGGTAGAAACTGAATTAGAAACTGAATATGAATATCAAGCTAAAGGAGCTCAAATAAGATCTAAAGAGAAATGGTGTGAAAAGGGTGAAAAAAATAATAAATACTTTCTGGGCCTAGAAAAAAATAGACAAACTAAGAAAACCATAGTCAGATTAAAAGATAAAAATAACAAAGTTATCACTGATCAATCCAAAATCTTAGCAGTGGAAAGAGATTTTTACAAAGAACTTTATTCTGAAACTACAGAGAAAGATCAAGTTGAAATTAAAAACTATATAAAGGAATGCAAAATACCAAACAAGTTAAATAAAACGGAAAGCGCACTATGTGATGGCCCCGTGAACCTAGACGAAATCACTTATGCTATTAATAATCTTAAACAAGACAAAAGTCCAGGTCTTGATGGACTTAGTACAAACTTTTATAGACACTTTTAGACAAAGTTAGGTCCAATTTTAGAAAAAGTTTACAACTCCAGCGTTGATAAATTACAACTTCCGTACTCCCAACGACGAAGTGTACTTAGCCTTATATATAAGAAAAATGATCCGTTAGATATATCAAATTACAGACCAATTTCTCTATTAAACACGGATTATAAAATACTTTCGTACACACTAGCTACAAGAATTAAAAAAGTATTAAACTCTATTATTAACCATGATCAAACCGGTTATATTAAAAACAGGTACATCGGATTTAATCTGCGCCAAATACAAGATATAATCGATTACGCAGATAAATTTAGAATAGAGGGGGCAATTCTTTTTGTCGACTTTTCAAAGGCATTCGACACGCTTAATTGGGATTTTATGTATGAATGTTTAAACCGCTTCGGTTTTAACCAATCATTTATAAAATGGATTAAGACACTATATAACAACATTAATAGTGTGATAATGAATAATGGATGGACTTCAGCTCCTATTAATCTACAAAGGGGTATTCGACAGGGATGTCCGTGTTCATCTTTGCTCTTTGTAATCAATGTAGAAATTCTAGCAAATTACATCAGAAACAACTCAAACATTAAAGGTATTGAAATAAAACTTTGCGGAAGAACGAAAAACCTTAAAATATCCCAACTTGCAGATGATACCACTGTTTTCTTACAATCCAAACAAGAAATTAAAGAAGCCTTAAATATACTAGAAACCTTTGGAACATATTCCGGTCTTATACTCAATAAAAATAAGACAGAAGGCATTTGGATTGGAAAGCTAAAAAACTGCAAAGACAAAGTAGAAGGGATAGAATTCACAAATAAACCAATAAAAGTATTGGGATTGTATGTGGGTATCGATAAAGATGAATGTGATCAGTTGAATTGGGAAAATAAACTAGAAAAATCAAACAATCTGATTAAAGCATGGGCTAAAAGAAACCTTACAATACTAGGTAAAATCATGATAATAAAAACTCTTATTGTCCCGCAATTTACCCACATCGCATCAGTAACAATTGTAAAAAAAGAGTACATTAAAACGTTAGAAAAACTTATATTTAAATATATATGGAATAGCAAACCAGATAAAGTTAAGAGGTCAACTCTCATTGCAAAATATGATCAAGGGGGATTACAGATGATAGACATTGAAAGCTATTTCAAAATGTTACAAGTAAAATGGATAATAAGAATTAAAGATTCCGAAGACGAAAATTGGGCAGTTATACCAAAGATGTATTTAAATAAATTTGGCCCCAATATGATTTTACTTGATATGAACTTAAAACCTAAAACTATACAAAATGTTGAAGAATTTAAAGAAATTCCCCATTTCTATCAAGAAATCATTAAAAACTGGTACGAAATGAAGAATAACAAACAAACTGATATAACAACCATCCACAAAATTCGAAAGGAAATTATATGGGGAAATGAACATATCAAATATAACAACAAACCCCTTTTCATAAAAAGCTGGATAAACAGTGGAATCATTTATGTAAATGATTTAACTGATGAAAACGGATTTATAAAAGAAACTAACTTGCTTGATATATTAAAAAATAAATCAAATTGGATTGCCGAATATCTTATAGTTAAAAAGGCAATTCCTAAAGTATGGATGGAAATTCTTAACTCAGAAGAGTCAATAAAAACTAAAGTAAACATTAACAAAGCAACAATAAATATTAATAACAAAGAGATGAAATTAAGCGAAGTTGACAACAAGAAGATATATGAGCTGTTTATTTACAATAAAATTGATGTAAACATTGGAGTTTTAAAGTGGAAAAGGATTTTTAATATTGAAGACCGGTATTTTCAAAAGACATTTCTATTCATTCATGAAAATTTATTTCAAAATAACTTGAAGATCTTTCGATGGAAACTTGTGAGCAATATTCTATCTTGCCAGGAAAAACTATTTATTTGGCACATCACACAAACTCCAATGTGTTCCTTTTGTAATGTGATTGACGATTATCAACATTTTTTTATTGATTGTAAACTTTTAAAAGAGCTATGGCAAAAAGTATATAATATGTTACAAAAGCTTAGTTTTAACAAAGATGTCAAACTTTTACACTTTGTTATAGGATATAAAATACAAGACAAACACTACTTAGATTTTAATATTCTCTTTACTATCCTAGGTTTTTCTATTTACAAATCCTTTTATCTTTCGGAACTTAAAACAAAATATGTAAATATATTTGAGATATTCAAAAAGGAGTTTTCTAGCTATTGTAAAATACTCGAGAAAACAAAAACAAAATTACATAGCAAGTTTTTAAAAAGAGTTGAATTAATTCTAGATGAGTGCTGAAAAATATTATTTTTTTTATTATTATTATTGTTTTAAACTGTTTATTTCTGTTTCTAGCCTTTGCTTGATGTGCAATATATAATTATGTATAACACTTACCTAACATATATCTATAGTTTTGTCTATATATAACCCTGTTTATATAGACATTAACCTTCACGGGGTACTTTACTAATGAAAGCTGTAATTTGTAAAGTCATTGTAACAGCTTATTTGTTAATAAATAGTTATGAATTTAAAAAAAAAAAAAAAAAAAAAAAAAAAAAAAAAAAAAAAAAAAAACTGACCAGAAGTTCAATTTGGACAGTTTTCTGGCCTGTTTTAGAGGAAAATGGTCCACTTTAAAGCGGACTAGGTCCTAGGTCTGGCTTCACAGGGCAGGTCTAGTCCGTTTTTAGTAAACCAGCACTCTGGTCAGGTTCACTGACGATAGACCTGGCCATTAGTCTGATCAGATCCAGGTCCGCTTTGGACAGCTTTGATCAGGTTAAGTATATGGAAAAGAATATTTATAGATTGAAAAGTGTTAACAATAAATGAAAAACTACGATATGCTAAACATGTTTAATCAATGTGGACTTACCTAATCAAGTGAATAAAGGTTTACAACAAAGTTCAGAATATTGATGGCGTACATTTAATAAAGTACCTGGGCCAGATGTTTTAAATTTGTTATGGTTTTGTCTTAAATATATAGTTTTATTGTTTAAATGCTATTTCAAAATTAAACTATTTGTTAACAGTATCAATTCAAAATAAATAAAACAATGTTTTTATGTTTTTGTTTATATTCAATAAAACATAACTAAACTCACATGACTACATGTACGTTTTCATAACTGTTTTTATTGCAAGAAAAAAAAATCGTACAGACATTACATGTTTGTAGGTGTACTTAAACTAAATTAAGTACATAATTTGATAAATTTTAATAAGTATTGAATAAAATAAATATTTTAAAGTGAAAGTTATTACAATAATTTATAACATAAAAATTCATATCATTCTTCTTTATTGTTTGAATTAAAGTAAACATTAATCAAATGGATAAAATAATGAAATGAGTATGCAAGTTGCAAAAGTGTATTTGAATTGACAACCGATTAATTAACATGCAATCCTGGTCACTATCTAAAATTCTGTCTAAAGCGGACCTGTCCTCTGTTCAGGTCAGCTCAGGACAGCCCTCGGTCTGCTTTTAGCTGACCAGACCTGAGGACATGTCAGGTTTAAGCTGACCTTACTTGTGGTCAGGCCGCGTCTTGTCCATTTTTAAATGCAGACCTGACCAGAAAAGCGGACCACGGTTTCCTTTGACCTGACTAAAGTTAACTCTATGGACAGCTATAGCGTACCACAAAAGCTGACCAAAAGTCTGCTTTAAGTTTTATACAGGTTAGGACTGGACCCGTCTGTACCATACCAAATATCGTATACATGTAGCAGGTTATTTTCGCAGTGGTTCAATTTTCGCTTATTTTTCACGGATCAACGACAAGCACGAAAATAAAACCTGCGCATTTATAAGCTAAAGACAGTTATTTTCTTAGGTATGATTCCTATTCTGTTTTAAGGCTTTATGGATCACTATTCTTTCTCTTAGTAAATTTTAAAGCTAATTAATATGTAGATTATTAATGGTGAATATTCTTCAATCAATCTTTTATAGTTTTATTAAAACACGCAATCCACAAATATTAAAGCTCAAAAGAATTAGAACCTTGTACACCCATATATATATTGTGTATGCTCCATGAACGAATCGCGAAAATTAAACCTGCGAAAATTTTTGAGGTACACAAGTACTTTCTGCTTCTAAAATCGCGAAAATTTACCCCCGCGAAAATAACACGCTATACGGTAGCTTGTTGCTACTTTTAATGATTTCTTTAAATATACATTTATATCACTATAAGCCGAAACGGATTCACAAACTAAAATCGAATCCGCAACAGAAATTGAAACCTAAACCTGAAGTATGTAACGCAAATGTTGTGTCATTATCGTCATATCTTAACTTGTGGTGTAAAAAGAACGTTTTATTCGGTTTTATCATTTTATTTTTTGGCAAGGTATTATCATGGTATAGGGTTTGATTATTATGTTATGCACTTGTGTTAGAAATGCAGAAACTAAGATGAAACATTTGAAAGTCTGAAAGGGCGAAGATAAATTTATTTAACACACGAGTATAACACAATTATAGAAGAACAATCAAAACTATTGAACATCAATCAGCAACGAAAACTTCAGTCGTATACGATTATTTATGTTGTTTTATCATTTTATTTATTCGTTCATTAATAAACGATTTGAAGAAGTATATTCATACTTTTAAGATTGAGATCTATTACCTTGTCTTAGACCTAAAATTTAATTATGGAAAAATAAGAGTTATAGTTAGTCATATATTTATACTATTTCTTAGCGTTTTTTTTTTCATGTTTTTGTGTTAGTGATAGTCTTAACTATTCTGCCAATGATTGAATTGTTTGAGATAGCTGATACTTTTTTACTTGTCGATAATTTTTGACGAACTTGTTCGTGTTGTTGATTGTTATTCAGTTGTTTTGTGTTTCCATGTTTTGCATGTTGTCTGTTTTTGTTCCGTTCTTGTTGGTGTGTACTGGTTTTGTCACTGCCCTTTCGGACTTTTGGATACCCCATTGGTACCTCTGCTTCTTTGCAGAGAAAACAAGGGTTCCTTGGGCATCCACAAAATGCATTGACATACAAATTGGTGTATAAAATGATACGAAAAAGGAAATACAAGCCTACCAAAGGCAGATGATTAATCTAAAATATTGAAGAAAAAAGACAACACTAGGCAAAAGCTCATCCGAAAAATTCAATTTTGCATAAGGTTCCACTTAAGTCAAAATCTAGGACATGCATTTCCTATGTACATTTAAAAAGAATTATACAGAAAAATTAGAAATAATACATAACATATTGACTTCAAAAACGAGATTTTAGCTTTATTTTCTAGTGCAAGCTAGTGATATTTTGTTGAAAATTTCATTTAGATTAACACAATACTGATTTTTATTCGAAAAAAATCACAAAAGTCAAACGCACCCTAATTTGGACTAATTTTTTTTTTCAAATTTATTTTATTTGAATACAATTTTTAAACAAAATACATCTAGATCTAGCTTGTAATAGATGTATCAGAAAGGAACCATTAAAGCAAAAACTGTTTTCAAATTTCATGCCTAATTCTTTTCAAATAAGTCCTGACATTAGACAGACAAGAAAGGGTTTATGTCAACACAAGAAACAAAAGATTTCTAGGTCATGACTTGATACAGGCCAACCTTAGAAATTAAAGACCGCAACGGTCCTTACCTGATACAGACATTCATCAAATATTTGGTTAAGTCGGGTATTTTATAGGGTTCGGTTGTAACACGAACCATCCCTGTTCAATTGTTATCTAAGGTTTTGCTAGTTACACAAAATATTCCCTTCCATTGCGATCTTATATTAGTGTTCGGTAATAACACACGACATTTCTCTTCTATTACGATCTAAGTGTTCCGTAGTAAGACAAAACATCGATGTTCTATTGCAATCTTTGAGTTCGGTAGTAGCACACAAGAAAACACTGTAGTGAGATACATCTTTTTTTACCTTAGAGTTCGACAGTACCTCAAAACAAAACACAGACGAGAAAACTTTTAGTGAGATAATCATATTTGCACAACAAACAGACAAAAACCGAATAAAACAACCAAGAATCATTTCATCTGATATAAAAATTAAATTTTCTGGCAATAACAAATATAGATAGATGCACACATAACCTGTACAGAAGGTTAATGTGAAAAGCAGACATGAAGTTAACGTCAAATTCACTTGTTACTGGTCATGCCACTATTTTGAGCAGACGCGCAACTGGTTCCAAGTAAAGTTAAAAAGCGGTCATTATTTCACGTTTGCTTTTAAAAGCAGTTGCTTTTCTAAGATTGGTCTGGTCAAGTTAACTTTGTGACAGATGTGCTTTATTTAATGAAGATTTCACAGGATATGTTTCATATATAACCAATGAAACAGTCATAGTAATTTATTTTTAATGTTAAAAGCAGTTTTTATATAACAAAATTGAATTGTAGTATTCTTAATTAGAGTCTAATAAGAGCAGACCTTTTACCATTTCTGGTCTGATTAGAGCAGTCACGACTTTATGACTTGTTATGACCAGCTATAAAAAGCTGTAGCAAGTCTTCCTTGACCATGCATGGTTAACGCAAGATAACTTTAATGTCTGCAAAAGCAGACATGAGCAGACACAAAGTTAACATTTTGTTCAGGTTTTGTGTGCACCAATTTGCATATTGAAAGAAAAAACATTCAGTCTACTACAGCCACGAAAACACTCAAATTATTTATCAGAATACTTATCATAGGTAATTGCTAATACACTAAACAAATGAATCGGAATGCTTGTCCATTGTGGTTTTTTCTGAATTGCAGCTTGATTGTGGATAATGTCGCGTACTCTTATTCCACATATGATTATTTTCTATAATACTTGTCGACTCGGGTAAATATGTGTTAAAACATTTAATCGAATTTTTTTTTTCTGAAAAGTTAATTTCAGTTTAAGCTACGATTTCGGTATCGGTTTTGATTTCGTTCTTACCTTCATTATATTGATAATGTATATCAATTATATGTATAGATTAAAGAAAAGGTAATTTAATTAAAAAATCTAAAGTTTTTACAATTTGTTATGCGATATATGCAGTGTACCATCATTAAAGAATAGTAATTATCAAATTTCGTTTAAGGAAACGATGCCTTGAATGCCTTAACAAGTTCAGGGACCAACGAGTTAATGATACTTATGGAGACTTGGGACAGAATTTGGTGGCATGCGCGTTACTCAAATTTCTGGATAAATGATGGTACAGATAAATACCGACTTCATGTTGATGGCTACAGTGGAACAGCAGGTACATTTTATTTTCCATTTATTTTTGTGTTCTTCATTTACAACCACCTTGAACTTTTTTTGAAACACTGATTTACAGTTAAGCGTTTAATGTGATGTTATAATACTAATTGTCAAATTATATATTTTTTTCGCTATAGCTTTATGAATATTTATGATTACACCTGTTTATTACAACGGGAACTGCTAGTTCATTAACATATAAGATGTTTTTAAAGACATAGAACCTATCATTTTGGCAATTTAAAAACAAATAATAAAAATCACACTATTTGAAGAATACATTGTAAAACTTTTGCAGAAACTGTTAAATTTTCAAAAAACCTGCCAGAAAATATTCCTCTCGACGGAAAACTGAGGAAAAAAACGCAGTGTCAAAAAAGAGGACAATCTAATTATTGAATGTAAAAACTTGCAGGTACCGGTAAACTGAGAAACAAAAAGTAACCAAACGAAACGGAGCGGAACAAAAACGATATCGGTAAAGAAGTAAACGTAAACAGTAAAATAAGCAACGGAAATCTGTAAAGAAAGGAAACGAAATCGAGCGAAACTGGTAAAAATAGAAAACTGAATCAATTTTAGCCGACACCAGTCATTTTTTCTTGATTTACCGATTTCGTTTTCTCTTCGCCTCGTTTGGTTACATTTCGTTTCTCAGTTTAACAGTACCCAGTTTACCAAAAGTAAATATTTATGCTGGACAATACTTAAAATAATTAAAATAAGATTATTTTATAGAAAACTGCAAAACATTGAGTTTTTATGTTGGTAAAGGTAAGTTTTAGATAGTATATTTTCAAAATATGTACTTTTTAATCAATGTAAAAAATTGCGAAATTGATAGCTTCTATGTCTTTAAATGTTTTGTCTTTTAACTAATATCTCTAACAAAAGCATAACAAAATTTCAATAAAAATCTGAATAAATGTTAATGTAAAAATCTTTATTTCAGGTGACAGTCTATGGTATCATTCCGGACAACAGTTTAGCACACGTGACCAAGATAATGATAGTTGGGATTGGGATTGTAACCCTTTCTATTATTCTGGTGGGTGGTGGTTCCATGCTTGTACAGAATCGAATTTAAACGGAATCTGTTTCAACTCAAGTAAAATAGCAAAAAACTCTTGTCATTGGATTCGAATAGATGGCACTAAGCATTCACTACGTACTATATTTATGATGGTCAGAAGGAATTGAATTGTTTGAGTAGACCAATCAAACAAGCATCATTAGCCAATATTGTCATGTTTAGTTGGGAGGATTCTTAACTATAGAACATATATGTAGATGTCTATTTGAAGTTTTTTTTATATTTTTTTTTCATATAACTATAGTCAACTAACACTTATTTTATACACGAAGAATGTCATATGGTATTTTGCACCATAGTAAAAGCATGTATGTTTTGGGGCATCCGTAATTAAAATATATCTAGAGACAGAGGTTATAACATTCATGGTATATTTCTCACTGAATTCATAGAAGCTTCATTGTGATTGAAGGCATTACAATGTCGAAAACATATTTGTTGCATATTCCACCAGAAAGGACTTTAAACCTGATTTAAATAGGCTTATCGGCTCATTGGACGCGTAGAAAGACATCACAACATATGACAGAAATAGAATAATCCAAACTGATTAAGTATGAAACAAAGCAATCTCATAGTCGTCATTTTTTTCAGTAGGAAGTTCCGTGAACAAAGATGTATATTTGACCAATTAGATTTTTTTTACTTTTTCTCTTTTTATGATATTTATATTTTTTTTGGGTGACAAATGGACATTTAATGTCTAATGTATTAATTCATGTATTGATATCTTTAGATGTTTTGTTTTGCTTTAGTCTAGAGTTTTGTGTATATTTGTTTATTTCTTTTACTACCTTTAAATAAATAAAAGTATTTCACTATATGTGTGTGATTTGATTTGTCTTGTTTTTTTTTTCTTAAGGTAATTATAAATAAAATTGATTCTCGTGCAATGACTGTCCGTAAAAACGCACAAAAACAAACATCACTCGACAAATTGAAATATTAACATAGAATTAGAATGCATCAAGCAATAGATCAGCTTCTGTTTGGTGCATACTTTGGTTGCAATGTTCTATTTGTTTGTTTGAGTTACTTAAAATATGACTATTAAAATCTTAACATTATTAACCTTATTTTAATAAAGCATGGCATATATAGGATTTTTGAATAATGATGATGCGATGCTTTAAAAGATTTAAAAACACAAAAGAAAAGAAGGAGGTCTGAAAAGCCATTGTTACAAAAAATCAGCAGTCCATGTGGAAAAAAAAATAAACATAAAAGAGAAACATCAGTAAATCGTATTTCATTTGCAAATAATAATAATAATAATAATAAATAATAATTATAATAATAATAAAGTTATTGAGACTAAGAGTATCATTCTTAAAAACATATTTGAGAAATTGTAGATAATAGTGTGCAAGAATTGAAACATTTTTTTCAGATAATGTGGTGGGTACAAACAGGTTTAAATGTACCAAAACCCTAAACCTTAAATTAACCTTTGATCTAAATATAAATTACAAGAAAGTTCCAGATAATAAATTTTGCTATGCCTGATGCGCGTTTTGTCTATTCAAGATTCAATGTCAGAGGCGGAATGGTGCTACACAAAAAAGGAAAATTGACGATTGGAAAAATGAAGACATCACATTTGTCTAAGAGCTTTGTTGAACGTCTTTCTTGAGAGTCAATTTCGAGATGTTGATCTATATATGAAGCTAGAATCCGCTGTGTCCTTTATCTCATGTTCCTGAGCATGAATGAGATGGAGAAAATTACCAAATCGAAAAATGTTTAAAAAAAGGACATCATCAATATAACGGAACGTGAGTTAAAAGAGAGCTAGTCTACGATCTTTTTTGAAGAGATTGTAAGAAGTCTGCTCCATATGAATATAGAAACAAATCAGCAAGCAAATGTGCACAATAAGTGGCCCTAATGTTTGCAGAAATAACACGTCTACCAAATATTTGTACCTTCGTTTTCCATTCATTTTAAAAAGCTGCGTTTAATCAGCTGTGCTAATCGAGAGTTGTTCGTGCGAAAAAGAAGTGTAAAGAGTGGAGAAATCAAAAGCTTCGATGCTGTTGCAAGATGAAAATGATTTCGAGTTAAGAATCTGCAATAGATCTTTCGAAATCTTCAAGATCCACATTTGATCGAAATCATTTCTAGATTAACAATAATCATAATATTTCTGGAGGCCAAATTATATTGGATTTTTGATGACCCTGCAACCTCACCCTGTCCAATGTTTAGTTTAAAAATGAACCTTGTGTTGTCGAGAACACCACTTTTTAATTAAGAGTTTAACTTTTCTTCAATAAAAGTTTATTTTTTCCTATTTTCAGAATAAAAAATATAAAACTTAAATAGCTCATTCGGTAACGAAAACTATGCACAAAATAATTGCCACACATGCTCGTAGTTTAAATTGGATATAAACAAGTTATACTTGTTTAACCATTACATGCACACGTACACTGGATGTTGACGAGGTCTAAAACTGTCTCAAAACACTTCAAATCTTGCTAAATATTGCCCTACTATATACAGATATTATAATGGTGTAATCAAAATGACAATACATAATATTTACAGGGTAACATGGTAAAAAGTAAGTGTTCTAACGGTACACTCAAAATTGATCGAGTGTTGTCTGTGACACGTTATATAGATAGAGATGTTAACAAACATATATATAGCACTACATATCAGTGCGTTTATTATAAGAAGTAGAATGGTATATTACAAGTATGTTTCAACTCTACAAGAAGCTGGGTATACTCGCTATGGCTAAAGTTCATTTTTTAGACACTAAGTCTATTTTCCAGCCTATGGTAAGCTTAAACTAAACATAGAGCTTGAGTTAAAAAAATGACATGTTCCTTGTTATTAAACGCTGATGTAGATGTAATAATAGGACTATGGTGTCCGACTTTAACTATTCGTCCAAATCCTACTTGATTATCATTTCATGTCAATTTTAATCAAATTTCTCTGAAATCTCTAAACGTATAGTGTTAACTTTAGAATGAAAACTATTTCAGAATAAGAAAAGCTGTTGGAGGTATAAAATTTCAGCACATTAAGCTCTTATAAAGTCTTCATTGGGTCGTTGTCAGATAACCCCTTATAAAAGAGACCGTTATTGCTTTAAGATTCATGGAGGCTCCCGAGATCCTTTTGTAATTTTCATTTCCCTGATATAAATTAGAGGTCTTTATTGGTACTAGTAATTTAAATCTTTAAATAAAAGATCTTTTGTCGAGTATGCAGTAGCATATCTAAAAAATACTATTATACAACACGAAAAATGCTTCTTTTTACCTTTTAAGGGAATTAATTCCTAATGCCGGCCTAACACTGACCCGATTTTTACATACGATGGACACACGAATGTGAAAATTTCAACTTCGTGCGAAGTAAGTCCCGAACTTGCTAAAAATCAAGATCAAAACCGAAGGGAATACGATTAGAAAAGTTGCACATACGAATAGCTGTGAACCCATAACGAAGTTGTTACGATGTTATCGAGAATTAGATCCGAAGGAGAAACGAAGTTATACGATGGTTGTACGAGGTTGTGTTAAGCATACGATTGGTCTACGATTGAATCACGATTGGTATACGAAGAAAATTTTATGCGCAAATCCGGGATAGTAGTATAACAAACGTGACATGCAATAATATTATATAGTTTAATCTATATAAATTGTCCTTTGCTGCCTCTAATTAGTATGTATGGATAACAAGGTAAAACGAAGGCTCTCCAAGTATACCCCTGCTGTCCATGATGTCGATTAAAAAGAGTAAATGAGACATTTGATCTAAAGCTAATATGTAGAGACTGTAAAGATAGAACAGAAAAAGAAAATGTTACCTTATCTTGTTTTATTCGTGCCTTGTGTGAGTTGACCGAAGCACACATAATCCTATCACATCAAGTATATGTTGTAACTATGTAGAAACATTACACCAAAGCATACATTGCAAAACGACCTGAAAAGATGTAATAAAAGCCTGAACGAGAGCGTGGAAGAGGGAATCGTCTGGTTGGAAAGAACAGAACGAAAAGGAAAGCGTCAGAAGTTTCTAGATCCAGACTGTCTTCGCCTTGTTTTGTTTTTTTTTCTTGTACCTTTGAGACTGATCATTCTAGTTAAAATTTTTATACTTAGTATTTCCTTTATTAGTTTTTGGAAACGAGAAAATAAGGAATAGAGAATTAATGAGGGTACTTGTATCATAAGCTGCTGTTTTGTAAGTCTTCCTCCTGCTGCATGTTAATTAGAAGAACAAAAGCTGGGCTACATGTACTTATCTTTTTCTCGACGATTCACTGTAACACGCCATACCTGAAAGTCTAACTGAAATTGATTAATTAATGTCCCTATAAGGCACTTTGACACGTTTGATAGAAGCAAAGGTGTACCAAAGGGGTAACCAGTATCATAAAACCGTAAAGACAAAGACAAAACCGGCAGACAAAAAATCATGACAACAAAACAAACCACATAACAACATAAAACACACACACACATAACAACAAAACCGCATTCAGCAACGCGAACTCAAGTCGAAACGAGAGTGAACTCAGGTGCTCCGGAAGAGTAAGCAGTTCCTGCTTGCTATAGCACACCCGTCACGTTGCTAAAGATCGATTAAGTGTTGGTCAAATCTGGAAAGGATGACATTACAAAACTCTATGTCAATCCAACATCTGTGCTCATCTGAGAGATAGAAATCCCGTATTTGTATACAAGCACATGATGTCGTCCGTAAAATTTCTTGAGTGATGACAACAACCTGGGAGCAACGTACCCCTGTGTTAACAATTTGCTTGTCAGCCGTGTAGCTCTATCAAGGAAGTCGTTGTACTCCCCACATGCTCTGGAATAACGAATTAATTGTGATACGTAAACTCCATATGCTGGAGCAGACGGAATGTTGCTACAAAGGAAGGGAAAGTTAACTATTGGAAAGTTGAAGTCATCATGTTTGTCATAGAGCTTTGTACAAAGTCTTCTTTGTGTGTCAATTTCGAGAAATAGATCCAAATATGAAGCGGACCTCCTAGAATCTCTAGTGTCCTTTATCTCAAGTTCCTTCGGATATATGAGATGTAAATAGTCACCAAATCGAGGATTGTTTAGTGAAAGGACATCATCAATATAACAAAATGTGAGATTGATTGAAGGATAAAGCAAGTTTGCGGTCCTTTTTGTCTAGAAGTGATTGTAAGAAGTCTGCTTCATATGAATGAAGAAACAATACGGCAAGCAATGGTGCACAATTTGTGCCCATTGGGATACCTATTGTTTGTTGAAAAACACGTCCACCAAACTGTACAAATATGTTGTCGATTAGAAAATTGAGCATCTCTATTATTTGATCTTCTGTAAATTTGTTTTTCTTGCTAGACTCTTGGATGACAAAGTAAGTCTTTTTATAACCGACTACCAAATACTTGTACCTGCTTGTATTTCTTACTTCAGACCAGTGCCGTGTTTCCATCTCCGTGCCATTACTCCAGTTAAGACGGATATATACGAATACAATTTTAAGCGCAGTGTTTCCTTTGCACCATAGTTTCATTCGTGACGCCATCGTAGGATAAATGAAACCGACGACACTTAAATAGACAGAAGATGCTTTCACGAAGCTATTGCGAATGAAAGTGGAAATAGTATATAGACGATATGATTTTTTTTATAAACACGTTATTTATCATAAAAAGAAATAAACCTGGACCAAACACCCCGTGGAAAGTGGAAATGGTATATAGATGATATGATTATCTTTTAGATACACGTTATTAATAATACAAAAATAAACTGCACCCGAGCGCCTGTATATAGACGATATGTTATTTTTATATATACACGTAATTTATAGTAAAAAGAAAAAAAAACCTGGACCCAAACGCTTGTGATCGTCTAATACTAATTGTAACAAAGGAAACGCACAACCTCTTAACGAAAATGCTTGTTCTTTATCTACACATATGCAAATTGTGCGTTCCTTATTTTTTCATCGAAAATCATATTTTTAAGCAAGTTTAATCTTGAATAAGAACAATTGTTAAAGCAACATTTGAAAAAAAGTTGATAAAAGAAGAATTAACACGACCTTATTTGAAAACAACATAGAAAATGCAATATTTACCCTTAAGACATCCCCTTTTATCTTGTTCAAACGCGTCCAACGATAAAATGACTGGACAAAATTTAAAAACAATTGCACTGCAATATAGCTTTATCAACAGGCCCTCGAACTGTGCAACTAAATAATAAATAATCATTTCATAATGATGTTTTCTTACATTGCAAAGTTTGAGGCGTCCTAATTAATGCCATTTGCGACCAACTCAAGATCAAATGTCAAGTGTACATTAGGTAGGGTGAACCTGCAATAATGCACTGTTTGTATGGCTTTTTATGTAATAAGGAATCCAATACAGGGATGAAATGCCATCATTGTTAGCAACAACAGAGATGTCAAAGGAGGAAATGACATATTTGTGATTGTCAATAATTTCCTCTTTAGACAGTGTTGTAGCTCTGCAATTGCTGGTACAACCAACTCGTAATTCAGCTGTGAAGCAGTCAATACACTGTTTCTTGCACACAAAAATGATATTGTATGATATTTTGTCTGCAGGTACAACAATACATTTGTCATGTAAGACGGACAGTTTTCTGCAATATCAGCGTTGATGAAAATTGATTATGCTTTAGTGCTCATTGAGCTCTTAAAAAAATGATTCTTTTCAAAACTGATGACTTCACAGCTTTAACCCACTCCGACAAAACGTCATTTCCTTTCTCCTGATGTTTCCTGGCCCAAGTTTTTTTGGTATAGTTTTCAAATGAATCAATTACTGTTTTAAAATTACGGCTCCAACTGATTCTCCTAGGCTCGTGATATGTTGGTCCTTGAGCCAAAACATCGCGAAGTAAGTCATTTTCCACGATGTTCAGGTCAAAAGTAATAACGAGGCCAGAGAGACCACAATTAAATGGAGATTTTTCACCAGCATTCTGGAGGTTTAGCTTTGAGGTCATTGATATGGAAATCTCGCAAAATTTATTTTTAATTGATTATGTGCCGTAACAGATTTATGAGGTAGAATATTTACTGAATTAATGGCATCAAAACCTTTGTTTAAAAATGGAAGTGAGAGATAAGAACGGTTGCCTTTACTATTTGAATATGGAACTTCGACAGGTCTGAATAGGCGGTTGTAACCGATATGAAAAACAATAGCGTTCAATCGGTAAAGAATATAATTTGGAACTTTATTTTGAAACTAAATATAATAAAAACATTGCCACTGCTACTTCTATACAATGTAGGGTAACATCTCTTAGAAAAACAGATGAAATAGCAGATTATAAGAATATATAGTATCATAGACTTTTCAGAACCACAGATTTACTTACATGTAAGACTTCATTGAGCCAAAATGTCAATTGACACTTTACAATTCAAGAATATGTTTATCTTAAAATGGATGACTTTCAGGTCGATTTTTCAGAAGTGAGCAACAAAGACCGCACACAGCATTCAAAAATAAGCCGCGGTTAATTTTGTAATTTTTAAGTTATGCGTCTGCCGTTTTTGATCACAGTCGATTGAAGGCTAATATCACTTACACCATTTAACGTGGCCTCTAATTCCATGGGACATTTAATTATTCTAAAAGTGTTTACTAACATGTCAGTTGAGAGGTATTATAGGGATATTTTGTCCTTATTCAAAATAAATTTTGAACGCAGAGAATTTTACCGAAAAAACTACCCTATCTTCAAGTAGAAAAGTTTGTCAATGTCAAAAGGTTTGTTTTTATCTATGTAATACTATTCTGTATTTGTCCTGTCCTGATAAAATGTTGCATGTGCCGTACATATACTAAGGTTTACTTTTAAAACAGTTAACAAATTATCCTGATAAATCTTAAAAGGGGTGATTGTTCATTAAAGGTATAAAAAAAAGTTTATAGAATGAAAAAAATGCAGATAGAGAAAAGCTGTTGCTAGCTTTAATCTTCAGCCCATAGAGCTCTACTAAAGTACACTAGGTTAAGTATGTCAGGTAAAAAAGGATTGCATGACTTTGGCTATATAACATTGAGATTGAACATGAAATGATGATGGAGAGGTAATGGGTTCACATGGCCAATAAGGGATTGTAACTGTAAATGGAAGAATTAAACGATTAGGCATTTGGCCTCCTGAAGGGGATTACGGGTCTTACGCTAGCTTATCGAGACCTGCAGTAGGATTTTTAATTTGCTAGGAGCGAAACATCTTCCAAACATGGTGCAATTATTATTTGGGGTCAGAATTTTTGCAGTTTAGCCTGGAGACCTTGGCATTCATTATGACAGGGCCACGCCAGTCGACCGCCTGGGGCACACATCCAAGTCGCTATGTGTATCAAAACCTCGGCATTCAATATGACAGGGCCACGCCAGTCAACCGCCTGGGGCACACATCCAAGTCGCTATGTGTATCAAAACCTCGGCATTCAATATGACAGGGCCACGCCAGTCAACCGCCTGGGGCACACATCCAAGTCGCTATGTGTATCAAAACCTCGGCATTCAATATGACAGGGCCACGCCAGTCAACCGCCTGGGGCACACATCCAAGTCGCTATGTGTATCAAAACCTCGGCATTCAATATGACAGGCCCACGGCAGTCAACCGCCTTGGGCACACATCCAAGTCGCTATGTGTATCAAAACCTCGGCATTCAATATGACAGGGCCACGCCAGTCAACCGCCTGGGGCACACATCCAAGTCGCTATGTGAATCAAAACCTCGGCATTCAATATGACAGGGCCACGCCAGTCAACCGCCTGGGGCACACATTCAAGTCGCTATGTGTATCACAACCTCGGCATTCAATATGACAGGGCCACGCCAGTCAACCGCCTGGGGGCACACATCCAAGTCGCTATGTGTATCAAAACCTCGGCATTCAATATGACAGGGCCACGCCAGTCAACCGCCTGGGGCACATATCCAAGTCGCTATGTGTATCAAAACCTCGGCATTCAACATGACAGGGCCACGCCAGTCAACCGCCTGGGGCACACATCCAAGTCGTTATGTATCAAAAACTATGATTTTATTTGTTCCAAGCAATAAAGAAAGATTCAAAAACAACATTCGCCTGTTTTTGTTTTTTTTTGTATGAAATGATACCAATCGGATGGCAGAGGACAGAAAAGTTCAAAAAATGCATGCCATGGCACAGAAGAGAGCGAAAAGTTTTATAAATGTCAGCATATATGTTTTAGAACTGGTTTTCGGACAGATGCAGAAAGTTTTTTTAAAGAGATTCATGACCACAACTGTGCGTTGTGTGTTGATAATTGTTATGCAGATACTTAACTAAAATTATGTTGTGTGTTGCCATTGTTAATGGTTAATCTTTTATTTTTAAGTGTAATCTGAAGAAAAAGAATCCAGTTATCTACAAGTTAATTGTGAAATAAAAATGCAGATTCTTATAAAAAATCAGTTTTATATATTTGAACGATGTGTTTGTAAACTTTCTCGTTTATTATTGAGTTTTTAAATTTATTGAACTGCAATCTATGAAGATGTTAAAAGGTTTGACTCGTTTTTATGAACATAGATGTCATTTTTATGAGTGGTTACTCGTGTAAAAAAAAAGCCATATATCCCTCCTTCTTCCAGAAATACATGGTAACGTATACAAAATAAAAGCTATTTTGTAGATAATATCTTTCAAATTAAATGGAAATTATTAACAATCACAAATCTGTCATTTACTCCTTCAGGCTCTCAGTTGATCTTGACAATTAAGACATATTTCCTCCTTAGACAATGTTGTAGGTGTGTAAGTGGTGCTTTTGCTGGTACAATCAACCCCTAATTTAATTGTCAAGCAGTCAATCTAGTGTTTCTTGCACACAATGTTATTTGGTGCTTTGTCTGCAGGTACAACAACATATATGTCGTGTAAGGTGGGCAGTGTTTTAGCATTGCATCAGCGTTGTTACATATAGATGTTGCTTTAGTGCTCATTGAGCTCTTCAATGAACTGATTCGTTTCAAAATCAATGACCTTACAACTTGAACCCACTCTGTCAAAGCTTCAGTTTCTCTCTCCTATTTTTTCTTGGCCCGTGGTTCGGTCCTCGTCAGGGGTAAAAAACTCATGGACCGATTTTCCGACTCTCTCTTGACACATTTTGCAAGGATGGTCTCAGGAAACGATGCTCGTCCTTCGGAAGGGACAAAAATGGGTGTCTCGTGTATAGGGAGAGTAATACTCTGTGCACGTCAAAGACCCCTTTGTAGAGCTCGATAACAGTAGGCTAAATAGGACTGCTACAAAGACAGCACTCGCAAACTTCAAACTTGAGAGGGATTTATAGAAGCACTTAGCTTGTTTCCCGATCCAGTATAAATTAATATGTTTTAACTAACTAATCAATTGCAACTTCAGATTGTTGGATCGAATTCTGGTTTGTAATTTACAAAAACGGGACTTCCCCACCTCTATGAAATTGTTTTTTTTTTTTTAGTTACCTGCTTGTCCATACTGTGATTATTTCAATATAATAAGATTTTTGACGAATAAATGATTTTTTGTCTGATAAACAAACACATTTCTATGTTTACAGAAATTTGTATCTTCTATTTCCTATTGACATGCTAGATAAAAAGGGGAAACTTGACAATATTATTTCATTTGTAAACTTCATTGCTCTATCGCTTCCTTGCAGTATACAACACCGATCACTAGTCAAAGACCGTTTCATGTTGCCTAATCGACTTTCGGTGGGTAATATTAATACTTCCCACCTGAATGTAATTAGCTTTGTATCTTACTTTACGAAGGCCGGTGGTTTTCCTCGGGTTGCCCGGTTTCCTCCACCATTAAAACTGACCGCCCTACATGACCCAGGTGTGTCGATAAAGGGCGTTGACAACATTACACATATACACATTTGCTTACTGTATTTTTGTGATAATTATTGTGACGCTCTCGACATTTGTTCTCCCACGTATTTTGAAAAAAAGTATCGCTACATACATACATTACCGCAAAGTCCATGAAAGAAGCAGAGTTACTAATTGAGTATCTGAATGTCAAAAGTCTGGATGGGCAGAGACGAAACACCAAAAAAGAACGGGACAAAAACAGACAAGATGTAAAACATGGAAACACAAAAATCACTGAATATCAATCAACGTCGAGAACGCCAGTCGTAGAGAGAGTGAACTCAGGTGCCCTGGAATCGTAAGCCGTTCCTGCTTGCTATAACTCACCCGTCGCGTTGCCAACAGTAAATTCAGTGTGTCAAATCCAGTAAAGAAAGACAAGAAAAGTATAACAAATCAGCACTCATCTGACAGATCGAAATCCCTTATTTGTTTATAAGCGCATGATGCCTTCTAAAACAATTCTTCTTTGAAGACGGCAACCGAGGAGCAACGTAATCCTGTGTGAGCAATTTTTGTGTCAGACGTGACGCTCAGCTAGGGAAATCGAAGTAAGTCCCACATGCTTTGGAGTAACGAATCAATGTGATACGTAAACTCCGTAAGCTGGTGCGGACGGAATGTTGCTACACAAGAAGGGAAAATTGACGAATGGAGAGTTGAGATCGTCCCTTTTTATAGCGTTTTGTTGAAAGTTTTTTTCGTGAGAGTCAATTTCAAGATGAAATCTAAATATTAAGCAGACTTTCTAGAATCCACTGTGTCCATTATCTCAAGTTCCTGGGGGGATATTTGAGATGTAGAAAGTCGAGAATTGATTATTGAAAAGAAAATCATTAATATAACACAACGTGAGGTAAAAAAAGAGAGAGCTAGTCTACGATCTTTTTTGTCTATACGAGATTGTAAGAAGTCTGCTTTATATAAATGAAGAAAAAATCAGCTAACAAAGGTGCACAATTATTGCCTATTGTTTGCTGAAAAACACATAGGATTTTGCTTTGTTTTCAATTTGATTGGCAGCGCGACGGGTGTGCTATAGCAGACAGAAACTGCTTACTCTGTCAAAGCATTCGAGTTTACTCTTGTTACGACTTGAGTTAGGGTTGTTGATTTCTGGTCGATTGATTTTGTGTTTCTTCGTGGTGTTCTTGTTCATTTTAACTGGTTTGTCATTGCCTTTCGGACTTTTGACACTTGAATGCCCCATTGGTGCCTCTTTTCTCATTCGAAGGCCCTATAAGTTTCGTGCATCCCGTTTACTACGTTTCTAAAACGTGGTGAACCGGCTATTAACGTAACGAACCGTACAGACACGTAGTGGAAACCAGCTATATACATTGACATACCTGGGCATAAACGTGACTTGTCCCGTTTGAATTGATTGTACAACGCAAACGTGACTAAAAATATGCGTACCAATTAAGTACTACAACGTGTTAAAACGTTGTTAAAACGAATTAAAACTCATTAAAAGCGTAATGAAAACCTAGTAAAAGCGTAGCGAATGCAAACCAACAGGTTTTACTACGGTTCCCTAAGTACTTTCAGCTTTCACATGGTTTCAATAGGTGTTAGTACGATTCATTACGTTTTATGATACGTTTTAATATTGAAAGAACAATCATGAATTGGTTTCGACTGAAGTTCGCGCTGTTGATTGATACTCAGTTATTTTTGTGTTTTCGTGTTTTACATGTTGTCTTTTTTTGTCCCGTTCTTGTTGGTGTCTACTGGTTTTGTCTCTGCCCTTTCGAACTTTTGGCATCGAATACCCCAAAGGTACCTCTGCTTTTTGGTAAATTACGGAATATTGATGCAGGAACACATTTTGCAGATGATGCTGTTTTTGCTTCAGTAAACCCGGAGCCAGAGATCTGAGGATATAGTTTCTTAAAAGACTTTTTGCGTGCTTGGAAATGTTCAGGATGATTACGGCTAGACTGACACCAAGACTTGACAAGATAAACGCATTGTTAGGATAAGCACTGGCAGTTGGTCTGAACGAAGCTATTACTTTTTGTCTCTGGTGAGTACTGAATATACCTAATGCGCATCATGCATAGTAGCAATATTTATTGCCTGGAACTTTGTTCTGTTTTTTTGTTTATTTCTAACATCCGTGATGATTAACACTGCTGATGGAGTTTTAATTCCTCGAGGTTAGACCCCTCCGGTATTAACATTTATGTGATGAAAATCACATCAAACCTAAAAAATATCCGTGTAAATATTTACATTGTTAAAACTATTAGCTTCTCCCTACCACAGGCGAAGGTTGATCTCAGTTATGATAAATTATTACGTTTGATGTTACCGGTCCACGTCTTCTCGGGTTGGGTAGGTATGTAATGTTTTATGAAGCCAAAAATTCATATGTAAAAGCTTCAAAAAATGAAAAAAGAAGTGTATTATGAAGAATCATCATATTACATTAAAAATGTATGGGAATAAAAAAGAAAAATTGGAAATATAATATCTTGATACAAAATTTGGGGTAGGACCAATATTTCTGAGTAGGTAGGCTACATCAAACCAAACATTTGGTATTTTGGCCTTATGAAATACTCCTGACAGGAAATCAAATTAAAAGGAGATGTTTACCTCTAAATACATGACACTAAAAGAAATTAAGATAAGTGTTGACATGCGATAGTGTTAAACTTATCTAATACGCAGTATAAATGTACGAGAATTTGAACGCTGTTATAATTTACATTCAATTATCTATAAGTCCAACCTTTCCTCTTCTAAAAAAGCATGATTAGAAATTGAAATGATAATTTTTTTTTGAAAGAGGAGAAACTCAAAATGGCGCAGCTTAACGTAGAAACACGTAGTACTACTCAGTTAAAAGTTGCACAAATCAGTCAAGACCGCATCACGAAGTACTAAAACGTACCTCATACCTAGTACTTCGTGACAAATCCTAGTTATTCCCGATTAAGCGTACCAAATAAGTAACAAAACGTACTAAAACCTAACGAAACGGCTCATGTTAAAGCTGGCTTTACTTAGTAAAACGTAAAAAAAACGTAGGAAAACCATAGCATATACCTAGTTAAACGTATAAACCGAAAACCATTACAATAAATTACATAAAACGTTGCGTAATTAAACGTAGTAAAACGGGATACCCGAAACGTGACAGTATGACTTGGTATCATATCTATTGATGTCAACATTATCAATGTGTCCCTTCACGTATTAGGGTTAATAAAGAATGATAAAAACAATCATTTTAACACTGACAGTTGAAATGCACAGTCTTAAATGTTCGACCAACGTATTGATTCAAACATGTATTTTCAAATCTTATTTCGGAATTATATATCCGTGAATGTTTGTCCCACAGAGAAATAATTACAATAAGTTTTTGTTATTTCTCCTATAATTTGAGTTTTACTTATATGCGAGCGTAGCGAGCTCTCTAATATAGAAATTATGCCAAATTGCACGAGACTCAAAATACTATGGAAGAAAAATTGTTCTCACCGGAAACATTCGATTTTCGGAAGTTTTCGAAAATGTCTGCGCGTGCTGAAAAATTGCGGGAAATAGTAATACATCGTCCCAAATTATCTCGTCCCAGGCATTATTCGAAATTTTCAATGGAAGTATCTACGCGAGATCTAAGGCAATGTCTTTCTCATATTAATGCTTATTGCACAAGGCTTTTTTAAACAGAATTATTTCTACAATACAAAATTTTATGACTCTCAAGGTCTGTGTTTGTTTATAATTATCAGATTCTAAACTTGATCGGAATATTCAAGTTAAGAAGAGTAGCCATATCATTCACAGTATTATAACATTGAAAAGACAACGATGTACCAATGGGACAGTAACATGTCGTTGATCCCAAAAGTAAAAAACCTCGGATTACATAAAACCATTTCAAAAACAAACAGTAGAAAAAAAATCAAAATACAATCAGCAACGTAAAGCTATTTGGGTCTGCTGTGTTCCGGTTCTCGTGGGTCTGCCTATTCGGCTAGGATCTGGTCAACAAGTTTTGGGGCTGAGTCGAATACATTTTGTTGTGCGATGGAACGGATCTAAAAAAGACACAGATGAAGTATGAAGTATATAATTAAACTGAAACATGTGCTTTCAATACTTTCAAAATATGACATTTATATTAAATAATTAATATATATTTATATGCAAGTCATTTATTTAACATTACCATTTAAATGGACCATTTAGTGAAATTTCATTGTTGTCTTTATTTGCATTATACCTCTTTTGCAATCTTCACAGCAGTAAGAATACCGGGCTGTGATGCATTCTGGTGAGTCTTTTGAGTCGTAAAGGTATCACCACGTTGTACCACTGTGACGGGGCATGTCACGTTCTTGTTGTGTACGCTACAGCGCCATTGTGTGGAGCTGGTGTTCTGTCTGTTTACTGTCAACATGTAGCCGTGACTAGAAACCAACTTTCTTTTTCCCCGTTAAGTACCAGTATCTACCAATGTGACGATTTCTTCGGCTTCTAGTGTTGAAACGTGTTCTATTGGATCTGCTTCGATAGATCTACAAAGATATAATAAAAAGAATGTTAAAAAGAAACATACACAATGCTAACAGAACAAAGAAACGAAAGGTAACGTATAATACAGCTTATTTAGCTCTACAAAAGTCTCCATAGGATGACAGTTGCCAGATGAACCCTTATAGGGGTTATGGCCCCTAATATAATGTGTTTGGCCTATGGAAGGAAATAAAGGTAATAACATCGAACTACCGAACTTGAATGATCAATCTCATAGTCCAGAGAAAATGACAAAAACGAATCAGTAATACCGGAGAATTGGTGGATCGCAATGGTCCTGACTTGGTACAGGCATTTCAAACGAAATGGTGGGTTAAACCAGGTTTTATGGCGCCAAACCTCCCTGTTCCATTGCGATCTTAGGATCCGGTAATGACCATAGAACACAACAAAGTTGTGAGACACAATAGGGATATTAAGGTGATCATCTCTTTATTGTCTATCAATATATACAGTCTGTCTTTTCCTTTAACTCAATAGATAAATCATTTAGAAAAAAAATTAAACAGATTGGGTCTAAGAACGTCGCCTTGTCTCCCATACTTTTGAAGAGAAATAACTTGTTACATGTAGTTTATTTCCTACCTTTACACATAATGTAAAACATATTTTGGAATACATAGATTTTATGATATTATAAAATTTGCTATTTATTTTCTTCAGTAAAAGTTTGATTCCAAACCCAGCCTCAAAGATAAACATGTTCATTATAATGCTTAAATTATAGGTTTCAGAGGATCACTTTAACTTACTGTTTGGTCCAGGCTGTAGCTGCCCAGCCAATGCATTTGATGCTATAGACATTGATCGAAGTGGAACGGTAAGATATTTTTAAATTTCTATCAATAAACAATGGACTAGAAAAAAACTTGTTATAAGCAAAACACATCACTTATGCGCGTGAAAATGAATCGATATATGTCTATGTTTAAGTTGTTTACGTTAATGACAAAAATGATTTGTTAAAAGCTTGTAAAAGAAACTAAGATGTGGAATAAGTGAACGCGTCAATGCTTACAAAACAAGCGACAATTAAGACAAACCAAAATGGACAACCACAAGAGGCATTCAACGAGGCCAGTAGACACTATACGCCGTTTTTTATGGTCTAAATAAAATGCATACAAGTCAAATGAAGACCTATAATAGTCATATAGTCCCATTTTAATTTTACTTTTAGCTATCATACTCTGAAATTCTGAACTTCATAGAAGAACTAAGTGTTTCTATACAAGAGAAATATATAGGAACTAAAAGGTCAGAAGTGACGAACTTTGGGAACTACTTGCACACAAAATTCGGAGGTTTGAGTCAAAACATGGCAAGAATGTCTATAGTGGTATGTATAACAGTCAAGCCTGTCTTATGGAGCACCAGTATATTGCAAATCACTGCCTATAAAGGGCATCTAAAAATATCCTTCATATGAACATTACAACAAAAATGAACGTGTATATAAAGGTCATCTGCTTATAAAGGGCATGGTTTGTCGTTCCATGGCTGCATTTTATATACAGGTTTGCCTGTAATTTCGATCGCATTTTTTGTTTTCTTTAAAAATATTATAAGTAAAACCCTAACCAACAAGGCATCCTTATCGTCCCTATTTACTATGAATTTAGAAAATTCAAAACAAAGATGTTTAAATGTCCTAAGTCCGGAAAGGCCAAAACAATGTCGATAGACATTAAATAAACACCCCCTCCCCCAATAAAAACAGATTAAATCATCAAAAAAACACAAAACAAACCACAAAAACAGATTAAAGCATCAAAAAACCCAGAAACAATATTACAATAATACAATTAACTGGCTATTAGAAACACGAACTAAAGACGAAACAGAATTGTACTCGGTTGCTCCGGAAATCGTTGAATTCAAAATGTTGTAAACAATAAAAAAAACACAATTCAAAGCTACAACCCAGTATTATTGTCTATTACGAGGACCCAAAACATTTGGAATCAAATTAAGCAGTCATTTAAATTTGCCGATACATTGTAGCTAAATTTTATGCTTTGATTACTGTTACATCAATACATACATGTGTATATATATATCAAATATCAATGTGTTCATAGCGAAATATTTTAAGGTCTGATTCTGTCGATAAATATGACTGTACTTATTAATTGACAACAATAACAATATATGACAATCATGAATGGCCATAGAAAATATTTTTTTTAAATACAATGATGCCATTTAGGACACATGGTTATTCTACATCTCATTACCTTCTATCAGAAGCAACACAACTTGAAGAAGGTAAGTATATGAAAGGGAGTTAACCATGAAACTATCATCGCACCGATCCATTTTTCAAGTTTTGTGGCATTGGACTTTAACGGTCGTGATGGAGAACAACTTTTTAATTGCTCAAAAGACTTAGTAGATTGTGGATTTGTGCTATTTTATATTTTAGCCCTCAGATGTCGATCGCACCATTGGAATCAACACCTGGTATATAACAACTCTCGATTTTGTGTTGGAAAAAGGAGATCGAGAATTTATTATTGATGTAGGTACAAGTGGACTACAGTGTTACACTTTTACTTAAGTGCAAAAATGTTATGGAATTCTTAAGTTTCTCATTTAAAAATATCGTTTTATAAAGGTATTGTTAATAATTAAACTGAACTGAAAGAGACAAAAACATACCGGATAGTAAAGATTGCAATGTTTCTGATTTGATACAGGTACTGCTTCAGAAACGGTGACCTTAAAAATATTTGTGGCGCTAAATCTCAGTTTGATTTATTGTACTTTGTAAAACGATATATTGTGATTTCATTTATTCTAATGTAAACGTAATCGGGTATTTTAAAGGTACTTGTTGATTTTCTCGTCATTATGATTTGAAAAAGCACAAATCAGGTAACTCCAAAGGATGTTTTTGTTTGTAACGATGATCTATAATAATTTATGTTAACTGGATTATAAATTTAACAAGTTTTACTATCCTATTTCTTTAATAGCAAGGTAAGAGGTCCACACAGGCTTTTCTCCAGAACCATGTTCTCGACAATAATCCGGAAAAGCTGTCACAAGCCGAGATCCAGTCCAGAGCTATACCAACAGGACCAAGTTTGTCTAAGGAGCAGATCGAAAAAATGTTGTGGTTGGCCGTTGATTGTCATTTGTGTACCTCGAAAAGGATAACTGTGGATGGAATTATAGGCGTTATATGTAAACACCTTTTACATGAATATATTATATTTTTAAAATAAGTTTACTCGAAATATGTCAAGACTTGTTCTATGTTATGGAAATACTGAATTAAAGGAATACGCATTGATCTCCACAAAACCTGGCTATGTTGTATGAATCTAGTACCAGAATGTCTTTTTTAAAAAGGAAAACTTAAGATTACTTTGAAACATATCACCAAGTCTAAGAAAACTTTCCAGTAAGATGTTCACACTCGGACAATCTTTGCTTTTCTCTGCTATATACTCCACAAATATACCACCAAGTCTAAGAAAAAAAACATTAGAATCGGATGGTAAGATGTTCACACAAGGACAGTCTTTTTAAAGAGGAATTTTCAAGGAGTCAGTAGTACTTGCATTATCATAACATGTAATAAAATGTATAAAAGAGGAGGGAAAAGTGTCCCTTTGGTTAGATTATGTATAAGACGTTACCTCATCTAGGATATAACGTTGGGTTTTCAATTTCATTTAATGCAGTGTTGGTGCAAATGTAAATCATGGTTTTGTTAATTTGTGATGTTGTTGGGAACATTACTTGTTTCGAATTGAAAACTAATAAATAATAAGATAATTGTATTTTCATAAAATAAACAATTTTAATGTACTGTTAGTCCGTTATGTTTTTTTCTTGTCTTAATAATAAATCTGTTTTTTTTTGTTTTATTTCGTTATAATATTGTTTTGTGGTCGAATCCATCTACCTATTTAGATGGAAAGTTTTAAATCAGAACAGTAGAATTTTGTATTAATGATTGCAAATACATGAAGTAAAAATCATTTACTGAAAAGTGTCTTCGTATCACAGTTGAATCGTTACTCCAGAGCTTGCAGGAATTATATCGATTTCATTGGCAGAGCGTCACGTTTAACACAGAAATTATGGTAGATTCAGTGAACTCGTAGACAAATATAGGATTTCTATATCTCAAATGAGTGCAGATGTTGATTTGTCATAGAAATTTGTTTTGGTTTCCTTTACCAGATTTGAAAAACTGAATTGGAATTAAGCAACATGACGGGTGTGAGATAGCAGGCAGGAAACCACCGAGTTCACTCTTGTAACGACTTGAGTTCGAGTTGTTGATTTCCGTTCAGTTGATTTTGTGTTTTGCTGTTTTTGTTCGTGTTTACCAGTTTCGTCGTTACCCTTTCGAACTTTTGACACTCGAATGCCCCTTTGATGGTTCTCTGCTTCTTTAATTTAACACAACAGTACGCATGGTATAATTACAAACATTTCTAAATGTATTAACAACAAAGGTACACCAATGTAATTAGTACTAGTATAGCGCACCATCCTCATTTTAAATCGAATCTAATTGCTTCACGTCTTTCTTGGATTTGCACCTCGAATTTGACCCAGGTGGTCATCTCAGTACAAAAATTTACGATAAACGAGACGATTTTAATTTTCAAATTATTAATTTTCCTAATCTACAGAGCAATATACCTACTTCTCCTGCATACGGTGTTTATATTTCTCAACTTATTCGATATGCCAGAGCTTGCACACATTTCACAGATTTTTTGATCAGACACCGGTTTCTTCGTGACCGACTTTTGAAGCAGGGCTATAAGAAAATACGTCTCATACGATCACTAAAAAAATTCTTTCTTCGTTATCAGCCACTAGTAGAAAAGTTCAAAATTGAGTTAAAAGATATGATAGTTAATTGTTTTAATTAGTGTTTGACTGGTCTGCTGTACTGAGATGATCACCTCAATTTCCATATTGTGTCTCACAACTTTGTTGTGTTCTGTGGTCATTACCGGATCCTAAGATCGCAATGGAAGAGGGAGGTTTGGCGCCATAAAACCTGGTTTAACCCACCACTTCTCTGGAAGTGCCTGTACCAAGTCAGGACCATTGCGATCTTTGATTCTTCTGGTTTCATTACAACTCTCAGAACTTGGAGATTTGCTTATGTTATATTCCATATCATATCTTGTTCAACTAAACTTTATTCCGAGTAAATATTACAGCATCGCTTAATTTATATATTACATGTATGAGCTAAGCAAATTTTACAGTGTATAATATTTTTTCCGTATCTATATATTATAGACTTGAAGATCGCAATGGAAGTGGGAGGTTTGGCGCCTTAAAACCTGGTTTAACCCACCATTTCGTTTGAAATGCCTGTACCAAGTCAGGACCATTGCGATCCACCAGTTCTCCGGTATGACTGATTCGTTTTTGTCATTTTCTCTGGACTCTGAGATTGATCATTCAAGTTCGGTAGTTTTGTTATTACCTTTATTAAAATGATTGGAGTTTGTGTCAAGCTCATAGGATATTACAAAACGAGGAAGATCTATGGAAAGGAGTACTTGCAGACAAGAACAAGCAAATGTATTTCCAAAGGGAGAAATATACATAGGGAAAAGATCCCGACTCGGAAGAAACGATAGATTAATCTGGGTTTAAATGCGCTTAATCTCTCCCTTAATTTACGGTTTATACATCTGAAAATATCACTTGCAAAAAATTTAATATCGTTTAAAACTAGGAGAACACATAAACTAATAAAACAATCACAAGAACACTGTCTTCTAGAGAAATATCTAATTTTCAAATCGACTGAATAACTGTCTTAACGTATAGAAAGCAGATAAATAGTTTTTATTAGGTAAATAAATACGAATCGAAATGGTTTACATGTACTGTATACTGAGAGTAAATGGAATCTTGAGCAATTGATAACTTCATGTGTCAAACAGGAATTGAATGGACTTTAAATCCTCCTGCAGGCTCATACTTTGGAGGTATATGGGAAAGACTAATCAGATCTGTTCGTAGAATTTTTTATTCACTGATGTCAGAGCAACACATTCGATTTGACGACGAAGGTCTAAGTACACTCGTGTGTGAAGTAGAAGCTACGTTGAACAATCGACCAATCTCTGATGTATCGGACAATGTTAATGATGCCAAAGCGTTGACACCAAATCAGCAACTTTTGTTGAAGCCAGGAGAACATTTTCCACCTGGATCCTTTTCTAACTATGATACCTACGCTAAGAGACGATGGAGACAAATTCAGTATTTATCAGTATTGATAAAAAAAAATATTACAAAGCACAACCGAATTGTGTTTAAATTAATATTAAAGTTTAACTTTAAAGTAAAATCATTTCGGTTTTAAAATGCAAAAATTCATACGATTTTAAATGTCAAATATATTATTTTTTGAAATACCTCATTTTAGAATCTTGTCTGAAAGTTATTTTGAAAACATTTTTTGTGATTGATTGCTATTTAAACATCATATAATATTAAGCTCAAATATCAGATTTTTAAATTCTCATACATATGTAGCTTACATAAGAAGTGTTTAGTCGTAACATTTGTATGATGGAAATAAATTTTCTTCATAATCTCTTAAGGTGTTTCGGGGCTATAAGAATTCTACTATAGATTTTGTTCATATTTGGCACATTAATAGGCCTTAATGTATAGATAAAAAATATCAAATTAAAAGAGGGGGTCACCATTCATTTTAGAGCGCTATCAGCTTTCTAAAAATAGCAAAGTTTCAATATTTTTATATAGGATATATAGGGAAAAAAGCTATAGAGGCACCTGAATATGAATTCCTACTATAGAATCAGCTCAAATTCTAAAGGAAAGTCTCTTTTCTAAAGCTCTTTGAAATTGTCTGAAAAAAATATGGGATCACCATTCATTTTTTCAAGAAATTCATGAAAATTGAAAAATTTCCTATTCATTCTATATAAATTATCTACCTTTGATTTAGTACGGGAAATTCTAAAAATGATTAAAATGTCATTTTTTCTATCCCAATTGCTTTTAATTTGATAAAATATTTTATAGTATAAAGTTTTTGTATGACAAGTCCAGTTAGTTCATCAATTTTATATAAAATTCCAATATGTGCAAAAAGATGCTCAGTTTAAATGCCTCGAGCCACCTTAAAGATGAACCTTATTTAAGTCAAAGATATGAAGTTATTCAAGTTTTCAAAAGTGTCAAACCTGATGAAAAAAAGTTTCGCAAACAATTTCTCATCCATTTAATTGAGTCGCCATATAATTTTATAATCAAATATAAGACTTAACTTAAGTTTCATATATTTTACATAAGAAATTTGTAAATGTGATCTATATTTAAATGCGAACAAATTTTCTTAATAATCTTTTAACTAAATTAACTTTTTTTTTAAGTCATCAATATGTTTTTATGCAACTTTTCAACCTATGATAGCATTTGTGTGTCATATCTGATGAAAAAAGTTGTTCCGCAAACAATTTCTTGTCAAGTTTATTAAACCGTTCTTATAACCTCCTCATAAATTACGATAACCCCCAAAAATATCAAAATAATAAACACTGGAAAATAAATTTCAATGAGAATCTTAAGAGTTACCTATGTTAAAACTTACTTAAGTTCATTCGAAATCTTGTTATATATAAGGGGGATGGGACTGCTTCTATCTTTATGGCGGACAAAGTTGCAAACTGAACAACCAGTGCAGTAACCCGGTTAACCTCCAACCTGATGATTGTTGTAGTCCTAATCAATGCTCTGCAGATCCTGTATAGTGACATACAAGTTTAAACAAGTTAGTTTAGCATAATAAAAGTAATATCAAAATTACCGAACTTGGAGAATCAATCTCAAATGTCAATAAGACGAGTCAAAACAAGTAATATATATCGGAAAAATTTAAGATAGCAATGGTCCTGACTTGGTAAAGGCATTGCGATCTTTGGGTCGGGAAGTTACACAAAACACAACAGGTCAAAATAGAGGAAAGTGTAGAATTTATTTCCCCGCAAATTAGTCTGAAAAGGTTATACTTATAGCGCCTGGTCATGGAATAGTTTAAAAATGCGACGAAAGGAAGAGCGCCTATTGGTATTCTGGCTCATTAGGTCAAAGGTCATAGTCATCTCGACACCTCTTTTGATTCAATTGTTCCATCTTAAGTTGATAAAACATCCATCTAGTTTTCTTTACATTAAAACAAATTGATACAAAGGCATAATCAAAGCGCTAAAGCGTTTAAAGGCAAGCGAAATATATAAGAACTATAATAGATTTATTCTCTGTTAAAGTATATTGTTCAAAATGTTTGCGAATTATTAATTTTTGTGAGCGAAGAAAGGATCGTCATGCAGATGCCCTCAAATTTAAAGTTAATGAACACAATTGCACACACAAGACAGGTATCGTGTAAAAACGGTATCGATTGAAACACCCCTTCGATTAAAATGCACTCGTCCCAATGATGTGTATTTTGTACTGATTTTATGAATGGTGAAGCTAGAATCTGAATCCATGCATTGACCAATCAAATGAGAGAAATATTTATACGAACCAATCAAGTAATAGATGAATACATAATGTATATTCTATCGCCTTTAACTAAAAAGTTCATCATGAAAGATGCAAAGGAAAAAATAAAACTTGTGCCGGTCATATAAAATGCCAATAAAAATTGAGATTTATAGAAGTGTATATCATGTTAACAAATATTGAAAAGTAATATAGAAAATAAAGCATTTTATTCCAGTCTGGATGCAGGAAAATCACTCCGTCTAGACAGAAAAAAACAGATTGAAGGTCAAATCGAAAAATGATTATCTAATTCTACCTTTGATATATTATTTTTGTGGCAACTGAAAAAAATACCTGAGGTCTAATGTCTAATCTATTTGACAAAATATAGTAATCGTTTCTATCCCACGCTACCTACGGGAGTGATAATGGGAAAAAAGTCAATAATTTAGTTGAAATTTGGACTGTAATTTCTTTCAACGTCCGGTTTGGCACGCTTGATTTCTTGAACTTTCAGCGTCTTTTGAACGCCTTTTTTTTTTTGAAAATTTTGCACTTCATTAAGCATACAAATGGCCCACAAGAAAAGCTAGTTAGTTTTTATTTTCCAATACAAATCTTTTCAATTCATCGCATTTTCACATTTCAATTTCTATAGCTTGGAAAATATTCATAATATATTTTGCAAATTCGGGAGCGTCTCGATAAAACCTGCTTCATATTATATTTAAGAGGCCGTGTCAGTAACCATTGCGCATTTAATATAGAAAGAGTGGAAAGTGAAAAAAATGTTTTCTTATAAATTGGGGTACATTAAAGCCTATATAAATATGTATTAAAAAACAAATTACTAAGGTCATTTATTTGTTGTTACCATGGCAACCGGGTATTTTCTATCGAAAAATTAGAATTTTGAAAATTTTAAAATTGTTCAAAATCACTGAAACGATTTAACTAAAGTTTTGTAATTAGCAATATCAAATAGAATTCAAATAAAATTGATGGATATTTAAAAAAATGTCTTTAGTTTCTTGTATATCAATCAAAACCCTTAAATTAGCATGTCTAAAAAATAACTATTTGTACAAAAAAGCAACAGTGAATCCGAAATGTCTTAATTGTTTAGCAAACTAGTGATTTTGTAGATTTAGAATCAACAACAAAAATTGGTAGTTGGAGGCAATTTTTTTACAAATTGAATTCCAAAATGTCAAATTTTCATGCATTTTCAAAAATTGTCCCGCCAATTACATCCCTTGGCACAAAGGGAAGTAATTCACCTTACAGGAAATAGAAATAGTGGCAGAAAAGTAAACACAAACAAAGTGGTGGAAGCATGGTACGAGGTTGCAGTTAGCTCCCTTCAATTTTCGTTGTCCAGTAATAAAGTTCTTATAAAAACATAGTATTTCCTTCAAATTCTATTGTAATGTTAATTTAAATGATAAAAAGACAATCTTTGAATGAAATGAGAGATGAATGATTGTAGATATTGATCAAATTTGAGTTTTTTGGAAATTCAGTGATAAAGTTGTGATTCGGCTTAGTGCAAAAAGGTGAATTTTACAATTTTTTATGCTCTTCCGCCTTGACCCCCAGAGGGGTCAAATTTAAATGAAATTTTCTAAAACGTTAAACGGTAAAATTTTCTGAATTTTTCACCAATTTATGGAAAGCTAATAAATTTTATGTGGTCAAAATTTCTTTAGAAAAAAATGGTGCAATTTTTTTTAAATTCACAAAACGTTATATTGAAAATGCATTGCGAGCTAACTACCACCTCGTGCCGCATGTCGGATTGGAGAAATCTTCCAAATTACACAAATGTAAGTAATTGCAAACGACTAAACCTTCATTTCAAAAATTGTTAACAATGTACAATCATTAGTTGTAACAGTAATGTCAGTATTTATTCAAATTTGGAAAACAAATTTCTACTTTTAGTTTTACTTTAGGTTTGTTGGATAAAAAACTATAATAGCTGAAACTATTTTATTTGGCAAAATGTTTAAGCTGATGTTTAATAACAGCTGAGATGTCATTTGTTTAATAGTTTTGTCAATTGGATTGTCAGACAAGTTGAATAGGGATCTTAAAACAAACACCAACTTTACATGCTTTTGAATCTTAACTTTTCTTTTAAGTAGCACCTACATCAGTCATGTTCATGAATCTAAGGCAATGTATGGCTGACAACATTGATAAGGTCCTGATAATTTTTTTCCAAAAACACTAATTTTAAAAAAAGAAACAAAAAAAAATTCAACACCTCGCACCTTATTTTTTCATGCATTGTCAAATAAACTATGAATCAATTTGGCGTGGCCTTACACACATGTATCAATCTACATATGTATGATTAGTAATTGTTTTCTCATTGCATGTACAAACAGTGTATATATGTTTGTTTTCAAAATACAACAATTTCATATAAAGTACAAAATGTCATGAATGTGGACTTCATATACATATTTTGTATAGTTACAAAATGTATAGCAATTAATCTCTTATTCGGCATGTTCAGGATCAATTACACGTACATGTATGAGTCCTTGTTTATATGCTTCATGTATTAAACTTTATTTATTTATATAATTACTTTTTTATATTTAAGAAGCTGTTAGTGTAATGGATGGAATAATCCAGCAAGTATTACTACTCATATTGTTGGACAAATGTTGGAAACCTGAAGGATGATTTAGAGAGACATGGCAATGAAGTTTGTCATTCTATAAGGTTTGTGTTTGTATTTAGTTGATAAAAAATGTTCAGAATATAAAAATGCCAATTGCATGTCAAATCATGAATGGTAAAAAACCAAGAAAATGTACAATTTAAGAAGTACATGTATTTCAGGGAATCTTTTCATATGTGCTAAAAAAGCTGGCTCTCATGTTTCTTGTATCTTTTATATGTTTATGTTCATGATCCATGTAATCAAACATATATGATTTGTAATTGATATGCCCTTATGAGCCCTTTGATAAGGAAATAAAGATTTATTTATTTATTTTATTTATCTAAAAGTTACATGTATATTATTAAAAGATTCTGAAGGTAAATACAGGAACTTTTTTGCACTTTTGCAGAATTTATGGGTCAAAATTAATTTAAGAGAGTAAATTAGCCTCATTTTAGGGTTAACAGAAACACTGGCCTATATAATATAGGGTCGTTGCAATAAAACCTTCCATATTCTATTTATGTAACAATCAAAGGTTTAACCAATGACAAACTTTTAAATACCTGGGCACGTGAGAAATTTTACCACGACTTCTATTAAATGTCAGGTCATAACAAAACTGTTGCTAGTTACGACCTAAAAATGTCCAGTCACAAACTTGTTTCCCTAAAAAAGTCACTACTATTGGTTGACAATGTTGTTCATTTAAAGGTACAAAAATGTAGCACGTGTAAAATTTATAATGATATTGATATTAATTAAACTTTGTTTATATATTATATTCACCATACTCATACATGTTATAAAAAGAATATTTTTTTTATTTACAGGAAACTGCTGTTAAACTGACTGTACGATTTGCTGTATATCATTTATGGTGCATCACCTATGGTTGGAATAAGCTTTTGAAATCCAGCAATATTAGAAATTAAATGATTGGATTTAGCAGACACGAAGGATTGAAACCCATGAAACAGGGAATGTTAATAGACCATCAAAAGAGTCACTTCTTGCTGTGAAAGACATGAAGATCAAAATCTATATTATTGTGATTATAATTATTGTTCATGATTATTACAAAAAGAAAATTGTCTGCTAATTAACTTAAGACAGAACCACTTTTTGTTCATCATATACATGTACAAGTACACTGAATTGGAAAGAAGTTACACTCAAGTTTATTTTCTACAACACTTAGAGATGTCTTCTTTAAACACTCAAATTGAAATATTTTTACCATCTACATGAAGCTTTTGAGAAAATGAAAGCAAGTTATAAAGGCTGCATTAAAGGAGATCAAAAAGCAGCAGAAACTGAACACATTTAATACATTCTTTGTTCATAAGTTTTTTTTTCTAAATACATGATTTATTTTGTTTGTTGTAAGTTCCTTCTATGCCACTACCATACCAAAAACCATGGTTCATATAAAATATGTTACAGTGTATGAGTAGCAAACATGTATACCTTTTTTATGCCTAGCAACCTTAACAATCTTCCTTTAATTTGGAACATATTGATGTGTTAAAGTTTTCTAAAATTGAATTATGTCACCTCTTTAGTGGGGAAAAATATTGTTTTTGTTGTGTCTGTCTGTCCATCACAAAGTTTGTTCATGCATCTCCTCTAACAGAACAAAATTCAACAAAACTTGGTAGGTAGGAAGAATGCCATAATGATTTAAAGTTGTTCATATCACCATGGAATTTTTATCCTTTGATTTTTGTGGGAGTTATGACCCTTTGAACTTAGAAATTTTCAGAAAATCCTTATCATAATGGTTTCAACTCAACTCCTATTAAACTATCTACTCAACCAACTTTTATGAAACTTGGTCCAAGAAAATTGTACAAATATGTACTGTAGCTTGTAGCCTTGTGTACCATATGTAGTTGTCCATATTACCAAGAAATTTTGATCCTCAAAATTTTGCGGAAGTAAAATACCTTTGAACTAATACTTTAGGGGAAATAAGGGAAACCTAAATTTTCTTTTAAAAATTTGAATTCTGTTCATTAATACATCTTGTAATCATATGTACATATAGGTGACTGTTTATATTAAGAGAAGAAACATAAGTAATGTGTAAAGAGTAGGGCTGTTTAGGGCTGTTTATTACTCCTGCTTGCAATGTATGATTATGTACAGGTAGTAATAGGGCCTTAGATTTTACTTCTGTTTGTTCATAACTGTATCCTATGGTTGTAAACTCTTCATGCACTTTTACAACAGTTATTACATGTACACGATGTATTTGTTACTTTACTTATCAATGATAAGAATTTTATGAGCAGCTCTACATTGTAAATCTCAAGAACGGTAAGTCTTATAATTATATACATGTTTGCATGGTATTCATATGCCCATGATGCTCCATCTTTTGACCTTGACCTTGATTTTCCTGTTGAGTGACTTTAGTCATTCTCAAAGCATTGTAAAAGCCTGAGCACCTTCACATCTCAGGAACTATAAGTCCTAGGTTGACCAAACATGATATGCTTTTTTGCATCAGAGCTAGACTGTTACAGTTGCGTCCTATTCTTTTGACCTTGACATTGTGTTTTCAATTGAACAACTATTGTTTGCCTTTACAGTTTAAGGTCAAGGTCATATAATATTATAAAGAATCATGTTGAACAAAAGAGAGTATAAGGATATACATGTATGCACATTAATAATATACAAATTTGTTCAAAAAAAAAATGTTATGAACAAATAGGATTTTTGTTAAAATGTCTCCTGTTTATTGCCATGGCGATACATTGATACTGCATCTTAAATATACAACATCCACTTACCACATCATGCACATGTACCACAGATAGTGAAACAAAGTGTTTAACAATGATTTCTGATTCCTAGAACATGTTTCTTTGATTAATTTTGCTAATATTGCATATAAGCGAAATTTATGATAAAACCGTGTGTCAAAAAATGGTTTCTAAGGAAAAAATGGTTGCTATGAAGGTTTTTGCTTATTATATTTTTACGAATCATTGTATTTTAGCAATAATAATGTCTGTTGGGTATTCTTGTTTTGTTTTGATGTATATAAAGCTAACCATTTTTAGACGTTCCAGGTGATTAAAGCCTTTGACAGTCGTGATTTATCAAATAAGACTTGAAAAATGCAATACTTAATAACATAATAAAACAAAATAAAAAAAACACCTGACTACCCAATGTTTTTTTCATAAATTGATACTACAAGACAATGTCTTTATTTCAGTGTATAGAAAAATATCAAGCTGTGTAGCCTTTTCCAGTAATAAACTTTTAAAAAGCTCACATTTTTACAGTTTGAGGTCTAGCGAAAACCTTAGGTTTTTTTCGTTACCATAGCAATCATGCATGATTTTGAAAAAAAACAAAAACTTATTAGTATGTTTTATTTTTGTTCCTTTGAACTCCCCAGCATAAAAAAAGATGCTTACATGTACCAATCTTAAGTTATTAGGAAACGAAATGTTTAAAAATTAACATATTTTACCACTTTTCAATTGGTTTTTAGTCATTCTTTGTTTCTCGTTGCCATAGAAACTCATAATTTTGAATAAATGTGATAATTTGACCTAAAATGTGTTTGTAGTACTTATGTGAATGTATTTAGGTGGTTAATTCAAATTTGTAAATTTTTTGACTTTCCATTTAAATCTCAATGATTGCTGACATGGCCTCTTAAATAATGGAACCGTGAAGGGAATTATTTAGTTATTGCAAAATCAGCAAAATATTAACTAGGCCATATTCAAATGTGTACAGCATAAAGTTCTTTTCATTCACCATTAATTGTCCATCGGATAATTAGGATAGGTTAGGATAAGAAGCCAGGGTTTAGTATAGCTGAACCCTAAGATAAAACAACCATGGGAAAACAGTTAAAGCTTACCCAGACGAAGGTCATGTAAGCTTAAGCCATTACTTAATCGTCCTCCATCTGAAAACAATATTTTAATTTGAGTTGTTCATGCAAAATAGAAGTATGAAAAGTGGAGAAATCGCAAGTTTTTATGTTGTTGAATGATGAAACTGATTTGGAGTTAAGAATCTCCAACTTTTCTTTCGAATTCATCAGGATCCAGATTTGATCGACACCATTACTAGAATTATAACACTCGTAATATATTATTGGAGGTCAGATTTTATTGCCGTTGGTATTGAAGTTTACAGAATTGAAAGAGGTTTAGTGGTACATTTTGATGACCCTTCAATGAAACACAACTTATATGGATTTTTATGTAATTTAGGAATCCAATACAGGGATGGGATGTCATAATTGTCAGCGCCAACAGAGAGCCCGAAAGAGGAAATGACAGATTTGTGACTGTCAATAATTTCCTCCTTAGACATATGTGGTACTATTGCTGGTACAACCAACCCCTAATTCAGCTGTCAAGCATTCAATATAGTGTTTCTTGCACACAAAAATGATGTTATTTGGTGCTTTGTCTGCAGGTGCAAAAACATTTTAGTCATGTAAGATGGACAGTGTTTCTGCAAAATCTTCATTGTTAATAATGGATGTTGCTTAAGTGCTCGTTGAGCCCTTCAAAAAATTGATTATTTTTTTAAAATCAATGACCTCACAGCTTTAATCCACTCTGAAAAACCGTCATTTTCTTTCTCCTGTTCTTTCTCGGCCCATTTTTCTGCATAGTCCTCAACTGAATCCGTGATTGTTTTTAAAGTATGGTGTCAGTTGATTCGTCTTGGCTCACGATATTTTGGTCCTTTAGCCAAAACATTGCGAAGTAAGTCATTTTCAACGATGTTTAGGTCACCAGTGATAACGTTGCCAGAGGAACCATAATTGAATGGGAATTTTCAACAAGAGCAGTCTGGAGGTTTTGATTTTTGGTCATTGATTTGGAAATCCTGCAACACTGTTTTTGTACTTGAAAACCTTGGTTGGGTGCATACGTATAAGAAACTTTTGTCTTAGAAATAAGGTGGAATATGTGCCTTAACAGATTTATGATGTAGAATATTTCCTTAATTAATGGCATCCAAACCTCTGTTTAGGAAGGCCAGTGAGAGAAAAGAACGGTTGTCTTTACTATTTTCATAAGGTCCTCCGACAGGTTAGAATAGGCAGTTGTAACTGACATCAAGAACAATAGCGGTCAATCGGTAAAGGTTGGACTTCGAGTCAGTGACATTGTTTATACCAGGTATTAAGTTTCGAAATGGGGTATAGAATATAATTTGGTGTAAATATGATCAATCCCTAGTGGTATTTTGGACAAACGGTAACGTCACCGTAGCAATTCTTTAATTGCAACATTGCAGAGCTTTGGTGCATTGTAATTACAATGACCACGACTGCGTTTCCGTCTTTTCTGTTCTTTCTAAGTTATTAATCACATTCACATCATTGCATTTAGGGATAGACAAATTGCTTATACTTCCAATGTTATCGTTGCACCGATAAGGTAGTGCGTGCGGTTCCCAGTCGTCTAATCCAGAACTCTTCTCTTTCTCTACGGAAAGCTGTTCTCAAAATGAGATTGTTCATTGTATGGTATTTTTTCCTACAATGTGAACTCTCAAGGACAATATGGGATGGTCAGGTTGGTTAAAATATTGGTAGACAAAAGCAAAATTGTCGTTGCTGACACCTGACCTGTGACCACACATACGAGCATTTAGTCTTCCCTTTTTCTCATCAACGTAGATCAATCCAAAGAGAGTGCGTTCTAGCCCGTGAATTAGATTGGAAGATATGCAATTTAAATCAATCCAACTGTTAAAGATGTATGATCGATTGGTTAAGTTGCTTTTAATTTCGGTGTCATTGATCAAGATTTTACAAGTTTAACAATTTTTAATTCCACATTTACTGACTGTGCAATTGCGTTTAACATTTTCAAAATATAAAACATCTTCCAAGATTACAAAGCATGGTTTGATGTTAATATTATTAGAATCAAAGTTTTAATATTCAAGTTCTGGATTATCAGACTAGGTATATGAAATCTTTGACAAACTTTGGTATTTTAGACTCCAGCATTACGAAAAGACGCTGTGTCCGTAGTGTCGTTAAATCCAGGCCTTTTTATACTGGGCGACGCCTGAGCTAATATCTTTTTCTGGTTTCTCACGATTATGCTTATATTAAGCTACTTGGCTGGTGATGTCCTCTTGGAAAAATTGTCCACCAGCAGAGACATTCCCCCAGGGAATTGAAAGAAGCAAAGAGGCAACAAAAGTCCGAAAGAACTACGACGAAACCGGTAAACAAGAACAAAAACAGCAGAAAGAAACACAAAACAGAAACTCAACTGTACGGAAATCAACAACGCAAACTCGAGTCGTGACAAGAGTGAACTCAGGTGCTTCGGAAGAGTAAGCTGTTCCTTCCTGATATAGCACACCCGTAGTGTTTCTAATTTCCAATTCAGTGTGTCAAATCCTGTAATGGAAGACAAAACAAATTTTTACGACAAACCAACATCTGCATTCATTGGAAAGATAGAAATCCCATATTTGTCAACGAGTGCACGGTGTTTAAAATTTTTTGAGTGAAGACAGGAACCGTGGAGCAACATAACCCTTTGTCAGCAATTTTGATGATTTTGTAAATTTTTAGCAATTTTTACCTAGATTCTGACTCTTGTCATGGAATAATCAATTCAAGATTATTGAAACTTTTTCAAAAACTTTTCGATAAGTTTTATCATGTGAAAATGAATATATCAAACTAAAAACTATCATTTGCAGTGTGGATTTAAGAAAGTTTTGTCCCATTTTCATGTTTTGGCTAAAGGACCAAAATACCGTGAGCCTAGACGTATCAACTGGAACCATAATTTTAAAACAATTATGGATTCAGTTGAAGACTATGCCAGAAAATGGGCCAAGAAAGAACAGGAGAAAGAAAAGGACGTTTTGTCAGAGTGGGTTAAAGCGCTTCATTGCAGGGTCATCGAAATGTACCACTAAACCTCTTTCAGTCCTGTTGACCTCAATACTGACGGCAATAAAATCCGGCCTCCAGAAATATTACGATTGTTGTTATTCTAGAAATGGTGTCGATCAAATGTGAATCCTGAAGAATTCGAAAGAACTGATGGAGATTCTTAACTCTAAATCAGTTTCATCTTGCAACAGCATCAAGACTTTCGATTTCTCCACACTTTACACTTCTATTCCACATGAACAACTCAAGTCACGATTGGCACAGCTGATTATACGCAGCTGTTTCAAAAAGAATGGAAAACGCAGGTACAAATATCTGGTAGTCGGTTATAATAAGACTTACTTCGCCATCAATGAGTCTAAAAGTAAGAACAAATTTAAAGAAGATCAAATAATCGACATGCTCAACTTTCTTATAGACAACATATTTGTTCAGTTTGGTGGACGTGTTTTTCAGCAAACAATAGGGATTCCAATGGGCACCAATTGTGCACCTTTGCTTGCTGATTTGTTTCTTCATTCATATGAAGCAGACTTCTTACAATCTCTTCTAGACAAAAAAGATCGTAGACTAGCTCTCTCTTTTAACCTCACGTTCCGTTATATTGATGATGTCCTTTCACTGAACAATTCTCGATTTGGTGACTTTCTCCATCTCATATATCCCCCGGAACTTGAGATAAAGGACACAACGGATTCTAGGAAGTCTGCTTCATATTTAGATCTACATCTCGAAATAGACTCTCAAGGAAAACTATCAACAAAGCTCTATGACAAACGTGATGACTTCAACTTCCCAATCGTCAACTTTCCCTTCGTGTGTAGCAACATTCCGTCCGCTCCAGCTTATGGAGTTTACGTATCACAATTGATTCGTTACTCCAGAGCTTGTGGGAGTTACATCGATTTCCTTGGCAGAGCGTCACGTTTGACACAGAAATTGCTAACACAGGGTTATGTTGCTCCTCGGTTGCTGTCTTCACTCAAGAAATTTTACGGTAGACACCATGTACTCATAGATAAATATGGGATTTTTATCTCTCAGATGAGTGCAGATGTCGGTTTGTCATAGGGTTTTGTTTTGTCTTCCTTTACCGGATTTGACACACTGAATTGGAAATTGGCAGCGCGGCGGGTGTGCTATAGCAGGAAGGAACCGCTTACTCTTCCGGAGCACCCGAGTTCACTCTTGTTACGACTTGAGTTCGCGTTGTTGATTTCTGTTCGGTTGTTTTTATGTTTTGTGTTTCCTTGTGCTGTTCTTGTTCATGTTTACCGGTTATGTCGTTGCCTTTTCGGACTTTTGACACTAGAATGCCCCTTTGGTGCCTCTGCTTATTTCATGTATTTGAGGGGCATATTTTTGGCGATCCAAATTCCTTAAAATGCTTTTTTTTTATTTTCTTGCAGCTGATGGTTCAAAATTCATTTATTTTGTGGTGTTATATAGCCAAAATATCTAATCAAATGTTTTAGGAAGCAAAAATAAATGACAAGTGTAACAATTGTATGGTATACATATATTTCCAAATTTTATTGCCATTGTTCAATAATAATAAATAATTTTGAATTATTTTAAAGTTATTTCCAATCGAGATTTCAACGAGACCGAAACCTGACCAGAATGCATCTTTAAATTCATCATTTAGTTTTGATAAGACAATACGTGCTTAATTGAAAAGAAATAAGCACTACTTTTTTCATTTCTTTTTCGTTCAAACCCTGGCTCTCATAGGTATCTCAGCGTATGGCTCACTAAAATAGATCAATCAAATAAACATTAACACATACCATGAATTGTCAAGGTGCATACCTATAAAGATCCCCCATTAGGAATTTATTTCATCCGAAAAAAATCCGTTTGGCTATGCACCGTTTCTAGGCAACTATTGAATGGTTTATAACACAATGAATATAAATGAAATAATAATCATTTAGTTTTAATTTTGTTTTATATATATATTTATTTTCATTTACTTTTGAATGTCTGGTTTTATTTAGACCTAATTAAACCAATTTATATTCTTCCTTTTTCATGATTTGTTTTTGATCTCAACATTATTAGTTGATTGTTAAGCAGGTAAAAATAAACATAATTTCTAGCATCAATTTTAAGACACCATCATCTTTGGTAATCTGAGAGATACAAATCGTTATTAAATCAGCACTGTGTGATTGCTCTGACGTTCAGTCTCCGGGCCTAACTAGCAGGATGCATGTATCAATTTCGTGCGATCAAGAAACGGAATGACGAGGATGAACGTTACGTTTATTTTTATATCATATTTTAGTAACGTTATATTTTAGGGTTTAATTATGAGGCTGTTTGTAAAAAGATTAATCTAACTAGAGGCTCCCAGGAGCCTGAATCGCTCACCTGATCTCTTATGCCAAAGTTTGAATAAATTTCACAAACTTTCAAGTATACAAAGTTGCAAAACAATCCTTTCAGTGGTTTCAGAGAAGATTTTTGGAAATCAGTTAAAATTAAAAAAAAACAGTTAAAGGGCTATAACTCCTGTAAGGACCTTTTGATGCTGAACAAGAAAATTTGCTTCAGATTTTCTCTTTCTCTTATACTTTTTGAGTTATAAGCCAAAAACAATGGTCTGACCCCCCTGTTCTATTTTAAGCAACGGCGGCCATGTTGGTTGGTCGACATGTATATAATTCACAAACTTGGTAGAGGACATCCTAAAGATCATGTATACCAAGTATCAATGCAATCCCTTCAGTGGTTTTAGAGAAGAAGATTTTTGAAAATCAGTGTAAATTAATGGAAAAAAAAACAGTTAAAGGGGAATAACTCTTAAAGTTCTGATCTGACAATTTAGACCCTGAAATCATTTTTGTAGATCTCAATGAGCTTAACAATTCTGCAATGCTATCTTTTCCTCTAGCTCTAACAGTTTTCAAGATATAGTCCAAAAACTGCAAAAATGGTCAATTTTGATGATTAAAGGGCAATAACTCCTATAAGGAGTCGTTTCACAACTTCGACTCAATGGAAAGATTCGTAAAGCTTTTGATGCTGAACAAGGAAGGTTGCTTCGGATTGTCTCTATCTCTTATACTTTTTGAGTGATAAGCCAAAAACAATGGTCTGACCCCCCCTGTTCTATTTTTAGCAACGGCGGCCATGTTGGTTGGTCGACATGTATATAATTCACAAACTTGGTAGAGGACATCCTAAAGATCATGTATACCAAGTATCAATGCAATCCCTTCAGTGGTTTTAGAGAAGAAGATTTTTGAAAATCAGTGTAAATTAATGGAAAAAAACAGTTAAAGGGGAATAACTCTTAAACGGCTGATCTGACAATTTAGACCCTGAAATCATTTTTGTAGATCTCAATGAGCTGAACAATTCTGCAATGCTAACTTTTCCTCTAGCTTTAACGGTTTTCAAGATATAGTCCAAAAACTGCAAAAATGGTCAATTTTGATGATTAAAGGGCAATAACTCCTATAAGGAGTCGTTTCACAACTTCGACTCAATGGAGAGATTTGTAGAGTTTTTGATGCTGAACAAGGAAGGTTGCTTCGGATTGTCTCTATCTCTTATACTTTTTGAGTTATAAGCCAAAAACAATGGTCTGACCCCCCCTTATTTTTAGCAACGGCGGCCATGTTGGTTGGTCAACATGTATATAATTCACAAACTTGGTAGAGGACATCCTAAAGATCATGCATACCAAGTATCAATGAAATCCCTTCAGTGGTTTCAGAGAAGAAGATCTTTGAAGAAAAGTTAACGGACGACGGACGACGGACGACGGACGACAGACGGACGGATGACGGACGCTTAACGATGACAATAGCTCACATGACCCTTCGGGTCAGGTGAGCTAAAAAGGAGAACTTTGAACACGTGACATTGTGTAAGGTTTACTAATAAAGGCAAGACAAGAAGAAAAAAATAGTTTTATATATATTAGAGTTCGTTAGTTAAAAACAACATAGTGAAGCGTTTGACCTTTTTGTCAGTAAAAACTATAATAAGATATTAAAAAGAATGTTAAAAAAAGCCGAAACGAGAAATACGTCAATGACTTTAACAAAGGCAATACATGAAGAAAAATTCATAGGTTGCTGTGCATTTTTTCTTTACTTCAGACGTTGAAAGATGACCAATGTTGATAAGTTTGTTCATCGTTAGCTATTTTTGCCCATATTTTGACTATTTTCATCGAAAAAAATCAGTTTCGTTGATTAAACTTTTTCTTATACTTTCCGATAACTTGTATCACGTGAAAATGAATATATCAAGGTTAAACAATGATATGTACGTGTGGATTTAAGGAAATTTTGTCCCATTTTCATGTATTTTAGGGGCAGTTTTGGAGTTCCAAATTTCCTTTAATGCTATTTTTTTTATAATTTTCCAGCAGCTGATGGTTCAAACTTCATTTGTTTTGTGGTTTGTGGTGTCCTATCGCCAAAATATCTAATCAAGTGTTTTAGGAAGCAAAAATGAATGACTATTGAATATTCGTTAACTGAGATGAATTTTTCCACCAAACCCCTATTTTTTTAAAATAAAGGTAATATCAAAACTACCGAACTTGAATGATCAATCTCATTGTCCAGAGAAAATGACAAAAACGAATCATTCATACCGGAAATTGGTGGATTGCAGTGGTCCTGACTTGGTACAGGCATTTTAAACGAAATGATGGGTTAAACCAGGTTTTACGGCGCCAACATAGTTGTGAGACACAATAGGGATAATGAGGTGATCATCTCAGTATAGCAGACCATTCAAACACTAATTAAAACAATTAATCACCATATCTTTTAACTCAATTTTGAACTTTTCTACTAGTAGCTGATAACGAAGAAAGATTTTTTTAGGGATCGTATGAGACGTATTTTTTTATAGCCCTGCTCCAAAAGTCAGTCACGAAAAAATCGGTGTCTGATAAAAAAACCTGTGAAATGTGTGCAAGCTCTGGCATATTGAATAAGTTGTGAAATATAAACAACGTATGTAGGGGAAGTAGGTATATTGCTCTGTAGATTAGAAAAAATAATAATTTGAAAATTAAAAACGTTTTTTTATTGTAAATTTTTGTACTGAGATGACCACCTGGGTCAAATTCGAGGTGCAAATCCAAGAAAGACGTGAAGCAATTTGATTCGGTGGTCTCTTTAATTTCCTATTCTGGAGGATATATTGAAGGAATCCATCTACATGTTGTACCAGATAAAGTGTTATTGACAGAAAGGACATCATCACTATATCTGAATGTAAGGTTAAATGACCTTGCCTCTTTCATCTTCTTGTTCTTTACGAGTCCCTGAAGAAATTCAGTCTCGTAAGAGTATTAAAACAAATCGGCAAGGAGAGGAGCATAGTTTGTGCCGATTGGAATGCCGATTTGTTGTTAAAAAATCTCTCCTTCGAAAATTTAACCTATAAATTCACCAGCAATTTAGGGCCTAAATTTGAAAAAAAATACTTATTTAAAGGCATATTGTCTACGGCAAACTCATTTTTTTTACCCCTCAATTTTTTGGTGTCAATTAGACCGAAATGCAATAAAATGAATATTGAAAAACAAATTTGCTACAAATTTTGCCTCAAAAGTAGTTTATTTTGATTAAAATAGCTCGACAATATTGATTGATATTTTATTTACCTGCACTACGTCACATTGACACATATTTAGACTGAGTAGTTTTAACACGGACACTAATCGGAATCTCGAGTTTAGTCCCCGAATACATTGATATGTTGAAAAAAATACCGATATTTTTCGTGTTTACCTTTTAAATAACATTCAAAACTTAATACAGGCAATAATTGTCAGTTTTATTCATTAAGTAGCTCTAATATTCGGTTGCCGTTTAAATTTTCTTCCGAGCTAAAACTTCGAGAAACAGATTATGCACCACGTGCAAGAACTATTGAAGTTTTCAATCAAAGAAAGTATAGTGCGCATGCTTACAGCTCATCTACATCTCATGAATATGAATTTTTGTAAAGCTTTACAAATATTATTTATTTTTCAATTTTTGAAGTAATAAAGAACCCTAGTGGTATTTTGAAAGTTTGTATCTTTCTAAATAAACAAAACGAATAGTCTGACGACAATTTTTTGGTTTTACAAAAAAATATTTTTTCGTAGACAATATGCCTTTAAAATTCATTATTTTTACACAATTCTATGGTTTACATTTATTTTAAAAGTTCATTGTCATTGTTCATAATTATAAATGTTGAATAATTTCAAAGTTATTTACAAACGAGATTTAAACGAGACCAAAACAGGACCAGAATACATTCTCAAATTCAACATTTAGTTTTGATTAGACAAAGCGTGCCAACTAAAAAAAAATAAACATTACCTTTTTTTCATTTCGTGTTCGTTTCATCCTTTAGAAATCTGTGATAGTGCCACGTTGTTCAGTGTTCCGTTCTATGTACAGCAATAAAATGTTCAGAGTAAAATTGAGCATTTTAGTCTTTCTGGTGTTTTCCATTCGATTGTAGGTGTGTTCCAGGGGGACAAACTAAGTCCAAATTTATTTAATGTTTTTGTTAACAATTTCACAAAATCATTCGACTCACAGTGTCATCCAATTTAACTTGGGTTAAGAGACATAAGTTGTTTAATGTATGCTGATGACTTTATACTCCTATCTGAATCTGCAGAGGGTTTAAAGCATTTTTTAAGCTCAGTAGTTTATTCAAAAACTCTCCTTGCTTTTTTGAAACTTTTATGTAATTTTAAACCACATGGTAAAACATGTGGCTCTTTATGCCTCACATGTTATTGGTATTTTTGACATTTAAAAAAGCGAACGGGTGCAATGAGGAAAATGTACTTGAAAAAAAAACTATGAATCATTCAATGTTAATAAGAAGACTTGTAAACTAGCCCTATATGGGGAATTTGGTCGCTTTCCTTTATATTTTGACACTGTGATGTCAATGATTAAATTTCGGTCTAGATTTTATGATGACAAATCTAAAGATAAGTTAATAAATGGTGCTTTAAATGAAAACATTACTATGGTAAAAACAATAAGCCAACAATGCTTGTTTTGTTGTGTAAAACGCATTTTAGAGAAACTTGGTTATGTTATAGATTCGTTTTTAATACTGAAAGAGCAATCGAGGGCAAAATGATGTCAGATATTAAAAAGAAATTGCAAAATATGTACCGTAATAGTTGGCTTTAAAACTTGGATAAAAGTGGTAGACTAAGGCCTTACAGAATATAAAAAAAAACTTTCGGTTTGAAAACTACTTTATAAAGACTTAACACAAGTGATTTTCCGTTTCGTTTTTCGTTTTTCGTTTTTCAAAATTAATATAAATACAGTTAACATATATGGAAACATACGTATAAAAACTATTTTCATTTTCGTTATTCATTTTCCTTTTCGTTTTCGTTTTTCATTTTCCTTTTCGATTTTGAATAGGAAAATGGCCCATTTTTATTTTCGTGATTCATTTTCCTTTTTTTATTCGATTTTTTTTTATTTTCTATTCTAAATAGGAAAATGATCCAATTCAAAATCGAAAGGGAAAATGAAAAACGAAAAGGAAAATGAATAACGAAAAGGAAAATGAGTCATTTTCCTATTCAAAATCGAAAAGGAAAATGAAAAACGAAAAGGGAAATGGGTCATTGTCCTATTCAAAATAAAAAAAATCGAAAAAAAAGTTTGAGATGGAAAATAAACAACGAAAAGGAAAATGGGCCATTTTCCTATTCAAAATCGAAAAGGAAATAATAACGAAAAGGAAAATGGGCCATTTTCCTTTTCAAAATCGAAAAGGAAAATGAAAAACGAAAAGGAAAATGGGTCATTTTCCTATTCAAAATCGAAAAGGAAAATGAAAAACGAAAAGGAAAACGGGTCATTTTCCTATTCAAAATAAAATAAAAAAATCCAAAAAAAAAATGAAAAGGAAAATGGGCCATTTACCTATTCAGAATCAAAAAGAAAAATGAAAAACGAAAAGGAAAATGGGTCATTTTCCTATTCAAAATAAAAATAAGAAAATTCGAAAAAAAAATTTGAAAAAAAAAAATTGAAAAGGAAAATGAATAGCTAAAAGGAAAATGGGCCATTTTTCTATTCAAAATCGAAAAAAAGGAAAATAAAAAACGAAAAGAAAAATGGGCCATTTTCCTATTCAAAATCGAAAAGGAAAATAATAACGAAAAGGAAAATGGGTCATTTTTCTTTTCAAAATCGAAAAGGAAAATGAAAAACGAAAAGGAAAATGGGTCATTTTCCTATTCAAAATCGAAAAAGAAAATGAAAAACGAAAAGGAAAACGGGTCATTTTCCTATTCAAAATAAAATAAAAAAATCAAAAAAAATTGAAAAGGAAAATGTGCCATTTTCGTATTCAAAATAAAAATAAGAAAATTCGAAAAAAAAAATTCAAAAAAAAAATTCAAAAGAAAAATGAATAGCTAAAAGGAAAATGGGCCATTTTCCTATTCAAAATCGAAAAAAAGGAAAATGAAAAACGAAAAGGAAAATGGGTCATTTTCCTATTCAAAATCAAAAAAAAAAAATTGAAAAGAAAAATGAATAACGAAAAGGAAAATGGATCATTTTCCTATTCAAAATCGAAAAGGAAAATGAAAATCGAAAAGGAAAATGATAATCGAAAAGGAAAATGAAAATCGAAAAGGAAAATGAAAATCGAAAAGGAAAGTGAAAAACGAAAAGGAAAATGAATAACGAAAAGAAAAATAGTTTTATATGTATGTTTCCATATATGTTAACTGTATTCATATAAATTTTGAAAAAAAAAAACGAAAAACGAAAACGAAAAGGAAAATCACCTGTGTTAGGTTTTTTAAACTCTTGGACAGAGTAAGTATGTCTAGACTTCGTGCTGGTAGTCATCAAGTTCATATAGAAACTTGTAGATATACTACACCAAAAACTGAGGTAGAAAATAGAATTTGCAAAATCTGTAATTTGAACCTTATTTAGGATGAAAAACACTTTCTCATTGTTTGTCCAAAATTTAACGATAGCAGAAACGAACTTCTAGATAATTTTTTAAATAATTTTGTCACAGACGATTTAAGAACAGAATCAAATTCTTGTGGCTTCTTAGTTATGAAGATTCTTCAGTTGCTCTTTATTGAAAAACACAAACTTAGGCACGGACCATTTGATTTTCTGGGGGGGGGCTGGGATTTTTTTGAAAAAAATTTCCCGGCCCTGATTTTTGTAAAAAAATAATCTGGCAAGCACCTAGGTTGAAAAAAATAATCTGGTTTCAATCTTGCCAATGGAAAAAAAATAATCTTGCCAACAAAATTTCCTTGCTTAAAATGTGTGTGAAAAAAATAATCTGGCCCGCAAAGCGGGCGAAAAAAAATTCCCAGCTCAAGGTAAAATCCCAGCCCCCCCCCCTGAAAATCAAATGGTCCGTGCCTTACCAATTGCGTTATTTTTAGTATACAAATGTACATGTACTTTACTGTCATGACTGTTATGTTGCTATGTAACTGTTTGTATTCCTAGTGATATTTTATCTTTTGTATTGGGCTTATTGATACCATTTTTACATAAATTATACTGGAGTTGTCCCTTTTGGAACTCAAACTTAATCTTACCGATTAATATTTTATCATTGGTATTGTTTCTTATATCATTGTTCCTATCATTGTAACTTTTATATACATGTTCATGATGAGCTTTCTTCCAATAAATATTTCTGATTTCTGTATAGCCAGACCGTTAACAGTGCATGATATGTCGTTTTCTAATAAATTATATATTATTATAGCTTTCTTCTATTTACCCATTTTGCCATTATGATAATATTTGTCTTATTATTACTCATGTCTTTGGAATTTCATATGTTTGAGAAATGATGATAATGATGATGATGTTGTTTCAGTGCATGGCTCATTAGACAGTAGAACAATCCAATGAACATTAACACATAGGTGCATACATACATACAAAGATCCCCCTGAAGGAATTTATTTCATCCGAAAGAATCCCTTTGGCTATGCACCGTGTATGGGTAATTATCGAATTGTTCATAAAACAATGAATATAAATGAAATAATAATCATTTAGTTTTATTTTTTTTAATAAATAGATATTTTCATTTGCTTTTTATTGTCTGGTTTAATGTAGACTTAATATAAAGCAATTTGTATTCTTCCATTTCATAGTTTGTTTTTATCTTTTGCATTTTTATTTGATCATTAAGTAGGTATAAATACACATTTTTTGTATAGAGCTTAACAGACATTTATCTATACCCGCAAGAAGTGCTATTCGTACTGATACATGCCATACTTCTCTCTTGATCGTTTTATTAATGGCGTATTTTATTCTAGTTATACTTTTTGTGCTGATTAACGTTTACATTTGTGTTGGAACCGATGGTAAAACAAAAAAAGGAATCGTGAATCCTGTTTTAAAAGACATAAATGAGAGCAGCGACGTTATTCGTGAGATCATCAGTGATGGTATGATCAACTGTGTGATGCTTTGTTCAGATAACGATGTCTGCAAATCGGTCTCCTATAATAAATTAGATAGCAGATGCCGTTTGTTTTCCCAGGATTTCACCGACCAAGCACCGACTGGACCATATGAAATAGGATGGATTCATTTGGACTTAACATTAGGTATTTTATTTTCATACTATTTGATGCTTTATGAAGTTTCATTTTCCGTGGTCTTTTGACGTAATAAAAAGTTATAAAAACTACCTAGCTGGAGTAATAAATGTATTATGTCCACGAAAAAAAAACTAAAGAGAAACGTACAGAAGACATTAGATATCACAATCATCTCAATACAGCAAACAGCCAATAAATAATTAAAACAATCGCATATTATTTTCTCACATAATTTTGAATTTTTGTACATTGGCTGGCGACTCCTATTTAATTTTCCTACCAACACTCACAAAATATGTTAACGTATAGTTTTGCATTACATAATAACGTTCATATGTATGTATATGTAGCTTTACAACGCGATCGAAAATTATGGAATTTCTAACATCAAGAGGCATAAATTCAATTCTTGTAATGGCGAGGCTTGCTGAGCGATTAAAATAACAAATTTATTGCCCGAGATGTTAGAACTTTTAAAATCATCGAGAAATAAGTTGTAGAATGTTTTTCACTAATGTCTACAATTGAAAAATTGCAAAAGGTTGTTCATCAATTGCACGTGGACACTGATTTCTGGTTTCCCAAATGGTAATTAAAAAGTATACACAAATCATTTGCATAAGCATTTGTAAAGTAAAATAAAATAGCTTTTTTTTGGTAAACATACATAAGAATGAATCTAACTTTGTGTAAATTGACATAATTTTCTTAGCTTTGTGGTTTTTGTTGATTCATTATAAACTTACACATAGTTACAATACTGTTCATAAAAATGTCCTAAAATGATAATTTTCCTTTCGGTATTTACAACACCATATTCCATATTGTAATGTGTTATCAATGTCCACTTCCAATGATAAGCTTGGGGTTAGTGGTTCTGAAATTGTATTAAAGATGGGATTTATTTTACCAGCTCCACTTTACTGCGCTGAAGTCCAGTCTCGAGGACACTCCAAATCTGGACTGTATAACATAACAATAGGCAGGCAGCAGGTACCAGTTTGGTGTGACCTAGAAACAGACGGAGGAGGATGGACGGTACATGTTCTTTGTCACATTATATATATAAGATTTTTACCAGTAATAACAAAACAACCTAACTCGGATGATAAATTTCAAATGTCTTATAAAAAAGTGTGTGTGTGTGTGTAACATGTATACTTATTTGGTATTTTGAATGACATTAAAACTACACACAAACATTTTAATTTTAATATGCAAATGAAATGCTGTTAAATGTCAGTGCAGACGACATCAAAACGACTCCGTATGAACGCGGCTTAAACTTTTAACATTTAGTTATAACCGTTTGTTACAGACGAGATAATTAACCAATTCTTTTCTTTATTTTGATTAAAATCCCCGATGCACTGTAGGTATTTCAGCGTAGGTCGGACCGATCTGTAGACTTTGATAGAGACTGGAACGACTATGTAGCAGGATTTGGTGATCCTTCCACAGAATACTGGATTGGTATGTTGAAAATGTAAACAAATGTCATTTTGTGTGAAATCGTGTTTTGAATTATTTAGATTATAAGAAATTAGGACAAGTGTGTATATCTGAAATTTTGGATTTTTAAAACATTTTTTTTAATACTCAACGAATATTTTTAAGTTTGACTTTTTTGAAGGGAAAAAAGTCTTGTATCAAAAAATCACAAAACACACTTTTCATATGTTTAAAATAAATTAAGTGATTCAATGATCAAGACCACGAAACATAAGAAGAGATTTATTATGTGAATTGATGCTACGTGTTTTCATAAAAATTTGAACTTTTATAGGTCTAATAAATAAAGGTCTACAACAAAGTTCAGGATTAATATTGATGATGTACAATTAATAAAGTACCAGGGCCAGATGTTTTAAATTTGTTATGGTTTTGTCTTAAATTATATAGTTTTATTGTTTAATTGCTATTTCAAAATTAAACTATTTGTTAACATTATCAATTCTAAATAAATAAAACAATGTTTTTATGTTTTTGTTTATATTCAATAAAACATAACTAAATTCACATGACTACATGTACGTTTTCAGAACTGTTTTATTGCAAGAAAAAAAGCCGTCCGACATTACATGTTTGTAGGTGTACTTAAACTAAATTAAGTAAATAATTTGATAAATTTTAATAAGTATTGAATACAATAAATATTTTAAAGTGAAAGTTATTACAATTTTAACATAAAAAATCATATCATTCTTCTTTATTGTTTGAATTAAAGTAAACATTAATCAACTGGATGAAATAATGAAATGAGTATGCAAGTTGCAAAAGTGTTTTTGAATTGACAACCGATTAATTAACATGCAATCCTGATCACTGTCTAAAATTCTGTCTAAAGCGGACCTGGCCTCTGTTCAGGTCAGCTCTGGACAGCCCTCGGTCTGCTTTTAGCTGACCAGACCTGAGGACATGTCAGTTTTAAGCTGACCTTACTTGTGGTCAGGCCGCGTCTTGTCCATTTTTAAATGCAGACCTGACCAGAAAAGCGGACCACGGTCTCCTTTGACCTGACTAAAGTTAACTCTATGGACAGCTATAGCTTACCAGAAAATTTGACCAAAAGTCTGCTTTAAGTTTTGTACAGGTTAGGACTGGACCCGTCTGTACCATACCAAATACCGTATAGCAGGTTATTTTTGCAGTGGTTTAATTTTCGCTTATTTTTTGCAGATCAACGACAAGCACGAAAATAAAACCCGCGAAATATTTAAGCTAAAGACAGTTATTTTCTTAGGTATGATTCCTATTCTGCTTAAAGCCTTAGTGGATCACTATTTTTCTCTTAGTAAATTTTAAAGCTAATTAATATGTAAATTATTAATGATGAATATTCTTCAATCAATCTTTTATAGTTTTATTAATACACGCAATCCACAAATATTAAAGCTCAAAAGAGTTAGAAGCTTGTACACCCAAGCCTTAATTTCAATTAATTAGTGAATATCAATAGACAATTTAAATCGATGATAGAAAACAGTTACATAGAATAAACACCTCAATTAATGTTAATTGATCACAATTTACCTTTTATTTTCTAAAAGAAACCAGACCATATATATATATATATTGTGCATGCTCCATGAACGAATCGCGAGGTACTTTCTGCTTCTAAAATCGCGATAATTTACCCCCGCGAAAATAACCCGCTATACGGTAGCTTGTTTTTACTTTTAATGATTTCTTTTAATATACATTTATATCACTATAAGCCGAAACGGATTCACAAACTAAAATCGAATCCGCAACAGAAATTGAAACCTAAACCTGAAGTATGTAACTCAAATGCTGTGTCATTATCGTCATATCTTAACTTGTGGTGTTAAAAGAACGTTTTATTCGGTTTTATCATTTTACTTTTTGGCAAGGTATTATCATGGTATAGGGTTTGATTATTATGTTATGCACATACACCGGCACCAACACTTTTGTGATGGTGAACACATCAAAGCTTTAAATTATCCGTTTAAATTTTAAAATTGACTAAACCCTAAGGTTCTTCCTACCCCAGACATAGGTTGATCATCTTAGTTATAATTTGGTTGCCCAGTTCGGTATTTTTGTTTTTGTTTTATTGTTCTATGCTCTTCATTATCATATACATTTTTTGCTTTTTCAATATTTTTGGTAAAGCGCCTCTGATGAGTCTTGTATAGACAAAACGCGCGTCAGGCGTAGCAAAATTTATTGTATGGAACTTTGTTGTCATTTTAATGTTATGCACTTGTGTTAGAAATGCAGAAACTTAGATGAAACACTTGAAAGTCTGAAAGGGTTAAGATAAATTTATTTAACACACGAGTATAACACAATTATACAAGAACAAACAAAACTATTGAACATCAATCAGCAACGCAAATTTCATTCGTATACGATTATTTGTGTAGTTTTATCATTTTATTTATTCGTTCATTAATAAACGATTTGAAGAAGTATATTCATACTTTCAAGATTGAGATATATTACCTTGTCTTAGACTTACAAAATTTAATTATGGAAAAATAAGAGCTATAGTTAGTCATATATGTATACTATTTCTTAGCGTTTTTTTCATGTTTTTTGTGTTAGTGATAGTCTTAACTATTCTGCCACTGATTGAATTGTTTGAGATAGTTGATACTTTTTTACTTGTCAATAAATTTTGACGGACTTGCAGAGAAAACAAGGGTTCCTTGGGCATCCACAAAATGCATTGACATACAAATTGGTGTATAAAATGATACGAAAAAGGAAATACAAACCTACCAAAGTCAGATGATAAATCTAGAATATTGAAGAAAAAAGACAAAACTAGGCAAAATCTCATCCGAAAAATTAAATATTGCATAAGGTTCCACTCAAGTCAAAATCCAGGACATGCATTTCCTATGTACATTTGAAAAGAATTATACAGAATAATTAGAAATAATACATAACATATTGACTTCAAAAACGAGATTTTAGCTTTATTTTCTAGTGCAAGCTAGTGATATTTTGTTGAAAATTTCATTTAGATCAACACAATACTGATTTTTGTTTGAAAAAAATTACAAAAGTCAAACGCACCCTAACTTGGATCTATTTATTTTCAATTTTATCTAATCAAAATACAATTTTTAAACAAAATACATCTAGATCTAGCTTGTACTAGATGTATCAGAAAGGAACCAATTGAAGTTGTTATTGAAGCAAAAACTGTTTTAAAATGTTCTGCCTAATTCTTTTCAAATAAGTCCTGACATTAGACAGACAAGACAGGGTTTATGTCCACACAAGAAACAAAGGATTTCTATGGTCATGACTTGATACAGGCCAACCTGAGAAATTAAAGACAGCAATGGTCCTTACCTAATACAGACATCATCAAATATTTGATTAAGTCGGGTATTTTATAGGGTTCGGTAGTAACACGAACCATCCCTGTTCGATTGTTATCTAAGGTTTTGCTAGTTACACAAAATATTCCCTTCCATTGTGATCTTTTATTAGTGTTCGGTATTAACACACGACATTTCTCTTCTTTTACGATCTAAGTGTTCCGTAGCAAGACAAAACATCCATGTTCTATTGCGATCTTTGAGTTCGGTAGTAAAAAAAACACTGCAGTGACATACATCTTTAGTGACCTTAGAGTTCGACAGTACCTCAAAACAAAATACAGACGAGAAAACTTTTAGTGAGATAATCATATTTGCACAACAAACAGACAAAAACCAAATAAAACAATCAAGAATCATTTCATCTGATATAAAAATTAAATTTTCTGACAATAATAAATAGAGATAGGTGCACACATAACCTGTACTGAAGGTTAACTTGAAAAGCAGACATGAAGTTAACGTAAAATTCACTTGTTACTGGTCATGCCACTATTTTGAACAGACGCGCAACTGGTTCCAAGTTAAGTTAAAAAGCGGTAATTATTTCACGTTTGCGTTTAAAAGCAGTTGCTTTTCTAAGATTGGTCTGGTCAAGTTAACTTTGTGACAGATGTGCTTTATTTAATGAAGATTTCTCAGGATATGTTTCATATTTAACCAATGAAACAGTCATCGTAATTTATTTTTAATGTTATAAGCAGTTTTTTATATAACAAAATTGTATTCTTTATTAGAGTCTAATAAGAGCAGACCTTTTACCATGACTGGTCTGATTAGAGCAGTCACGACTTAATGACTTATTATGACCAGTTATAAAAAGCTGTAGCAAGTCTTCCTTGACCATTCGTGGTTAATGCAAGATAACTTTAATGTCTGCTAAAGCAGACAAGAGCAGACATGGAAAGCAGACACACAGTTAACTTTTTGTACAGGTTTTGTGTGCACCAATTTGCATATTGAAAGAAGAAAACATTCAGTCTACTACAGCCACGAAAACACTTAAATTATTTATCAGAATACTTAATTATAGGTAATTGCTAATCCACTAAACAAATGAATCGGAATGCTTGTCCCTTGTGGTTTTTCTGAATTGCAGCTTGATTGTGGGTTATGTCGCGTACTCTTATTCCACATATGATTATTTTCTATAATACCTGTCGACTCGGGTAATATGTGTTAAAATAAATTAGAATTTGAAATGTTTACGTTTAACATTTAATCGTATTTTTTGTCTGAAAAGTTAATTTCAGTTTAAGTTACGATTTCGGTATCGGTTTTGATTTCGTTCTTACCTTAATTATATTGATAATTATAATATAACTAATGAGGGGTGGGGAAACTTCACGAGGGTTAGATAAATTCGTACGCGAGTTAGATAAATCATGTAATTAACTCCGTGAAAATCTAAAAATTTATTTAACTCGGAAATCACGATATTTCACCTATATCTATATAATAATGTATATATTAATTATATGTATAGATCAAACAAAGGGTAATTAAATTAAGGTGGAACGTTACCAAATGACGTTACGTCAAGAGTTATCGATCCTGCGCTAGTTATCTTTAAACAAAAAACAGTCATAATAAAATTTCAACCCCCAAAGTCTGCTTTTGAGGAAAACAAAGGACTAACATTAAGTAATGTAATAAATAGCTAATTACGTTTATTGTTTTGTGTTTGTTTTGCTCTTTTTCAAAGACAAAAACCCCATAGACATTGCACATGACATATACACAACAAACTACATGCATTATTTTTAAAAATCCATAATTGAGAGCAAAATTAAGTACAGATGGGACCAAACCTAACCTGTACAAAAGTAAACCAAAAGTAAACATTTAGGTTACTTTTCTGGTTTGGTTTGGTTTACTTGACTAAACTAGGTAGTAAACCATGGTTTACTCAGAGTAAACCGTGGTTTGCTTTTCTAGTTTGGTTTGCTTTACGACGTAAACTAAACTTAGTAGAGTAAACCAAACCAGGCCATTAGTTTGGTTTACTTTTAATCGTGTTTAGTTTACTCAGAGTAAACCAAACCAGCGTCCTGGTTTGGTTTACTTTTAATCGTGTTTAGTTTACTCAGAGTAAACCAAACCAGCGTCCTGGTTTGGTTTACTTTTAATCTTGTTTAGTTTACTCTGAGTAAACTAAACCAGCGGGCTGGTTTGGTTTACTTTTAATCTTGTTTAGTTTACTCTGAGTAAACCAAACCAGCGTCCTGGTTTGGTTTACTTTTAATCGTGTTTACTCAGAGTAAACCAAACCAGCGTCCTGGTTTGGTTTACTTTTAATCTTGTTTAGGTTACTCTGAGTAAACCAAACCAGCGGCCTGGTTTGGTTTACTTTTAATCTTGTTTAATTTACTCTGAGTAAACCAAACCAGCGGCCTGATGAAATAATAATAAAGTAGAGATGATGAATTAAATTTATGAATAAGCTTGACCCACAGATCGGCTAGTAAAGAGTTTATTCTTTACTGCGCATGCTCGCTCAAAGTAAACCAAACTAGCGGCCTGGTTTGGATTACTCTTGCCCTTGTTTAGTTTACTCAGAGTAAACCAAACCAGCGACCTGGTTTGGTTTACTTTTAATATTACATGTATTTGGTTTACTCTGAGTAAACTAAACTTGCAGCATGGTTTGGTTTACTCTGACGTAGTAAACTAAGTTTACTCTGAGTAAACCAAACTAGTCAGATAGCTGGTTTGGTTTTCTTTTGAAAGTAAACTTAGTAGTAAACCATGGTTTACTCAGAGTAAACCAAACCAACATGACAGTAAGCAGGTAGTAAACTTTTGGTTTACTTTCTCAGTTTGGTTTGCATACAGGTTTGGTTCGGACCCATCTGTAATAGAAAGATGAAGCGTAAACTATTAGTCAAAAACTTAAATCTGCATAAGATTATTTACAAGCGCAAACTGAACAACTCTTTTACGAAAAAAAAAAAAAACACGAAAAAATGGGTGACGGAATTCGAATTCATGTTCAAAGGAAGAAACAATCTGATTATAAAAACGTTTTTGAAATAAAGACACCAAAAAAAATACACACGAACAAAAAAAAAGTTCGGGAAATACCGCATGAAAGAACGTCATAATACCAGACGGAGAAACAGTCATTTTGAAATATCAATATGGCTGAAAAAGAGCGAGTGCGAAAGAAAGGCAGCGGAAGATTTTATTATCGCAGAAAAGAGGATATACAAAATGATTTAGTCACTGCAGAACCTGGAAAAACAACAGACGAACCATGCCCGGATGACACACAAACAGAGAAAAAGGTCAAGACTGAAAGGAATGACGTGAAATGGACGGACGGTAGAAGAATTGTAGAACTGTCGGTGCTGGCCTCACAATTGTCTGAATGTCAAAAATGTCAAAAAAATCCATTGCACCTTATAGATTGTGAAGATGAAATTCAACACGGACTTGGCAGCTTGTTGAAAATCAAATGTAGATCGTGTAGCCATATAAATCTAGTATACACAGGGAAACAGCATCGGGACCCCGAAAAAACAGGAAAAGGCATGAGGATATTTGATATAAATACCAAAGTTGCTTTAGGTAAGACATATATAAAAAAAGATATAAAAATAATTAACTCTATTTATCCAAAATTAGAAGATTCACTAATCATAACCAATTCCGATATTTCCCTTTGCTGATTGCAACAAGTTTCATGTATATATGTATATTGTAAATCTTAGGCGATTCCTCTTTTTTTCCTAATCGTTTATGGCTACTGATTTTGTCTTAGCCTTTTCAAATTGGTACTCCTTTCTTTCATTTTTTTTGTATGAATCATGATTGCGTTATAACTCGATATATATCAACTGGGTAGTGTTGATGAATAAAGCAACACCCTAAACCTTTGTCGCATTGCAGAAAGTCAACTAAGTGTTACATGCATCCAAATTCTTTTGATAAATATTACAATCTTAAAGTGCTTATAATGTATAGGTAATCACTGTCTTAAAGTAAAATAATTTCGTGTATGGGAATATGCATGCATGTTTTAGCAATTCATATTACATTATTATATTATGATATTGCGCGATGACCTGACAAAGTACCCCGATTCCTAGATATATTTTCGTCTAAAATACGTAAACAAAGTTTCATGTTTTTTAGCTATGATACATTGTGGATTAGGACCTGAGCAAGTTGCAAGCTTTTTAACAGTTCTGAATATTCCACCAATTACAGTCAGGGCTCTGAAAAGTAGGGAAAGGGAAATAGGAAAGGCAGTTGAACAGAAGGCAGCAAATACGTGTGAGGCAGCTATTCAACAAGAGCTTATCATGTAAGAAAACTATTTCATTCCCGAATAAACTTTTATAATTTGATATACCGGTATAAATTATGAATATATACTAAAAAGACCCAAAGTTAATTTTTCAAAATACATGTCTTTTAAAAATTCATGTAGAATTTTCTTCCAAGCCAAAAAAGAATACCGATAAGTTTAAACAAAAATTCACATTTATTTGTATATATAGGGCTAATGAAGCATCAACTGAAGAAGATGAGCCAGATGAGCAGATACAGAAGATATCAGTGTCGTATGATGGTGCATGGCAAAAGAGAGGAAGTGGGCGATCGTACAATAGTCGCACAGGTACATAAATTTACAAATATCATTATTTTCAATAAAAATACTGCCACACACACACACACACACCCTCACACACACACACACACACACACACACACACACACACACACACACACACACACACACACACACACACACACACACACACACACACACACACACACACACACACACACACACACACACACACACACACACACACACACACACACACACACACACACACACACACACACACACACACACACACATCTGTTCCCTGCATTTTCTGATCGTCTTCCTTTAGAAAAAAAATATAAGATTATTTTAAACTACGTAGACATATTTCAGTAAACAATAAGGGGTACAATAAATGCCTAGTAATGTTTTCTTAAGATTGAAGCCCTATTTTTTTATGTGTAATAAGGGTCTTTTCTACGTTTTTTTTTCAGGGCATGGAACATTTATTGGAGAAAAGTCTGGTAAATGTACTGGTTATGGTGTGAAATCCACGGATTGTCGAAAATGTTTGTTTTCCAAAAATACGTCGGATCACGACTGTCGAAAAAATTTTGCAGGAAGTGCTAAGTCGATGGAAGCTGCGATTGCAACTGATTTAACTTCCAATATAATGAATCTTGGGTACCGTATAGAGTATATAACCATGGACGAGGATAGCACAACAATCAACAGAATAAAGACCTGTGTTGATCCTGAAATTCAGAAAAAGAGTGATAAAAATCACATGAAGAAAACGTTGTCAAATTCTTTGTTTGAACTCAAAAAAGACCAAAAAATGCTACGCGTCTCGGTCATCAATTATTTTGTCAAATGTGCTTCCTTTGCAATATCACAGAACAAAGAAAATTCAGCCGATTTAGAGAAGACTCTAACTGCTATCGTGCCTCATGCTTTTGGAAATCATGAGAACTGCAATGGATCTTGGTGTGGATACTTACGTGATCCTGATGGATATAAACATACTGATTTACCTGGAGGATTTGATTTATCCGACGACAGCCTGAGAAAAGATCTTGAAAAAACTTTTCAGAAGTTCGCTGAAAAATCTGATAAACTCGTGTGTTGTGGAAGTTCTCAGGGAAATGAATCGCTCAATCAAATCATATCAACCAAAGTGCCTAAATGGAAGCATTTCGGAGGGTCAGAATCGCTAAACTTCAGAGTGGCAGCAGGAGTATCTCAAAAGAATATTGGTAGACAATATATATCTGAGGTAACAATCTTTTAGTATGATAATAAATTCAAATCAATGTATTGCAATTGTATACAAAAAAAAAACCATACTACATTTTAAAACTGCAATATCAAAGTATCAAAATAACGTACGCCACATTTTTACTAAGTTCCAGCTGATATGACAATATAGAACTTCTACTACTCGGACTACACTCATAATTGTACATCTTTCGCATATATGTAATGGCCTAGAATTACATTAAATTCTATATTTCATATTTCACCGATATGCATGAAAGTTTACTTTGCTCGTCATGATCTCTGCAAAGCAACTGTACCAAATTTCAAATCTGTACCGTCAATAGTTGTTTTTCAGTTTTAGTGTTCACAAGAAATCGTTGACGGATGGGCAATCGAACGGACTAAATAAAAACTAAAGGGTGCGGACCGTAAAACTAATATAATAAAAAAAAATGTTAGACTAATAGTATTCTTATTGAACGAAGTTTTTTTTTACTTTATCCAGGTAAACAACATCAAAGGACTTTCACCCGGAAAAGTAACAACAAGTAGAAATAAACAATTGGACGAAAAGCGGAAACGTAAGAAAGAAATGCAGAAATTACCAGAAGTGAAGTTGATGCGTAAGAAGAAAAAGATAGAGATCCAGACTAAGCAGCTGTGCGCAGAAACTAAAGAAGGGCCGACATACGAGTCTGGTATTGCCATGGGACCAACCGGAGACAATGTCGACATCACCGCGATACCCGACCCCATTCAATTAAAGCCTATCAATGGTATGGAAGGATCAGACCAAATCGCCATAGTAACCTTTGACCTGGAAACCACTGGATTTGGTATGTAGTATTGATCAATATTGTGTTAAATTTTATTTTCTAGATTATATTGCCTGACCCTATTGGGTGTAATTTTGCATTAAAGATATTGTATATAATTTGGCCATGATTTTTAAATCACGCATGTGCGATATCCGTTACGTGTAACTGACTGACTGGGGAGTTTAACGTCGTGATTTTACCTATATATAGGTCTGCAGCGACGTGTAGTTACGTGTAACGGGCACCTGCTAATTCAAGAACTATATTTTTTCCTTTACTTATAAAGTGTCTTTATTCAACAATAATTGCAAATTTATTATAGATATCTATAAAGAAAATGTTTGAATCTAATTAATATTACCGATTGTAATTTTTTTTGTTTAATTAAATAAAATAAATCATCTTTAATGAAAGAATAATAATAAAAGTTTAGTCTACATTTTTCAAGGGAGATAATAATAATGACCATAATACAGAGAATACTGATAACTCTTTTTTCAGGAAATGACACAGAAATAGTTCAGCTGGCAGCTTCTTCTGATAACAAAATGTTCAATAAGTATAGTTTACCAACCGGTCCGATACACCCTAAGGCTGCCGAAGTAACCCACCTTTACAGTACGGGTAGCCGGCTATTTTATAAAGGAGAACCTATAGGAACGGAACCGCTGAAAACAGTTCTCGAAGGATTTATTAACTGGATTCCGCATAAAACACTCTTGGTAGCTCATAATTGCAAACGATTCGATTCAATAGTTTTAGTTAACAATCTTAATAGAACAAAATTATTAGAAGAGTTCAAGCAGAAAGTAATAGGCTTTGCAGATACGTTACCATTGTTCAAAAGAAAGATTCCACAAAGACAGTCTTATTCACAAGGGTCTTTAGCAGCCGATCTCTTAAAAGAAAACTATGACGCACATAATGCAAAAGTCTTAAAAAGTTAACTGATAGTTTGCAGGTAACGGTTGATGAACTTCTTCCTTGCAGTTTCAAAACGTATGATGTTTTGTCGATTCTGAGTCAGTCCAGATTAAAGAAACAGAATCTTGCCACTTTCAATGGTGTAATAAGAGAAAAAGTCATGACAAAGCAAATGTGTGAAAAGGCAGCGTCTAGTGGTTTGACACTTGCACATTTGAAGTGTGCATGTGAAAGAAAGGGCTTTGATGGACTGTTTGTTATTTTGAAGAAGGAGATTGACGGAAAACCAAGAGTCACAAAACAGAAGAAGATAGTTGAACGACTATTCAAATACTTGTCTAAATAAATATTTATCATTTCTATATTCTTAACTCATAAATACTTAATCATATTCAGTCTAAAATCGTTTTATAAGTTGAATGGTCAGCCAATATTATATCAATTACTCAAAACGTAAAATTGTGCTTGTTATTTCTATACGATGTTTTATACGACGTGATGGAATTTGACGTGACGTTAAAGAAAAAAAGGAAAAAACCTATAGTTTTTCTACAAATACAAGTTTTAACGTTTCATAACTCTCTTAAATGAACGGTGACCCCTATTTTTCTATACACCAAAAGATTCCTAATTAACTCAGGAATTTTATGTTAGTTTTTGACCAGAAAAAAATGTGTTAGAGATGATCATGTGTACATCACAAGCATATTCGTACCTACAAATCTTCGACTTTTACTATTAATCTAAGTAAACTTAGCATTATTTTCCCATATTTCAAAGCGGAAAAACCTATAAAAAATGAACGGTGACCCCTATAATAAATAAGATATTTGAATTCACCATACTAAGATCTTTCAGTAGGCAAAATATTTTTAAAAAATTTTACGCCATCATTTGGTATCGTCCCACCTTAAAAAAAAATCTAGTTTTAAACTAAAGTTTTCACAATTTGTTATGCGATATATGCAGTGTACCATCATTAAAGAATAATTATTATCACATTTCGTTTAAGGAAACGATGCCTTGAATGCCTTAACGAGTTCAGGGACCAACGAGTTAATGATACTTATGGAGACTTGGAACAGAACTTGGTGGCATGCGCATTACTCAAATTTCTGGGTAAATGATGGTACAGATAAATACCGACTTCATGTTGATGGCTACAGTGGAACAGCAGGTACATTTTATTTTTCATTTATTTTTGTGTTCTTTATTTACAACCATCTTGAACTTTTTTATTTACAGTTTAGCATTAATACTAATTATCACAATTATATATTTTTTTCGCTATAGATATACGAATATTTATGATTACATCTTATTTATTACAACAAGAACTGCTAGTTCATTAACATATAAGATGTTTTTTTTTAAATGTCTTGTCTTTTAAGTACATCTCTAACAAAAGCATAACAAAATTTCAATGATAATCGTGAATAAATGTTAATGTAAAAATCTTTATTTCAGGTGACAGTCTACGATATCATTCCGGACAACAGTTTAGCACACGTGACCAAGATAATGATAGTTGGGATTGGGATTGTAACCCTTACTGGTATTCTGGTGGATGGTGGTTCAATGCTTGTACACAATCGAATTTAAACGGAATCTGTTACAGCTCAAGTGCAATAGCAGTTGACTCTTGTCATTGGAATCGAATAGATGGCACTAAGCATTCACTACGTACTATATTTATGATGGTCAGAAGGAATTGAATTGTTTGAGTAGACCAATCAAACAAGCATCATTAGCCAATATTGTTATGTTTTGTTGGGAGGATTCTTAATTATAGAACATAGATGTCTATTTGAAGTTTTTTTTCTTTTTTTTCATATAACTATAGTCAACTAACACTTATTTTATACACGAAGAATGTCATATGGTATTTTGCACCATAGTCAAAGCATGTATGTTTTGAGGCATCCGTAATTAAAATGTATCTAGAGACAGAGGTTATAACATTCATGGTATATTTCTCACTGAATTCATAGAAGCTTCACTGTGATTGGAGGCATTGCAATGTCAAAAACATATTTGTTGCTTATTCAACCAGAAAGGACTTTAAACCTGATTTAAATAGGCTTATTGGCTTATTGGACGCGTAGAAAGACATTACAACATATGACAGAAATATAATAATCCAAACTGATTAAGTATGAAGCAAAGCAATCTCATAATCGTGATTTTTTTCAGTAGGAAGTTCCGTGAACAAAGATGTATATTTGACCAATTAGATGTTTTTTACTTTTTCTCTTTTTATGATATTTATTTATTTTTTTTTTTTTGGTGACAAATGGACATTTAATGTCTAATGTATTAATTCATGTATTGATATCTTTAGATGTTTTGTTTTGCTTTAGTCTAGAGTTTTGTGTATATTTGTTTATTTCTTTTACTACCTTTATACGTGTGTGATTTGATTTGTGTTGTTTTTTTTCTTCAGGTAATTATAAATAAAATTGATTCTCGTACAATGACTGTCCGTAAAAACGCACAAAAACAAACATCACTCGAAAAATTGAAATATTAACATAGAATTAGAATGCATCAAGCAATAGATGAGCTTCTGTTTGGTGCATACTCTGGTTGCAATGCTCTATTTGTTTGTTTGAGTTACTTAAAATATGACTAATAAAATCTTAACATTATTAACCTTATTTTAATAAAGCATGGCATAAATAGGCTTTTTGAATAATGATGATGCTATGCTTTAAAAAAGAATTTTTAAAAGATTTAAAAACATAAAAGAAAAGAAGAAGGTCTGAAAAGCCATTGTTACAAAAATCAGCAGTCCATGTGGAAAAAAAATTAAACATAAAAGAGAAACACCAGTAAATCGTATTTCATTTGCAAATAAAAATAATAATAATAAATAAGGAAATTTCGAAACAAGAAAATAATTTAAAAACTCCCAAAAAACTAAAGCTGCTATTTCTTTGTCTTACTAACTAAACTGTCTAAAAATAGCTGTCTGATCGTTTAACGTGCGACCCCCACATCTGGCAATACTTTAGAAGCAAATACGAATGAAAAGCTAATTCATGTATAAACTATAATTTAATAAATTAAATTCACTTTTACACATGGTTATTTATGTCAGGTCGCACAACTGCGTATGACTCCACAATCAATTATATGTGAGAAAAGAGCAATGACCTGGCTGTTTCATCTTGTTCAATGTGTAGCGTACCATGTTTCTTGTAAACATATGTATTAAGTTTCATAAATGATCACTTTAGCAGGAATTGTGTTAAGACAAAAATAAAAGTACATATTTTTATTACTACTTCTAAAAATAACAAATCTATAAACTAATACATTTTTATACATGCATAATTATGTAATAATAATCTCAAAAGTCCTATAAAAAACAATACCTATACACTATAACTAATTTGGCTTCTTGGGGGCTACTCACAATACTAAGCATTAAAAACTCACAAGTACCAATCTATAAAACTACGTACTACATGTAATTAATTATAATTAATTGATAACAGCTAATATAAAAGCAATAACGAATGTGGTAGAATAGGCGGTGGAAACACGCCTGAAAAACGTAGATTCAAGGCGGAAGAGTCACGCCTGTCTAATACCTATTAAGTAAATTTTTGAAAATTTTGAAAATCAGGCGGTAGAACCCAGGCCTGGGGCGGATGATTCCAGCCCGTGTAAACCCAAATTGCCAGTAGGAGATCCATACTGACTACAGCTGCCAAATTCGGTCAGTAATATACGGAAATAAAGTAGAAATTCAGGCGGTAGAACCCAGCCTGAGGCGGAAGATTCCTGCCCAGTTAAGGTAAACAACATACCTGCGAACATGTCTTGTTACAATTAATTAAGCTTAATTATTAAAAATAAATAAAATAGCTTAAACTAGGAAAATGATGTATGAATGAATTGGGGGAAAATAATTTCCTGAAATTATGCTACCAAAATGAACGAATACATGTAAGTGTGAGTGAAGCCCCCAAGAAAAATACAACATTAATTATAATAACATATTATAGATTAGATCATGTAATAGATATATAATACGACATAAAACAGTTCAAATACACAGCTAAAGACACATATCATTTTGTGCCCTTTCAATAACCTTTGGGTCCACTCTGATGTATCGCATGTAACAGTCTGAAGACCACCTACCTAAAGTTTTAATAATGTGGTCTTCTACACCAGCTGCTGCAGCGGAACTTGCAGCTCCTATCCTAAAAGAGTGACCTGTATACAAACTAGCATTTAAACCTAATCGACCTATGATCTCATTTAAATAACGAATAAAAGTATTACGAGATAATGGACCAGCTTCAAACTCATCATTAGTAAACAAAGGGGCGCTAGAAAGTGCTCCGCTAGCATATCTGCTACGTAAATACTCTGCCATCTCTCTTACAGGAGAGAACTTACAATTCTCAAAAATCTTAACATTCACTCCTTTTTTGAAAGGATCACATTTAGAAGACATCAAACGTAAAGTGAAAAAGGCTCCAGACGATTCTACACACACATCTCCTAAGGAAAGGAAATTTAAATTATTTACACCATCACAAGTAAATTCTCCGCAACGGAGAAAGCTAAAAAAGGCTAACTTGAAAATACATTTTAACATAGTATCAATAAATGGGGAAAAAACTCCTACTGATAACGAAGAACACATTTGATCTAATAGATTAGCTGTAATTGGCAATCTCTCATTTGATCGATTATCTTGTAATTTTTTGACTCCCTTTAAAATATAAGCCAACTGGGAAGAACTTTTAAAGGGATCGTTGTGACAATAACGAATGTAGAAGTATCTAATACCAGCTAAATACAGTTGAATTGTATCGTGTTTTAAACCTAACACATTTTTACAATAAGAAACAAATAATACAAAATGATCCTCTTTGACATGAGGATAAATTCCATTAGCATTAAATAATTTACAATCAATCATATTATTCATCAACAGAAATTTATTAAACCAAGATAAACCAGTTCTGTAAACACGCAATGTGTTTTGACTTAAAGATGCGTCCCATAATTCGTCTACCTGCAGGGAAGCTACAGCATTATCTCTGAAGGCTGGAGGCACGGCGTGGGAATAGTTTCTGATGTTGGGGCCAATGCCCTGAATCTTTCCATCTGAAAACGAGAAATCGCATCGGCTATATTATTATTAATTCCAGGCACATGTCTAGCGTGAATCACAAAATTGTACATTGCTGGGTGATACGTTAGCTTTCGCATGAGTTTCATGATGCTTAGAATCTTAGATCTGCCTTTATTAATAATTTCAACCGTAGACATGTTGTCACAGTAAAATAAAATTCGCAAGCGACACCATTGATGGCCCCAAAGCACACATGCCATAACGATAGGGTATAACTCGTAAAAGGCCATAGAGGTTCGCTCTTCCTTAAGCACTGAATCGGGAAAATACCCATGAAACCACTTATTATGAAAGTATCCACCAAACGATTTATTAGTAGCATCAGTAAATAACATTAAATCTGCAGCTGTCGTGATGTCATCATTTAAGAAGAAAGATACTCCGTTCCAATCTTTAAGAAACATCGACCACATCTTAAGATCTGATCGGCACATGCTATTTAAGAAAACATGATGTGATAATTTAGATACTGAAGATGATAACTTTATCAGATACGAAATTAATGAGCGGCCGGGGTGAATAACCCTACAGGCGAAGTTGAGGTGGCCAAGAATTCTTAATAGTTCACGCTTGGTGCAAGATTTCTTCTTACAAAAGACATAGATCATTTCAGAAATACGCTTCACTTTATCTAACGGTAGCCGTGCCTCCATTCGTATAGAATCGAGAATTATACCAAGATATTCTAGAGATGTAACTGGACCCTCCGATAGTGGTATACCGAGGGAATGAAACATATTAAGAAATTTAATCTTAACATCAATCGCAGGAGAATCAGCGGGTACAATCACTAAAAAGTCATCCAAAAGATGTAAAATATTATCAATACTATAATTGTGTTGTGCAATCCAGCATAAAGCCGACAAAAGCTGGTCGAAAATCTTGGGACTCGAACGACTCCCGAAAACTAAACGATTAAAATAATAATACTTCCCATCCCACTTGATACAATGATAGGGCCATAAATTTGGAGAGATAGGCATAATTTTAAACGCATCCGTGATGTCTGTTTTAATTAACAAGGCACCAACACCTATAGACTTTATAACTCTAATTGCGTCATCGATGGTGACATAATTCAAGGAAAAGTCTTCTTTACAAATCAACTCGTTAAGACTGGGGTTGTTATTGTCGTCATGGGGTGCAGACAAGTCAACAATTAACCTCTTCTTAAGACTGTATTTGCTTATTGCTAAACCTATAGGATTAACACGATAGGAATCAAACGGAATATTTGTAAACGGGCCTGACAAATAACCTCTTTGAAGCTCCGTATCAATTAACTCAGTTACAGATTGTTTATCGTTTAAGGCTGAACGTAAATTTTTGCACACAATAGAGTTTTGAGGCAGATGATTTAAACCTGTGTGAAAGCCGGACTTTAATCCAGAAATCAGATAGTCGGTAAATGTACGGTCGGGATGTAATGAAAGTTCCTGTTCCAATCGATCTATAATAATAGGAGTTTGAACTTGTCTAACACTGAAATCTTTCATTTCTTCATTACCTGGGTCCCACTTTTCTGAGACCCAAACATCTCGTTTTTTGAAATCGGACAATTAAGTTTTGAATGCTCTCCTTTGCAACTAAGACAAATATGTTGGTTTCGGCATCGCGGTGAAGCACAACCCCTAACGCCATTAAAGTTATTACAAATCTCTCTGCCTAGATAAGTAACCCGATCTCGACCATACACATCTGCAACGTCATCAACTCTATTAAGAGATCTACTGGAATTTCTTTGAATAAGCATTTGACTGCAAACGCCCGATGAATGAAAAGAACTTCCGCAAAAGTTGCAACTATTCGGTCGTGCATTAGCAAATATGTTACAAAACAGAGTATTGTTTCTGATAGACCAGTCGATAACTAAATTATTAAACCTCAAATGTGCTGCGGCATCAAGGGAGAATTTTTTGTGATACTCGTAAAAGCCCTTCCCGGGGTATCTTGTGGCCATTTCGACAATATCTCGTTCATAGAGGTCCAATTCTTGGCGCCTACGGGGATATGCTGCGCACATAATGTTCTTATATATGCCGAATGCTTGAATAAATTCCCCTAGGGAAAGAGACCTGCTTACACGGGGGTCTGGCCTAGCTGACTTAAGCCCGTCCCCCTCAACGCTCTCTATGACGCCTGATCCCGTATAGTAGGGTATGAGCAAGGTAGATAAGTTTATATCCCTACCTAAAATAATGTTCTTCCTTAACTGTGGAGAAATAGATTCCACAAATGGCAGTGATTCTGCCGAATAACCTCTAGAAGTTCTAATAAAGTTACCTTTAGCCTGTTCCTCACTTCCGGCTGCCGCTGATGGTCTTGCAGCAACCGAATTTAATGCAAAGTAACAAGAGTCTAAGTTGTAAGACGGCATACTATCCCCTACGAAGGATACCACTGAAGTATCAGTAGACTTAGAACTCGATGATAGGGGCACTGAAGGTGAAGCAGTATTTGAAAGGCTATTGACTTTATTGGTTAATAAAGTTACGTTCTGTTGCAACGATTGCACGGTATTGGTGAGACTGACCACAATGTCTGTCAGGGCTTTCTCTGTAGATGACTGGGAGCCACCATTATTGTTTACAAGCATTGCATCATGGGATCGCGCACTGACGTCCTCCAGCGTGGAAGGTGTGGCGTCAATATTACTCCACGACACATCCGAAACAGTAGATTTTAAGCGATAAATCCTTAATAATGTAGCTTTTCTAGCGTTGCTAGGATATCTAATGTTTTTTCGTTCTAATTCGAGACGTAGTCGATCGACGGACCAGTTTTCTGGTAATTCTTTGTCTACAGAAGAATGTGACTTATCACGAATAGGTCCCATGGTTGTGCACGAAAAAAAGTTTTCAAGTATTAACTCCAATATCACAAATTAACAATCGATTTTAATAAATCAAAGCAAGTCCATATCGTAATTTCATACACAAACTATTAGGAGCAGTGTCGTAGTGTTTAACAGAAATTTCGAAACAAGAAAATAATTTAAAAACTCCCAAAAAACTAAAGCTGCTACTTCTTTGTCTTACTAACTAAACTGTCTAAAAATAGCTGTCTGATCGTTTAACGTGCGACCCCCACATCTGGCAATACTTTAGAAGCAAATACAAATGAAAAGCTAATTCATGTATAAACTATAATTTAATAAATTAAATTCACTAATAATAAAGTTATTGAAACTAGGATGATCATTCTAAAAAAACATATTTGAGAAATTGTAGATAATAGTGTGCAAGAATTGAAACAATTTTTTCAAATAATGTGGTGGGTACAAACAGGTTTAAATGTACCAAAACCCTCTTTTATTCCATTTTATGCTCCGCTATTACTTACACATCAGGGTTGTGAAACACAAAGTGACAGAACTCGGGTGCTCCAAAAGAGGTAAACAGGGTACTCGTCGCGTTAGCCTGAAGTTATGGTGTTTATGTTAATGAACTTGAATATATATGCAATGTTTGAATCAAATGTTGCCAGAAATCAAACAATGTAGGCAGCAATTGAAATTAGATAAATAATGTAATATATAAGATTTAGAAGAAGAAATTATCCGTCCGGCTACTTTTAAAAATTGTCATTTCCCGTAGGGTTGTTCTTACACCAGACATAGGTTGTTCTCAGTCATACTTTGTACCCAGTTCGGGTTTCATGTTCATATTGTTGTTAAGTATTCCATTTTATTCAGAAAATGTCTCTAATACATGTAAGTCTTGAAATAAGAAAAAAACGCGCGTCAGGCGTAGCAAAATCTATTATCTGGAACTTTGTTGTAATTAAGATTTGATGATCACTCCTTTTTGAATTACCTTTCGGTGTCTTTTTAAAGCTTAAAGAACGACAAACTCAAAGAAGAATGTGTTGTTGCATCACTGTTAAGAGTATCTCAATTTTTGTAGTACGACGCACGAAAATAATATTTTTAAAGACCCTTAATTTTTCGCAGCTGTCCATTTTGTCGTTTGTTTTGGCTTTCAAACCTTAAATTAACCTTTACTCTAAATATAAATTACAAGAAAGTTCCAGATAATAAATTTTGATATGCCTGATGGGCGTTTTGTCTATTCAAGATTCAATGTCAGAGGCGGAATGATGCTACACAAAAAAGGAAAATTGACGACTGGAAAGTTGAAGGCATCACATTTGTCTGAGAGCTTTGTTGAACGTCTTTCTTGAGAGTCTATTTCGAGATGTTGATCATTATATGTAGCAGATTTCCTAGAATCCGCTGTGTACTTTATCTCATGTTCCTGAGCATGTATGAGATGGAGAAAATTACCAAATAGAAAAAGGACATCATCAATACAACGGAACGTGAGTTAAAAGAGAGCTAGTCTACGATCTCTTTTGAAGAGATTGTAAGAAGTCTGCTCCATATGAATGTAGAAACAAATCAGCAAGCAAATGTGCACAATAAGTGGCCATTGGAATCCCCAATGTTTGCAGAAAAAAACACGTCTACCAAATATTTGTACCTTCGTTTTCCATTCTTTTTAGAAAGCTGCGTTTCATCAGCTGTGCCAATCGTGCGAAAAAGGAGTGTAAAGAGTGGAGAAATCAAAAGAATCGATGCTGTTGCAAGATGAAATTGATTTCGAGTAAAGAATCTCCAATAGATCTTTCGAAATCTTCAAGATCCACATTTGATCGAAATCATTTCTAGATTAACAATAATCATAATATTTATGGAGGCCAAATTATATTGGATTTTTGATGACCCTGCAACCTGCAATAATGCACTGTTTGTATGGCTTTTTATGTAATAAGGAATCCAATACAGGGATGAAATGCCATCATTGTTCGCAACAACAGAGAGGTCAAAGGAGGAAATGACATATTTGTAATTGTCAATAATTTCCTCCTTAGACAGTGTTGTAGCTCTGCAATTGCTGGTACAACCAACTCCTAATTCATCTGTGAAGCAGTCAATATAGTGTTTCTGATCTTCCACACAAAAATGATATTGTATGGTATTTTGTCTGCAGGTACACCAATACATTTGTCATGTAAGACGGACAGTTTTCTGCAACATCAGCGCAGCCGCTGATGAAAATGGATTATGCTTTAGTGCTCATTGAGCTCTTAAAAAATGATTCTTTTCAAAACTGATGACTTCACAGCTTTAACCCATACCGACAAAATGTCATTTCCTTTCTCCTGATGTTTCCTGGCCCAACTCGGATTGCCTGGTTTCCTCCACCATTAAAACTGACCGCCCTACATGACCCAGGTGTGTCGATAAAGGGCGTTGACAACATTACACATATACACATTTGCTTACTGTATTTTTGTGATAATTATTGTGACGCTCTCGACATTTGTTCTCCCACTTATTTTGAAAAAATAGTATCGCTACATACATACATTACCGCAAAGTCCATAAAAGAAGCAGAGATACTAATTTGGTATCTGAATGTCAAAATTCTGGATGGACAGAGACGAAAAAAGTAAACACCAAAAAGAACGGGACAAAAACAGACAAGATGTAAAACATGGATACACAAAAATCACTGAATATCAATCAACGACGAGAACTCCAGTCGTAGCGGGAGTGAACTCAGGTGCTCTGGAATCGTTAGCCGTTCCTGCTTTCTATAACTCACCCGTCGCGTTGCCAACAGTAAATTCAGTGTGTCAAATCCAATAAAGAAAGACAAGAAAAGTATAACATATCAGCACTCATCTGACAGATCGAAATCCCTAATTTGTCTATAAGCGCATGTTGTCTTCTGTAAAATTTCTTCAGTGAAGACGGCAACCGAGGAGCAACATAATCCTGTGTGAGCAATTTTTGTGTTAGACGTGACGCTCTGCTAGGGAAATCGAAGTAAGTCCCACATGCTTTGGAGCAACGAATCAATGTGATACGTAAACTCCGTAAGCTGGAGCGGACGGAATGTTGCTACAAAAGAAGGGAAAAGTGACGAATGGAAAGTTGAGATTGTCCCTTTTTTTGTTGAACGTTTTTTCGTGAGAGTCAATTTCAAGATGAAATCTAAATATTAAGCAGACTTTCTAGAATCCACTATGTCCATTATCTCAAGTTCCAGGGGGATACAGATGGGTCCGAACCAAACCTGTATGCAAACTAAACTTAGAAAGTAGACCAAAAGTTTAATATTTGTTTAATGTCATGTTGGTTTGGTTTACTCTGAGTAAACCATGGTTTACTACTAAGTTTACTTTCAAAGCAAACCAAACCAGCTATCTGGCAGGTTTAGTTTACCCAGAGTAAGTAAACCAAATAATATTAAAAGTAAACCAAACCAGGTCGCTGGTTTGGTTTACTCTGAGTAAACTAAACACGATTTAAAGTAAACCAAACTAATGGCCTGGTTTGGTTTACTCTACTAAGTTTAGTTTACTTCGGAAAGCAAACCAAACTAGAAAAGCAAACCACGGTTTACTCTGAGTAAACCATGGTTTACTACCTAGTTTAGTCAAGTAAACCAAACCAAACCAGAAAAGTAACCTTAATGTTTACTTTTGGTTTACTTTTGTACAGGTTAGGTTTGGTCCCATCTGTATATGAGATGTAGAAAGTCGAGAATTGTTTATTAAAAAGAAAATCATCAATATAACGCAACGTGAGGTAAAAAGAGAGAGAGCTAGTCTACGATCTTTTTTGTCTATAAGAGATTGTAAGAAGTCTGCCTTATATGAAAGAAGAAAAAATCAGCAAACAAAGGTGCACAATTAGTGCCTATTGTTTGCTGAAAAAACACATAGGATTTTGCTTTGTCTTCAATTTGATTGGCAGCGCGACGGGTGTGCTAAAGTAGACAGAAACTGCTTACTCTGCCCAAGCATTCGAGTTTACTCTTGTTACGACTTGAGTTCGCGTTGTTGATTTCTTGTCGGTTGATTTTGTGTTTTGTGTTTCTTCGTGCTGTTCTTGTTCATTTTAACTGGTTTGTCATTGCCTTTCGGACTTTTGACACTTGAATGCCCCATTGGTGCCTCTTTTGTCCTTCGAAGGCCCTATAAGTTTCGTGCATCCCGTTTACTACGTTTCTAAAACGTGGTGAGCCGGCTATTAACGTAACGAACCGTACAGACACGTAGTTGAAACCAGCTATATACGTTGACATACCTGGGCAGAAACGTGACTTGTCTCGTTTGTATTCATTGTACAACACAAACGTGACTAAATAAAAATTTGCGTATTAATTACGTACTACAACGTATTAAAACGTTGTTAAAATGAATTAAAACACAGTAAAAGCATAATGAAAACCTAGTAAAAGCGTAGCGAATGCAAACCAACAGGTTTTACTACGGTTCCCTAAGGACTTTCAGCTTTCACAAGGTTTCAATAGGTTTAAGTACGATTCATTACGTTTTATGATACGTTTTAATATTGAAAGAACAATCATGAATTGGTTTCGACTGAAGTTCGCGCTGTTGATTGATACTCAGTTATTTTTGTGTTTCCGTGTTTTACATGTTGTCTCTTTTTGTCCCGTTCTTGTTGGTGTTTACTGGTTTTGTCTCTGCCCTTTCGAACTTTTGGCATCGAATACCCCAAAGGTACCTCTGCTTTTTTGTAAATTACGGAATATTGATGCAGGAACACATTTTGCAGATGATGCTGTTTTTGCTTCAGTAAAACCGGAGCCAGAGATCTGAGGATATAGTTTCTTTAAAAGACTTTTTGCGTGCTTGGAAATGTTCAGGAGATTACGGCTAGACTGACACCAAGACTTGACAAGATAAACGCATTGTTAGGACAAGCACTGGCAGTTGGTCTGAACGGAGCTATTACTTTTTGTCTCTGGTGAGTACTGAATATACTAAATGCGCATCATGCATAGTAGCAATATTTATTGCCTGGAACTTTGTTCTGTTTTTTTTTATTTCTAACATCCGTGATGATAAACACTACTGATGGAGTTTTACTTCCTCGAAGTTAGACCCCTCCGGTATTAACATTTATGTGTCGCCCATACTTTTGAAGAGAAATAACTTGTTATACCCCCTCCACATATACGAGATTTCTTTGACATGTCAAAAATCCTCGTAAAACTCACGAGTTCTTACGATTTCACACGAGCTAGAAAGTAGTAACAAGGAGTGCGATCGAATACAAATTGAAAACTCGTAAGGAAATCTCGTAAATGTAAAGGGGGTATAACATGTAGTTTATTTCCTACCTTTACACGTAATGTGTTTTTGGAATACATAGATTTAATGATATTATAAAATTTGCTATTTATTTTCTTCAGTAAAAGTTTGATTCTAAACCCAGCCTCAAAGATACACATGTTCATTATAATGCTTAAATAATAGGTTTCAGAGGATCACTTTAACTTACTGTTTGGTCCAGGCTGTAGCCCAACCAATGGATTTGATGCTATAGACATCGATGGAAGTGGAGCAGTAAGATATTTTAAAATTTCTATCAATATACAATGGACTGTTATCAGCAAAACACACCACTAGTGCGCGTGAAATTGAATAACTGTTATTGTTTAATCGATAAATATGTCCTTGTCAAAGTTGTTTTTGTTTATGTTAATGGTCAATGTAAAGCCACAATAAAGAAGAATAGGTTGATCGGTCAAAACTTTCAGGATTTGGAACGGGTCGAACAGAAGCAAATAATTATATACTCAATAAATTAGGAACTGCTAGGTTTATGAAAGCTTGTAATCTTATTTTGTAAGAATGAATGGTGCGACCCTTTCAAATTTTAATTTTAATTTTAGCTATCATACTCTGAAATCCTTAACTTCATTGAAGAAATAGGTGTTTCCGTACGAGAGAAATATCTAGGAACAAAAAGGTCAGAAGTGACGGGCTTTGGAAACTACTTGGGCACAATATTTGGAGGTTTGAGTCAGAATATGGCAAGAATGTATATGGAGGTATGTATTACATTGTTGAACTTCCGATCGCTTCTTTGGTATTTTAAAAAAAATATTATTAATAAGAGCCTTACCAACAAGCCATCCTTATTGTCTTCGTTCTAGTTCACATTTAGAAAAATTAAAAGCAAAGGTGTACCAAGGGGGCAATCGAGTGTCGTAAGTCCGGAAAGGCCAAAACAAAGTCGATAGACATTAAATCATAAAAAAAACAGACACTCAAAAACTGTAAAATATTATACAATCCAGTAATATTTTCTTTTACGAAATCTAAAATCTAAATTTGCCGATAGCTGAATGTTATGCTTTGATAACTGTTACATTAATATATATATATTTCAAAAATCAAAACATGCGTTCATAGCGAATTATTTAAAGGACTGATTCTATCAATAAATATGACTTTTCTTATTCATCGACAACGATAACAATATATGGCAATGGCCATATAAAATATTTCTTTAAATACAATGATGCCATTTAGGACACATGGTTATTCTACATCTCATCACCTTCTATCAATAGCGACAGAACCGGAAGAATGTGGGTTTATGAAAGGGAGTTAACGATGAAAATATTATCGCACCGATGAATTCAAGTTTTGTGGCGCTTAGCTTTAACGTTATGATTCAGAAGAACTCTTTAATAATTGTAAGTAGTAGGTAGATTTGTGACATTCTATATTTTAGCCCTCAGATGTCGATCGCACCATTGGTATCAACACCTGGTATATAACAACTCTTGATTTTGTGTTGGAAAAAGGAGATCGAGAATTTATTATTGATGTAGGTATCACATAGTCTATTGCAGCAAGGTCTTATATTTGACAAGCGGGCAATGTAGTGTTACACTTATACTTATAAGTACAAAATGTTATTGAATTCTTACATTTCTCATTTTAAAATATCGTTTTAAAGAGTTGATTACAAATAAACCGAACTAGAATGATCAACCTGAAGAGACAAAACATGACAAAAACATCCCTTAAAAGATGGCAAAGGCAATCGATTTGGCACAGATATTTCTATAAAGAAATAGTGAACTGAGAAACTTAGTGGCGCTAGATTTTAGTTTAATTTTTTGTACTTTGTAATACGATTTATTGTGATATCTTAGTTTAATAATATTTTATTGCAAAAAAATAGCAAATGGATTGGACGTTAAGTTATACCAACTTATTTATTGCCCTCTCCATGAATATACAATACAGAAATTTTACAACGAAATGCAGTGTACATAAATAGCAAAACATTTTTGTATTGATATAGACTCTATTTACCTGTCGGAAATCTATTGGTTCGGCCTATATACGCTTGGACTTTTCTAAATAGTACAGAATTTGCTTCAAATGTGGCATTTTCATTTCCAAAAAGAATATATTCGATATTCAAATCCTGAACATCAAAAATTGAATACCTTTGGAGTACATAAATAGGACACTCAAGAAAAAATGATATGCATTTTCATACGTAGCACCACAAGTGCACATGGGATTTCCATTTACATTTATTCTATACAAATCATAATTTAAAGAACTGCATCGGTGACGTAGTCTTGTGTGGATAATATTTAGCTTTCTTGGCCCTTCGCTGAAATATTTAGGTGGCTTAAGAAAAGGGTTTTTAAGTTTTAATTTGAAGCATTCAAATGTTGGAGAATTCCTGACAGAGACTGCAAGGTTGTTCCAGAGGGATATTGTAAACGGGATAAATGATTTTGCGTACACATTTAGTCTAGAACGAACTGGAACATAATCTTCGTTGTTTCGTAGATTGTATCCAGTAATATTCGAGACCAAAGGTGGCAAACAGTCACTTAGATATTTAGGACAAATTCTATTGTGCATTCCATAAAAGATACACAATTTTTTGGTGGTTACGTCTGTCAGTCAAGGTATCCCAACCAGTTTCAAAATAAAGAGCTTCTTTACTAGCAAATTTAGTCAAACAAGTAACAATTCTGGCAGCTTCCAATTGGACCTTTTCGAGTTTCTCAGTTTCACGTTCACAGCAGCCGTCCCAGACCTCACTCGCATATTCCAGCAAGGGTCGGATAAATGTCAGATAAATAGTCGATAGACTCTTAGACGAAAGAACAAATTTTAATGTGATGTCATTTATTCCAATGTATACGTAACCGGATATGTTTTTAAGTTGCTTATGATTTGAAGAAACACCAATCAGGTAACTCCAAATCATGTTTTTGCTTGTTACCATGATCTTTAATAAGATAAACTTTATATTAACAGGATATATTAAAAAGTTTTACTAACATATTTATTTAATAAATTAATAGCAAGGTAAAAGATCCACACAGGCTTTTCTCCAGAACCATGTTCTCGACAATAATCCGGAAAAGCTGTCACAAGCCGAGATTCAGTCCAGAGCTATACCAACAGGACCAAGTTTGTCTAAGGAGCAGATCGAAAGAATTCTCGTTGTTGGCCGTTGATTGACATTTGTGTATCTCGAAAAGGATAACTGTGGATGGAATTATAGGCGTTATATGTAAACACCTGTTACATGAATATATTATATTTTTAAGATACGTATACTCAAAATATGTAAATACTTTTTCTAAGTTATGGAAATACTGAATTTAAGGAATACATGTACACATTGATCTCCACAAAACAAAGCTAAGAAGTATGAATTTAGTACCAGTATGTCTTTTTTAAAAAAAAAAGAAAAGATTACTTTAAAAACATATCACAAACATTCCAGTCGGATGGTAAGATGTTCACGAAGGGACAATCTTTGTTTAACTCTGCTGTATATTCCACAAGTATACCCCCAAGTCTGAGAAAATACCCATTAAAATCGGGAGGTTAGATGTTCACACAAGGACAATCTTTTTAAAGAGGAATTTTCAACATATACGTATATCATTAAATGCATAAAAGAGGAGGGAAATGTGTCATTTTGTTTAGACTATGTATAAGACCAATGTGTTAGAATGTTACCTCATCCAGAATATAAGTAAGCGTCTGGTGGTTTATTTTTTGTGATTTGAATTAATGGATTGTTGGTGCAATTTGCAATTGCAAATCATGGTTTTGTTGATTTGTGATGTTATTGGGGACATTACTTGCTATGTACTATAAATAAAATTAAAATCTATAGATAAAATATACAATTTTAAGGTACTGTTAGTCCGTTATGTTTATGTCTTGTGTGAATAAAAAATCTGTTATTTCTTGAGTTTTATTTCGGTTTTTTTTGTCAAATGCATCTTTTCAGATTGAAAGTTTTAAAGGCTTAAATGTCTACGAAAATCACATTTTTTTTCGTCCCCAATTTTTAATGTCCTTTAGACCAAAATGAAATAAAAAAAAACTTTGAATATTAATTTTTTTTCCAAATTTGTCTTAAACTTTGTTTATTTTGCGCGAAATTATTCGACCATGTTGATTGATTATTTGTTTACAATCGAATTTAATACGGCCATCGATCGGGATCTCGGTTGTTTTGTTCCTGAAAACTTTAATTAAACAAATTCAATGTGAAGTATCTAAGGCCACGTTCACATTGAAGTTGTTTTGAGTAAACATGTGTAGAAGTAAACAAGTAAATCATCGTCATCAGAATATTTTTCATCTTTTCTATATGTATATAGAAAATCTTTGGCGAGTAGCAAAATTGGTAATTATTTCAAATTCACATCGAACCTGTATAAATTGTGCAAGTGAAATTGTGAAGCATATCCGGACGACAAAAATCAATATCAACATTAGGCAAATTTTTCACGGGAATTTCCTGTAGAGCTCTCCGCTTCGTGCCCGCTACGAGCTGTGCTCGCTATGAATTTTGCTGATTAATTTTGATACTTTAAAATGATCACTCCTCATGTTTCAGAATTTCAGTCTGATTTTGTACATCCTCTAAAATGTATCTTTAAATATTGAAGATTTTTTGAACACCGATACACTGACCCCTACATTCTATGACATTTTCTGAAAATATAGACCTTAATAACCAAACATAAAAAAATCTTGAAATTCTTGATACAACATTATGATTATTAAGGCCATAAATTTCAAAATGTTTAAGGTATGTAAAATCTAGAGGAATCTGATTTCCGGCCAAATTTTTGACGTCATATATCACTAAAACGAGCACACGTATTAAATTTTCTAATTGTTATTAGATTAAGTAGACAAGTTTCTATCATTTCCATCACAAATCATAAAATCTTTGATATCAAAAAGTTCAGGAGTGACCATCTTTATCTTAGTTTTCCCTTTGTTTCTAGTGTTAATTCATCTGTTTTTGTTTTTTGTTTGTTTGTTTTTGTCTATGTAGCTTAAACGTGTTAGTTTACTTTATATTAGTTCATATTGCTTCATTTTATTATCCTCTCAGTAAATTACGAGTCTTTTGTTAGATGGAATCCTTCAATGGAAACTTGATCTATGGATTCTTTTTTCTTTTAGTTAATCTTATTCATTAAATACACTTGATTGTAAAACAAGCTCAGCTTATGCCAGTCCCTGTCCAATTTTCAGTTTGCAAGAATGGCCCTTGTAGCGTACATGGGCCTACTAGAAAACATCGGTGATACCAGAATCACTTGACGTGCATAAAGTATTGTTTTGGATCTAACCAACTTAAAGAAATTTTTAAGTTGCTGTGTGACTTTAATCGACTTTCCACAGGGTAGATAGCCTATCTTATTTGATTGCATGTATTGAGAAAGCCATGCACTATTGCCAAAACACAGTATTTTTATAGCTATAAAGTAACGGTAAAGTGATGAACATAAAACTTGAAAGCCCCACTTGACAGAAATCTTTTGGCAAAATGATTTTTGTGATAAATTCGAGCTTTATAATTTCATATATTTGACGATTAAGTTTTACCGAAAACAAAACTTGTCCTTGAACATGTGGAAGGGGGTGTCATTCAATTTGGCACTTTTCCAAAACTTTGAACTTTGTTCAAAATCGTGAAAACACTTCGGTTGAGTTGAATAAATTCGTCACATTTATTGTAAATACTGTTCTTGGTAATGTCAAGAGTACGCTTTAAATCATGAGGGTATGGTTGGGGATGTCCTCACTTCTTTATTCTTATTCTTTGCCTTTTATTTTCTTTTATTTAATCATTTAATTCCAATTTTCTCATTATTCTTTATACGGTAGGGGTAAATAATATTCTCTTTACCATAGTTCTTTATTTATTTAAAGAACATAATTCTATTCTGTTGATTTTATAACCATTATTTCCCCTCCGCACCTTCAATCGTAGCGATACTTTTAAACAATTGCATTGTACTGTGTGGAAAGATAGGTTTAAGAATACATGCCATTTAAACCCTAATTAGTTTTTGGACCTAACCTTTAAATAAATTGATATTTGAGAGCTGCACATTCCTATTTTCATTTGGGCTATGACGTTCACCTACTCGTATTACCACCTTGGAAGTGTCTTTCCACAGGGTAGGTAGCCGATTTTTATGCTTTTAAATCATTTGACGTTTTAGTTAGTATAACTTTTTGCTTTCAGCAAGGTTGAGCTTCCCCCATCACTTACACTAACACATTTCACTCTGCTTCCGTCATTTGTTTCTCATTTAAAAGGATTTTTCACTAATGGGCTTCAGCCGTATTGGTCGTTAAAAAAAATATTTCACTCGATTCGCTTCTACTTGGTTGAGATAGTGCATTTAAGTAATAAGAAAAATATTTTTCAGTGTTGTTAATCAAAGCGCTAAAGCGTTAAAAGGCAGAATTAAGTATTCGTATATGTAACTACTACACAACAAATTAAATGAAAAAAAAACATATTACATTTTTGGTATTCATTAAAGACATATAAGTCCGTTTGAGTTTTATAAATCAACGAAAAATGGCTTGTAAATTTATGTGTTGCAAAATATTTTAACTATTTTAGTATGTCATGACTTTTTAATGGCATACGAACTCAGGCATAAAATTTCAAAATTTTTGCATGATTAGTAAAAATGTTTTCCCTAGACCTTAATAGTAAAAATGGACCAAAAATTCATAGAAATCCACAGGAGTACAACCTAGTGACCAGGAACAGCTTTTGCTTCGTATACCTTTAAAAATCCTTTGTTGAGCTAATTGGTCATCTAATCCCCTATTGTAAGTCCTTTCAATTATGTTCAGGTGGGCCCAACACCTGGCTGTTCCGTCAGATAAACACACCATTTTAGGTATTGTTAAAATTGGTGAAATATTTAGCATTAGACCATATGGAAAACTTTTTTGTTTTAGGAGACAACATCTTGATTTTTGTTATCAGAGTTCGTATACTAATAAAAAAAAATATTTGTGTTTAAAAAATAAATCTTATTTAAGAGACAAAAAAAATTTAAAAGAATTTTCGTTGATTTATAGAACTCAAATGGACTATAGAACCTTTCGCATTTTTTTCAACTGAATGATACATGCATATATGAATAATATACCTACTAAAACTAACTTTAACCGCATAAAAAATCAAATTTCTGCAGTTTTACATTAAAAAATCGTTATTAATTCTTCGCGTTGAATAAGTGTTGTCCAGCATAAATATTTACTTTGGGTAAACCGTTATTCACATGCCCTTACTAAACATATTTCAGTAATGCTCTACGTACTAAAATTCGGCAATAAATTGAGAACACTTTAAATGAAATGATGTCAACCCTGTTAAGATGAGATTCTTTATTTTGGCAAACCCTGTAAGAATAAATATGTAATAAACATTTTTTTGTGTACTATGAATAAGAATTTTATGATAGAAAGCAATTTTACGATAACACTTTTACCAGGAATACTCTGAGTGATTGAAAGAAAAGTACAAAATACCTGATCCAGGTAACGTCCCGACAGGTACAGTGTTTACATTTTATGATTAGTTGTCCTCTTTTTGACACTGCATTTTTCTGTAGTTAAAGAATACTTTTTGGTAAGTTTTTTGAAAACATAACAGTTTATTCAGAGGTTTTACACTATATTCTCCATATAAATGAATTGCACATGGTCGATATCATCGGTGATGGATTTGGCTTCCTTGTTCGAACGTTTTGGTTCCTAGTACTTTTCGTTTTCAACAGTTTTGAAATTTGACCTTCCAATGTTTTGATTCAAATGCTACTGATGAGAGGTTACTCCTTGAAATATCGATATATAGCATATCCAAATTAGCTGTTTATACCCGCGTGTTTGGTATTTGTAATTATGAAGCAAATTAAGTGGCACCAATGGGGCATTCGAGTGTCAAAAGTCCGTAAGGGCAACGACGAAACCGGAAAACACGAACAAGAACAAACAGCACGAAGAAACACAAAGCATATATAGATGTACCTATTGGTAAAGGCACTGTGTATAACGTTTTTTATTATCAAAATACTATAAACTACCTCGGCCATGCCCTGTCTGCAACACGACCGTGGCGGTTTACGAGTGATACGACCAATAATGTGAACTTGTGAAGTTTATCAAGAGGGTTTAAAGATGATGGAGACTGTATTTCAAACAAATGATTACTTAGTAACGTTAATTATGTTGACATGTATATCCAAACAGTTAACTATAGGACACGATGTAGTCAAAAGTGGTGTCCGACGTGTTGGGAGATAGCGCTTGGTGGTTCCATGGGTTAGGTAGGTCGTCCTCTCCAGTGGCAGCGGCATTCGTCTATTAGGGTTCCTTTCCTTCTCAATGTTTTTGTGTGTCCAGTTATTCCAAACCCCGAGAAAAAGCTATAGACCCGTCTTCCTTATAAAACAAATAACGTCTGTGATGTGATTTCTGTGTTTTCTAATTGAGAATCCCTTGTCTAGAAGTCCTTTGTGTTCCAGTCCTCTGACAGCTAATGATCATGGGTCCATGTCCTAAAGTTTCATTATCCAAGTAAAAGGTCCGAGTCCAAGATCCAATGCTAGGTGGCTTGTGTTCTAGCGTCTACAGGGTAAAGGTTCCGAGTCCATGATTCAATGTTCCTAGTGTCCTCCAAGTAAAGGTCCCAAGCCAAAGATCCAATGTTCCTAGCGTCCTCCAAGTAAAGATCCCAAGTCCAAGATCCAATGTTCATAGCAGTCCTCTTAGTAAAGGTCCCGAGATCCAATGTCTCTAGCGTCCTCTAAGTTCAAGATCCGATGTGTGACAGCTTGCTTACTATTTCTGCTGATTCAGCATAATATTGACGTTATGCTAATAATTTCCTTGATAGCTTCTTCTGTATAAATGTTCCATGCGATCCTCTATTATAAACGTCTTCTATCCAAAGCACCGTCCCTTAAGTTCTTTGTTTCAAGATGCTTTTTGCTGCTGGAGAGATGTTAAGCTATCTGCCATCGTGAAGTGCTCGCTCGATTTTAAAGCAGTCAGCGACGTCACAGGACGTCATCAACCAATCAGCATTTGTCCCTTTTCCGTAGTCGGAACTATAGTGATCAAAGAGACGTCAGATCCAAATTAATAACCTGCCAGGGGTTGTCCTCTGCTTGCCCTTTTATTTTAGTTTATTCCTGGAGTTGATTCATCCATAAATTTCTCCCAAAAACGTTAGTTTAATGTTGTGACACCACTTTTGACGTGCGAAACAATACATAAAACAAAACACTCAAGTAATACAAGATACGACGTAAAATAGTTCCCTACTTTCTCTTGTATAACTTCACAACATGATCAGCCGGCACTCTATAAATTATTGATTTACTTTTGGTATCTTTAGAGTGACACTCGATTAACAAAATAACTTTTAAAAAAGCAATGTTAATATCTTCTACAACGTTTTATCCCCCCGTTGATTTTAGCCTGTGAAATTTCAACAAAAATAAAAAAGACTTATTTCTGCTTCGATCATAAAAGACCTTATCATTGACATGCAAATGTGACTTAACAATAGATCCGTTATTGAAAAAGTAAAACTATAAAAATAAACCATGGTACAGGTCTCAAACTTGGTTTCACATTGTACAAAAATATTGACAAACTTTCACTGATTATCATGATTATGGATCAAGATTATTTTCTTCCAATTAATCTGACCAATCTTTACAAAATGACAACTGCAACATATAATTCATGCGTCAAAAAACTTCTGATGTATCAGGTTAAAAATATACTTAAACAGTGTGAAAAATAAATGACAATAATAATCCCTGTTTCTTACAATACATTGAAACAATGAAAATTATTGTCTAGACGATTAAACCGCGAATATCAGATAGCTATATGACTACATAATGTTCGACATAAAGATTATTGGAATCTATTCGCGTCTTTATTTTTTGCATGCGGTGATTTCTCTACACAATTTAAACTCGGCGTGTCCTAGTTCTAAGATAACTTGAATAATATGACCTCTTCTTTGTGTCTAACTGCAAAATTTAAATTATTACACTGCATAATAGTAATCTTATCTTCTGTTTGAGGATCTTGGTCGCATCTGTTTTGTTATTTTGTTTCAATCTATTAAAATCATTATCATGTAAATCTAGTGGTCACGGATGTATTTCGGCTAGATATTTGCACCCAGTTTAATATATTTCTTTTAAGCAAAACATTTTAAAACGGATCTTTAAGGTAAGAATTAAGTATTCAGTGTCTGTCAAGAAAATGTCAACGTAGGACTTATAACAAAGTAAATGGTCTAAATTGTAAATATTTAGGGAAAAACACCATATCTGCTAGTACATATTTGAGGGATAAAGCACCATATCTGCTCGTACATATTTAGGGATAAAACATTATATCTGCTAGTACATATTTTAGGGATAAAACACCATATCTGCTAGTACATATTTTAGGAATAAAACATCATATATGCCAGTACATCTTTTAAAAAATATAGAAGAGATAAAGTAGTAAATAAATTTTAAGTTTACGAGCAAGAATTAAAACGTTTGGAATAGACTTCAGAAAACATTTAAGATTCGATCTTCAAAGTCACCATGAACATTTGATATTTAAGACTAGTTGCACAAGAAAGAATTCCACTCCAACACCATATATATATATGTTACAGGTCAAATTTGAATCCAGGGCGATACGGAATCCTCCTAGGGCAAATTGGAATTCAAATACCTCCTAGGACAAATTGGGATATCCAGATTTGCCCTAGAAGGATTCCAGATCACCCTGACTGAAAATTGAAAAGTTATAAATTACAATAAATAAAATTGATTGAATTTTTAATATTACATTGTCTTTAATTCAAAACCAAAAGACGTATTCTGACTAAGAAAAATTCCAATGTGTGTGTTTGTGTTTTATATGTTGTTATGTGATTTGTTTTGTTGTGATGATTTTTGTCTGCCGGTTTTGTCTTTGTCTTTACGGTTTTATGATACTGATTACCCCTTTGGTACACCTTTGCTTCTTCCAATCTATGGCTTGATGAAGAAATCTTGTGATTTCGAAATATTGCCACATTTTTATATATCATTCAATTTATAACACATTAGTGAGTTTTAAAATTACATTTCTAGACATTGATTATTATTCACTTTGTAATTGAATCTGTTTTTTGTAAACATATCCACACTTAATTAGTTTGAATGTTTAATGCTTTTTTAGACATAATAATGGGATGGCTCTTTATTGTCTATGTTAAAATTCTTAAATATTCCTGTGGAAAGTATTCCTGTAACTCTGAAATATTCCTGCGCAGGTGCTTTTAGTAATAATTATATCAAGCACTCTACTAGTAAACACATGAATGATCTATACAATAGTTTGTGGCACAAACATAGAGAAAAACAAGTCCCTCTCTATCGTATAACTCTCTATCATATTCTATTCTCAATTGCTGGCTTGTACATGTAATACCAATATCACTGATAACGATTACCCTCTGATTGCTGGGAGACTTTTCTCCCGCATATAATCACTAAACATATGTTGTCTCTAATAGCATAATTTCTTTATACCCCTTAACTATAACATTATAAAAAAAATTAGAAAAGATTGTAGCAAGTCTTTTGGCGATGAAAAATATTTGGACATCATCCAAGATTTCAATAAACGAAAGTGCTTTGCTAAATTTGGAGTAAGCAACATTCAACTAACAGAAGAATTAGGAAGATATTCTAATCCTTCCGTTACACTTAATCTTAGAATCTGTGATAAATGTTACTTGAATAAAGTGGAATATGAGATTCATTACTTTTCTGAATGTCCCAAATTTGTCAATGATAGAAAATTACTTTTTGATTTTGTTATAAAGTCCAATGATAATTTTATTAATTAATCTGCTTTTGATAAACTTTTCTGGTGTTTCACTTGTGCAAATGTTGAAATTATTCAGCATCTGAGTGTTTTTCTACAGGAAGCAAACCTAACTTGACAATTGGTCATAAAAAATGTGTAATTATTGAACTTTAATTTAGGAACGCCCTGCTATTACCATGATTACATTTGTTGTTTCATTCTTTGTACTCACTTATAATCATGTAAATGTTTTACTGTCTTTGCCCCTCGAGGGCCCCTAATTGGCCAATAAAACTTATATATTATATTCTGAATTTGTCAGGCAAACGTTTCTCCCCAAAACTGACGGAAATAAATGATGCAAATGAAAAAAAAACTTGCGACTGAAAGGAATAGTGCATAACACATATGCGTTGAATTTTTTTCATGTAGCGTTTCTTGACGGTTTTAAAGCTTGTCAAATTCAATAATTATTTCAAATATTTTTTTAAATATTTTTAACTTGCTAATTATCTTGGTCTATTGTAGGTCATCCGCTCAATAAGCCAAAAATAAGTTTGAAATAGCAACTGAAATGTGCCTTGAATAAGTTAAAAAGATAAGATATACAATGCACTTTGATATGTAAAAGATATTTAAACAAGTAATTAATTTTTGCTTTCGAATTTTGACCTCTATATTTTTCATCATCGCCACGTGCACCTCTTGTGACAAAAGCATTCGATTCATAATATAGACATTAATAAATCATACTAAAGAATTAATAAATCGTTAAAACGATTTAATAAACCTTTCAAACTGATAAAATAAGTCGTACAAATAAGTTTTTTTTCTCGTTTTTGTTGTTGTTGTTGTTGTTGAAACAATTAGGCCGTCATAGTGAATACGCGTTTATTGAAACCTAAAAAAAAATATGTTCACTTCGCCATTAGCACGGCGATAAAATTTTATTCGAGTTGGGTTGATAAAACCTGGTAATAACCATTAACAAGTCAGTAAATGTAAATTATTGGGAAGACGAATTTTAGGCAGTGCCTATTACAACTTTTCGGCTATAAAAGACAAATAATATAAATTCAAAATTAATTTGAAAATGGATTTTAAGTCATTTCAGAGTGCAGTTTATGATAACGAGTGATTTCTGCTTAAAACTGACAGTAATATTAATCAATGTTATGTAAAATACATTGAAGATATTTATTACAAAAATGATGTGAAAATATGTAGCATAAATTTACCTGAAATTGACCTTGTACAAAAATAATATGTCGTTAAAAGGATACATGTATTTATAGAAGACTGTTTATGTCCTTCTACATATTTGCCTTTTCTATGTTGTCCATATTACAAATATTTCAGATGGGGAAATCCTACAGCCAGGACAAAGGAAGCACACAGGTGTCCGACGCTTCAACACGTGCCCGAGAGAAAATTCGAGCAGCTCGTCTAGATTTCTTAGCCAAATTAAATGATGAAATTGAAAAGACACAGTCATGCAGGACAAGTATAAAATGTTTTGTGTTTTTTTCATCATTTCGAACACATAAAAGTTGGAGTTTTATGATTTTTTTCTTTAGATTTAAATCTTTTTGCTTCTAGTATTTTTTACACAGAGGGAATCGAAAACAAACAGAAAAATGTATGTTCATACTAGGAAAAACCCGCGAATTTGCGGGAAAATCAATCGTTGGTTGCTTTACAAAATATTACACAATAGAACATTGCACTTGCGTGACCTTACATGGTTGTGCTAATCGCAAATTACAGGTTCTACGGTATTATTTAACTCTAATAAGTTTTTGGTTACTGTCAGTTTTTCATTGTGGTTTTTCTAAATTACCGCTTGTTATGTGAGCCGTGTCGCGTACCTATTCCACATCTTATTAGTTTCTATTATAATCTTTTATTGCGTGTTGCCCCACCTGTAAATTAAAAAAAAGTCCAGTGGCAGGATAAGTTTCAATCAGGCATTCGCTACGCAATTTTGTCAATTTATTGACATCGTTGCACGAAGGGAAAAAAAACTACAATATGATAAATTTTAAATTGTTTTCATTTTTTTTTATCAAGTTACAATTTTTGACGGTAAAACATTTTTTTTGCATTCATTTTATACATGTAGTAAACTTACCAATATAATCTATTATATAAAATCTTTTAAATATTAATCATAATTAATGGAAGCGTTTTGTGGGATTTTTTTTTGTAATTCGTCTGATAACAGGGGTAATAATTCAAACATTGCAAAAAAGGGGGGACAAAACATCGAACCGGCACTGAAGATATATTTGATCATATACATTTACTTTTCTAACCGCAGACTTTTTTAAATGTGCTACGCGAAAATTAAGGTTTTACCCCAATAATAAAAAAAAAATACATTCATTTCTTATCAATTAATTTCAAATAAACATTAAACATGAAATTTTCTGTTAAAACATAACATTAAGACGGAGTATCTCGCGCGGAGTAAATTATCAATAATTGTGTAATTCTGTTTTTTTTTTGTCTATTTGAAAATATTATAAATTTCTCGGTCAATCAGATCGCTGCATTCTACCTTAATTAATCTGTTGCGTGATGAACAATAATCATGGCGATGAGATTTCTATTTTGTTTTTCCTCTACACGTACAGGAACTTCTAGTTTTTTAGTATTTTTTTTTGGTCGATATATCGATTGATTAAATAATTCTGTAACAATTAATTTATACATGTAATCCATTATTTTTCATTTTCAGATAAGAATAAACTGATAAGTCTCGGGTGCCAAATGCCCGCTCGGACACTTCCTATCGCTTTTTAGTATGACCGCTGGGTGTAATTCCGGAACGATGACGGCTATACCGTTTCCGGATCAATTAATTAGGTTAATTAGCAAACTGCAGACATAATTTCATATGTGTTAATGAATTTTTTAAAGGGCACAACCATCCCCTATGTTTGATATATGAAGCTTAGTCGTAGCATTTGTTGTTTAGGCTGCAACCCGGCTAACAAAAAACGCTTCGTTATTTCAGAAGTATAGATATTTTTTTATTTGTGTGCGTGGTCATTTTCAAATAAAAAAAACATTTGTGAATTTCCATTATGGCTTTATGAAAATGTACAAATATTAATGTTGATAGGATTAAATATTCAATACTGTCATTTGTTCAGATGTACAATGCGAAAATTATATATCAGTTGTCTTTGGATGGGGAGATGTGGCAAATTTTGTGCTTGAAATTTTTTAACCTTATTTTCTTGTATGTGGCCATCATATTTTTGATGCGATGGCATTAACGTGTACATTTAGTTTCAATAAAAGAATTGTTTAGAAGGTAAAACCTGATTTAAAACGTAAATCCAAATAAATAAGATTTTCTAGAGATATATTATGAATTAATATAAATGGTACTGAAAAAAGACGCCGTTTAAAAAAAATGTTTTGGCCAGGACCTGAATTTCAGTCTACACAAGCAAAAGAGGCGTTTGAAAAATTTCATGCTTGTATCACAATCTGTACAATATCCTTTCCTGTGGTTTGACATTAAATTGTTTGCCAAACCACAGCGTCCAAAACATGCAGGTAACCGTTCTCCTTGAAACAAACACTGGCGAAAAACAAAGACAAAGAACTATACAATCTTTAGGAACATTTCAACCCTTTGGCATTAATATAAAACAACAGATGTTTACTTAATATGCAGTAACCGATTTACATTGATGACGTATGATGACGTATGATGACGCATACAGTTCTTGAAAGGTTTTGTTATTATAAACGAGCGTTTAGTCTCTTTCACTAGTGATGTAACCAGGGTCGGCACATTCGGTTCTCGTCAGTTGATGTGTCTACTTCTTTTCTGTTTTGATCCCCTTGAAGAATAACATGAGGTCCGAAAATTTGGGTACCTTTTCATTACTGTATTGGTTAACTTTTTACATTCTATTGAGACATATTTATTTTGGATTTTACCTTTTAAATGTGGTTCTACCTTCTAAACAATTATTTTTTTACTCATTAGAAGCCACGGTGCAACAGCTTTATTATTTTATTCTTTTTTTAATTTAAACAAAAATTCCACTTCCGACTCCCTTAATTGCATAGTTACTGCTAATATCTTATATACCACCTGGATCCTAGTGTAAGAGGATTGAATTTATTCTAGCACTAAAAGATTCTGATGAAACAATAGCAAACAGTGAGATACAGGTGGATGCGACTCAGTATAATTTTCCATTTACCAACCTGGTTTTAGAGGGAGGTGGCGTCAAAGGAACCTGCTATATAGGACTTGGAAGGGTTAGTGGTCTACTTATTCACTTCTTATCCCGCAAATTGAGTTGTAGCCTTTTCATTTTCACCAGAAACGAGGCTCATTTGTAAAAGCCAATTATACATGGCACGAGAGAGGACTTCAAAAAAAAAACATTGTACTTGTGCTCATTTCATTTTTGGCATATAGGTCAAATTAAATATGTTAAAACTTTAATCTAAACTATGCTAAGTTTATTAAGGATTAAAAAATTGAGTGTGAGTTACAGTATCTTGTTTAAAACCATTGGCTTGTAGACAATATTTCGAGGAGAGAAACACGCCACTTTTCAAAGGCTACGGTTGCTGTCTTCACTCAAGAAATTTTATGGAAGACATCGTGCACTTATAGACAAATATGGGATTTCGATCTCTCAGATGAGTGCAGATGTTGGTTTGTCATAGAGTTTTGTTGACTGTTGGCAACACAACGGGTGTGCTTTAGCAAGCAGGAACTGCTTACTCTTCCTGAGCACCTGGGTTCACTCTTGTTTCGACTAGAGTTCGCGTTATTGATTGATATTCAGTTATTTTGTTTTACATGTTGTCTGTTTTTGTCCCGTTTTTGTTGGTGTTTACTGGTTTTGCCTCTGCCCTTTCGGACTTTTGACATTCGGAAACCCCATTGGTACCTCTGCTTCTTCCTTATAATCAAAAGATGTGTACCATATTTTTCACATGATAAAACCGTTTGGACCAGTTCGACATTACTAGTATTTCTGTCTATTTTTCTAAAATGTTTTGAGTTATTTATAAATGTTTAAGAAATATTTAAAAATATAAATATTTAAAAAAAATAATATTTATTTTACAAACAATCAAGAACACAAAAAGATAGGCAGACAAAATTGTTTATGTTTTCTTTAAAGCTTTTGTTTTTTTTTCCAATTTTTACATTATAGGCTTTGGAGGAACATGGAATTTTGAAGAAAATCACACGATTTGCCGGTACAAGCGCGGGTGCCATATTTGCCGCCATGTTTGCCGTCGGCTGCAATTCCTACGATCTTGAAGTGTGTACAGATTTAAATCTGCAAAATCTCTCAATGGGTTAGTTATTCTCACTTTTTGGACAGGACAGTTCCTATTTTTAGCGGTGTGAGATTTTTCTGTCTCACACCACCCCATGTGAGATAGCCTCGTGCAGTTTCCCGTTTATCGCTATGAAGTTTTCCGATCAGAATAAAAAGTAAAGTTCAAACGTGTTATTATTATTTTAACACCGTATATATACCTACACTTAAAATAATAAAAAAACCCGAACCCTTTGCCCTTCACATGTAACTTTTATACACAAATACACACCAACTGTGACGTCACATATTCATACGCTATGTTTTGTAAACAAATCCACGTTGTACAATTTACGGGTTTAGTGAGAAAAATAATCAAACACCGATGTTTAGGGCAAGATAAGGAAATCTCCGACACCCTTGGGTAAGATTTCTTTACATCTGCAACTCGGCAGAGCCTCGTTGCAGACTTGAAATCTTACCCTCGGGGTGTCGGAGATTTCCTTATCTTGCCCTAACACCGGTGTTAGATTCTTATATTCTAAGAAACGAATTCTGATAAAACTTTGCCATTAATGATAAAATTACGTCGGATATACAGCTTATTGGCATCACATACCTTAACGAAAAGGCAAAGAATATCAAAAATATATCATGAGTTAATAAGAAACATGCCCCCTACATATTAATCAAATCTTTAAGTAAAATGTGGGAAATAATTCGCAACATGTGACTATTTCATATCTTCTTTGAATAAACGAGTTATATTTCACGATCCTATATTTTTTCTTCAAGATGCCTCTTGGGGATACTTTAGCCTCATTCCTAATCTTTTGTGGAGATTTGGATGGAATCCTGGTACAAAAGCAATGGACTTTATTGGAGCTTTCATCGAGGCAAAAACGGGAAACCCGGACCTGACATTTGCACAGGTATTTCTAAGTTTTCGTAAGGAGACGGAAATTAAGTACGAAGAGCGATCATGTTGTTTTAATACAACAGTTTGGTAGGAAGTTCGATAAAGTAAGAGGGGTTAACTTTATGCAGTTTATATGTATAGTGCAAAATATAAAATTAAATATACCTGTATAGGGTTTTGCTTTGTCTTCCTTTATCGGACTTGACACACTGATTTGGAAATTGGCAGCGCGACGGGTATGCTACAGCAGGTAGGAGCCACTTACTCTTCTAGAGCACATGTCTATTTTTGAGTTCACTCTCATTACGACAAGAGTCCGCGTAATTAATTGATATCAGTGGATTTTGTGTTTCCGTGTTTTATATTTTGTCTGATTTTTCGTCTTTGTCCTTGTTTGCGTTTGCTGGTTTTGTCTCCGCTCTTTCAGACTTTGAGGTTTGGATGCTCCATTGGTACCTCTGCTTCCCTAATAATGACTGTTGGTACTAAAAATGATCATTGTATGTTATTTAATCTTATTCAAGGTCCTAAAAATGCTTAAACTGAGGTATAGCTGCTAGTTAAGCCCCTTTCAGCAAGCAAGTATATCGAGTAATCTTAAAATATAGATTTTATGGAGTGTACAATCAACAAGTTTCCCAAATCTAACAAATACTTGAAACATTTCAACAATATAAACAGGGAAAAAGCTAGTTTTAAAATAAATGCCATACTGAGATTTCTTATATCATATTTTAGCTTTATAAAAGTCGTGGAGTTGAGCTTTGTATAGTTGGCGTCAACGTTAACACAAAATCTGAAGAATATTTCCATGTCAAGACATCACCGGATATGCCGATACGATTGGCAGTGCGCATATCAATGGGACTGCCGGGTAGGTCAAATAGTAATTTATCAATTGCGCGACGAGCGCTGAAGAGGCAGTTAACTTTACCCCAGAAGGTCATAATAAGACATAGAATAAATGTACACAGTAGAAAAAAGTGAGATGTGGAATAGGTGTACGCGACAAAACTCACATAACAAGTAGTAATTTGTTAAAACCACAACGGACAACCGCCAACAATCTTCAACGTGGCTAGTAGGCGCTGCTCGCCGTTCTGCAATTGGCCCATGGTCTAAATAATAGGCCTAGTATTCAAATCCAGTCCTGAAATAGTCACATGTAGATCCCATTCTTAAACAGGGAAAAGAACATATCAAAAAGACAAGTACAATTAAGCCTGTCAAAGATTCCTGGCTTAGGACAGGCACATATAAAATGTCACATTATGTGGCGGGGTTAAACTAGTATTTTGGGCCCAATCTTCCCCCAATCAATATCACAAAGCACAAAAAAAGCGCAATAAAATTCAAATCGATTTAAGTTCAAATTCACAAGAGAGAACATTAGAAAAAAGTCAAAAAGAACAAACGAACGCACAACCTTTAAGAATATACAACAACGAAAAAAATCATGACGGAAAAAGGCATCAGTCTGTATAATGTTATCATAAGGTTGATCAAAATATTTTACATGTAATGATAACCAATATCATTTCTCTGCCTTTGTATAACCCATCTACACAGAGATAATTAACTCCTAGAAGTAGTGTGTTTTATAAGTTAATTTCGCATGGAACACTTTTTTTCATAGAAATATGTTTCAGTTTTGCGCTACTATCTTTAAATTTGAATATATTTTCAGGAGTATTCCAAGCTGTTTCTTATAAGAAGTTTAAAAACGATAACTTCTATGTTGATGGTGGTTTGATGTGTAACTATCCCGTCCACTGTTTTGATGGTATGTTCACGTGTAGATTATAAATTTTACGTGACACAAAAATGTTCACCCGATGTAAAAAATTACCAATGGAGTTTTTGGTCACAGTGTCCCATGTTTCAGCGAGCATGACTTTCATTCGGCTTATTAATATATTAGCCCGTTAGTTTTTCTAAATAAGCATGGCAAAAAAAATTCATAATCGGGATTTGTCTTTTTGTGATTCTGTTTGAGGGAAAAAAACATACAAAAATAATAATAAATTGTTGACGGATGTACAATATTCATTTAATATAATTAAGTCCCTGCCTTTTAAGCGAGCATCGAAAATCTATATACCTTTTTAAAAATAAATCCATGTGCTCGACTTGCTAAGTGTAACGTAAAGAGGGAACTTTTAAAAAGGGAATAAGGAAGTAGCAAAGTCTGACCCCACCCAACCCAAGTCATATGCACTTGAGAAATTTGTTGTTAAAATATCTGGGATCAATAACTACTTATTAAAAATTCAATTAATATTTGTGCAAATAATAAATCCTGTAACATTCGTTGAAGGTGTTTTTGGAAAAAAAATCAAATTCTCTTTAAAAATTACTCTATTATCATGTTGTTAAATTTAAGCATTATTATGTCTAAGTATATGATAAAATATTATATTCTTTACGAAAAATTAATTTCAAACAATAACAGTCCCTAGTAATTAGTCTCCAATTATGCAACAAAGTCTTTTAGTATATGTGTATGGCATGCCACAGTCACAAAAACCCCATAAACTGAGTTAATCATATACTTGGACATAATAATGCTTAAATTTAACAACATGATAATAGAGTAATTTTTAAAGAGAATTTGATTTTTTTCCAAAAACACCTTCACCGTGTGATAATCACTTTCATTATCTACTGGTTCAGGTTATTATCAACTACTTCCGTTTTATTATCAAACGCCAAAATCGGAATTGTATTACAGACTTGACCGTTGTCGATTTAAGTTATAGACATTTTCAAAACTTATGGCAGATGACACAGATGCATATAAAAGAGTGCAATTTTTGTGTGAATTATACCCCCTTCGTTTCATTTGTCAGTGGTATAAATTACGTTCATTCCAATCAAATATTTAACTGTGACGTCACCGTTTCTACGTAGGTACGTACCACGATATTACGAGACACATTTGTTTTGTTTGTTTACATCGACAAAATACAAATTTTAATCAGATGCTGTATCCAAATGCCATTTCAAAATACCATAAATATTTCACACTGATATTGAAGTATATGATAAAAAGATCATAACATGTCATTTTTCATATCAGACCAAAATCAGCCCGCGGTCATTATCATCCCTCAAGCCTACGGCTCTCGGGCTCATATCATGACCTGGGCTGATAATAGGTCTGATATGAAAACTGGCATGTTATAATCTATAATTATCCATAAACTGAGTTTATCGCCCGTAAACTGTAGTTATCGGTCGATAAACTGGGTTTATCAACCGCTAACTATAGTTTGCTGATGCTAATGATAATTTCAGTTGCTAAAAATTTATCATTAGCGGTCGATAATGGGGTTTCAAATGCTAATTAGGGTTTCTCGGTGATAATCGTAGTTTATTGGTGAAAAACTGAATTTATGGGTGATAAACTGAGTTTATCGACTGGAAACTATAGTTTACGGGCAATAAATGCTGTTTTGCGTTGATAAAGTAGCATTTTCGCCTCGAAAACTAATGTTATCGCCGATAAATTTGGTTTTACGAACGCAAACTATAGTTAGCGAGCAATAAACCCAGTTTATCAACAGTAAACTATAGTTTACGGTCGATAAATGTAGTTTATCAGGTTTTTGTTACTACTGCGTGCCATACTATGGCAGTCACAAAAACCCCAGAAACTGAGTTTATCGCCCGTAAACTGTAGTTATCGGTCGATAAACTGGGTTTATTACTCGCTAACTATAGTTTGCTAATGCTAATACTAATGATAATTTCAGTTGTTAGAAATTTATCCTTGGCAGTCGATAATGGGGGTTTTAAATGCTAATTGAGGTTTCTCGGTGATACATGTAAACTTAGTTTATCGGTGAAAAACTGAATTTATGGGTGATAAACTGAGTTTATCGACTGCAAAATATAGTTAACGGGCGATAAATGCTGTTTTGCGTTGATAAAAGAGCATTTTCGCCTCGTAAATTAAAGTTATCGCTGATAAACTGGGTTTAACGAACGCAAACTATACTACCGCGTGCCATATATGTGTCAATGTGTCATATAATTTCAAATGAGATGTCATATCAGTACTTCACTTTAACAAAGAAATATTTTTGTACCCCTCTTTATGTCATTACTGTACACTTCTATTTAACTTGTTTCTGTACTCCTCTTTAAGATATTTCTGTACTTCTCTCTATGATATTTCTGTACTTTTTAAATGTATTTCTGTACAAAGCACCAAATAACATCCTTTTTGTGCAAGAAACACTATATTAGCAGCTGGTTGTACTAGAAATAGCACCACATACATAACTTCAACATTTGTACAACAATTCGATTCCTAAAATACATTAAAATTAACAAACAGTGCTCATTGGAGGGTCATCTAAATTTACCACTTGACCATCTCTCAGCTCTGTTGACTTCAATACTTACGACAATAAAATCCGGCCTCCAGAATTATTACGGTTGTTGTTATTCTAGAAATGGTGTAAATAAAATGTGGATCCTGGAGATTTTGAGAGAACCGATAAGGATTTTTAAATTTGAATCATTTTCTTCTTGTAACAGGACCAAAACTTAAGATTTATCCACACTTCAAGGTCATTCCATGGTTAATTGATTATATTTGACTTGTGTCATTAGAAGCTGTAACCAAAAATATGATTATCTGTTTAATTTATAAGTTTTTACCATTTTTTCATCTGATTTTGACTAAATATGATTAAAAGTAGTATATTTAACATGTTTTGACCCATTTTATTGAAAAAAAAAATGTTTTTACTGGTTACCACGGTAATCAATTCAGCGTCATTTTTCTCTAAAACTAAGAAAAATGCCATTGGGATTTTTTTACATGTTGAAGAACTATTGTTTATCTTTATAGTTATTACAAAAAACAATTAATACTATAGTTGGTTTTTATGTAATTAAACTGTAAATAGGACAAAAATCCATTAAATTTAATGAAATTTTACACATTGAAAATAACAAGTTTTGCGTTAGATAATCACTTTATTACGATGTCATTAATATGTTAAACTCAAAATTTGGTTTATAATGTCGTACCATAGGATGAAATAATACCCATAATTAATTTTTGATTTGATAGGTTTTTTATTAATAAATCTTAATGAATAAAGTCTATTTTAGGGGATTCCACAGAATTTAAAATGGCCACTTTGGTTACCATAGCAACGGTCGTCAATAGAGATGAACTTAGGTTAATATTGTTACATGTATCAGTATGTCTAAAATACATTGTAAAATAAAAATCATAAAAATTTGTGACATATTATGTCATTTCTATGCTTCTCTTTAAGTTTTCCTGTGTACTTCTCTTTAAGTTGTTTCTATACTTCTCTTTATGTCATTTCTATGCTTCTCTTTAAGTTTTCCTGTGTACTTGTCTTTAAGTTATTTCTGCACTTCTCTTTATGTCATTTCTATGCTTCTCTTTAAGTTTTCCTGTGTACTTCTCTTTAAGTTATTTCTGTTCCTCTCTTTATGTCATTTCTATGCTTCTTTTAAGTTTTCATGTGTACTTGTCTTTAAGTTATTTCTGCACTTCTCTTTATGTCATTTCTATGCTTCTCTTTAAGTTTTCCTGTGTACTTCTCTTTAAGTTGTTTCTATACTTCTCTTTGTGTCATTTCTATGCTCCTCTTTAAGTTTTCCTGTGTACTTGTCTTTAAGTTATTTTGGTACCTCTCTTTAAGTTGTTTTTTCACTTCTCTTTATGTCATTTCTATGCTTCTCTTTAAGTTTTCCTGTGTACGTCCCTTTAAGTTGTTTCTGTACTTCTTTTTATGTCTTTCTATTCTATTAAGATATTCATGTACATGTAAAATATATTTTAGTATTTCTCTTTATGTGATAAACTTCTCTTTTAGGATGGTGGTTGTCGATGGAGCCTCAAGACAGTTTTTTAAAACGCATACAACCAATAGAAAATATGTTCCAAATCATGAACAGGAACAACCGATTTAATTATAATCCGAAGAAAAACAAAACCCTTGGGTGTATAGTCGTAAGTTGCAAAAAGAAACTTTGTTTTTTTTATTTGGAATCATTGGCCGTTGCAACTTGGTCATGATGAGCAACTCATGTTAAGCCTAAATGTAGAGAAGCCGGTATGCGTCAAAGAAAAAAAACATAACTCTTGCACACATGATAAGAAACCCTTGTGCACAATATAGTGCATCGTCCACGCAAGAAAGAAACTTCTGTAAACGAGTAATAAAGATTTTTTTTAATTGTAATGTCCTCTTTAAAAAATATTAATTTTAAAAATTCAATAGACATGAAGTAAAACATATAAAAATTATTTCAGCAAGATGACTTTAACTTAACAATTACTCCGATTTGTTACTAACCAATCGTGCATAATACAAAATACAAATCGTATAGTGTTTGAGTCACGTGAGTATATTTTTTCTTAGTTTGACCAATCAGAAGAAGAGTACATGAGACGGGCATTGCAGAAAAAATCTGGAGTTGAAAGGGGCAAGCTTCCTGACACTGCTTTAGCAAAGTGAGTATTGTTATGTAATTTAAATAATTTGAAATATAATTCTTCTATTGCTTTCATGAAAGAAAACAAAACATCTATTTCTTTGTTGGCGATCGACCATTCTTTTCAGAAAATAATAAAGTGTTACCGGATCCTTAGTTGTGCTGTCTCTATCATCAGTGTTTACCTTCTTTACCATGGTTCCCGTTATATTTCGAGTTTGTCTTTATTGAACACTTTTAATATAAACTTTGCTGGATTTGATAAAATGTCCTACTTTTTCTGTTTGTTTTACATTGTAATTATATTTTGGTATATAATTGTGGTTTTTCTAAATTGCCGTTTAATTGTGGGCTGTGTCGCGTACACTTATTCCACATCTCTTTATTTTCTACTATTTGGAAATTTTATGCCACTTGTTTATCGTTAGGTTAGCAAATAGGCCAGGAGTAGAACCTAGCTTGTCGTCAGAGGCGACTAACGGTCTTATAGGATTCTTTTATCTGGTTAGTGCTCAGCCCACAGAGCAACCAAGTGTGCACTCTTGATGGCTGAATGGTGTCGCCTCGTCTACGTGGGTTGTCAGGTCTACAATACAGGGCCTTGACCGCTCACCATAGTAGGCCAACATGTGTGGACAGTGTCACGATTCGTTAACGTAAAAGATCACTTTTTGCGTCGCCAAGTAGTGCACCACATACATGTATGCTAGATATTATAACCCTACCCACCTCTCCCCTTTTTCCCGCGATCTCCACAATGTGCGGTTCCGTTTTATAGCATCATCACCATCATCATCATCATCATCATCATCATCATCATCATCATCATCATCATCATCATCATCATCATTTCATGTTCATTTTATCATCCTCTTCATGCTCATTGCATTTATAAAACCTATAATAATGTTGCAAGGGCGTAAAACACCAACTCTCTCGCTCACTCCTTAATAATATGACCTTTGTCTGATTTAAGAAATTGGATGGACACCGAGGGAGGAAAAGGAACCCTTGATAAAGTTTATGCCCTTATAAGTGAAGCAGTCGACTCTTTCATGAAGGTCAGTAGAATTTTCAAATGTGCTTGTCTAGGTTGCGTTCTTTTCTTGGCACTGGAGTCATTTTGTTATTTCTTTAAAAAATCATCATTTTGGTAATTTGTATGCCTTTTTCTCTAGTCGGATTAAGAAGATGGCCAAGATTTAAATGGGTTACTAGTATGTTATTTCAATCAAACGTTTCCTGATATTCACCATTGTAAATAGTACTTACTAGAAGAAAAAAAATACGAAAACAAGATTCCGATAAACAGAAACAAAACATATAATTTATTTACTAGTATTCTGTTTTCTAAGCGATTAACATATTTAACCACCAAATTCTATACTCGAAAGAATAAATGATTATTATACTGAAATTATTTATTTCAGCTGCTCTCTGAAAGCATCGAAGATGGCGGTAATGGTGGAAACACTATTAGCAGGGTCGAATTCAATACTGTATTTTCAAAGGTACAGTTTTGAAAGAAATTAAAAAAAGGTCAAAAAGTAAATATAATAACCTATTCATACTTCTTAAACTTATCCAAAGCAAACTTCGCTTTTGGGCTTTCCCTTTTCAAAAATAGCGTGGCGTTGCCAAAAATGAAAACACATGCGCATAGCGCCGGATTTTGCATCATATTCTTTTCGGTTTTCTACCAAAGCCTTGCCAAAGAATAAGACCTAATGTCCCAGTCACACACTCACGACTTAAAAGCCGAATCAGCTACGGAAAATATCCGGCATCATTCGTTGTAGTCTATATCATTCCGTTCCTCATCCGTGCTGCAACTGGGTCTAACCTTTTTCGGAACACGATGGGAATGCCTCCTCTTTATTACACACAACTATTTTCAGTCTTTCTACCTTTCCCTAAAGAGTGCTTGATGTAAATGAAATTGAATCTTTTTGGTGTAACCTTTTTTCCATTGAATAAGTGGTGTCAAATCATATGTTGACAACCATTTAAATTAGCTGGCGGATGTTAACATACAAATTTATCCGGTGTAAATGAAAATTTCATCCTTTTAAAAATCACTAAAAGAAATTATCCATCAAGTGGAAAATTTTATTCTTATTTTATGAAACTGTATCCATTTTAAATTTTGAAAACAAACATCGATAATACAATGTTGATAATCCAATCACAGTCCTGCAAAGTTTTTATATCTAGCTTCAAACTCTGCCACAGTCTGACTTCCGGTTCCGCAATGCTAAATTCCTATAATGTTTCCATCTCACACGTACTAAACTTTTATATCCTCGACAAATTTTGAACATGTTCAAAATTCCACTATGGATGAAACCATCGTAGAGGACCGTAGAACATCCTTACTGAACCGTCTAGGATAGTTTTAAAAAAGTACTATTTTGTTTTGACTTCGTATAGGTCCGTAGCAATTCGTCTGCGGTATTGGTACGAATTTCATGCGGTTTGTTGTGACGAATTTACGGACCTATTAGGACTTGGTTCGGTTTCTTATTGACAAGTAAGAATCACAAAGGTGCATCAAGTTCTTCAACGTTTTTGGTACGTTCCAATTCGAAGCAATATGGACTAAAACTGAACCTACCTAACTATAAAATATTTCAATCAAAGTTTTAATAGCTATTTTTGTATTTATTTTCATCTTGAAAATAAATTCAAGACTTTTTGAATTCCTTATTTTGGTTTTTTGTAAAGAATTAAACAGATATTGATCAAAGAATTTTTACAGTTTATTCTTTGTTTATAAAAAGAATAATATACATAAACTGTTCAAAACTTTTAAAATGATACTTTTGTATTTATAAAGTCAAAATTGATACCGTACTCTTCCAAAAGACATACCAGTTGGAGCTTGATAACAGAGGTTTCACAATGAATCTCAGCCCGTAATGCCGGGGGACAGTTGACCCTGTGTTTTAATAAAACTACATAAATGATTAAGGTGGCTCGAGGCTTTTCTACTGATCATCTGTTTGCACATATTGGTATTTTGTATAAAATTGATAAATTAACTGGATATGGCAGACATATTGAAATTTTGCTATTTTAAGAAAGCTGCTAAAGCTCTAAAATGAACGGTGACCCCCTCTTTTCATTTGATAGAGTCAGACAGAGATGATCGACAAAGATCTTTCACGCTTTGTTCCATATTTTTTCTTTTGTTGACGTCATAAAACATAACGCGTTGCGATGGTAGCAACCTTAGTTCTCGGATCTACTCAACTATAATTTTCACATTACATACTGAGTCAACTAATCCGGGTACGCTCGCATTAACTCCTCCTAGAATACGGGGAATTATAATGCAGATATGACCCGGAATAAAACGTTCACACTATCGAAATATAATTTGAATTAAATAATTCGTGTCGAATCCGAAATTAATTTAGCTAAGTTTGGACTGGGTATAAGGTATATTTGAACTTAGGCACCAACCATTTTTATATTGTTGAGGGGGGGGGGGCTGGGATTTTCCAACCTGATAATATTATTTTTCTTACAAAAGCAAAATCTTTTTTTTTCAAACACATTCAGGATTATTTTATTTTCTAAACATTTTTTTTAATTTGTTAAAATGCATGTTCATTTATATTTATTGATTATTCGTATAATTTGTCATCCTGGTTGTATCGTTTTAATCTCACTCTTTATCTGCGAAGCTGTTTAGATATTGTCTACCTATTTGGCCTTGTAATGTATTTGGTACTGTAACTTAGCTTTAATATTGACTTTAATCTTGGTAAAATATTTAAAAACAATGGAAGACATCAATTATTTTGCAAACTATGTTCTATACCTATTTCTAAACTAATCAATATTAAATTGGACTATGAAACTATATCTCACGTCAGTCCCTTAAATGATGGTGCACTTATCATAAGTGCATTCTGTTACTTTAAACCTTTTCCTAAAATTGATATTCATCTAGATCACATTCGACATTTTATCAAATTAACTTATTTTAATAGAGAACTTGATTTTATAAACATATCCAGCATAATTGTGGATCCCCAAATCAAACATCTCATTCCACCTTACTTTTCTAATACAGAACCTCCTATTGTCTTTTATGAATATAAAAAAACACCCGTAACATTTTTTTCAATTATACGTCATCAACTCCTTACGAGGAACTGGATACGAATATTCCTTTGTAATACGACTGTACTAAATCTGATTTTAAATAATGTTGTTACCGGTGACCTTACCATCGTCAAGGACCCAGAGGTAAAAAATTTCTGAAAAAGGGCCCAAAATTTAGACCCCACAAAGATCAATTGGAGTTCTTGCTTCGATTGTATCGAAACTGCAATTCTCTCTTACTGTAAATCGTGGACCAAGAGATAAGAAGCAGATACATAATGTCTTGAAAATTTTATAAATAACTTTATGTCAATTGTGAAACTCAGAATAAATCATTTTGAAAACTCCTTTGTAAAATTTCGGCCAAATACCTATCTAAGAAGAATAAAGTATACATGCGTTCACTTTGTCACAGTACGTTTTAATAAAGGTGCCAATAATGTCGTTATTGTGTGACGAAAATATTACCTTGAAGTGTTGATGCATAAAATTAAAAGCCCCAACACTTTTATTCACGTATAATCACAGAATCTAGTATAAATGAGGACCATATTTTAAAAACCACATCACTACGAGCCGCCCCATCATACAATAAACTACCTACAATGTACTGGATATCTAAATTACACAAAAATCCTTACAAATCTCATTTCAAATCTTCTTCAAGTAAGTGTTCTCTTACTAATATTTCTAAAGTCCTATCCCTTGCTTTGACTGCTATAAAAGAATTTATTATTCACGGCAAAATGATATTTGAAAACAGGGGCATAAATAGTTTTTGGAGTGTAAAAAATTCGCTCGATGTTTTAGACAAACTTCGTGCGTTTGATGGTACTTACCATACAGTTGATAGCTACGATTTTTCTTCTCTGTACACTAATAGTCCAGTCGATTTGTGAAAAAAATGCTCAAACTGTGGTAAAAAAAGCCTTTAATTTGGCATGGTGGTAAAAATAGCCAACATGATAATATGAGCTATGGACCCAACTCAAATAGTCAAAATGGCGGCCATTTTCAAGATGGCCGCCTTATGGAATATAAAATCAAGAAATAATTCAAATAAAGATTCATAAAAAATTGTGCTTTGAAAATTAAAGTACCTTATCATGTATAAAAGATGTGCAAAATTTTCTTTAAAAAATATATCTTGTCTTAAATTGAAAATGACTGCCATTTAAAGATGGCCGCCTGAAAAAGAGCGTATGTATCTGCAATATCATATTAATATTTTTATATAAAGTTATTCATGACTCAAATAGGCATGAACATTAATAGATATGTGATGAAACAAAATTTAAAAACAAGTGTAAAGAGAATCACGATTCTGTTTGACGATATCAGGTGGGGAGTGTACAGGAATATTGCATATTTAATAACATCAAGCCGATTGTAGTTAAGTTCTACTTTTTGTATGAATCAGGCAGATACCATAAATAGGGTGACACAACGATAACAAATACACAAAAATTTTCAATAGAATTAGGTGAAGCAACCCTAGTTAACTTTGTTTTGACCACTAAATTTTTCAGTCTGTCTTGGGTTTAAAAGTTATTACCAGTCAAAGTTTGGTTACATTGTAACATAATTTTACATAATTTTTCCCTATATAACCAGTCGTAAAATATCTAGACACCAACTATGATTTTGAATGTAAAAACTCCATTGGGTTTGTTGGTATGATAAAATGAGTGCTTCTATACCCCAAAATCAAACATTGGAAATTATCAGTGTGCCACCCCCTGCCTGATTCTTATGTGGAATAATACTTAATTTGTGTTTAGATGTTAAAATAGTTATTTTTTAAGTTGCTGACAAAGCCCACCTTTTGAAGTATTATGTAAGCAATACTTGTGATATCACACTGTCTGTCCATATGTCTATTGATTTGGCCAACCTGCAATAAGGGCACTACGTTAAATTGACCCTATTAGTTCTGACTTGAGTCATTTTCACTTCCCAATGGAGCATGTGCTACTGACATTTCTTCGCCATCTTCCTCTGTCCTTTCAAATTGGTGGATGCTGTTTCACATATGTTACCATTCTCTGTCATTTCTGTTTTAAGATCTCCTGCATATAAGTATAGGGTTTTTTCCTTTTTCTTTGCGAAATTTGTGTCTAAACCCTTCCCGCTCTTCTTTTCTTTATTTCGATAACAATAAGATTTGTTCATCAAGGATGTTAATCACACTTCCTAGTTATATAAAAGATATTATTCTTTCTAGATGAGTAAAATCTATTTTACTGATATTGATGTTTTTTGGTTGTCAATTCTCACTTTTTTGTCTTCTCTTTTAATACCTACTCCTGTTTTGCATAATTTTCAACCAATTTTAATCATTTCTCTTACATTTGATGGATTCTATTCCTCTTCCCTGGTGTGATTATCTCATGATCAAATCAATGGCAAAAAAAAGAAAGAAAAAAGTAAATAACCCTCTTTAACACCTGCCGTATTTCAATATTTCAAATTCTGTACTTATATCTCGTCTTTGTGCTACCTGACATTTCATTTCTCTGTACATATTCGTCATTAATGTAACAGTTTTGTTTTTGTTAAACGTGCTTTTTTTAATAGACCTGAAATTATTCTAATAAGGATTCAGAAGCAATAATCCTCTTTAATTTTAGATTCTTGAGTAGTGAGTGAGTGAGTGAGCTGGTGTTTTACGCCCGTGCAACGCTATATAGGTTATTTACAGGTGGTGAACATAAAAAAGATGATAAAATGAACTTGAAATGATGATGATAAATGAATTACGGGGATGAGGTGGGACACAAAATTAAAGGTCCGACTTTGTCTCCCTCTTTGTAGAAATTAAATGATTTAACCTTTTTTCTAGTCTTGTTGGAGTTATTCTGTTTTCAATGGGTTTCACAATGTTTTCTTTGTTTTTAGAATCCGATTTAAATGGTGGTATCAATCGTGGGCCTGACGTCTTGCCAGTTTTCATGGTTATCATGGCTTTGATAATATTATCTAAGGATGGCACTGAACAGTCAATGTTAGAGTGGTCTGCAGCAGACTGAATATTTGTCATTGTTTCAGTTGCTGGTTGGTTAAGTAGTTCAGAAAAAATGTCCTGTCCATCACTGCCTTTGTTCTTGTATTGAAGTTAACATGTTCCCATTTTTTTTACTTTTACTTTTTTCTGATTTAAATGATTTTTCTCGAGCTGTCGTGTAATTTCTTTTTGTTCTTTCATACTTTCTTGTTCTGCATTAGTTGAATAGTACAATTTCTTATCGTATTTCTTAGTCCTCTTAACTTCTTGACGTAGTAGCTCTGTAGTCCTATTCCAACTTGGTTTGTCTTGATCAAGTCTTTACATTCAAAAATTGTCCATGTATTGTTGGCCTTTAGTCAGTTTATGGATTATTTGCAGATATATCCATGGCTTGTCCATTTTCTTCTTTGAACCAATTCCCTCATCATAATCAGATAAAAATTCTTGTTATCAGCCCAGTTATCTTCAATTATGGAAACTTTTTGTGCTCCACTTATTGCTGACCTTTTCTTATATTCTTTTCCTTTTCTAGAGGGAGATATACCACTTGTTCCGTCTTACGGAGTATATATTTCACAGTTTGTAAGATATGCCCAGATCTGTAATGGTGTGTCTGATTTTAATGATAAAAACCGGTTTATTACAAAAAAAAAAAACTACTAAAACAAGGATATCCTTACCATAAATTAGTGAAGTCGTTTACTAAGTTTTATCATAAATATCAATACCTCATTGAAAAATTCAACTGTACACGTCGAATTTGATTGTAAAGGGAATATCACATCCCGGTTTCTACGGTAAAGTTGTTTTTAAAGCAAATAAATAAAAAAACCAAGCCTTTGGTAATGAAAAACTGGCTAAAAACTTTATTGAATAAAGGTTATGAAAGGAAATTTTAGTAAAATCTTTGAATGTAGTCTTTTTGGTAAAAATATTGATAATTTGTTACTTACTTTAAAATGTTAATTGCCTTTTTATACTTATGTCGTGTTTTTAGCATTACAGCGGTCAAGTGTGTCTGTTTTGTCTGATGATACATCACAAAATCATTAATTGTTTGACGTGTTGTGTCGGATTTAAAATCGACATGCTTGATTTTTTTACATAGGTCGATAGATGCTTCTTAGCTAGCTGTCAGTAACTTCGAGTGTTCTCAATAAAGTTTCTCTACGTCCCGTTAATTTCTTGTTGTCATTTTGTCTTAGGTTCTTTAACTTCTATCGATTTGTTTTTTACTGTGTGTTAGTTTGTGCTTTGTTATTGATTATCAAAAGGGGAAGGCTATAAAGGCGCCAAAAACTAGTTTAACCCCGCCACATTTAAATTTGTCTGTCCTTAGCCAGGAATCTTTATCAAAGCTTATGTTTGTATTTCGTCGACTTTATGTTAATTAATTTAACTGTCATTGCATTTAAGGATTGGACTTAAATAATATGTAGTTTATTTTCAGTCCAGGGCCTATTGAAAAACAGCTGACAGTGACCACTGGTCACATTGAAGGCCGCTGGTTGTTTTCAATTGTGATTTTTTTTAAATTGTTGTTTATATTGTAGGTTGTGTTGTGTAAACTTATTCCACATTTCATTATCTTCTATTTGTGACTCAGAATTACATGTACTTAGTGTTTCTGGTCTTAATTGTTTCCCCATCTTTGAACCTACATCTGTCATACTTATCGTATTTTCCAGTGTTGCCTTGAGCAGATGAGTGGTCTATAATAATAATACCCTTATTTAGACAGAATTACATATTTAGTCTAAATGCATATATACAGTAGTCTCTATCCGTGCTATTGTCATTCAGATCTTGTTTTCCATTGACTGATCTTGTTCTTGCACGGGCCAATAAACTATAATATGAGAATAGAAGACACCGAACGAAGCGAGGAAAAAAAATTGCAGGATTTTTAGGCTCAAGGCACCAAAGGCTTCAAACAAAATGGTGCTATATTCTTGATGTTGAGCATTCCCAGTGAGAAATTTGATGTCCATATGTTTTTTGTGGTCAGTTTTGTGGTATTATTAGGAAATTACATTGAATGTGAATTATTGGGATACATTAAGTGGATTGATGGCAGTTAGCAAAGGTCTTGACTTCGTTGTAAAACTTTAATATTTTTAGAATCTGCTTTATTTACCCTAATAACACGAATAAAGCAACATATTTAATGGCATGTATGCAGATTCAAAAACCACTCTTCTTGATCTCTTTCTCCAAATTGTTAAAGGTTTTTACATGTACAATTTTGATAAAATGCAAGGATCTTGATAGATTATTTTTTATCAGTCAGTTTTATGTTCATACTCTACCTCCCAGCAAACAAAGTTTGTTTGGTATATAGGAATCACCATGCCAGTCTGTCCATCCTCCGGGGGTTACTTTTTTATTTCTAGCACGGGGACGTGGGGTAGCAGGTTTGAAAACGGTATCCAAATAAATACTAAGACATTCTGGACTTTGATACCCAAATAAATAGTATGAATGATAATACTGCCCACTAAAATATAGGGGATTAAATGCATACCAGAGTTAATAGCATGGGACTTGTAAATATATTTGTACATTGCTTTGAAACCCATAAAACATATTTACAGAATTTTTATTTAGTTTTTCTGCTTCCCAACTTAAAAATGTCATACAATGATAAAGATTATCTTTTTTAGCTGTTGCAATCACTTGGCATCCGTCGTCGTCTGTCATCGTCGTCGTCTGTAAATTTTTTTCAAAAATCTTCTGCTCTGAAACTACGGAACAGAATTCAATGAAACTTTGTATGATTGATTCTTAGGATGTCCTGCACTAAAGTTGTGTTTCAATTTTTGATTCGTCAAAAACCATGGCCGCCGTGGCTAGAAATAGACGATTGGGTCAGACAACTGTTTTTGGCTTGTAATTCAAAAAGTATAAGAGATAGATGAAATCTTATGCCCCTTGTTTCAGGATCAAAGTTCTACAAAAGTCTCCATTTGGTGGAAGTAGTCAGATGACCCCTTATAGGAATTACGTAGGCGACACAACCAACAAAAAAGAAACGGCAATTTAAAAAATCACAATGGAAAAAGCCAGCAGTCTTCAACATGACCTGAGGTCACTGCTCGCTGTCATTGTCCCAAGACTAAAAATACAATACATAAGATTAAAACAAATCCCTAGATTATCAACGAAACACCCATTTCTGGACATAAAGCAAAAAAAAAACAAAAAAAAAAACAGATACTGTGGTTTCATTATTATTCGTGGGGTATCAATTTTTGTGGTTTTTGTTGGTGACTTTGACCCACGAAATTTGATACCCCACGAAAAGGAAATTTAACATTGATTCCTATGCTGCAGATTTGAGAACCACGAATTTAACAATCCACGAACTGGTCCTTTTTCATAAAACCACGAAAATTAATACCCACGAAAATAAATGAATCCCCAGTAGTTAACAAGGACAAACAAAGGTTCGATAAGGATTCCTGGCTTAATACATTCACATATAAAATGTGGCGGGTTTAAACTTGTTTTTTGGCCCAACTTTCCCCCTATTGTTTATCTTGTACAAAGCACAAAAAATAACACACTTTAAAAATCAAATCGATAAAAATTCAATTCACCGAAAGAGAACCTGAGACAAGAGTACTATACAAGAACAACGAAACGTACTGACAGCTAGCTAAGAAGCATTTATCAACTGATGTAAAAAATCAAACAAATCGATTATAAATCAAACATAACACTTCAAACAACTAATGATTTAGTATTATATCATCACACAAAACCGACATATTTGATTGCTGTAATGCTCCGAAATAATACAAAGTCAAAAAGTAAAAGATTAACATTTTAGAGTTACTATCAAATTCTGATGAGTCTTGAATAGACGAAACGCACGTCAGGCGTAGCAAAATTTATTGTCTGGAACTTTGTTGTCATTTGTATTATCAATATTTCTACAAAAAACACCAAATTTAAAGATTGTACTAGAACTTCCAATTTGTATCCTTTCTTTAAAAAGTTTTTAAGCCAAATTACCATGTCAAGAGGATTGTTTTTGAATTTACGTGCCTTATAAACTACATTTCCATAGAATTTGGGATCTTATATTCCTTTTACAATAAAAAAACAACGTGTACAGTTAAATTTTTCAATAAGATACCCATATTTATGAACGAATTCAGTAAAAAGAATTGACTAATTTGTGGTATCGATAACCTTGTTTTAGCATTTTTTTCTGTAATGAAGCGGTTTTTGTCATTAAAATCAGAAACACCAATGCAAATTCAAGTATATTTGACTAACTGTGAAATGTACACTCCCTAAGATGGAGCTAGAGGTACAATGTACACCACCTTCAAGAAAAGGAAAGTTTACAATTGGGAAAGAAAAGTCATCCCGTTTATCATAGACTTTAGTGTGCAATTTCCCATTGACAATGCTTAAATCTTAATCCAAAAATGGACATCTATCGCCGGTCGAGTTAGATTTATTAAGGGTTAACTTCTAAGGATAGATATCATTTATAAAGTAAGAGAAATTGGGGTTATTATAGTATGAAAACTAGAGCAGTTAGAAAAAAGCTGTTGCTTGATTAAATGTTCAGGTCATTTAGCCCTACAAAAGTCTCCATAGGGTCAAAGTTGTCAGATGACCCCTTATAGGGGTTGTGACCCCTAAAATAAGGCTTTCATGTTTTTGGCGAAGGGGCTGAAAACTGTAGCAGGTAGAGAGAGGCTGTTGCTTGCTTAAATGTTCAGCTCATTTAGCTCTATAAAAGTCTCCATTGGGTCCAAGTTGTCAGATGACCCCTTATAGGGGTGACGGTCCCTTAAATAAGTTTTTTTCATGATTTTGGCCTATAGAATGAAAGCTATAGCAGATAGAGAAAAGCTGTTGCTTGCTTAAATGTTCTGCTTATTTAGCTCTACAAAAGTCCACATAGGGTTGAAGTTGTCAGATGATTCCTTATAGGGGTAATGGCCCCTAAAATGAGTTTTTATTTTGTTTTGGGCCTGCAGAATGAAACTAAAGTAGATAGAGAAAAGCTGTTGCTTGCTTAAATGATCAGCTTATTTAGCTTTACAAAATTCTCAATAGGGTCAAAGTTGTCAGATGACCCCTTATAGGCGTTGCATTCCCTTAAATAAGGTTTTATTGTTTTTTGGCCTATAGAATAAAAACTATTACAGATAGAGAAAAGCTAATTCTTGCTTAAATGTTCAGCTCATTTAGCTCTACAAAAAAGTCTCCATAGGGTCAAAATATAAATGACAACAAAGTTTACCCATATGAGTGAAGTTGTCAGATGACACCTTACAAGGGTAACAGCCCCTCATATATGTTGTTTCATGCTTTTGACCTAAAGAATGAAAACTATTGCAGATAGACAAAATCTATTGTACCAAGTCAAGACCCTTGCGGTCTTCAATTTTTCCCGGTATGTCTTCCTTGTTATGTCTAGTCTTATGGACATTTGAGATTGATTCTCCACGTTTGGTAATTTTGTTATTACCTTTATTTGCTTATATTTAGCTCTACAAAAGTCTCCATAGGGTTGATGTTGTCAGATGACACTTTATAGGGGTTACAGCCCTTTAAATAAGGTTTTTTTCATGTTTGGCCTAAAGAATGAAAACTATTGCAGATAGAGGAAGCTGTTACTTGCTTAACCGTTGAGCTCATAAAGCTCTACAGAAGTCTTCATAGGCTAAAGATTGGCAGATGGTCCCTTAAAGGCGATTCAAAAGTCTTAGTAGGTTTGACATCAAGACCAGGTGAGCGATTCAGGCTCCCGGGAGCCTCTTGTTCAGTTACATATAAAATACCCCAGTTTTCACAACCATACAAAAAATAGGCTTTAAAATACAATGATCAAAAAAGTGAAGATAAAGTTTAACATTAGAGCTAGCAGATTTTAAATCACTATACATTTAAAAAAATGCCTTCATACTTCTCTGATAAAGTTGTTTTTCAGCTTTATTAAATTTCCCTGTGTTTTCAGTTATTAAACCAAGATATTTATACTCTTTAACACATTCAATTAAGTTGTTTCTAATGTGGAAACTGTCTTTTATAACTTGTCCATTATTATTGAAAATTATGACTTATTACCTTTATTGTTTATCTCCTACCTTTACACATAACGTGTCGTTGGAAAAGATAGATTTTATGATATTATAAGATTTGCTTTTAATGTTCTTCAGTAAAAGTTTGATTCCAAACCCAGCCTCAAAGATAAACATGTTTATTATAATGCTTAAATTATAGGTTTCAGATAATCACTTGAACTTACTGTTTGGCCCAGGATGTAGCCCAACTAATGGATTTGATGCCATAGACATCGATGGAAGTGGAGGGGTAAGATATTTTAAAATTTATATCAATAAACAATGGACTAGAAAAAATACTTGTTATCAGCAAAAAAACACACCACTAATGCGCGTGAAATTAGATAACTGTTATTGTTTAATCGATAAATATGTCCTTGTTTAAGTTGTTTACGTTAATGACAAAAATGAAGAATGCAATTATGAAGAAGAGGTCTCTGATTTGGTAAATACAACTTTCAGTATTTAGAAAATTGATAGGTAACAGGGTCGAACAATTGCAAATTATTATACTAGTATATGAAATAAATTATGACCTGCTAAATTTATTAGAAGCTTGTTAAAGAAAATGATAAGATGTGGAATAAGTGTACGCGACACAGCTTACAAAACAAGCGACAATTAAGACAAACCAAATGGACAACCACCAGCAGCCTTCAACGAGGCCAGTAGGCACTGTTTGTCGTTCTGAAATTGTCCCATGGTCTAATTAAAATGCATACAAGTGAAATGAAGACCTATATTTCAGAGTTTGGCTTTAGTGCCGTGTGGAGGTCGTAGAAAGCTTCCCCGTGCTTCAGTTGTATGCTCTTATATATTTTCGAGTACTGGAATATGTGTTGGAAAGACACAGTTTATATATTTCCAAAATTTGACAACGTTTGGCTGTTTCTTTAAAAAATTGATAAATTTATCTGTTTGGTCATTGTTGTAATATTTTTTGGCATTTTTTTTTTTTTTATCAAATTTAATAGTCTACCGGTTTTCCAAGTTTTCTACTAGCGTGTCTGATGAAGGTTAATCCAGAAAAGCGCTTCACACGCAATGAAATTTTGCTTTTGTAAATATATTAAAATCATGTCAATATGTGGATCGTGTCTTTTTGGCACATATTCCATATTCTTTCGTTTTAAATATTATTTCAGAGTTTGGCTTTAGTGCCGTGTGGAGGTCGTAGAAAGCTTCCCCGTGCTTCAGTTGTATGCTCTTATATATTTTCGAGTACTGGAATATGTGTTGGAAAGACACAGTTTATATATTTCCAAAATTTGACAACGTTTGGCTGTTTCTTTAAAAAATTGATAAATTTATCTGTTTGGTCATTGTTGTAATATTTTTTGGCATTTTTTTTTATTTTTATCAAATTTAATAGTCTACCGGTTTTCCAAGTTTTCTACTAGCGTGTCTGATGAAGGTTAATCCAGAAAAGCGCTTCACACGCAATGAAATTTTGCTTTTGTAAATATATTAAAATCATGTCAATATGTGGATCGTGTCTTTTTGGCACATATTCCATATTCTTTCGTTTTAAATATTAACTATAATAGTCATATAGTCCTATTTCATTTTTACTTTTAGCTATCATACTCTGAAATTCTGAACTTCATTGAAGAACTAGGTGTTTCGGTACAAGAGAAATATATAGGAACTAAAAGGTCAGAAGTGACGAACTTTGGGAACTACTTGCACACAATATTCGGAGGTTTGAGTCAAAACATGGCAAGAATGTATATGGCGGTATGTATAACAGTCAAGCCTGTCTTATGGAGCACCTGTATATTGCGAATCACTGCCTATAAAGGGCATCTTAAAATATCCTTAATATAAACATTACAACAAAAATGAACCTGTATATAAAGGGCATCTGCTTCTAAAGGGCATGATTTTGTCGTTCCATGGCTGCCCTTTATATACAGGTTTGCCTGTAATTTCGATCGCTTCTTTTGGTATCTTTAAAAAAGATTATAAGTAAGAATCTAACCGACAAGGCATCCTTATCGTCCCTATTTACAATGCATTTAGATAATTCAAAACAAAGATGTTAAAAGGGGGAATTGAATGTCGTAAGTCCGGAAACGCCAAAACAATGTCGATAGACATTAAATAAACACCCCCTCCATCTATAAAAACAGATTAAATCATAAAAAAACACACAAAACAAACCACAAAACAAACCGCAAAAACAGACTAAAGCATCAAAAACCCAGAAACAATATTACAATTAAGTGGCTATTAGAAACACTAACTAAATACGAAACAGAATTAAACTCGGTTGCTTTGAAAATTGTTGAATTCAAAAGGTTGTAAACAATAAAAAACACAATCCAAAGCTACAACCCAGTAATATTTTCTATTACGAGGACCCAAAACATTTGGAATGAAATAAAGTAGTCATTTCAATTTGCCGAGAGCTAAATTTTATGCTTTGATAACTGTTACATGCCATTTTATATTTTAGCCCTCAGATGTCGATCGCACCATTGGTATCAACACCTGGTATATAACAACTCTTGATTTTGTGTTGGAAAAGGGAGATCGAGAATTTATTATTGATGTAGGTACAAGCGGACTACAGTGTTACACTTATACTTAAGTGTAAAAATGTTATGGAATTCTTACTTTTCTCATTTCAAAATATCGTTTTATAAAGTTATTAACAATTAAACTGAACTAGAAAGATACAAATAAAGATTGCAATGTTCCTGATTTGATACAGGTACTTCTTCAGAAACGGTGACTTAAAAATCATTTGTGGCGCTAGATCTCAGTTTAATTTATTGTGCTTTGGAATACGATTTATTGTGATTTCATTTATCCCAATGTAACCGTAATCGGGTATTTTAAAGGTGGTTGTTGATTCTCTCGTCATTATTATTTGAAAAAAACACAAATCAGGTAACTCCAAAGGATGTTTTTGTTTGTTACGATGATTTATATTAATTTATGTTAACTGGATAATAAATTTTACAAGTTTTACTATCCTATTTCTTTAATAGCAAGGTAAAAGGTCCACACAGGCCTTTCTCCAGAACCATGTGCTCAACAATAATCCGGAAAAGCTGTCACAAGCCGAGATCCAGTCCAGAGCTATACCAACAGGACCGAGTTTGTCTAAGGAGCAGATCGAAAAAATTCTTGTGGTTGGCCGTTGATTGTCATTTGTGAATCTCGAAAGGGATAACTGTTGATGGAATTATAGGCGTTATATGTAAACACCTATTACATGAATATATTATATTTTAAAAATAAGTTTACACGAAATATGTCAAGACTTGTTCTATGTTATGGAAATTCTGAATTAAAGGAATACACATTGATCTCCACAAAACCTGGCTATGTTGTATGAATCTAGTACCAGAATGTCTTTTTTAAAAAGGAAAACTTAAGATTACTTTGAAACATATCACCAAGTCTAAGAAAACTTTCCAGTAAGATGTTCACACTCGGACAATCTTTGCTTTTCTCTGCTATATACTCCACAAATATACCACCAAGTCTAAGAAAAAAACATTAGAATCGGATGGTAAGATGTTCACACAAGGACAGTCTTTTAAAGAGGAATTGTCAAGGAGTCAGTAGGTCTTGCACTATAATAACATATAATTAAATGTATAAGAGAGAGGGAAAAGTGTCATTTGTTTAGATTATGGATAAGACGTTACCTCATGTAGAATATAACAATGGGTGCTTACATTTTTCTTTTCGATTTGAATTAATGCAGTGTTGGTGCAAATGTAAATCATGGTTTTGTTAATTTGTGATGTTGTTGGGAACATTACTTGTTTCGTTTTAAAAACTAATAAATAATGAGATAATTGTATTTTCATAAAATAAACAATTTTAATGATTAGTCCGTTATGTTTTTTTTCTTGTGTTAATAATAAATCTGTTTTTAATGGGTTTATTTCGTTATTTTGTTTTTTGGTCGAATCAATCTACCTATTTAGATGGAAAGTTTTAAATCAGAACAGTAGAATTTTGTATTAATGATTGCAAATGCATGAATTGAAAAATCATTTACTGAAAAGCGTCTTCGTATCACAGTTGAATCGTTACTCTAGAGCTTGCAGGAATTATATCGATTTCATTGACAGAGCGTCACGTTTAACACAGAAATTATGGTAGACACACTGCACTCGTAGACAAATATGGGATTTCTATATCTCAAATGAGTGCAGATGTTGATTTGTCATAGAAATTGGTTTTGGTTTCCTTTACCAGATTTGAAAAACTGAATTGGAATTAAGCAACATGACGGGTGTGAGATAGCAGGCAGGAAACCACCGAGTTCACTCATGTAACGACTTGAGTTCGCGTTGTTGATTTCCGTTCAGTTGATTTGTGTTTTGCTGTTTTTGTTCGTGTTTACCAGTTTCGTCGTTACCCTTTCGAACTTTTGACACTCGAATGCCCCTTTGATGGCTCTTTGCTTCTTTAATTTAAAACAACAGTATGTATGGTATGATTCCAAACATTTCTATTAACAACAAAGGTACACCAATGAAGTTTGTACTAGTATAGCGCACCATCCTCATTTTAAAATGATTTGAGTTTTGTGTCAAGCTCATTGGACATTGATCTATGGAAACAAGTTCTTGTAAACAAGAACAAGCAAATGTATTTCCAAAGGGAGAAATACACACAAGGGAAAGATCCCGACTCGGAAGAAACTATAGATTAAATTGGGTTCAACGGCGCTAAATCACTCCCTTAATTTACGGTTTTTATATCTGAAAATATCACTTACAAAAACTTATTATAATATTGTTGAAAACTAGGAAAACACATAAACTAATAAAACAACGAAGAAAACTGTTTTCTGGAGAAATATATAATTTTCAAATCGACTGAATAACTGTCCTAACGTATAGAAAGCAGATAAATAGTTTTATAAGGTAAATAAACACGAATCGAAATAGTTTACATGTACTGTATACTGAGAGTAAATGGAGTCTTGAGCAATTGAATAACTTCATGTGTCAAACAGGAATTGAATGGACTTTTAATCCTCCTGCAGGCTCACACTTTGGAGGTATATGGGAAAGACTAATCAGATCTGTGCGCAAAAGTCTTTATTCACTGATGTCAGATCAACACATTCGACTTGACGACGAAGGTCTAAGTACATGCAAGTGTGAAGTAGAAGCTAAGTTTAACAATCGACCAATCTCTGATGTATCGGACAATGTTAATGATGTCAAAGCGTTGACACCAAATCAGCTACTTTTGTTGAAGCCAGGAGAACATTTTCCACCTGGATCCTTTTCTAATAGAAAATAAAGAGATGTGGAATAAGCGTACACGACACAGCCCACAATTAAACGGCAATTTAGAAAAACCACAATGGACAACCGCCAGCAGCCTTCAACGAGGCCATTTGGCACTGCTCGCGGTTCTGCAATTGGCCCTTGGTCTAAATAGGATGCATATAATTCAAATCCAGCCCTGAAATAGTCACAGATAGACCCCTACTCTGATAACTACGATTAGAGACGATGGAGACAGATTCAGTATTTATCAGTATTGAAAATAAAAAATAGAATATTACACAGCACAACCGAATTGTGTTTAAATTAATATCAAAGTCTAACTTAGTAGTAAAATCATTACAAATTTCGGTTTTAAAATGCAAAAATTCATACGATTTTAGATGTCAAATATATTATATTTTGAAATACCTATTTAGAATCTTGTCAGAAAGTTTTTTTGAAAACATTTTTTGTGATTGCTATTTAAACATCATATAATATATTAAATATTAAGCTCAAATATCAGATTTTTAATTTCTCATACATATGTAGCTTACATAAGAAGTGTTTAGTCGTAACATTTCTATGATGGAAATAAATTTTCTTCATAATCTCTTAAATATGAACCTTACTTATTTAAGTCAATGAAGTTATTGAAGTTTTCAAAATATTATAGCATTTATGTGTCAAACCTGATGAAAAAAGTTTCGCAAACAATTTCTCATCCATTTAATTGAACCGTCATATAATGTTATAATCAAATATAAGACTTAACTGAAGTTTCATATATTTTACATAAGAAATTTGTAAATGTGATCTATATTTAAATGCGAACAAATTTTCTTAATAATTTCTTTCTTAACTAAATGAACCATTTTTAAAAGTCATCAATATGTTTTTATGCAACTTTTCAACCTATGATAGCATTTATGTGTCATATCTGATGAAAAAAGTTGTTCCGCAAACAATTTCTTGTCAATTTTATTTAACCGTCAAATAATTTTATGCTCAAATATTAGATTTTAATTAAGTTTCATATATCTTACATAAGGAATTTGATCTAAAATATGCGAACAAATTTTCTTCATAATCTCTTTACTTTAAGAACCTTAATTTTTAAGTCACCAATATATATTTATACAACATTTCAACTTAACTTACCATTTATGTGTCCAATCTGATGAGAAAAGTAGTTTCGCAAACAATTTCTCATCAATTTTATTGAACCATAAAATAATTTATGCTCAAATATACGATTTTACTAAAGTTTCATATATTTTTTTTATATAAAAAATTTGCAAATGTGATCTACAATGTATATTATAATAAGAACATTTTTTTCTTTATAATCTCTTAACTATATGAATCTTAATTTTTAACTCATTTTTGGCTATGAAGACATACAGATTAAATTAGCTTGAAAAAAGACTAAATGTCCATCAAGTAGCAATCATGAATGATAATATGGGATTTGTTCGGCTTTTATATTCCTTTAAAAGTACTTAAACCACATTGAAAATAAGTTGTTAAAATAATAACCTATATTAAATATGGAACAAAATCAACTAAAGTATAATAATATGACTTATGCCTTCGTCAAAATCATTTGAACTCAGCTTTGCATAATATATACCATGAAGTTGATGAGGTGTCTAAAATTTTGAGGTAAAAAAGCCTTAAATTTTCATTTTGTAATTCCTTTTAAAAGGAATTGATTATTTCCTTAGAAACGCATGTAAGGTCGTTTAACTGAAAACATCCATAAGATTTTCAACTGTTGTTCTTTTATTAAAAATAATTTATACATTTTTCTTTTAAATGCACCGAAACATTTGTAAGATATATCTTTCAAATCTAATCTTCAGTCCAATTTTAATCGTCCAAAATGTATGTGCGTTATTAGTCCACTAACCTTCCGAAAAATAACTTTGTAAAAACATGGCGGTTAGATGAGATGATATTTTCCAATGTGCGATGTTTTGTAATTTTTAGCTCACCTGGACCGAAGGTCCATGTGAGCTTATACCATCACTTGGCGTCCGTCGTCGTCGTCGTCGTCGTCTGTCGGCGTCGTCGTCGTCGTTTGTTAACAATTTTCCAAACGTTAACTTGTCCAACACCATAAGTCCAATTGCAACCAAACTTGTTAAAGTTGTTTAGTAGCATTATGTGTACAAAAATGCCGTTCGGATTTGTGATTCGTAAAAAAACATGGCCGCCATGGCTTAAAATAGAACATAGGGGTAAATTGCAGTTTTTTGCTAATAACTCAAAAACAGTACCAGATATCAAACTTCTGGTTAATTAAAATTAATCAAAACCTCAAGATCTACCTGCCCAGAAATTTTCAAGAAGATCCAACAACCGATGTAGAAGTTATTGCTCTTTTTCTGGATTTTTTCAAAATGTTGCACTTATTTAGCCCTATATCTTGAAAACTATACAGGATATTTTAAAAATTCAAATTGCATATGATTAAGCAAATCAAGATCTTCATTTCATGTAATAAGGTCAAAGCTGTAGAACAATTTCTTTTAGGAGTTATGGCCCTTAAGGCGTCAAAATTTACCATTTTCATTACTTTTCCCCTGAATTTCAAAAATTAACTTGTCTGACACCATACATTCAACTTCAGCTAAACTTGGCACAGTTGTTTAATAACATAAATGCTACAATTCTATCGTTCGGTTTTTTGATTCGTCAAAAATTATGACCACCATGGCTAAAAATAGAACATAGGGGTAAATTGCAGTTGTATGCTTATTACTCAAAAAAAGTGATTAACCTGCTCTGAAATTTTCAAGAAGATCCAACAATCGACATAGGAGTTATTGCCCTTTTTCTGGAGTTTTTCAAAATTTTGCACTTATTTAGCCCTATATCTTGAAAACTATACAAGATATTTCAAAAATTTAAATTGCATATAATTGAGCACATCATGATCTACATTTCATGTAAATAGGTCAAAGCTGTAGGACCATTTCTTTTTTAAGTTATTATCCTTAAAACAACAAAATTTACCCTTTTCCCTAATTTTTGCAAAATTTGCACTAATTAAGCCCAATATTTAAATCGCATATGGTTAAGCACAATAATATCTACAAATATATGCATCTGTGTAGTTCAGGTGAGCGATTCAGGCTCTTGGGAGCCTCTTGTTTAGAGACATAACATTACTCAGCAGAAATAGCATATTGAAAAACAAAACACAACCAATGATATTGTGAAATGAAAATTAACCGATCTGAATACAGATTTATAAAAAACAATACCAAAATCGGACATATAACGGATAATATAGTTATGCTGTATATCGATATTTTAGAAAGTTTGTTTCATATTTATATCTACATCTCGAAAAAAAACTTTCACGGAAAACTTTCAACAAAACTCTACGACAAACTAGATGATTTCAACTTTCCGATTGTCAACTTTCTCTTTTTGTGCACCAACATTCCGTCCGCTCCAGCTTATGGAGGTTACGTATCACAATTGATTATTTGTTTCTCCAAGCTTTCGGAAATAACATCAATTCTCTTGCCAGAGCGTCACGTTTGACACAAAACATTGTTAACACATGGTTATTGTGCTCTTCGGTTGCTGTCTTCACTCAAAAAAGTGTACACCATACACTCACTGACAAATATGGGATTTCTATCTCACAGATAAGTGCAAATGTTGGTTTGTCTTCCTTCACCGGAATTGACACACTGAATTTTTCTATAACAGACAGGAACCGATTACTCATTTGGAGCACCTGAGTTCACTTTTGTTATGACGAGTTTGCGTTTTGATATCTGTTCTGTTTATATGTGATTTGTTCATGTTTTGGCAATGAAATGCCCGATTGGTGCCTCTTTGATTCTTAGAATAAGTTTGAAAATAAAGATATTGTTAACATTGTATACTAATGGAAAAAAGAAACTGTGCATCACTTTGAAAAATCACGAATTCAAAATTTTATTTAGTATCTTATACATTTTATCGCAAAAGTATTGCAAAATCATTTTTCTCAAGATCTGGACAAAAAATTTCATTTTTAGACCCCTAAAAGATGTTTTGTTTGCAGTTTGAAATCAGGTAGTGTCAATTTGAAATTCACAAATCACACTTTGGAAACAATGCACATTTTTGAAATTAAGTTTTCTCAGCTGATTTTCCCCAAAAAAGTTTCTCCTTTTAGCGGTTTAAAGTTTACAGTTTAAATTTTGAGTGAAAATCTTTTTTTTTTTTTTTGGGTTAAAAAAGTGATTTTGGAATCTCAGAAACTGGAATTATTTATTTTTTTTTTTTTCGGATTTTTACCCAAAAATGATTTGCATGGTCCACTCGACATTCAGTGAAAATTTCAGTTCGATAACTGTATTTTTTATAATTTTAATCAGGAGAAATATGGGTACTATTGATTTCCAATAGACATGCACAGTTCCTCTTTTCCATGAGTATATATCCATCATCAGTGTAAAGATATCAAATACTGCTTATGTTACAATGTAATTATGTTTGTCCAAACAGTCTATTCTAAAAAAAATATCAAAGTAGATAAGTCTAATAAAAGTATCAAAAAGCTGCCGAATAGGAATGATCAATCTAATATACCAAAGAAAAAAAGACAAAACAAAGCAAATATATCTCATAAAAATTGACGATCGCAACATGCTTCGATTTTTTTGCAGGTTCTAAAAACTGGTGGGTCCTACCAGGGTTTCTGGCACCTAAACTTCTTCTTCCGTTGCCATCTTATAGCAAAAAACCACAACACTTAACACAGTTGCGAGGAAATAATATGGAAAATAAGTTGATAGGTTTAGTAGAACAAATTTCCATATGACATAGTTTTGAATTTAGATTTGATATCGACTAAAAAAACTTGTTAAGAAACTGTGTGAGTCGTGTTTTCCTGTCACAGTAGTCCAAAAACCGATCAGAGATAACTAGGTGTCGGATAAAAAAAAATATGAAAAATTTGCACAAGCATATAGAGCAACTTGTGAAATAAATATCCTCTTGCTAATGATTTATTTAAGTATTTTTTTTTTCATATTCATGACATTTGAAAAAAAAACAATAATTTAAAAATTGAAATCATCTCATTTGTCATATTTTTTTTGTACTCTGTCTCAAATCTAAAATGTAAATCAAAGCAAAGACGTGAAGCAAGTTGATTCGGTCGTTTCTTTAATCTCTATCTCTGCATGAGGGATAATTTTATACAAATTTAGGAATCCATTTAACGAACAAAGCATTTAGTCTATCAGCTAGCTCCAGAAAAAAATTGATGCTGCATGATACCCATGTAGACCGCATTTTTATTTCATAAATCGAAGATTTCATGTATATAGATTGTTTTCCGTTTGTTGTAGTCCGAAAAATTGCGCGGAAAATAGTACAACAAGCGGCCCTTTTGGGGCACTGTACGACTGGAAAATAAACCTATCTAAACTTAAATTGAGCAATACTTCTTAGTTCTTCACAAAAATATTATATTGAGCTTTTGATTTTTTTCTTAAGACTTCAAACATAACTAAACATGTTGAAAATCGTCGAAAGGACTGTATAGAATAGTCGAAACAAAGGGAAATAACTCTAAAAGTAAAAAAATAAGCTTTTAAATTTTTTATCATTAAATTTTCTGCTTTAAATATTGTTAAACTTTAATATATAATATATTAGAATCGTTACTTATCACCCAAAGAACTACATTCATTCAAGTAGATAGAAAATTCTGCACTGGAGAATTTTAAAATGACAAAAATCCGTCATAGGCCATTTTTAGCAATCCGTCTAGATCGTGGTCAATATCTTTCACTTTAGTTCTTTTTTTAAGTTTATTTTGTAAATTTCGTTAATAACATCTCATTTTTAAAGTATTATTACTGTGCTTTAGCTATATCATGCTGATGTGTAAGATCTGATCGCCTAAAATAAAGGTAATAACAAAACTACAGACCTTGGAGGATCAATCTCAATGTCCAAGACAAGACATAACTGAGAAATTGAAAATTGCAAAGGTTCTGACTTGGTATAGGCATTTCAAAAGAAATTATAAGTTGAACCATGCTTTATGGCACCAAAACTTCCCTTTCCATTGCGATCTTAAGGTCCGGTAGTAACACGAAACACAACACGGTTGTAAGACATGATGGGGACGGAAATGTTGGATAATAAAGGTAATAACAAAACTACCGAACTTGGAGAATCAATCTCAAATGTTCATAAGACTAGACAAAACAAGGAAGACATACCGGAAAAATTGAAGACCGCAATGGTCCTGACTTGGTACAGGCATTTCAAAAGAAATGGTGGGTTAAACCAGGTTTTAAGGCGCGCCAAACCTCCCTCTTTTAAGGCGCGCCAAAACTCCCTCTCCCATTGCGGTCTTTGGGTCCGGTAGTTACACAAAACACAACAGGTTTGTGATGACATATCAGGGATGCTAGGGTGATCATCTAAATATCAAGAATCATGTTTTTGCGATTGCTTTAGAATCTAGAAATCATATATCCGATATCGATACGCATAATACTAGTATTATTGAAAAATATAAGCACAGAAGAAAAATGAAAAGGTTTCTTTCCTCGCATTGAAGATGGTGCCATCCCTTTTCAAACCTATCAGGCAAATTATTGCTTTCCTGTGATATTTTTTTAATTACCAGTGGTACAAACGGTAAATCTTGTAAATGATGATAGTGCATAACATTTTCGGATTCGTTTATTCCTTTTGGTTTTTGACTTTCAAATGCTGCCTATGAGAGGTTACACATTGTTATGCATGATAAAGCATAACCAAATTTACTGTTTTATATCCGTTTTGGTAGTGTAATAGGAGAGCAACCCTACATTGCTTAGTTCAGAGATACTAAAAATATGAAAAGCCATGCAAAATACATGTATAAATGATTTTTGTGCACTTAGGCAAGGTTACTAAATAATAAAGACAAAATTTTGACAAAATGAACCCTGCCTTATTCTTTTGCCACGGTTGAATTAAACAGTGACTTTCCAATGTTATGTTTCAAAAATATGGAACATTTAGGTATGCTTTTGTTCCTATTATTAAAGTATAAGTATATACATGCTGTCTATTCACAACAAAACAGGAAAAGCCGCCCTTTGAAATTCATAATCATTACAGGCCTCCTATAAATGTTCTCATATTACCGACAATGACCGATATAAAGTTGGAAAAAAGAAATGTGACTGTCTAATAGAATTATACATTAGATAGAAGTACTTTAAGGAGACTTGTGTTTATCTATAAAGCATGTATGTTCTTGGTGTTCTACAGTAACTAAGCCTTTTTCATTTTCTTTCTTATAGCCCCCGCTTGAAAAGTGGTGGTATATAATGATAGGGGTGTTTGTCTGTGTGTCCATCCTTTCATTACACATCAGGGTTTCCATCTCGTATTCGCAACTCCTCTTAAACCCAACCACTTGATGGATTTTCATGAAACTATTGAACAATCTTTATGAAATTATGTGCACCTCTTATTTTAAAAATTGATCAAAATGATTTTGGAGGTTTTCCATATCAATCATGGACTTGGCTGTTTGACTACATCTTATCCGCAGTTTCTCCTAAATTTCGTGATAGATTCGTGAAATTTTCACAAATCTGTAAGACATTAAGCAGATGTGCACCTACATGTATTTGAAAATGTGATCAGAATGATTTTTTTTATGTTTCATAGCAAAACATGGGGTAAGCTTTTTTTGACTACAGGACGGTACCATTCTGTTATCCGCAGCTCCTCCTAAACCCTTTGGTGGATTTCATGAAACTTTCACACAAACTTTGTGACATACTGTAAATGTGCACCTCTGATTTTACAATTTGTCAGTCAAAATGATTTTAGGGCTTCCCAAAGCAAAACATGTTACTGCACAGGGGTACCCATCCCATATCACCAACTCCTCCTAAACATCTCAATGGATTTTCATGAAACTTTCACACAAGTGTTGTAACAGAACTAAGGTGTGCACCGCTTGCTTTGATTTTTTTCAATGGATTGGAGCTTGCGGTATTAATGTGTAAGCTGCTGTTCATGGTTTTTTTAGTTAGCTTTATTTTAAGTTTAGCGTTATATCTGAAAACACTAAGCAAAGCAATTAACATGTTAATTTACTTAAACAAACCCACACATATTGATACAGCAAGAGAAATAAGGAAAGGCAATAAGCAAAGTTGATTAATTGCATATTAGAAAACTTCCTAGATACATTGTATGCACAATGAGAAACATAAGTTTTATACATATTTTTTTGCAAATAAGCACTCAACCAATCAAACAGAAAATTTCCATGCTTAAACACCTTTAAAGCAAACTTTGAACATTAGGACTTTATTCGTTATTTAATAAAATATTGATCTCTAATAAGCATACCTTTTAAAAAGTAACGGTTTATTATTTATGAAAAGTCAAACACACCATAGGTAAAATAAAATCGAACGGACCAAATGAAAACGCCTTTTAATAGCAGAGGTTTGTTTAATTAAGAGGCTGTCCATGTAGAAAACAGGCAAAAGCCTACAGAAGCTGGCACATGAAGAATTTTATCCCAGCAAATTTATTGTTTTAATATATTGTTGGACTCATATGTAAAACAAAAATCACCCGGATTCGTTTTAAAGCAAAATGAATGACTTGTGATTCAGCCTTAAAGTTCATGGACAAAGCAACCAAATTTTGCAATTATGCAAGAGTTATCTCCCTTTTTCTGCATATTTTCAATGCATTCTATATAAATACAAATGACAACAAAGTTCCAGACAATAAATTTTGCTACGCCTGACGCGCGTTTCGTCTATTCAAGACTCATCAGAGGCGCTCTACCAAAAATATTGAAATTGCCAAACACTGTATGAATATGAAGAGCATAGAACAGTATAACCAAAAATACCAAACTGGGGAACCAAATTATTAGTAAGATATCCAACCTATGTCTGGGGTAGGAAGAACCTTAGGGTTTAGACAATTTTGAAATTTAGACGGATAATTTAAAGCTTTGATGTATTCTCCAACTCAAAAGTGTTGGTGCCGGAGCGGGCTAACCTCGGGGAATTTAAACTCCACCAGCAGTGCTAACCTTCACGTGTGTTCGAAATACAAATGACAACAAAGTTCCAGACAATAAATTTTGCTACGCCTAAATTATATCTAAGTTATCACTTCAATAAACAAAAAATCTACATTTGTTTTGGGGAATGGATGTTACCCCGATGTGAAATCAATGAAAATTTTTGAAAAAACAAAATTTGTCATGTGCCAGCTATTGCCTGGGTTTTGCTTGGACAGCCTCTTAACAAACCATATAAATAATACAAGGACTAAATAAGCTCTAACTTGTACAATTATATATTTTATGTCTCGAAAAGGCAACTTAGAATGTAATGTTTATTGACCTTGACACGATTAATGTTAAAAACAGATCCGGACCGGTGTAAGCTTAAAGTTCCGTTAAATAATTTATTGAGAAAAAATATGTTATTTTCCATTTTTTATTAATATATAACGACTTTAAAAATATGAGGTTGTATGTATTCGATCAACCATTTCATATGCAAAGTTGTTGTGACAATAAATTTTACATATTAAAAGACGATTTTTTTTTTAAAGTGAAAATGTGTGTAAATTTTTAATAAAACTGGGCCATATTTATTTAGGTCTTATAGGTATTAAACTTGTTGTAAATCTATCAAGAAAATGACGTGATTTTTTCTATACTTTTGTACATTTGATAAATCTGTTATAATTACATATAAACAAAGAGGTAGCCGTAAAATTCACTGTCAAAAATTTGACCCTCTTGTATACAAAGATGCATGGTTTAAAACAAATAATTTTGCACAAATTTCAGCATCTTTTAAATAAGTACAACAAATGAATTTTGAAAGATTTGATATTACACTTTGAGAAAATGCAATTAAATTTCGGTCTACAAGGGTATCACACAAACTTTTAAATAAGACGTCTTTTCCGACTTGGCTGATAGACTAATTATATGTGATTGTTTTCCTGTGTGTAACAGCCGTAAATTTACAAGCCATACATTTACAAGGGACCTTTTTGCCTTATCAAGCCCGCGCGTGCACAAAAGTAGGAAAATATGGCCATATCAACACCTCGCGTGCACAAAAGTGGGCTAATATGCCATATCAAGGTCTAGAGTCTCACTTTGAAATTTGATATTACAGTATATTTATATCGTCTGCTATTTATTTTTATGTAAATTATGAAAATGTATGATAAAAAGAATATGACACAGGGTTTTCAATATCAGGTCACATATCATTCCTCGACCCATATTAGGTCTCGGAATGATATGAGTCTTGATATGGAAAACCCTGTGTAATAATCTGTATATATTTAATGAGATATGTCGACGCCTTGTACCTTTGTATTAATTGGGAAAACTATATTGTCCATATATATCAAATTGTCTTGTTTTTTTGAGAGCAGAAAGTTTTTTAAGGTCAACAGTCATACATATATATTGACATAAGATAGAATTTACACGATGAGGGAACTCTATGTAGATGACTTAAGCTTGGTTAGTAATATTTTGACTTTGATTTTAAGGTTTATGTTCTGGAAGCGACGTGAACTGTTTCGTTGATTCAATTTATTGTCCAGCAGGCCAAAATGACCAAGGACCGTGTTGTGATGGGTAAGAGGGCAATGGAAGGTGTTGCTCGGAAACTCGTAAATAATCATAAAGTTAATCTTTATACAGTATATAAATGTTACACTTAACACAATCTCTGGATATACGTTTTTGTATAAGTTATTTAGAAACTTTTCTGCGTTGATTTTTAACCAATGTTTAACAGTGAAAATAAAATCATATATAGGTTCATTTCTCTTGTTTGCATTTGTTAAATACATCTAATCAATAACATAAATTTAAAAAAAACAAATCATTAAAACCTTTATTAGGGCCCCGCATCAAAGATGCGGACGCCCTATAGCTTTCACTGTGTCCGTCCGTCCGTCCGTCTGTCCGTCCGTCAACAATTCTTGTGAACACTAAAAATAAAAAACTATTAACACCACATTTCTGAAATTTTGTACAGCTACTAAGTAACATGTCATAATTTGCATATTGAAATTTCATGCAAATCGGTTAAATATTTTTGGAATAAACATCATTTTTTATCGAAAATCACAAATTTTGAGATTTGGGCTTAGTGAACACTAAAACTCAAAAACTGTTAACAATACAGTTCTGAAACTTTGTACAGCTGCTAAGTAGCATGTCAGGATTTGCATATTGAATTTTCGTGCAAATTTGTTAAATATTTTTGGAAAAAACTTCATTTTTTATCTAAAATCACAGATTTTGAGAATTTGGATTTGTGAACACTAAACCTCAACAACTGTTAACAGTACAGTTCTGAAACTTTGCACAGCTGCTGAGTAGCATGTCATGATTTGCATATTAAAATTTTGTTCAAATCTGTTTAATATTTTTGTAAAAAAATTATAGATTTTGAGAATTGGAATTTTTGAACAATAAAACTCAAAGGCTATTAACAATACAGCTCTGAAGTTTCATACACATTCCATGGATCATGCCTTAGTGGTTATAATCATAGTAAATATAATTTTGTAAACACTTAGATTTTTTGCCGCGGGCCCTTTCTAACTTTGTCAGTAATCTAGTTGATTATTCGAAAAAAATTATTAGTGAAATTCTTTGAAATAAATCTTTATGTTTTAAACAAAAAAAAAGAGAAATGTTTTAAGCCTGGGTAGTCAAATACTCACGAAATACATTCACACATATATACAAAATCACTGAAATTGGTCAGGAAATTACTTCGCAATAATCTAACAAAAATTATTTGGTTCGCAATTGTTTCAGAAGTTGCACTTATTTTGGCACTTTACTGTTGATAATGGCACTATGTATTGCTTGTGTACTGCATGGGCTAAATATAAATTTGAATTTTCATTACCGCTATTGGTGTTTTCACTCCGATCTGAACACTTGTGTGTTAAAGAACATATCGAAGATAAAAAAATGTGAACCCTAAAAATTACCCCAAATAGTATAAAATGCCTCTGATGAGTCTTGAATAGAATGTGTGTCAAGTGTAGCAAGAATATATTGTCTGTAACTTTATTGTATATTTGATTTCTAACATCCGTGCTACTGGTTGGGCTTTAATTCCACAAAATTACCCAAATCCGGCATCAACAGTTCTGTGTTGTAGACAACTCCAATGTTAAGAAATTATACGTACTTTTACATATTAAAATGTCAAAACCCTGAAGTTCCCCCCACACAGGACATATGTTTGTTGATCTCAGTCATAATTTGATTCCCAGTTCGGTTTTTTATTTTTATTGCTTAATGCTCTTTATATTCATATGATGTTAGATATTCTTTAAAAGAGCGCTGATGATAATTATGTAATAAGTCTTCAAAAGACAAAACCTGTATCAGACATAGCAAATTTTATTGTCTGGAAATTTGTTGCATTTTTGCTCTGTTGATCACGAAATCTTGAATTTACTTTTCGATTTACTTAAAAAGCCTAAACAACGAATAAACTTAACTTGTTTTGCATTACTATGTTAAGATCATTTAAAACTCTATAGTTAAACGTCACATACTTATATTTTTCAAAACTCATATACTTAGGAATTCTTCTATTTACCGCTTAATTGACTTTCAAACCTCATATCACCTTTTTTCGATCTAATTAAGCATATTGGCTAAGCAACCATTTTTGAGATAATACGACGAAAGGTTGTACACGTAGAAAATATTTATATTTTACACCTACTCGTAATTACAAATAAAGGTAATAACAAAACTACCACACTTAAATGATCAATCTCATAGTCCAGAGTAAAACGACAAAAACGAATCAGTCATACCGGAGAATTGGTGGATCAAAATGGTCCTGACTTGGTACAGGCATTCCAAACGAAATGGTGGGTTAAACCAGGATTTATGGCGCCAAACCCCTCTCTTCCATTGCGATCTTAGGATCCGGTAATGACCATAGAACACAACATAGTTGTGAGACACAATAGGGATATTGAGGTGATCATCTCAGTACAGCAGACCAGTCAAACACTAATTAAAACAATTAACCACCATAATTTTTAACTCAATTTTGAACTTTTCTACTAGTGGCTGATAACGAAGAAAGAATTTTTTAAGGGATCGTATGAAACTTATTTTCTTATAGCTCTGCTCCAAAAGTCGGTCACGAAGAAATCAGTGTCTGATCAAACAATCTGTGAAATGTGTGCAAGCTCTTGCATATCGAATAAGTTGTGAAATATAAACACCATATCCTTGGGAAGTAGGTATATTGCTCTGTAGATTAGATTACTGACAAAGTCAGAAAGGGCCCCGCGGCAAAAAATCTAAGTGTTTTAAAAATTATTAGCTATGATTAGGCATGATCCATGGAATGTGTATGAAACTTCAGAGCTGTATTGTTAATAGCCTTTGAGTTTCATTGTTCAAAAATTCCAGTTCTCAAATCTGTGGTTTTTTTTTCTCCAAAGAATATTAAACATATTTGCACGAAATTTAATATGCAAATCATGACATGCTACTTAGCAGCCGTGCAAAGTTTCAGAACTGTACTGTTAACAGTAGTTGAGTTTTATTGTTCAAAAATTCCAATTCTCAAAATCTGTGATTTTCGATAAAAAATGTAGTTTTTTACAAAAATATTTCACATTTTTCCATGAAATTTTAATATGCAAATTATGACATGCTACTTAGTAGCTGTACAAAATTACAGAACTGTATTATTAACAGTTTTTGAGTTTTAGTGTTCACAAGAATTGTTGACGGACGGACAGACTGACGGACGGACAGACGGACAGACAAAGTGAAAACTATAGGGCGTCCGCATCTTCGATGCGGGGCCTAATGAAGTGTTATTGACAGAAAGGACATCATCAATATATCTGAATGTAAGATTAAATGACCTTGCATCTTTCATCTTCTCGTTCTTTACGAGTCCCTGAAGAAATTCAGTCTCGTAAGAGTATAAAAACAAATCCGCGAGGAGAGGGGCATAGTTTGTGCCCATTGGAATGCCGATTTGTTGTTGAAAAATCTCTCCTCCGAAGGTGACAAATATGTTGTCAATGAGGAAATCAAGCATACTGCAAACTTGTTCCAGTGTGTAACAAATTTTATCTTTGAAAGATGTTTTGGAAAAGGATGTTATAACCCAAAACAACAACATTCCTAGAGTTTGAAAAGTCTTTTTTCTAGAAGTTTTTTTTTCAGGCGACATTTTAGTTTTTCGTGTGGCAAGGTTGAAAAATCGAACGTTTTCAAAGAGTGAACCTCAGAAAATTATCTAGATTTAAAATGATCTAACAAATCTTTTGAGTTCTTCAAAATCCACATATGGTTGATTCAACTACGATTATAAATAGTGTCGCAGTATGCTTGTTGACCTGTCTTCCAGAATTCCGACCAGTACCTCCCCGTGGTGGAAGACGGGCCCTGCATCCATCGATAACAAAGGATACTATGGAGCAGCTAACACTGGCGGTGGTGTGTCATGGGCTGGACGACCCATGGCACATAGCGAGTCTTAAGAGGTTTTACTGCTATAGTCGATGCAGAGTGGCATTCCCCTAGTCACGACTATAAATACCCATCACCATCTTGTTGACCTTCTTTGACAGCAGACAAGACTTTTGTTAAATGGACGGACAGCTCTGTAATCAAACATGATGAAGATCCAGCTATATACCTTTCATTGTATGGATTTTTTTGAAGTTTAGGTATCCAGTACAAATATGGTAACTCTTTATGTTCCTCTTTCATTTGAATATTGAAAGAGGACATAAAAGAGCTATGGTTGGATATGATTTCATCTTTGTAAAATGTAGTCCGTTTGTATGTAGCACTAGCGGAAGTATTACCATAATGCCTAGTTCTTTTATTAGACAATTGCTATAATGTGCTTTACACAAAAACTAAATTATTGGAAGCATTGTCTGCTGGCGTGACAACATACCGGTCATGTAAGAAAGAGAGTCAAATTGAGAGCTTTACGATCTCTAAATACAGAAGAAGGCCGGGAGTTCACACATTTGCGAAGTTTGTCTATTCGGCTTCGTACAACAGCTCGGAAAGTCCTTACCAACAGTGATTCAAGCTCTGGTTCTTGGTCCTTTTCCCCTCTTTATCCAGGCTCTAGCATAGTCCTCCACAGTGTCCATGATGATCTTAAAGTTGTGATTCCAATTTATACGTTGTGGTTCCCTGAATTTAGGTCCATGGTAAACCACATTACGTAATAAATCATTTTCAATTATCTTAAGATCACCCGTGATGACATGACCAGATGGACCATAGATAAAGGAAGAAGCATAGCAATCACATGTCAGAGGGGACATGTGACCCTAACCCTGTAAACAAGAGGGTTTAAGTTCGAAGGTTCAAGTTGTCGAAATAAAAAAAAAACGGATTTTATTTTTAACATCGTAGTTCCATGAAGGAATGTACGCTAAATTAACTAGTCTGTGTAATGTTATTTTCGTGGCTGGCTGTCATCCCCGTAAAAAATAACCAAGACAATAGATAACACACGATAATAGTGAAAAGGTATTGAATGAAAGATAATGGGATGTGGGATAAGTGTACGTGTAACCAAATTCAATATAAACGACAATAAATATTTTGCGTAGCAAAATTTATTGTCTGGAACTTTGTTGTCATTTGTATTTACAACATTGAAGAGACAGTAGCATTCATTTAGACTTTTGAATTCTGCTAGCTGTTTTGCAATATAATGCTCATGATTCAAATCCATTTCTAAATACCAAAGAAAGAGCCTTTCTTGACATAGAGCAAGTAACAAAATCGACTAATACGTACACACAAGATCTCCACATTAGAATAGGGGCGTATAAAGTGTGGCCTGGTTTAAACTAGTTTTTTTCCCATCTGGTCACCAGTGTTCGAGGATACACAATTTGTTTGTTGTATATATCCCCTTAAGTCATCGGACATCAATGACATTCAATAAATTTAGTCTTAAAAATAACATATCAGTGTTTATGCCTCGAAATTTGCATAAACAGCATAACGAAATTTCCCACCTTGATACTAAATATCTATGCTGCATTTCTTTCAGTAATACCTTGTTCTAAAGTTGTTAATAATGGTTCTACCATACCTTTTAGCTGCAAGGTTGACAGTTGCGACGAGTGTGGGTCAAGTGTGGGTGGTTCGGTTAACACAGGCTACTGTCCTACCAATAATATAAATTGTTGTCCTGAATGCAAGTCAAAAAATACTAGCCATATTTACTCGCATAAAATAGTCAAATTGACACTAAGTTTCAACTAATCTAAAATCGAGTAACATATACACCGGGTTATGAAGAAACAAAGACGTGTTAATCGGATAATCAAATGTCGTTAATCCAAAAAGGCAAAGACAAAATAGGTAGACAAAAAATCACGACAAAAGCAAACCAAACAAAACATGCAGAAAGAACTTTAAACATGTTTAGGGTTTTGATTTTAAACTAATTGCTTTAAAAAAATATCTTTTCTCTTCATGTAATACTTCAACAACTGTTTATTAACTCCAAATATGAATGGTAGTTGTCAGACGCCCGTCACTTCTACTTTTTATTCTCTTAAACTGGCAAAACATTAAGACTCAAATTCAAAGGAAAAGTGCTCAAATAAATACCAATAGGCCATAGAGCTTATTTTGTGCGGTTTTTTTTTATTTCAACATTTTGTAAAGTTATAAACATGTTTATCTTACTTAATTTTATACTCGCAACAAACCTATGCTAAACTGACCAACAGTCCTATTTTCTGTTTTACTTATAACCCCCTTATAAATTAAGATCACCCCCAAAAATATCAAAATAATAGACACTGGAAAATAAATTTCATTGAAAATCTATAGAGTTACCTATATTTAAACTTACTCCAGATCATTCGAAATCTTGTTTATATAAGGTGGATGGGACTGAATCTATCTTTATGGCGGACAAAATTGCAAACTGAACAACCAGTGCAGTAACCCAGTAACCTCCAACCTGATGATTGTTGTAGTCCTAATCAATGCTCTGCAGATCCTTATAGTGACATACAAGTTTGATATATATGATATCCTAAAGAATTAACCCTAAATAAAGCAAACTCTACCGACAGTAGATGTCCATTTCTAGATTTGGACTTAAGCATTATCAATGCTAGATTACACATTAAAGTTTATGATAAACGGGATGACTTTTCATTCCCAATAGTTAATTTTACGTTTCTTGAAGGAGACGTAACATTAGCTCCAGCTTACGGGTATACATTTCACAATTAGTCAGGTATGCTCACATTTGCAGTGATGTGTCTGATTTTAATGATAAAAACCGTTTTATTACAGAAAAATTGCTAAAACATGGTTACCGTTACCACGAATTAGTCAAATCTTATACAAAATTTGCACATAAATATGGACATCTCATCGAAAAATTTGATTGTACACGTAGATTTCTGATTGTTAAAGGAATATCTCATCCTGATTTTTATAGTAATGTAGTTTATAAAGCGCAAATAATCAAAAACAACCTTATGGAAATTAAAAACTGGCTTAAAACATTTTGAAAAAAGAATACGAATTCAATGTTTTAGTAAAATCTTTGCATTTGGTATGTTTTGGCAGAAATATTGATAGCTTGATAGTAACTTTAAAACGTTAAATTTTCACTTTGTATCCACTGTATTATTTGTAAGCACCACAGCGATCAAGTATGTCGGTTCTGTGTGGTGATACAACTCTAAATCATTCATTGTTTTGACGTGGGGTGTCGGATTTAGAACTGATGTATTTGATTCTTTTACATCAATTGATAAATGTTTCTTAGCTAGTTGTCAGTAACTTCGAGTGTTCTCAAGAGAGTTCCTCCTTGTCTTGTTGTTTTCGTACAGTATTTTGTCTTAGGTTCTCTCTTGTTGAATTGAACTTTTGTCGATTGAGTTTTATAGTGTGTTTTATATGTATGCTTTGTGCAAGCTTATCAATAGGGGGAAGGTTGGATCCAAAAACTAGTTTAACCCCGCCACATTTTATATGTGCCTGTCCTTTGCCAGGAAACTTTGCCAAATATAGACGATATTGAGATGTGGAAAAAGTGTACGCGACACAACAAACATAAACAAACAGCAATTCAAAAAATCACAACGGAAAACAGCAAGCAGTCTTCAACATGACCATATGTCACTGCTTACCGTCTTGCATTGGCCCAAGACTTATAATACAATACAAAAGTATCAAAACCAATCCCTTAATCATCAACGAAAGACCCAATTCTTGACATAAAACAGTTAACACAGAATGACAAGGACAAACAAAGTATATTGGACCTCCGACAGGTTTGAATAGGCAGTTGTAACTGACATCAAGAAAAATAGCGGTCAATCGTTAAAGGTTGGACTTTGGGTCAGTGACATTGTTTATACCAGGTATTAAGTTTCGAAATGGGGTATAGAATACAATTTGGTGTAAATCTGATGAATCCCTAGTGGTTTTTTGGACAAACGGTAGCAATTCTTTTATTGTAACATTGCAGAGCTTTGGTGCATTGTAATTACAATGACCACGACTGCGTTTCCGTCTTTCTGTTCTTTCTAAGTTATTAATCACATTCACATCATTGCATTAATTAGGGATAGACAAATTGCTTATACTTCCAATGTTATCAATGCACCCATAAGGTAGTGCGTGCGGTTCCCAGTCGTCTAATCCAGAACTCTTCTCTTTCTCTACGGAAAGGTGTTCTCAAAGTGAGATTGTTCGTTGTATGGTATTTTTTTCCTAGAATGTGAACTCTCAAGGACAATATGGGATGGTCAGGTTGGTTAAAATATTGGTAGACAAAAGCAAAATTGTCGTTGGTGACACCTGACCTGTGACCACACATACGAGCATTTAGTCTTCCCTTTTTCTCAACAACATAGATCAATCCAAAGAGAGTGCGTTCTAGTCCGTGAATTAGATTGGAAGATTTGCAATTTAAATCAATCCAACTGATAAAGATGTATGATCGATTGGTTAAGTTGCTTTTAATTTCGGTGTCATTGAACAAGATTTTACAAGTTTTATCACATTTACTGACTGTGCAATTGCGTTTAACATTTTCAAAACCTAAAACCTCTTCCAAGATAACAAAGCATTGTTTGATGTTAATATAATAAGAAGAAAAAGTTTTTATATTCAAGATCTGGATTATCAGACTAGCTATATGAAATCTTTGAAGAAACTTGGGTATTTTATACTCCTGCATTACGAAAAGACGCCGTGTCCGTAGTGTGGTTAAGTCCAGGCCTTTTTATACTGGGCGACGCCTGAGCTTATACCCTTTTCTGGTTTCTCAAGATTTTGCTTATATTAAGCTACTGGGCTGGTGATGTCCTCTTGGGAAAAATGTCCACAAGCAGAGACATCGACCCAGTGAATTGAAAAAAGCAAAGAGGCACCAAAAGTCCGAAAGAAGAACGACGAAACCGGTAAACATGAACAAAAACAGCAAAAAGAAACCCAAAACACAAACTCAACTGTACGGAAATCAACAACGCAAACTCGAGTCGTGACAAGAGTGAACTCAGGTGTTTCGGAAGAGAAAGCTGTTCCTGCCTGATATAGCACACCCGTGGTGTTTCTTATTTCCAATTCAGTGTGTCAAATCCAGTAAAGGAAGACAAAACAGATTTTTACGACAAACCAACATCTGCATTCATTGGAAAGATAGAAATCCCATATTTGTCAACGAGTGCACGGTGTTTAAAATTTTCTGAGTGAAGACCGGAACCGTGGAGCAACATAACCCTGTGTCAGCAATTTCTGTGTCAAACGTGACGCTCTACCAAATCGATGTAATTCCCGTAAGCTCTGGAGTAACGAATCAACTTTGATACGAAAACGATTGGAAAATTGAAGTCATCACGTTTGTCATATGCATAGAACTTTGTTGAAAGTCCTTCATGAGAGTCAATTTCGAGATGTAGATATAACTATGAGGCAGACTTTCTAGAATCCGTTGTGTCCTTTATCTCAAGCTCTTGGGGATAAATGAGATGGAGAAAGTCACGAATTCGAATATTGTTTAGTGAAAGTACATCATCAATATAACAGAACATGAGGTTGAAAGAGAGAGCTAGTCTACAATCTCTTTTTTATATAGAAGAGATTGTAAGAAGTCTGCTTTATATGAATGTAAAAACAAATCAGCAAGCAAAAGTGCACAATTAGTGCCCATTGGAATCCCTATCATTTGTTGAAAAATACGTCCACCAAACTGTACAAATATGTTGTCGATAAAAAAAATGAAGCATGTCGACTATTTGTTATTGCAAATTACAGAAAAGCATAAGCAAATGCACAAACTGCAATCAGTGACTGAGATACGTCACCCACCGAGTTATCAATGGATATATAAGGTTTGTAAAATTTTGTAAATAAAGACAAAGCAACATTTATATGACGCCATCATCTGTGGTGATCTAAGAGATGCAAATCTTTATTGAATCAACACCGTGTGATTGCTCTGTCGTTCAGTCTCCGGGCCAAGCTAGCAGGATGCATATACATGTATTAATTTGGTTGGACCAAGAAACGGAAAGAGGAGGATGATTGTTACGTGTTTTTTAAATATCATATTTATCTTAATTTTTAAAAGTTACTTTCTTTTTTAAGGTTTAATAATGAGGCTTTTTGTAAAAGCTGAACATCTAAAAAAGGAGGATTTTGAACACATAAAATGATGTAAGGTTACTGATAAAGGCGAAAAAAGAAAAAAAAGTTCGTATCTTCATATAGGATTGTTCCACAGAACATTTGGAAGCGTTTGGCCTCTTGTGTATAATCTAATATAAATAAATGTTTTAAAACTCGGCGATATGTCAAAGTTGTTAAGGATGTTCTCTGGTCAGGATCCAAAACTTTAAAGCATCAAAGTTTTTTCTTACCTTGATTTTTGCAATGTCCTGACACTACAAAAGCAATACATGAAGAAAAATTCATGGATGGCTGTGCTTTTTTTCTTCGCTACAGACGTTTATAGATGGCCAATTTTGATGATTTTGTAAATTTTCAGCAATTTTTACCCAGATTTTGACTCTTTTCATGGAATAATCAATTTAAGATTATTGAACTTTTTAAAAAAACTTTTCGATATGTTTTATCACGTGAAAATGAATATATCAAACTAAAAACTATTTTTTGCAGTGTGGATATAAGAAAGTTTTGTCCCATTTTCATGTATTTAAGGGGCATATTTTTGGCGTTCCAAATTCCCTAAAATCCTTTTTTTTATTTTCTTGCAGCTGATGATTCAAACTTCATTTATTTTGTGGTGTTTTTTAGCCAAAATATCTAATCAAATGTTTTAGGAAGCAAAAATAGATGACAAGTGTAACAATTGTATGGTATACATATGTAGAAATCAAATCCATGGCGGGTTCCAAATCTGTGGCAGATGCCTAAACTGTGGCAGATCATGATGTCATAATTAAATTTCAAAGGCCCCAAATCTGTGGCAGGTTTCAGACGTTGCAAATCTATGGCAGATTTCAAACCTTATGGTTGATTGTGACATCACAATGATTTATTCAGTGATCCCAAATCTATGGCAGATTTTAATTGTGCCAAATCCATGGCATATTTTATAAGTGTCCAAAATCTATAGCAAATAAATACCCATCGGTAATTGGAATTAGGAAAATAATAAAAGAGACAGACAAAAACATTTGCTCTTCATATTCTTGTATTTGTCGCCTCACAGGATTTGGCTTAAGCGTCTCTGATGGATATTAAATGCATGTGTGTACGCAGTTTTAAATTATCAGCCTGTAACTTTGGTATACATTGAAGAAACAAACACAAAACAAGAATATGTCCGAAAGACATAATGGACCATCTCTCAGCATTAGGAAAGTACAAAAAGGGACAGACAAAACATTTGCTCTTCGTAAATTGTATTTTTTGCCTTACGGGATTTGGCTTGAGTGTCTCTGATGGGTATTAAATGCATGTGTGGACATAGGTTTAAATTAAATGGTCCGGAACTTCACAAAACAATAATATGTCTGAAAGGCATGTTGCTCCATCTCGAAGCATTTGGGACGGACGAGTAGACGGACGAACAGACCCGAACACTATATGCTCCCTTCTTCCGTAGATGGGGCATAACAACAGACAAAGTAAAAACAAATACAAAACATCCTTACAGCAATCATTAACAAGAAGGGGTCGTAATGTAAGATTGTCAACAGGCACAATGCATGTGGCCCAAAACAATTATTGTAACAAATTCTAAAATGCTTTCATCAAAAAGTTTCTATATCAATGGTGTTTTTTTCAGTTCAGACTAAACTACATGTATAATTTTCTTTGTTTTAGTCTTTGAATCTGCAGGACCAGAAACATTAGGTATCATCGAAAATGCGTCATGTAATTAAGTTTTAAATTTATTCCTAGCATGAATATAAGCATGGACAAAGTCGCCCAACCAGTGACAAACATTTTATAAACATCTGTCTTATGATTACGCCTCGTAACATTTTTACTGTAGCTTTTCTGGTGAGTTATTTTTTTTGGTACGAAAACTGATAAGACAGGTAATATGCCCAGATTAATCCATTTATATTAAAATCACAGAGACTCCAGAATTGTTTTTTTATTATTGTGATTAATGTTATAGGGACTGCATGAACTGCTTACAATATGAGTTTTGTAACAGACAGAATGTTTATTTAATCTAAAGACTACAAATAAATTTTATACTTTCATTTGGTCTATAAAAACACGATGAATTAGGAAAGCTGGCGTTTATTATGCTTACAATATGAGTTTTGTAACAGACAGAATGTTTGTTTAATCTGAAGACTACAAATAAATTGTACACTTTCATTTGGTCTATAAAAACACGATGAATTTTATTAAGCCAGTTCCTTCAGCTGGTAGCGGTTGAGATCAAACACGTATCCAGTTTCGCCATCTCTGACTTTGTAAACCTTCCCCGCATTGGAGGAACAAATGCTTGTCACGATTCCTTTTCTGTAGTACCCGCTTGAAAAGATGGCTGTACCTTTATTCATTGCAGGATTAGTCCTATAGTAAACCCACTGGCTTTCGAAAGGATAGAAAGTGATGTCGTCTTGAAGGTTCTCGGCAAACTGTTGTAAGGGAAATGATGAATGGGCTTCCATCTGTAAGCGTCTGTAAAAAGCACTTTGTCCGTATTTCGGCATTTCTCTTGATGGAACCTGTGAAAAGATGCAAAGTTTAAAATTCAAACATAGCATTAATATTGTTAATCAAACCTAGTTAAAAATAGAATATCTAAAAGCATGGAAAACCCAGAAGTAAAAAATACCTTATATTTGTATTTATAACCTAACTGACGGATACGTATATCTGGTTTGGTTAGCATCAGGGAGCGACATCGACTATGAAGGTAGCATCAGTGAGTCACCTTGACTATCAGGGTAGCATCGGGGAGGTTAGGATTAGAATAAAACAACTTTGATAATCACCACGTGCACACGCATAAGTATAAGACTTTTCGACTTTCTGGTTAGCAGCAGCGAGCAGCCTCCATTATAAGGTTAGCATCAGGAACTTAGAGTAAGACTTAGGATCAGGGAGCCTTCTCGATTAACAGGGAAGCATCAGGGAACTGTCACGACGATAAAAGGAGCATTAGGGAGCCGCCTCGCCGATTAAGTTAGGGTTAACATTTAATATGGTTAGGGTTCAGGGAGCCTCATCGATGATCAGCTGGGTTAGGGTAAGCATTGAATAACGTTAGGGATTAGGGTTAGGGACTGGTGTTAGTGCTAAGGTTAGGGTATGGGTTAGGGTTTAGATCACACGATCAGTTTGGGATAAACATTTAATAGGCTTAGCATTGGGTTAGCGGTAAAGGTTAGGGGTTAGGGGTTAGGGTTAGGGGCTTGGGTTAGGGTTAGGGTAAACATTTAACAGGACTATGGTTTGGTTAGTGGTTAGGATTAGTGGTTTGGGTTTGGTTAGGGTTAGGGTTAGGGTTTAGTAAGCGTTTAGGGTTAAGGTTAGGGGTCGGGTTTGGGTTGTGTAAGGTTTAAGGTTAGGGTTAGGATTTAGTTAGTGGTAAGGGTTATGGTAAAGGTCAGGGTTTGTGCTAGGCTTTAGTTAGCAGTTAGGGTTAAGGTTAGGGTTAGCGGTAGGGCTAGGGGTAAGGGTAAGAATTAAGATAGCGGTTAGTGTTAGGGCTAGGGGTTCGAGTTAAGGATAAGTAAGCGGTTAGGGTTTGTGTTAGGGTTTGGGTTGCGGTAAGGTTTAAGGTTAGGGTAAGGATTTAGTTAGTGGTAAGGGTTATAGTAAAGGTCAGGGTTTGTGCTATGCTTTAGTTAGCGGTTAGGGTTAAGGTTAGGGTTAGGGGTAGGGCTAGGGGTTAGGGTAAGAATTAAGATAGCGGTTAGTGTTAGGGCTAGGAGTTCGAGTTAAGGATTTGTAAGTGGTTAGGATTTGTGTTAGGGTTATGATTTAGTAAGCGGTTAGGGTTTAGTTAGCGGTAAGGGTTTAGTCAGCAATTAGGGTTAGTGGTTAGTGTTACGTGTTAGGGTTAGGAGTTAGGGTTAGGTTAGCATCAGGGAGTCGTCTCGATTATCAAACTAGCATCAGGAAGCCGTTTCGACTATAAGGGTAGCATCAGCGAGCCGTCTCGACTATCAGGTTAGGGTTAGCATTTTAATAGATAATAATATTATTCTATCAATCTCTCCTAGCGCCGCCTCCACTATCAGGTTAGCATCAGGGAGCCGCCCAGACTATCAGGTTAGCATCAACGAACCGTCTCGACTATCAGGTTAGCATCAGGGAGCAGCCTCTACTATCAGGTTAGCATCAGGGAGCCGCCTCGATTATCAGGTTAGCATCAGGGAGCCGTCTCGTCTATCAGGTTAGCATCAGGGAGCCGCCCCGACTACCAGGTTAGCATCAGGGAGCCGCCTCGACTATCAGGTTAGCATCAGGGAGTAGACTCTACTATCAGGTTAGCATCAGGGAGCCGCCCCTACTATCAGGTTAGCATCAGGGAGCCGCCTCGACTATCAGGTTAGCATCAGGGAGCAGCCTCTACTATCAGGTTAGCATCAGGGAGCCGCCTTGACTATCAGGTTAGCATCAGGGAGCCGTCTTGTCTATCAGGTTAGGGTTAGCATTTTTATAGGTTATAATATTGTTATATCAATCTCTCTTAGTACCGCGGTCACTATCAGGTTAGCATCAGGCAGCCGCCTCGACTATCAGGTTAGCATCAGGGAGCAGCCTCTACTATCAGGGAGCCGCCTCGACTATCAGGTTAGCATCAGGGAGCGGCCTCGACTATCAGGGAGCCGCCTCGACTATCAGGTTTGCATCAGGGAGCGGCCTCAACTATCAGGTTAGCATCAGGGAGCGGCCTCGACTATCAGGGAGCCGCCTCGACTATCAGGGAGCCGCCTCGACTATCAGGTTAGCATCAAGGAGCGGCCTCGACTATCAGGGAGCCGCCTCGACTATCTGGTAAGCAACAGGGAGCCGTCTCGACTATCAGGTTAGCATCAAGGAGCAGCATCTACTATCAGGGAGCCACCCCAACTATCAGGTTAGCATCAGGGAGCCGTCTCGACTATTAGGTTAGGGTTAGCATTTCAATAGGTCATAATATTATTATATCAATGTCTCCTGGTGCCCCCTCGACGATCAGTGTAGCATTAGGGAGCCGCTTCGACTATCAGGGTTCAAGCATTAGGAAGCCATCTCAACTATCAGGATAGTATCGACGTCGCGCACAAAGTTGACTCCATTAACGTAACGTCTTTAAAACGTAAAATGACGTTCAATAATTGATAAGAATACAAAAATCACAAGACAGTGCCCGAATTACTTTATCAAACATTCAAGCTGTGTTTTTCGAGTATACGCTTTAAATTTACTTCGTTGTATATTTATTTTGTTTTGTTTGATAATTTTGTTATTAATATAATTTATCTATTTATTTTTTTTGTGTATTCATTTTTAAACCAATATGTCATAATCTGTACATTTTACAGTTTGACTGATGAAGCGGCGATAAACATCAACAGTAATCAATCAATCAATTAGAATTTTAAAAATCGTCGTAGGATAATTTTAAACATTAAACAGTAAAATTGAACATATATTTGTACATATTTATTCTTTAATTCCTGAAAAGTTGACGTGATATTTTTAATCTAGACACCGCAATATTCTTCTATGAAGAGAATCATCAATGAGGATAGTTTCATCGTCCTCGAGTTCAAGTTCCGAACATATATATATGACGGAATGTGCGGGTACCATAGCTGGAATGCGTTTAATAAGCCTTTGTTGAAGTGGATTATTGTCAATCTTTCCGAAATAATACCCATGAATAACTTTCGAACCAGGAAGAAAGGTTATTCCCCATTTATCTGTTGATTGTTTTCGAAGTACGGTAGTTTGTTTCGTTGCTTTTAAAACATAATAAGGTTGGTCATCATCATCGGCTTTGACTGCAAAAATAGTACCCGTATTAACAAGGTCATATAAAGAAACATCCTGGCTTTCATCATCTTCCGGTTCATGATCTCCGTTTTCTTTGTACATTCTTATAGAAGAAAAGTTTCCAAGTTGCTCAACATTTAAACATTGATCATAGTTTATTGTTAAACAATTTTCACAAGTATAGCACGACAACTTTCTTGTTTCAACTGTGTTTGATTTCGATGTAGAAACTTGGTGAATTTTTCTGTTCTCTTTTATTGGTTTGAAATATCAGTCACGATATCTATTAATAGTTTCAATATACCTAAAAATTCTTTGCGAGCACTTCGAATCATCTGCAGTTTCTTGGAGATTTTCAATTGCAAAATTATATAAATCTTTAGCACTTTGAATGATACACTTTCCGCGAATAACGGCCAAGTCTGCCTGTTTTTTTATAAAACCGCCGGCAGCATCTTGCGGACCACGAGCGTGAGATGTTTCAAAGAAGTTTCGAATCATTTGTTCATATCCAAAGTCAGAACAAGCATTACTTATATCGCCAATACAATGCCGGCTCTTATATTGGGCACTATAACCGTCAGTAAATTCATGCATCACTAAAACATCGCATGCAATTGAGCTTAAGTATTCTCGAATTAGTTTTTGAACCTCGTGGGTAAAATGATGATCATGTTTTTGATCTGGACTAATAACAATAAAATGTTCAGTAATAATATTTTGGTCATTTTCACTACTGTCTATGCCATCATACTCTAATACGGCATGTCTATGCAATATTGTAATATGGACCGATACTTCTTGTTTTTGGAAATACGATGATTGAATTTCACACTGCTCTGTACATTTGTAATTTTCCGAAAAGTCATGTATTGCAACACAATGTTTTATCGGCAAATTGCTTATTAAACTTTTCATTTGTTTTGCTTGCCAATAAGCTTGGAATTGGTGAGACGGAAAATTTTCAAGCAATTGTTTCATGTATTCAAACATCTCAAATGCCTTGGTACTTTTCTTAACAAGTATGAGCTTTCGGACGACTTTGTCACCTTTAATTTTCACATTTTGATACTCGTACCTTTCCCATGATACAATTGATTCGTCGTTTTCATTTATTTCCTCTGGCAAAAAGTCAATTTTGCCCACACCACAGTCAGCACATTCCCTATTTAAACAAGACATTTTATGTTGGTGGGTATTAGCGGATCGGGGGCATAATGTGGCATCTAAAAGTTCATTTAATGAACTATAAATTGGTACCGGACAATTTTCTTTTCTAGCTACCTTTTTGGTGCGAAACTGCATGCACGACTTGAAAAGACTTCTCATTTCAACGTGATGTCTGCAACAACATGTGAGCTTATCTTTATGAGAAGCGGCGCGGACAAAATACGGCTTACATTTCTCAAATGTACGCTGTCCTACCTTTACATCGGGGTTTTCTCTTTTGAAGTCTAAATAAAGTTCAGTCTGGGTCTTTTCAAGAATGTGACAATGATGGGAAGAATACAGTTTTGGGCCAAGACGGACACGTTTTAAATCGTTTTTGTTATTTGTCGGCCTACTGCTGCTTTCCTTTAACCAAAAATCATAAATTAGCTTTTTCGTGGCTTCGTCCACAGCATCTCGTCTGGTCTTTCTAGCAGTGTACAAAAACGACGAGCTATTCGAATGGAGAATCTTTGCCCTAAAAGTGTTACCTTTTTGAACAGTTTTCCGATTTACACCTAGCCTAGTTGCTAAATTTCTCACTGCACCTTTTTTCTCAATAACAGACGGACCACTTATTGCAGATGTGATCAGATTAATACTTGCAATAGCGTCTTTGTTTCTTTTACGCTTCACGGAGGTTAATATGTCTTTAATGCTCAGAATGGCTGACGTGTCCACATCTTCCTTATGGAATGACGAACGGAATTTTTCGACAGCAGGAGATTTCATCGATCTTTTCTCGTCCACGTAGGCCGAAAGTACAGCAGCACGTTTTGATGAATCAATTGGCAATGCAAGTTTCAGTTTCCTTATTGACCTGTAAGAATAATATACATGTAATAACCAATATTTTAAATATTTTGATTACGAAGATTTATTTACACACTGATACGTTAACAGAACACCCCTTATTATATGCCGTGCCTAATATCCATATAAAACAGTTTTTACAAAGTTTCGTTAAGCTCCGACTATTTTATAAAGAAATCAACTTGCTCGCATAAATGTGGCGGACGAACAAACAAACAGATAATGTACATGCATATGCATCGCAACAAAGTTAGCGACCAAAAAATCTAGATGTCGCCTAAAATTTTATGGGGCATGCATGGATATATGTTTTTATTTTATTTTAGTTTTTATTGCATTTTAAAGCAAACTTTCATGTGACAATTTGAAAGTTGTTTCAGATGTAACTGTATCCATATGTATAATATACTAGTATTTCATAAGACTTGTATAATTGCAAAAATTTTAATCTATAATTTGTCGACATCTGGAAGTTATTTCACTATTAAAAAAATGTTACCTGGCTTTGTCCATTCTGTTTGAAAAAGTTCCAATTTCTTGAGGATTATCAGATGGCGGTGTGGTACTTATACTGCGTCTCCGATACAGTTTCATGTACTCATTTCTCTTGTGTTTTATGTTTTCCTTTTGCCTCTTTCTTGCATTGTATTTTTGCTGTCTTGTAGGCTCTGTGTTTTTCTTATAGTTTCTAACATTCTTGGTCTCCGTACTCGGTTTATTTTTATGATATGATTTTCTTTTTTGTTCCCTTCTTTTCTGTAATTTCAATTCTTTGTTAAGTTTTATCCTTTCCGCTGATGTTAACATAGATGGCGAATCTTTTTTCTATAAAAAAAATACGTTTATCCATCTAAATAAATTGTGCGGTATTATTCATTAATTATTGAATAATGCGCCGTGCATCGGCGACGTTTTGTATTCGTCTAAAACGTTTTCGTAACAAAAACATTGGACATTTGATTTTTTAAATATTTTCCACAATTTTTATACTACATATATCACTTTTTAACATCAGAAAGACAAAAGAAAGCACATTTTCGCAGTATCAATGTTATGTTATAATCGACGGTTTTACAAAACCTATATTTTCTTGATTCTAAAAGTTTTTAAAAAAATCTGCTGAAAAACGTCATTTTTTACAACCGTAACAAAACGATTGGACATTTAATATTTTCTAATTCTCGGTCAAGATAACAGATTCAACTATAAAAAGGGAGTTTTGAACTTCTCTTGAAATGCACATTTTGAAAATCTATTTGTTTTGAATTAAAATAATATTTACAGCACACAGTACTCACCGAATTTTCCATTTTACTTCTTTGAAAACTTAAAAATACTAGATGTTACGCACGCTTGGTGCAACTTTCGTAGCTCCAACGATGACCATTTTTCGTTTTTTGAACGTTGAATCTAAATGACGTCATAGTAAAAGTCCGCGAAATGCTACATACCAAATTTGAACGAAATCGGATGATTTTTCAAGAAATGGTGAATAAAAAACTGCAACTTTGTCTTTTCCAATGTTACAAGTTACGCGACTTTTTTTGCAGTTTATGACACATTATCCACCTGTTATAAACACACAATATGAAAAATGGAATTTATTTTTACATTAATAATCTGATGTGAATAATTTTAGCATAGAAAAACATTTTTTGTTTATAATATAAGTATATAAGTAAAAATTTATTAACATTTAAACCCAGATATATCAAGTGCCGTCAACTTTGTGCGCGCCGTCTACGTCGTTTACTCTTTTTGCAGACAAAGTCAAACGTTGTGAGTACATGTATAAGCAAGATTTGCGTGATTGACATTTACTGTCACGCTTGAATTTGGTATTCTTCTTAAACACGGATCATTTTTTTCATTTACTCGAAACTGTGTTATTAAAAAAGAAGATATTATCTCTTTTATTGCAGAAATTAATCATAGCTTTAAAAATTCTGAATTACATTTCAATTTACCAGTAAGCATCCACCAGCGGCCTCGAATATCATGGTGTAAATTTTAAAGCATTTTAAAACATGTACATCTCCATGAACTAACCCCTTTACGTTTAAACTAGTCTGCTGTAAGCTATATTAATTACCTTGTTATGTCTCCCAAACGAAAGTTTGGAGACATATTGTTTTTACTCTGTTTCTTATTATTATTATTCTTTTTCTTCTTTCTCCCCGCCATGAACTTGTCCGGTAGTTTTCTCTCAAACGCCTGGAGGGATATGCACGAAACATTGTAGGAAGGTAGATTGGTTACTGAAGTTGTTGACAGACTTTTCGAAAATTTCAAAATGGCCGCTGTTTCCGTGTGATTGGCAAAAGTTCATAATATAGGACGTTGCAATATCTCGGTAATCTAGGTGCGTAGGAGGCTGAAATTTTGTAGGCGAATAGAGCAAAAGGACCTCTTCAATAATACGAAAAAAAATTTCGAAGCGATATTTACGGTTTTCGAGTTATTTGCAAAAACGTGATTTTTTGGGCCCGAAAATGCGAAAATCGTCAAAATGCTTCATTATCGACAAAATTTTGTATCTAGGGGTTCAAAACGATGGCAAATCATAATACGAGGTCAAAAATGGGTTCGTTTGGGAGACATTTTTGTGTTGGGCATCCCCAACACAGTCAGCACTTGTTTTCTTTGTCGTCTCTTTCTCTACAGAACTTCCTTCTGTACAGTTCCCTATAGTAAGGGCTCACATTTTCCTAAATATTAGAAAATTATTAAATTAACAAACCAAATAAACCAATAAAATTTTAAAGGCAACTAGTGGGACAAAAGAACAATGCAAACTTTTCTGAATATAAGATTTTCTTTATTTAAGGACTACATTTAACCTGTTGACAATTGTTAGGATAACATCCTTTGCACAATCTAGATTTGTTTTTCCAAGATTCATCCAAAATGTGTACCCTTTCTTAAAAAAATCATAACTAGTTTTATACATTGTATAGATTTTAATGAGATGAAGAAGTGTACGCAAAAACCTACATGCATAAATGTAGCGACAACTTATACCTGCATTACTTCTGTCTGTGTAAAAGACGGCTCAGGAAGCTGATCAATACTAGGCGCAACCAGGGTGGGGTTGCAATACTTTGCGACTTTTGGCGGTGGTGCATCGTCGTTATCTCCAACAAATTCCATTGCCTCTACAATAAATCAAAACAGAACCAAGTCATGACAGTAACCAAAGACACCTTATATCTTTTTAAAATACGATAATCAAGGACCATCAACACACTTAATAAGGTGAGTTCACGTAAGAATGGTTTTGGTAAATTTTTGCGTTTTGATACGATAATTTGGATCATAAAAATATAAAACCGATACAAAATAATAAGAAAAAAGTTTACTTTTTTTCTTTACCGGACAAAACAGGTTGTAGTTAAATGCTTTACCAAAACTAGCTTGCGTGAATCTTTGAAAGTTTTGTTATTGATCAACTGACATGAACTTTATATTTTTTAACGGCAGTAAACCCACTTATCTTTTTGTTTGTTGCACACATAAAATATTTGCGAGTTCGATGGTATTTTTTTAAAAGACCACATCCTCACCTTCAAAAGTAACTTCGTGGATCTGAGCTTCATCTGTGGCCGCGTTTTTTTCCGCCTCGATGTCAGATTCGTTGTCGTTTGCTTCTCTAATGTTGCTGCCGTTGGTACCCGATTTTGGATGCTCTACTTCTTCGTTTTCCTCTTGGTCGTCTTCTTGGACATCAAATTCTGCATTCCTTAAAAAGTCCTTTTCTTCTTTAGTAAGTGCTGCGAATGGCAACTGAAATGATCAAATAATACAATGTCTTCTTGACAAAAGTTAAATACAAATTGTGTACCGTTTTCCCGGTTTTAGCGATGATTTGATCTGCCTGGACATAAGAGATTGATAATGACTCCCAGTTCGGTAGTTTTGTGTTGTCCCTTATTGTGAACTCCTCCAGGTGAGGCTTACCAGATGACATGAACTTTATATTTTGAACGGCAGTGTTGTTTTACCGGACAAAACAAGAATTACGGTACAAGAATTAAAATAAATTGAATAAGTATATGTATACGTAGTATTTTTTCTGTCCCCCGCCGCAACGAGGAGCAGGGACATAGAAATGCCAGTGTCCATCCGTCCGTCCGTCACACTTTTTTCCGTAACAGTTTTTTCAGCAACTATTAATCACAGGCTTTTGATATTTCACCAATTTTGATAATACCTAAAATGGTGTGTTTATCTGACGGAACAGCCAGGTGTTGGGCCCACCTGAACATAATTGAAAGGACTAACAATAGGAGATTAGATGACCAATTGGCTCCACAAAGGATTTTTAAAGGTATACGGAGCAAATGCTGTTCCTGGTCACTAGGTTGTACTCCCGTGGATTTCTATGAATTTTTGGTCCATTTTTAATATTAAGGTCTATGGAAAACATTTTTATTAATCATGCAAAAATTTTGAAATGTTATGCCTGAGTTCGTATGCCATTAAAAAGTCATGACTTATTAAAATAGTTGAAATATTTTGCAAGACGTAAATTTACACGCCATTTTTCGTTGATTTATAAAACTCAAACGGACTTATACTATAGATTATATTAACGATTTTTTGTTCCTTTTCCACTGCATTTAAAGTAATGTTGTAGTTCAACATGTTATATTTCTGATTTTAAAATCAAAGCGCTAAAGCGTTTAAAGGCAAGCGAAATACATAAGAACTATAATAGATTTATTCTCTGTTAAAGTATTTTGTTCAAACTGTTTGCGAAATATTAATTTTGGTGAGCGAAGAAAGGATCGTCATGCAGATGCCCTTAAATTTAAAGTTAATGAATACAATTGCACACACAAGACAGGTATCGTGTAAAAACGGTATCGATTGAAACACCCCTTCGATTAAAATGCACTCGTCCCAATGATGAATTTATGAATGGAGAAAATGTATTCCTTGCATTAACCAATCAAATAACAGAAATATTTATACGAACAAATCAAGTAATAGATGAATACATAATGTATATTCTATCGCCTTTGACTAAATAGTTCCTCAAGTAAGATGCAAAGGTATAAATAAAACTTGCGCCAGTCATATAAAATGCCAATAAAAATGGAGATTCATAGTAGTGTATATCATGTTAACAAATATTGAAAAGTAATATAGAAAATAAAGCATTTTATATCAGAATGGATGCAGGAAGATCACTCCGTCTAGACTGAAAAAAAAACGCGAAAATCATCACTACTCTATAGACTCCATAAGGCTTCGCTAGCGCTTGCCTAAAAATAAATAAATTGTTAAGGATGTTCGCTACTATTATTGAAAATAAATAGGTTTTAAACCTGATGCCTTATATGAAAAGATAATAGTAAATGGTATAAAATAAGCCCAAAATTTTGATAGGTTCATGACCTTGTTTTCAAGATAATTGATGTTATAGTTTTGGCGGGAAAAGGTTTTCTCTGCCTTTTTCATAGGTTTAGTATTAGCACTATTTAGCTCTTAAAACCTATGACAGAATAAATAGGATTTGATAAAACTATGTGTATAACCTGTTTATGACATATTTAAGACATTGATAACAAGAAAATAGGGGGTTCGTTGGCAAACATTTAAACCCTATTTTGATTGTAAAATCCAGAGGATTCCGAGAAAATGACAAAAACACCAAAACAAGACCAGCGAGCATCCTTTATTAGGCAACGTGACGAAAAATTGGAAATAAATGCACAAACATTTTGTGAAGTTCAGTCAAGAACAACATGCATTCACTATTCGAGTTTTTGGGTCAACTTTTTTATATAGAAAATGAGTGTAAATGTTAAGAAACTAAACGAATAAAATTGAAAAGTGAAAATTGAAATGTTGAAATCATTTCATTTTTTAAAGTAATTGATATACTAGTAGAATATAATACCTGGTCATCTAGAGGAACTGCAAAGTTGGGCCTGCTGAAAAATAGTTGGTAAGGAGTTTTCGGACGAGTCGCTTTATTTAGCCTATTGTTATAGTAGTAATAGAACTCGCTGAGGTTATCAGACCAGTTGGTATTAGTAGCCATCTTTATTTTAAAATAGTCTGTCAAAGTGCGATTAAAATGCTCCACTCTTCCCTGACTTTGAGGGTGATAAGGCCTACCATGCATTTGAATTGTGTCAAACATTTTGACAACTTCTTTGAGATTTTCATTTCTAAACTCTTTTCCGTTGTCGGTCTGGAGAATCCTCGGAGACCCGTATAAGTAGATAAATTTAAGCAAGATCTTACTGATTTCACTGGCTGTTTTTGTCTTGCAGGCCTGTCCAAATGCAAAACGGGAAAAGCAATCCACAATGTTACAAACATATTGGTAGCCTTTATGATTGGGCATTTTTTTCAAGTCGATCTGCCACCTGGAGTTGGGATATGTTGCCGGGATCGGGCGTCTAGTGCACTCCGTCTTTGGCAATGGTGCAGTGCTCTTACACTGTTCACAGGAAATGTTTAAATCAAATAAAAGTTTAATGTTGTCCCTTGCCACCGGAAAAGCAATTCTTCTGATCGATTCGTAAATTGCTTGGGATTTTTTGTGATCGATCAAATGATTTTTCTTGACAAGCTCAATCATTTCCTCTTTCTGTAGACATTTTCTGTGTGGTGTATGGAGGTCTCCGCTCTTCTTGTACATACGATTGGAAGCTGAATCGTAAAAGTAATTTTCCAGGTACTTACGAACCATTCTTTCGTTCAGATTTGTCTTCAGATGCTTGACTATCTTCCCCGCTCCCCATTTCGGATTTGCTTCCTTTAGACGGCAAATTTCCATAATCTGTGTGTAATCTAATTAAACGAGATTTCAACGAGACCGAAACCTGACCAGAATGCATCTTTGAATTTCATCATTTAGTTTTGATAAGACAATACGTGCTTAATTGAAAAAAAAACAATAAGCACTACTTTTTTTTCATTTCTTTTTCGTTCAAACCCTGGCTCTCATAGGTACATGTATCTCAGCGTATGGCTAATTGAAAATAGACCAATCAAATAAACATTAACACATACTATGAATTGTCAAGGTGCATACCTATAAAGATCTCCCATTAGGAGATAATGTAATTAAATTATTTACTAACTTATAATTTATTTTTTTTATAATATTCTTGAATCTTTAAATTTTGAATCTGAATCTTATTTTTTAAGAAAGCGATCTTAATGAATATCTACAATGACTTAGAAAAGAAAGTCATTATTATCCATTGTATTTTTTTTTAGATATTGTAACGAAAATAATGTTTGATACTGTAATAACACACCATTTCTAAGTTGTCATTTAAAATCTGCCATAGATTAAGAGTCATAAGAATTTGCCACAGATTTGGCGTCATTGAAGTCTGCCATAGATTTGGAGTAAAAAAAATGCCATAGATTTGGCGTCGTTGAAAATCGGCCATAGATTTGGAGATATACGATCTGCCACAGATTTGGCGTCTTTGAAACAACTGATACGTCAGATTCCGCCATAGATTTGAAATCTGCCATAGATTTGGAACCCGCCATAGATTTGAGTCCTACACATATATTTCAAAATTTCATTGCCATTGTTCATTAATGATAAATAATTTTGAATTATTTCAAAGTTATTTCCAAACGAGATTTCAACGAGACCGAAACCTGACCAGAATGCATCTTTGAATTTCATCATTTAGTTTTGATAAGACAATACGTGCTTAATTGAAAAAAAACAATAAGCACTACTTTTTTTTCATTTCTTTTTCGTTCAAACCCTGGCTCTCATAGGTACATGTATCTCAGCGTATGGCTAATTGAAAATAGACCAATCAAATAAACATTAACACATACTATGAATTGTCAAGGTGCATACCTATAAAGATCTCCCATTAGGAATTTATTTCATCCGAAAGAATCCGTTTGGCTATGGACCGTTTCTAGGCAACTATCGAATAGTTTATAACACAATGAATATAAATGAAATAATAATCATTTAGTTTTAATTTTGTTTTATATATATATTTATTTTCATTTACTTTTGAATGTCTGGTTTTATTTAGACCTAATTAAACACAATTTATATTCTTCCTTTTCATAATTTGTTTTTGATCTCAACATTATTAGTTGATTGTTAAGCAGGCGAAAATAAACATTATTTCTAGCAACATTTTTAAGACACCATCATCTTTGGTAATCTGAGAGATGCAAATCGTTATTTAATCAGCACTGTGTGATTGCTCTGACGTTCAGTCTCCGGGCCTAACTAGCAGGATGCATGTACATGTATTTATGGGGTATCCGAATGTCAAAAGTCCGAAAGGACAGAGACAAAACTAGTAAACAACAACAAGAACGGGACAAAAACAGACAACATATAAAACATGGAAACCCCAAATAACTGAATATTAATCAACACCGCGAACTCCAGTCGAAACAAGAGTGAACTCAGGTGCTCCGGAAGAGTAAGCAATTCGTGCTTGCTATAGCACACTCGTCGCGTTGTCAATAGTCCATTCAACGTGTCAAAGGCAAGACAAGAAGAAAATAAATAGTTTTAGAAATCAGAGTGCATTAGTTAAAAAGAACATTTGGAAGCGTTTGACATTTTTGTCATTAAAAACTATAATAAAATATAAAAAAATATGTTTAAAAAAGGCGAAACGAGAATACGTCAATGACTTTAACAAAGGCAATATATGAAGAAAAATTCATAGGTTGCTGTGCATTTTATCTTTACTTCAGACGTTAAAAGATGACCAATGTTGATAAGTTTGTTCATTTTTAGCTATTTATTCCCAGATTTTGATTTTTTTTCATGGAAAAAATCTGTTTCGTTTATTAAACTTTTTCGAATACTTTCCGATAATTTGTATCACATGAAAATGAATATATCAAGGTAAAAACAATTGTATGTACGTGTTGATATAAGACAATTTTGTCCCATTTTCATGTATTTATGGGGCATTCCAAATTCCCTTAAATGCTAATTTTCATAATTTTCTAGCAGCTGATGGTTCAAACTTCATTTGTTTTTGTGATGTCTTATAGCCAAAATATCTAATCAAATGTTTTAGGAAGCAAAAATGAGTGACTATTGAATATTTGTTAACTGTGATGAATTTTTCCACCAAACCCCTATTTTTTTAAAATAAAGGTAATATCAAAACTACCGAACTTGAATGATCAATCTCATTGTCCAGAGAAAATGACAAAAACGAATCATTCATACCGGAAAATTGGTGGATCGCAGTCGTCATGACTTGGTACAGGCATTTCAAACGAAATGATGGGTTAAACCAGGTTTTACGGCGCCAACATAGATGGAGACACAATAGGGATATTGAGGTGATAATCTCAGTACAGCAGACCAGTCAAACACTAATTAAAACAATTAATCACCATATATTTTAACTCAATTTTGAACTTTTCTACTAGTGGCTGATAACGAAGAAAGAATTTTTTAAGGATCGTATGAGACATATTTTTTATAGCCCTGCTCCAAAAGTCGGTCACCAAGAAATCGGTGTCTGATAAAAAAAATCTGTGAAATGTGTGAAAGGTCTGGCATTTCGAATAAGTTGTGAAATATAAACACCGTATGCAGGAGAAGTAGGTATATTGCTCTGTAGATTAGGAAAATTAATGATTTGAAAATTAAAATCGTTTTTGTTATCGTTAATTTTTGTACTGAGATGACCACCTGGGTTAAATTCGAGGTGCAAATCCAAGAAAGACGTGAAGCAATTTGATTCGGTGGTCTCTTTAATTTCCAATTCTGGAGGATACATTGAAGGAATCTGTCTACCAGATAAAGTGTTATTAACACTTTATCTGGTAGACAGATTCCTTAAATATATACAGAAAGGACATCATCAATATATCTGAATGTAAGATTAAATGACCTTGCCTCTTTCATCTTCTTGTTCTTTACGAGTCCCTGAAGAAACTCAGTCTCGTAAGAGTATAAAAACAAATTGGCAAGGAGAGGAGCATAGTTTGTGCCCATTTGTTGTTGAAAAATCTCTCCTTCGAAAATTTAACCTATAAATTCACCAGCAATTTTGGGCCTAAATGTGAACAAGAGGCTCCCAGGAGCCTGAATCGCTCACCTGGTCTTAATGTCAACCCTTTGAAGACTTTTGTATAGCTAAATGAGCTGAATGTTCAAGCAATAAAAAGCTTTTCTCTATCTGCAATAGTTTTCATTCCAAAGCAAAAAAACACTATTTTTCACCTTTAAAGGGCCATAACCCCTTAAAGGGGTCAGCTGACAACTTCGACTCTAAAAGGACTTTTGTAGAGCTAATTAAGCTGAACATTTAAGCAAGCAACATCTTTTCTCTATCTGCAAAAGTTTTCTTTCTTTAGGCCAAAAACGCTATTTTTTGCCTTTAAGGGGCCGTAACCACTATATGGGGTCATCTGGCAACTTTGACCCTATGGAAACTTTTGTAGATCTAAATGAGCTGAACATTTAAGCAAGCAACAACTTTTCTCTATCTGCAATAGTTTTCATTCCATAGGCCAAAAACACTATTTTTTGCCTTTAAGGGGCTGTAACCCCTATAGGGGGTCATCTGACAACTTCGACCATAGGAGACTTTTGTAGAGCTAAATGAGCTGAACATTTAAGCAAGCAACAGCTTTTCTCTATCTGCAATAGTTTCATTCTGTAGGCCAAAAACTCTATTTTTTGCCTTTAAGGGGCCATAACCCCTATAAGGGGTCATCTGACAAATTTGACCCCATGGAGACTTTTGTAGAGCTAAATGAGCTGAACATTTTAGCAAGCAACAGCTTTTCTCTATCTGCAACAGTTTTCATTCTATAGGCCAAAAACACTATTTTTTGCCTTTAAGGGGCCGTAGCCCCTATAAGGGGTCATCTGACAACTTCGACCCTATGGAGGCTTGTGTAGAGCTAAACGAGCTGAACATTTAAGCAAGCAACAGCTTTTCTCTATCTGAAATAGTTTTCATTCTATAGGCCAAAAACTTTATTTTTTGCCTTTAAGGGGCTATAACCCCTATAAGGGGTCATCTGACAACTTTGACCTTATGGAGACTTTTGTAGAGCTAAATGAGCTGAACATTTAAGCAAGCAACAGCTTCTCTCTATCTGCAATAGTTTTCATTCCATAGGCCAAAAACATTAAAAAATGCTATTTTTCACCTTTAAGGGGCTGTAACTCCCATAAGGGGTCATCTGACAACTTCGACTCAATGGAGACTTTTGTAGAGCTTTTGATGCTGAAGCAGTAACGTGGCATCAGATTTCATTTATCTCTTATACTGTTTGATTTACAAGCCAAAAACAGTAGTCTGACCCCCTGGTCTATTTTTAGCAACGGCGGCCATATTTTTCGACCAATCAAAAATCCCCACATCAGTTCTGTGGGGGATACCCTAAAGTACCACCAGACCAAATTTGATTTGAATCTGTGCAGCCGTTTCAGAGGAGAAGAAGTTTGAAGAAAAGTTAACGACGACGACGACGACGGACGACGACGGACGACGACGACGACGGACGCCAAGTGATGGCAATAGCTCACATGGCCTTTGGCCAGGTGAGCTAAAAAAACTACTTATTTAAAGTTCATTATTTTTACACAATTTTATGGTTAACATTTATTTTAAAAGTTCATTGTCATTGTTCATAAATTTTGAATAATTTTAAAAATATTTACAAACGAGATTTAAACGAGACCAAAACAGGACCAGAATACATCCTCAAATTCAACTTTTAGTTTTGATTAGAGAAAGCGTGCCAACTTTAAAAAAAATAAACATTACCTTTTTTTTCATTTCGTGTTTGTTTCATCCTTTAGAAATCTCTGACATTACAACGTTTGTTCAATGTTCCGTTCTATGTACAGCAATAAAATGTTCAGAGTAAAATTGAGCATTTTAGTCTTTCTGGTGTTTTCCATTTAATTGTAGGTGTGTTCCAGGGGGACAAACTAAGTCCAAAATTTAATGTTTTTTTGTTAATGATATCACAAAATCATTCGACTCACAGTGTCATTCTATTAAACTTGGGTTAAGAGACATAAGTTGTTTAATGTATGCTGATGACCTTATACTCCTATCTGAATCTGCAGAGGGTTTAAAGTATTTTTTAAGCTCAGTAGTTTATTCAAAAACTCTACTTGCTTTTTTGAAACTTTTATGTAAGTTTTAATCACATGGTAAAACATGTGGCTCTTTATGCCTCACATGTTATTGGTATTTTTGATATTTAAAAAAGCGAACGGGTGCAATGAGGAAAATGTACTTGAAAAAAACTATGAATCCTTCAATGTTAATAAGAAGACTTGTAAACTAGCCCGATATGGGGAATAAGTTAACTTTCCTTTATATTTTGACACTGTGGTGTCAATTATTAAATTTTGGTCTAGATTTTATGATGACAAACCTAAAGATAAGTTAATAAATGGTGCTTTAAATGAAAACATTACTATGGTAAAAACAATAAGCCAACAATGCTTGTTTTGTTGTGTAAAACTCATTTTAGAGAAACTTGGTTATGTTATAGATTCGTTTTTAATACCGAAAGAGCAATCGAGGGCAAAATGATGTCAGATATTAAAAAGAAATTGCAAAGCATGTACCATAATAGTTGGCTTTAAAACTTGGATAAAATTGATAGACTAAGGTCTTACAGAATATTAAAAAAAGGCGTTCGTTTTGAAAACTACTTTATAAACACTTAACACAAGTGATTTTCCGTTTCGTTTTTCGTTTTTCAAAATTAATATGAATACAGTTAACATGTATGGAAACATACATATAAAAACTATTTTCCTTTTTGTTATTCATTTTCCTTTTCGTTTTTCCTTTTCCTTTTCGATTTTGAATAGGAAAATAGCCCATTTTCCTTTTCGTGATTCATTTTCCCTTTCGTGATTCATTTCCTTTTCAATTTTTTTTTCAATTTTTTTAATTGATTTTTTTTATTTTCTATTCTAAATAGGAAAATGATCCATTTTCCTTTTCGTTATTCATTTTCCTTTTCAAATTTTTGTTTTTCATTTTTTTTTTTTAGATTTTGAATAGGAAAATGACCCGTTTTCTTTTTCGTTTTTCATTTTCTTTTTCGAATTTGAATAGGAAAATGACCCATTTTTCTTTTCATTTTTCATTTTCCTTTTCGATTTTGAATAGGAAATACAAATGACAACAAAGTTCCAGACAATAAATTTTGCTACGCCTGACGTGCGTTTTGTCTATCCAAGACTCATCAGAGGCGCTCTACCAAAAATATTGAAATTGCCAAACACTATATGAATATGAAGAGCATAGAACAATAAAACCAAAAATACCAAATTGGGGAACCAATGATTCATTTTCCTTTTTGTTATTCATTTTCCTTTTCTTTTTTTTATTTTCTTTTTTTTTTATTTTGAATAGGAAAATGGCCCATTTTCCTTTTCGTTTTTCATTTTCCTTTTCGATTTTCAATAGGAAAATGGCCCATTTTCCTTTTTGTTATTCATTTTCCTTTTTTATTCATTTTCCTTTTCTTTTTTTTTATTTTCTTTTTTTTTTTTTATTTTGAATAGGAAAATGGCCCATTTTCTTTTTCGTTATTCATTTTCTTTTTCGTTTTTCATTTTCCTTTTCGATTTTGAATAGGAAAATGACTCATTTTCCTTTTCGTTATTCATTTTTCTTTTCGTTTTTTCATTTTCCTTTCCGATTTTGAATAGGAAAATAACCCATTTTCTTTTTCGTTTTTCCTTTTTTTTTCGATTTTGAATAGGAAAATGACTCATTTTCCTTTTCGTTATTCATTGAATAGGAAAATGGGCCCATTTTCCAATTCAAAATCGAAAGGGAAAATGAAAAACGAATAGGAAAATGAATAACGAAAAGGAAAATGAGTCATTTTCCTATTCAAAATCGAAAAGGAAAATGAAAAATGAAAAGGGAAATGGGTCATTTTCCTATTCAGAATAAAAAAAAAATCGAAAAAAAAATTTGAGAAGGAAAATAAATAACGAAAAGGAAAAGTGTCCCTTTTCCTATTCAAAATCGAAAAGGAAAATGAAAAATGAAAAGGAAAATGGGTCATTTTCCTATTCAAAGTCGAAAAGGAAAATGAAAAACGAAAAGGAAAATGGGTCATTTTTCTATTCAAAATCAAATAAAAAAATCAAAAAAATTGAAAAGGAAAGTGGGCCATTTTGCTATTCAAAATCGAAAAGGAAAATGAAAAACGAAAAGGAAAATGGGTCATTTTCCTATTCAAAATAAAAATAAGAAAATTCGAAAAAAAAAATTGAAAAAAAAAAATGAAAAGGAAAATTAATAGCTAAAAGGAAAATGGGCCATTTTTCTATTCAAAATCGAAAAAAAGGAAAATGAAAAACTAAAAGAAAATGAATAACGAAAAGGAAAATGGGTCATTTTCCTATTCGTTATCGGAAAGGAAAATGAAAAACGAAAAGGAAAATGGGTCATTTTCCTATTCAAAATCTAAAAAAAAAATTAAATAAAGAAATTAAAAAAAATTTGAGAAGGAAAATGAATAACGAAAAGGAAAATGGATCATTTTCCTATTCAAAATCGAAAAGGAAAATGAAAATCGAAAAGGAAAGTGAAAACCGAAAAGGAAAATGAATTACGAAAATGAAAATAGTTTTTATATGTATGTTTCCATATATGTTAACTGTATTCATAAAATTTTGAAAAAAAAAACGAAAAACGAAAACGAAAAGGAAAATCACCTGTGTTAGGTCTTTTAAAGTCTTGGACAGAGTAAGTATGTCTAGACTTGAACTGGTAGCCATACACTTCATATAGAAACATGTAGATATACTACACCAAAAACTGAGGTAGAAAATAGAATTTGCAAAATCTGTAATTTGAACCTTATTTGAACTTCTAGATATTTTTTTAAAATAATTTTGTCACAGACGATTTAAGAACAGAATCAAATTCTTGTTGCTTCTTAGTAATGAAGATTCTTCAGTTTGTAAAAATGTTGCAAAATTATAAACCATTGCTCTTTATTGAAAAAACACAAACTTACCAATCGCGTTATTTTTAGTATACAAATGTTCTTTACTGTCATGAATGTTATGTTGCTATGTAACTGTTTGTATTTCTAGTCATATTTTATCTTTTGTATTGGGCTTATTCATACCATTTTTACATAAATTATACGGGATTTGTCCCTTTTGGAGCTCAAACTTAATCTTACCGATTAATATTTTATCATTGGTATTGTTTCTTATATCATTGTTCCTATCATTGTAACTTTTATATACATGTTCATTTATGAGCTTTCTTTCAATAAATATTTCTGATTTCTGTATAGCCGGACCGTTAACAGTGCATGATTTGTCGTTTTCTAATAAATTATATATTTTTATAGCTTTCTACTATTTACCTATTTTGCCATTATGATAATATTTGTCTTATTATTACTCATGTCTTTGGAATTTCATATGTTTGAGAAATGATGATAATGATGATGATGATGTTTTAGCGCATGGCTCATTAGACAGTAGAACAATTCAATAAACATTAACACATAGGTGCATACATACATACAAAGATCCCCCTGAAGGAATTTATTTCATCCGAAAGAATCCGTTTGGCTATGCACCGTGTCTAGGCAATTATCGAATTGTTCATAAAACAATGAATATAAATGAAATAATAATCATTTAGTTTTATTCTTTTAATAAATATATATTTTCATTTGCTTTTTATTGTCTGGTTTAATGTAGACTTAATATAAAGCAATTTGTATTCTTCCATTTCTTACTTTGTTTTATCTTTGCATTTTTATTTGATCAATGAATAAGTAGGTATAAATACACATTTTTGTATAGAGCTAAACAGACATTTATCTATACCCGCAAGAAGTGCTATCCGTAGTGATACATGACAGACTTCTCTCTTGATCGTTTTATTAATGGCGTATATTATTCTAGTAATACTTTTTGTGCTGATAAACGTTTACATTTGTGTTGGAACCAATGGTAAAACAAAAAAAGGAATCGTGAATCCTGTTTTCGAAGACATAAATGAGAGCAGCGAGGTTATTCGTGAGATCATCAGTGATGGTGTGATCAACTGTGTGATGCTTTGTTCAGATAACGATGTCTGCAAATCGGTATCCTATAATAAATTAGATAGCAGATGCCGTTTGTTTTCCCAGGATTTCACCGACCAAGCACCGACTGGACCATATGAAATAGGATGGATTCATTTGGATTTAACATTAGGTATTTTATTTTGAATTCATACTATTTGATGATTTTTGAAGTTTCATTTTCCGTGGTCTTTTTGGTTTTTTTTTTTTTACAAAACGACGTAATAAAAAGTTATAAAAACTACCTAGCTGGAGTAATAAATGTATTATGTCCACGAAAAAAAAACTAAAGTGAAGCGTACAGAAGACATTAGTTATCACAATCATCTCAATACAACAAACAGCCAATAGATAATCAAAACAATCGCATATTATTTTCTCACATAATTTTGAATTTTTGTACATTGGCTGGCGACTCCTATTTAATGTCCCTACCAACGCTCACAAAATATGTTAACGTATAGTTTTGCATTACATAATAACGTTCATATGTATGTATATGTAGCTTTACAACGCGATCGAATTAATTATGGAATTTCTAACATCAAGAGGCATAAATTCAATTCTTGTAATTGCGAGGCTTGCCGAGCGATTAAAATAACAAATTTATTGCCCGAGATGTTAGAACTTTTAAAATCATCGAGAAATAAGTTGTAGAATGTTTTTCACTAATGTCTACAATTGAAAAATTGCAAAAGGTTGCTCATCAATTGCACGTGGAGACTGAGAACAATTTCTCTCAAGAGGTGAAAAATACTTTTTCCGCAATCGGCTGGGAGTTTATAAATTGGATGAACATCAGAGAAATGTATTTATTTTTCCCAAATGGTAATTAAAAAGTATGCACAAATTATTTGCATAAGCATTTGTAAAGTAAAATAAAATAGCTTTTTTTTTGTAAACATATATAAGAATGAATCTAACTTTTTGTTAATTGAAATAATTTTCTTAGCTTTTTGTTTTTTGTTGATTCATTATAAACTTACACATAGTTACAATACTGTTCATAAAAATGTCCTAAAATGATAATTTTCCTTTCGGTATTTACAATACCATATTCCATATTGTAATGTGTTGTCAATGTCCACTTCCAATGGCAAGCTTGGGGTTAGTGGTTCTGAAATTGTATTAAAAATGGGATTTATTTTACCAGCTCCACTTTACTGCGCTGAAGTCCAGTCTCGAGGACACTCTAATTCTGGACTGTATAACATAACAATAGGCGGGCAGCAGGTACCAGTTTGGTGTGACCTAGAAACAGAAGGAGGAGGATGGACGGTACATATTCTTTGTCACATATATAAGATTTTTACCAGTAATAACAAAACAACCTAACTCGGATGATCAATTTCAAATGTCTTATAGAAAAGTGTGTGAGGGTGGGTGTGTGTGTGTGTGTGTGTGTGTGTAATAATTTGGTATTTTGCATGACATTAAAACTACACAAAAACATTCAAATTTTGATATGCAAATGAAATGCTGTTAAATGTTAGTGCAGACGACATCAAAACGTCTCCGTATGAACGCGGCTTAAACTTTTAACATTTAGTTATAACCTTTTGATATAGACACGATAATTAACCATGCTTTTCTTTATTTTTATCAAAATCACCGATGCACTGTAGGTATTTCAGCGTAGGTCAGACCGATCTGTAGACTTTGATAAAGACTGGAATGACTATGTAGCAGGATTTGGTGATCCTTCCACAGAATACTGGATCGGTATGTTGAAAAGGTCAACAAAATGTCATTTTGTGAGAAATCGTGTTTTGAATTATTTAGATTATAAGAAATTATGACAAGTGTGTATATCTGAAATTTTGGATCTTTAAAACATTTATTTTTAATACTCAACGGAATATTTTTTTAGTTTGACTTTATTGAAGAGAAAAAAGTCTTGTATCAAAAAATCACAAAACACACTTTTCATATGTTTAAAATAAGTTAAGTGCTTCAATGATCAAGACCACGAAGCATAAGAAGAAATCTAATATGTGAATTGATGCTACGTGTTTTCATAAATATTTCTAATTTTTTATTGTCCTAACCTGTATGCATAGTGAACCAAAAAAGCTGACCAGAAGTTCAATTTGGACAGTTTTCTGGCCTGTTTTAGAGGAAAATGGTCCGCTTTAAAGCGGACTAGGTCCTAGGTCTGGCTTCACAGGGCAGGTCTGGTCCGCTTTTAGTAAACCAGCACTCTGGTCAGGTTCACTGACGATAGACCTGACCATTAGTCTGATCAGATCCAGGTCCGCTTTGGACACTTTTGATCAGGTTAAGTATATGGAAAAGAATATTTATAGATTGAAAAGTGTTAACAATAAATGAAAACCTACGATATGCTAAACATTTTAAATTAATGTGGAATTACCTTATCAAGTGAATAAAGGTCTACAACAAAGTTCAGGATTAATATTGATGACGTACATTAAATAAAGTACCTGGGCCAGATGTTTTAAATTTGTTATGGTTTTGTCTTAAATATATAGTTTTATTGTTTAATTGCTATTTCAAAATTAAACTATTTGTTAACATTATCAATTCAAAATAAAAAAAACCAATGTTTTTATGTTTTTGTTTATATTCAATAAAACATAACTAAATTCACATGACTACATGTACGTTTTCAGAACTGTTTTTATTGCAAGAAAAAACCGTCCGACATTACATGTTTGTAGGTGTACTTAAACTAAATTAAGTACATAATTTGATAAATTTTAATAAGTATTGAATAAAATAAATATTTTAAAGTGAAAGTTATTACAATTTTGACATAAAAAATCATATCATTCTTCTTTATTGTTTGAATAAAAGTAAACATTAATCAATTGGGTAAAATAATGAAATGAATATGCAATTTGCATAAGTGTATTTGACTTGACAACCGATTAATTAACATGCAGTCCTGATCACTGTCTAAAATTCTGCCTAAAGTGGACCAGTCCTCTGTTCAGGTCAGCTCTGGACAGCCCTCGGTCTGCTTTTAGCTGACCAGACCTGAGGACATGTCAGGTTTAAGCTGACCTTACTTGTGATCAGGCCGCGTCTTGTCCATTTTTAAATGCAGACCTGACCAGAAAAACGGACCACGGTTTCCCTTGACCTGACTAAAGTTAACTCTATAGACAGCTATAGCGTACCACAAAATCTGACCAAAAGTCTGCTTTAAGTTTTGTACAGGTTAGGACTGGAACCGTCTGTACCATACCAAATATCGTATAGCAGGTTATTTTCGCAGTGGTTCAATTTTCGCTTATTTTTCACGGATCAACGACAAGCACGAAAATAAAACCCGCGCATTTATAAGCTAAAGACAGTTATTTTCTTAGGTATGATTCCTATTCTGTTTTAAGGCTTTATGGATCACTATTCTTTCTCTTAGTAAATTGTAAAGCTAATTAATATGTAAATTATTAATGATGAATATTCTTCAATCAATCTTTTATAGTTTTATTAAAACACGCAATCCACAAATATTAAAGTTCAAAAGAGTTAAAAGCTTATACACCCAAGCCTCAATTAATTAGTGAATATCAATAGACAATTTAAATCGATGATAGAAAATAGTTACATAGAATAAACACCTCAATTAATGTAAATTGATCACAATTTACCTTTTATTTTCTAAAAGAAACCAGACCAACTATATATATAGTGTGTATGCTCCATGAACGAATAGCGAAAATTAAACCTGCGAAAATTTTTGAGGTACTTTCTGCTTATAAAATCGCGAAAATTTACCCCGCGAAAATAACCCGCTATACGGTAGCTTGTTGCTACTTTTAATGATTTCTTTAAATATACATTTATATCACAATAAGCCGAAACGGATTCACAAACTAAAATCGAATCCGCAACAGAAATTGAAACCTAAACCTGAAGTAGGTAACGCAAATGCTGTGTCATTATCATCATATCTTAACTTGTGATGTTAAACTTTTTATTCGGTTTTATCATTTTACTTTTTGGCAAGGTATTATCATGGTATAGGGTTTGATTATTATGTTATGCACTTGTGTTAGAAATGGAGAAACTAAGATGAAACATTTGAAAGTCTGTAAGGGCTAAGGTAGTAAGACACAGTTAGGTTTTGTTTACAAGTTAGTTTCGGAGAGTGACATCCTAGAATTTTTAAAGTAAAATACAAAGGTCGAATTTAAGTAGCTATAAATTAAGAATGGCTTATAATTTAGTAACGAAAGTGTGCTCAACTGATAGGGAATCCGTCAGAGATAATATTTTGGACAATATATAAATATATTCGAAAAAACGGAAGTTTAGCGTCCCTTTTCCGGCATGGTGTCATTTTTATTTTACCGATCTTTTGAACGTTTTTATTAATGCTTGTTTTTAAGGTAAAAAATGCGACGTCATTTCTTGAAAAAATAAGCCGGTCGATGTATAGGTTTTTTACTTTTAATAAACAGCCAGGTTTATGTACTTTCAGAGCATGTATAGCACTATAGAGGATTTAGTGCAGGTTTGGGTCTAATCTAGGCTTGAATTATAACAAAAATGTGTAAATTTTAGTGTTTTTTCATGTATAATTTGTTTTCGGAGTTATCGGTTTGTAATGAAAAGATCTTATTCTTGAAAATAACAACTAACTGGAAGATAATCTATGGAATGTAAGGATTTCAACGATGTATGATAAGTGTTAATAGTGTTAAATATAGTTTTAGAATAGTTATTGGTAGAAGCATATGTGCTGCAAATCTATGGACGTTTCTGACGTTTTACCTAGAAGTGTGTTTTACTACCAATAACGTAATTGTCAACAATTATACCAGCATTGAACGCGAACTAAATACCCATGTTAATTGGTGGAATTAAAGCTATATCAATATACAACAGATTAGTTTATTTTTTTTGGGGAAAATGTTAGTTGTCTTGGAAAAAAGGCCATAGCAACCAAAACAGCATATTTTAAAAATTTCGAGCGAAAACGTTACGTAACGTTTTGCCAACTTTTCAGCTACATCATTTCTGTTTATATAAAGGTAAAAACGACCAAATGGGCAAAATCTCTTTAAAATATGATTAATGTATGGATACTTATTTATTTGCTGAACTTTTTCGACAGAACTCCGTATTTTTATGCCAAATGTGACGATTTTGTCTCTTAGGAACACGATATTCAAAAGTAGCGTACTTGGTCTTTACTTTGCAAACTGTGTTAATTTGATAGGTAAAATCTCCCCGGAATTTAAAAAAATAATCAATTAGAAGGTAAATGTCAATTATTTTATAAATAAATAACAAAAAATGTGTAAAAATGTTGATTTTCATCTAAGAAACAAAAAGACACCATGATATGATATTCTTTTCAAAATATTGCAAAACTACGGTCAAAAGTGAAAATAGGGTTCCAACTTTGACTGGCCATAACTTGGCTTATATATGACCTAAAAGAAATTGCCAAATGTCATTTTGTTCCAAATATAATCAAGTTTTGAAATATACACAACACTTAAATACATAAAAAATTGTTTATCTATTAAGGTAGTAAGACACAGTTCGGTTTTGTTTACAAGTTAGTTTCGGAGAGTGACATCCTAGAATTTTTAAAGTAAAATACAAAGGTCGAATTTAAGTAGCTATAAATTAAGAATGGCTTATAATTTAGTAACGAAAGTGTGCTCAACTGATAGGGAATCCGTCAGAGATAATATTTTGGACAATATATAAATATATTCGAAAAAACGGAAGTTTAGCGTCCCTTTTCCGGCATGGTGTCATTTTTATTTTACCGATCTTTTGAACGTTTTTATTAATGCTTGTTTTTAAGGTAAAAAATGCGACGTCATTTCTTGAAAAAATAAGCCGGTCGATGTATAGGTTTTTTACTTTTAATAAACAGCCAGGTTTATGTACTTTCAGAGCATGTATAGCACTATAGAGGATTTAGTGCAGGTTTGGGTCTAATCTAGGCTTGAATTATAACAAAAATGTGTAAATTTTAGTGTATTTTCATGTATAATTTGTTTTCGGAGTTATCGGTTTGTAATGAAAAGATCTTATTTTTGAAAATAACAACTAACTGGAAGATAATCTATGGAATGTAAGGATTTCAACGATGTATGATAAGTGTTAATAGTGTTAAATATAGTTTTAGAATAGTTATTGGTAGAAGCATATGTGCTGCAAATCTATGGACGTTTCTGACGTTTTACCTAGAAGTGTGTTTTACTACCTAAGATAGATTTATTTAACACATGAGTAGAACACAATTATACAAGAACAAGCAAAAATATTGAACATCAATCAGCAACGCAAGTTTCAGTCGTATACAATTATTTGTGTTGTTTTACCATTATTTATTCGTTCATTAATAAACGATTTGAAGGAGTATATTCATACTTTCAAGATTGAGATATATTACCTTGTCTTAGACCTAAAATTTAATTATGGAAAAATAAGAGTCATAGTTAGTCATATATTTATACTATTTCATAGCGGTTTTTTTCATGTTTTTGTGTTAGTGATAGTCTTAACTATTCTGCCAATGATTGAATTGTTTGAGATAGCTGATACTTTTTTACTTGTCGATAATTTTTGACGAACTTGTTCGTGTTGTTGATTGTTATTCAGTTGTTTTGTGTTTCCATGTTTTGCATGTTGTCTGTTTTTGTCCCGTTCTTGTTGGTGTGTACTGGTTTTGTCATCGCCTTTCGGACTTTTAACATTCGGATACCCCATTGGTACCTCTGCTTCTTTGCAGAGAAAACAAGGGTTCCTTGGGCATCCACAAAATGCATTGACATACAAATTGGTGTATAAAATGATACGAAAAAGGAAATAGAAGCCTACCAAAGGCAGATGATTAATCTAAAATATTGAAGAAAAAAGACAAAACTAGGCAAAAGCTCATCCGAAAAATTCAATATTGCATAAGGTTCCACTAAAGTCAAAATCTAGGACATGCATTTCCTATGTACATTTAAAAAGAAGTATACAGAAAAATTAGAAATAAAATATAACATATTGACTTCAAAAACGAGATTTTAGCTTTATTTTCTAGTGCAAGCTAGTGATATTTTGTTGAAAATTTCATTTAGATTAACACAATACTGATTTTTATTCGAAAAAAATCACAAAAGTCAAACGCACCCTAACTTGGACTAATTTTTTTTTTCAATTTTATTTTATTTGAATACAATTTTTAAACAAAATACATCTAGATCTAGCTTGTAATAGATGTATCAGAAAGGAACCAATTGAAGTAGTTATTAAAGCAAAAACTGTTTTCAAATTTCATGCCTAATTCTTTTCAAATAAGTCCTGACATTAGACAGACAAGACAGGGTTTATGTCAACACAAGAAACAAAAGATTTCTACGGTCATGACTTGATACAGGCCAACCTTAGAAATTAAAGACCGCAACGGTCCTTATCTGATACAGACATTCATCAAATATTTGGTTAAGTCGGGTATTTTATAGGGTTCGGTAGAAACACGAACCATCCCTGTTCAATTGTTATCTAAGGTTTTGCTAGTTACACAAAATATTCCCTTCCATTGCGATCTTATATTAGTGTTCGGTAATAACACACGACATTTCTCTTCTTTTACGATCTAAGTGTTCCGTAGTAAGAGAAAACATCCATGTTCTATTGCAATCTTTGAGTTCGGTAGTAGCACACAAGAAAACACTGTAGTGAGATACATCTTTTATTACCTTAGAGTTCTACAGTACCTCAAAACAAAACACAGACGAGAAAACTTTTAGTGAGATAATCATATTTGCACAACAAACAGACAAGAACCGAATAAAACAACCAAGAATCATTTCATCTGATATAAAAATTAAATTTTCTGGCAATAACAAATATAGATAGGTGCACACATAACCTGTACGGAAGGTTAACTTGAAAAGCAGACATGAAGTTAACGTCAAATTCACTTGTTACTGGTCATGCCACAATTTTGAACAGACGCGCAACTGGTTCCAAGTTAAGTTAAAAAGCGGTCATAATTCCACGTTTGCGTTTAAAAGCAGTTGCTTTTCTAAGATTCACGGTCGTTATACTTGTCCTGCGACAACATGTTTTCTACCGATTTTTCTGCTTGTTTTCTACCGACGATCCTTGTTTTCTACCGATTGTTTTTTTAGAAATATGAAAAATAACGCTTATTTTTAACATTTGAATACATCCTATGGGAGAATATGCAATAAATGATCGTTTATTTGTAAAAGAGCCATTTGCTGTTTCATATAACTAACAGGTTTAAGAAATTTGATATGTCCTGGTTTTCTACCGATTAGGTATGTTCTTTACTGTGTTTTCTACAGATGAGTCTTTGATTTCTACCGATGATCTAATTTCATATAACTACACATTATCGTTGTTTCTAAAGGCATACATACACCGTACATGCCGTAAACGCTCGTGTTGTACAGTAAAGCTTTATCATACTGTTGTATGGAACGCCATTTAAATCAAAACCTTGGTATCTATAGGATACCTCAGATAACTGGGGTTTTACTGGCAGCTATCTGGTGGTTTTCTGGACGAAACTCTCAATTACATCAGGTATTAAGAGTTATCTTGGTAACTGGTGGTTTGCTGTCAGCTATTACATAGGAACCCAATTAAACCCCTTCTACCTACAGATATTGTAGTCCCGTTCGGGACCGGGTGGCGACTAGGCCCGCAGCAGAGCCTTGCTTGTCGTGAGAGGCGACTAAGGGTATTGGGATCCTGACGTTGGGTCAGTGTTCAGCCCACAGAGCGACCAAGTGTGTACCCTAAGTGGCTCTCGTCCGCAGGGATTGTCAGGTCTATAATTCGGAAACCCTGACGGCCGACCATAGTAGGCCAACGTGTGAGGAGAGTGCCACTCTTCATGCACGTAAAAATCCCTTTGTGGACCGCCAAGTAGTGCACCACATAGGCTTAATTTTCAGTCCCTTCCCACCTCTCCCCTTTTCCTGTGGTTTTTCAAAATTTGCAGTTCCTTTGTTTCCCATCCCAACCCCATGTTTCATTTATCATCCTCATTTCATGTTCATTTTATCATCTTTTAAATGTTCATCGCCTGTAAATAACCTATTTAGCGTTGCACGGGCGTAAAACACCAACTCATTCACTCACTCACTCACATATATTTTAAGTTCATGCTATTTTTAAACTCTTTGAAAGCAGAACTTATCAATGTAAAGATGAAAACTATCAATTCCTCAAAAACGAATACAAAGCTCAGCTTTCAATAAATTATTTTTGAAAACTCTTAATAGCAAGATCCATGGGATAGCTGATAGGAAACCCTTAGTTACCTGAAATAACTCTCCATACCTGATGTAATTAAGAGTTTCGCTCTGAAAAAAAAAACCCCAGATAGTTGGCAGTTAACCCCAAGTTATCTGAGGTATCCTATAGTTACCATGGTTTTGGTTGAAATGGCGTGCCATACTGTTGTATATGTACAGATCAATTTCAGCCCGAGAAATGCGTTCATGCCTCAGCCTCAGCAATTCTAGATATAACAGTGAAATCTGGTATATGGAGGATTATTTCCCATTATATATAAAGCACTTCACAAATCTCATATAAGTGGAAGAAATGTTGATATACTATCATTTTCTGATAGCCAGCTTTTGAGAAAAATACACATTTATTTAAATATTGTAAAAGTGTTCTTGGTGTGCGCAAAACAGTTTTTGCTCATGAACCTCCACTTTCTTTTTCTAAGAAAATACGTCTCATACGATCACTAAAAAAACTCTTTCTTCGTTATCAGCCACTAGTAGAAAAGTTCAAAATTGAGTTAAAAGATATGATAGTTAATTGTTTTAATTAGTGTTTGACTGGTGTGCTGTACTGAGATGATCACCTCAATATCCCTATTGTGTCTCACAACTATGTTGTGTTCTATGGTCATTACCGGATCCTAAGATCGCAATGGAAGAGGGAGGTTTGGCGCCATAAAACCTGGTTTAACCCACCACTTCTTTGGAAGTGCCTGTACCAAGTCAGGACCATTGCGATCTTTAATTCTTCTGGTTTTGTGTTTCTCTCAAATAGAAATTACAACAAAGTTCCAGACAAAAGCTTCTGTATTTTGTTCATGATAATTTTCATATCCTACATGTCCTATTATTTTCTACTTATAAAACCTAATTCCAAGAAAAGTTTACAGTGTCACACTATTTTACGTAACTATTTATTATGGGTTAGGGAAATTTTACAGTGTCACACAATTCTATGTTACTATATATATATTATGGACTTACAGATCACAATGAAAGAGGGAGGTTTGGCGCCATAAAACCTGGTTTAACCCACCATTTCGTTTGAAATGCCTGTACCAAGTCAGGACCATTGCGATCCACCAGTTCTCCGGTATGACTGATTCGTTTTTGTCATTTTCTCTGGATTATGAGATTGATCATTCAAGTTCGGTAGTTTTGTTATTACCTTTATTTATCGTCAATATTATGTGTTCAATAAAATATACAGTTTTACAATTTGTCATGAAATGTCATTTTATATATCACATTATCACATCGGTAGAATGCCAGGACCATCGGTAGAAAACCAGGACACATCTTTAGAAAACCAGGACCATATTTTTTTTTTAAATGATCGAAAAATCAAAAATACGCCATTTGTAATGAAAAGTGATATGTCTTTAAAAATGTCCGACTATTTAGAACATGGAGCATAATTTTCAGCCCAGTGAATGGTAATTAAAAAAAGATATTCATGATTATCTGAAAAAAAGGGAAATTGTCTCTTGCTGGAAAAAATTAACAATACCCTTACTGTAATTTTATGTACATACTTAAAACAAAATAATGTAAATTAAATTAGTTTGTGCATAAGTGCCATAATAGCCGGGTATCATTGTTTGGAAAAAATCGTCTGCCAGGTTTGTTTTTTTATCATCACATTGGTAGAAATCTAGGACATCGGTAGAAAACGAGCAGAAACATCGGTAGAAAACATGTTGTCGCAGGACAAGTATAACGACCTTGAGGTTGGTCTGGTCAATTAATGAAAATTTCACAAGATATGTTTCATATTTAACCAATGAAACAGTCATAGTAATTTATTTTTAATGTTATAAGCAGTTTTTTATATAACAAAATTGAATTGTAGTATTCTTTTTTAGAGTCTAATAAGAGCAGACCTTTTACCATGACTGGTCTAATTAGAGCAGTCAAGACTTTATGACTTTTTATGACCAGTTATAAAAAGCTGTAGCAAGTCTTCCTTGACTATTCGTGGTTAACGCAAGATAACTATCATGTCTGCTAAAGCAAACATGAGCAGACACAAAGTTAACATTTTGTGCAGGTTTTGTGTGCACCAATTTGCATATTGAAAGAAAAAACATTCAGTCTACTACAGCCACGAAAACACTCAAATTATTTATCAGAATACTTAATCATAGGTAATTGCTAATACACTAAACAAATGAATCGGAATGCTTGTCCATTGTGGTCTTTTCTGAATTGCAGCTTGATTGTGGATAATGTCGCGTACTCTTATTCCACATATGATTATTTTCTATAATACTTGTCGACTCGGGTAAATATGTGTTAAAATTAATGAGAATTTGAAATGTTAACGTTTAACATTTAATCGATTTTTTTTCTGAAAAGTTAATTTCAGTTAAAGTTACAATTTCGGTATCGGTTTTGGTTTCGTTCTTACCTTCATTATATTGATAATGTATATCAATTATATGTATAGATTAAAGAAGAGGTAATTAAATAAAAAAACAATCTAGTTTTGGTTTTATTGTTCTATGCTCTTCATATTCACATAGTGTTTGGCATTTTCAATATTTTTGGTAGAGCGCCTCTGATGTGTCTTGAATAGACGAAACGCGCGTCAGGCGAAGCAAAATTTATTGTCTGGAACTTTTTTGTCATTTGTATTTAAACTAAAGTTTTCACAATTTGTTATTCGATATATGCAGCGTACCATCATTAAAGAATAGTAATTATCAAATTTCGTTTAAGGAAACGATGCCTTGAATGTCTTAACAAGTTCAGGGACCAACGAGTTAATGATACTTATGGAGACTTGGGACAGAACTTGGTGGCATGCGCGTTACTCAAATTTCTGGGTACATGATGGTACAGATAAATACCGACTTCATGTTGATGGCTACAGTGGAACAGCAGGTACATTTTATTTTCCATTTATTTTTGTGTTCTTCATTTACAATCACCTTGAATTTTTTTCGAAACACTGATTTACAGTTTAGCATTTAATGTGATGTTATGATACTAATTATCACAATTATATATTTTTTCGCTATAGCTTTATGAATATTTATGATTACATCTGTTTATTACAACGGGAACTGCTAGTTCATTAACATATAAGATGTTTTTAAAGACATAGAACCTATCATTTTGGCAATCTAAAAAAAATATAATAAAAATCACACTTTTTGAAGAATACATTGTAAAACTTTTGAAGAAACTGTTAAATTTTCAAAAAACCTGCCAGAAAGTATTCCTATCGACGGAAAACTGAGGAAAAAAACGCAGTGTCAAAAAAGAGGACAATCTAATTATTGAATGTAAACACTTGCAGGTACCGGTAAACTGAGAAACAAAAAGTAACCAAACGAAACGGAGCGGAACAAAAACGATATCGGTAAAGAAGTAAACGAAAACAGTAAAATAAGCAACCGAAATCTGTAAAGAAAGGAAACGAAATCGAGCGAAACTGGTAAAAAAAGAAAGCTGAATCAATTTTAGGCGACACCAGTCATTTTTTCTTGATTTACCGATTTCGTTTTCTCTTCGCCTCGTTTGGTTACATTTCGTTTCTCAGTTTAACAGTACCCAGTTTACCAAAAGTAAATATTTATGTTGGACAATACTTAAAATAATTAAAATAAGATTATTTTATAGAAAACTGCAAAACATTGAGTTTTTATGTTGGTAAAGGTAAGTTTTAGATAGTATATTTTCAAAATATGTACTTTTAATCAATATAAAAAATTGCGAAATTGATAGGTTCTATGTCTTTAAATGTTTTGTCTTTTAACTACATCTCTAACAAAAGCATAACAAAATTTCAATAATAATCTGAATAAATGTTAATGTAAAAATCTTTATTTCAGGAGACAGTCTATGGTATCATTCCGGACAACAGTTTAGCACACGTGACCAAGATAATGACAGTTGGGCTTATAGATGTAACCCTATCTGGTATTCTGGTGGATGGTGGTTCCATGCTTGTACACAATCGAATTTAAACGGAATCTGTTACAGCTCAAGTGCAATAGCAAAAAACTCTTGTCATTGGAAGGGACTAGATGGCACTAAGCATTCACTACGTACTATATTTATGATGGTCAGAAGGAATTGAATTGTTTGAGTAGACCAATCAAACAAGCATCATTAGCCAATATTGTTATGTTTCGTTGGGAGGATTCTTAATTATAGAACATATATGTAGATGTCTTTTTGAAGTTTTTTTTTCATTTTTTTCATATAACTATAGTCAACTAACACTTATTTTATATACGAAGAATGTCATATGGTATTTTGCACCACAGTGAAAGCATGTATGTTTTGAGGCATCTGTAATTAAAATATATCTAGAGACAGAGGTTATAACATTCTAGTATATTTCTCACTGAATTCATAGAAGCTTCACTGTAATCGAAGGCATTACAATGTCGAATACATATTTGTTGCTTATTCTACCAGAAAGGACTTTAAACCTGATTTAAATAGGCTTATCGGCTCATTGGACGCGTAGAAAGACATCACAACATATGACAGAAATAGAATAATCCAAACTGATTAAGTATGAAACAAAGCAATCTCATAATCGTCATTTTTAGCTCACCTGACCAGAAGGGTCATGTGAGCTATTGTCATCGTTAAGCGTCCGTCGTCCGTCCGTCCGTCCATCCGTCGTCCGTCGTCCGTCCGTTAACTTTTCTTCAAAGATCTCCTTCTCTGAAACCACTGAAGGGATTGCATTGATACTTGGTATACATGATCTTTAGGAAGTCCTCTACCAAGTTTGTGAAATATATACATGTCGATCAACCAACATGGCCGCCGTTGCTAAAAATAGAATAGTGGGATAAGACCGATGTTTTTGGCTTATAACTCAAAAAGTATAAGAGATAGAGAAAATCCGAAGCAACTTTCCTTGCTCAGCATCAAAAGCTCTACGAATCTCTCCATTGAGTCGAAGTTGTGAAACGACTTCTTATAGGAGTTATTGCCCTTTAAACATCAAAATTGACCAGTTTTTTGACAATATCTTGAAAACCATTAGAGCTAACGGAAAAGTTAGCATTGCAGAATTGTTAAGCTCATTCAGATCTACAACATTGATTTCAGAGTCAAAATTGTCAGATCAGCCATTGAAGAGTTGTTCCCGTTTAACTGTTTTTCCATTAATTTTAACTATTTTTCAAAAATCTTCTTCTTTGAAACCACTAAAAGGATTGCTTTGAAACTTAGTACACTTGATCTTCAGGATGTCCTCTACCCAGTTTGCGAATTATATACATGTTGACCAACCAACATGGCCGCCATTGCTAAAAATAGAATAGGGGGTCATACCATTGTTTTTGGCTTTTAACTCGAAAAGTATAAAACATAGAGAAAATCTGAAGCAAATTTTCTTGTTCAGCATCAAAAGGTCCTTACAGGAGTTATTGCCCTTTAACTGTTTTTTCTATTAATTTAAACTGATTTCCAAAAATCTTCTCTGAAACCACTGAAAGGATTGTTTTGCAACTTTGTATACTTGAAAGTTTGTGAAATTTATTCAAACTTTGGCATAAAAGATCAGGTGAGCGATTCAGGCTCTGGGAGCCTAGAGTTTTCAGTAGGAAGTTCCGTGGACAAAGATGTATATTTGACCAATTAGATTTTTTTACTTTTTCTCTTTTTATGATATTTATATTTTTTTTTGGTGACAAATGGACATTTAATGTCTAATGTATTAATTCATGTATTGATATCTTCAGATGTTTTGTTTTGCTTTAGTCTAGAGCTTTGTGTATATTTGTTTATTTCTTTTACTACCTTTAAATAAATAAAAGTATTTCACTATATGTGTGTGATCTGATTTGTCTTGTTATTTTTTTCTTAAGGTAATTATAAATACAGTATAATTGATTCCCGTACAATGACTGTCCGTAAAAACGCACAAAAACAAACATCACTCGACATATTGAAATATTAACATAGAATTAGAATGCATCAAGCAATTTTATTCGGAAAATGTCTGTAATACATGTAAGTCTTGAAATGAGAAAAAACGCGCGTCAGGCGTAGCAAAATCTATTATTTGGAACTTTGTTGTAATTTAGATTTGATCACTCCATTTTGAATTACCTTTCGTTGTCTTTTTAAAGCTTAAAGAACGACAAACTCAAAGAAGAATGTGTTGTTGCATCACTGTTAAGATCATCTCAATTTTTGTAGTACGACGCACGAAAATAATATTTTTAAAGACCCTTAATTTTCGCAGTTGTCCTTTTTGTCGTTTTTTTTGGCTTTCAAACCTTAAATTAACCTTTGTTCTAAATATAAATTACAAGAAAGTTCCAGATAATAAGTTTTGCAATGCCTGATGCGCGTTTTGTCTATTCAAGATTCAATGTCAGAGTCGGAATGATGCTACACAAAAAAGGAAAATTGACGATTGGAAAGTTGAAGACATCACATTTGTCTAAGAGCTTTGTTGAACGTCTTTCTTGAGAGTCAATTTCGAGATGTTGATCTATATATGAAGCAGATTTCCTAGAATCCGCTGTGTCCTTTATCTCATGTTCCTGAGCATGTATGAGATGGAAAAAATTACCAAATCGAAAAATGTTAAAAAAAGGACATCATCAATATAACGGAACGGTGAGTTAAAAGAGAGCTAGTCTACGAACTTTTTTGAAGAGATTGTAAGAGGTCCGCTCAATATGAATGTAGAAACTAATCAGCAAGCAAATGTGCACAATAAGTGGCCATTGGAATCCCTAATGTTTGCAGACAAAAACACATCTACCAAATATTTGTACCTTCGTTTTCCATTCTTTTTAAAAAGCTGCGTTTAATCAGCTGTGCCAATCGTGAGTTGTTCGTGCGAAAAAGAAGTGTAAAGAGTGGAGAAATCAAAAGCTTCGATGCTGTTGCAAGATGAAATTGATTTCGAGTAAAGAATCTCCAATAGATCTTTCGAAATCTTCAAGATCCACATTTGATCGAAATCTTTTCTAGATTAACAATAATCATAATATTTCTGGAGGCCAAATTATATTGGATTTTTGATGACCATGCAACCTGCAATAATGCACTGTTTGTATGGCTTTTTATGTAATAAGGAATCCAATACAGGGATGAAATGCCATCATTGTTAGCAACAACAGAGAGGTCAAAGGAGGAAATGACATATTTGTGATTGTCAATAATTTCCTCCTTAGACAGTGTTGTAGCTCTGCAATTGCTGGTACAACCAACTCCTAATTCAGCTGTGAAGCAGTCAATATAGTGTTTCTGATCTTGCACATAAAACTGATATTGTATGGTATTTTTTCTGCAGGTACAACAATACATTTGTCATGTAAGACGGACAGTTTTCTGCAACATCAGCGCTGATGAAAATGGATTATGCTTTAGTGCTCATTGAGCTCTTAACAAAATGATTCTTTTCAAAACTGATGACTTCACAGCTTTAACCCACTCCGACAAAACGTCATTTCCTTTCTCCTGATGTTTCCTGGTTCAAGTTTTTTTGGTATAGTTTTCAACTGAATCAATTACTGTTTTAAAATTACGGCTCCAACTGATTCCCCTAGGCTCGTGATATGTTGGTCCTTGAGCCAAAACATCGCGAAGTAAGTCATTTTCCACGATGTTCAGGTCAAAAGTAATAACGTGGCCAGAGAGACCACAATTAAATGGAGATTTTTCACCAGCATTCTGGAGGTTTTGCTTTGAGGTCAAAGCTTCAGTTTCTCTCTCCTGTACTTTCTTGGCCCGTGGTTTGATCCCCGTCAGGGGTTAAAATCTCAGTGACCGTTTTTCCGAGTCTCTCTTGACACCATTTGCGAGGATGGTCTCAGGAAACGATGCTCGTCCTTCGGAAGGGACAAAATGGTTGTCTTGTGTATAGGGATAGTAATACTCTGTGCACGTTAATTACCCCTTTCACCGGGTATAAGCGTTACCGCGGGAGAGTCGCTAAAACGTAGGGGAGAGTCGCTTTGAACGTAGGGGAGAGTCGATATTTGACCTAGATCGAAGCACACCAGGTATGTAAACGATTAAATCATCTATTTTCATTGATCAAATGTTACAAATAAATATTGCACGGAACATTAGAATTATTTAAGAATGTATACACGCTAAAATTACCTCCCAGAACCTTCCATTTCATACCAAACACCTCAAACTTTTCCGGGCGGTCAGTGTAAATTTGGTGACATCGCATCTTAAAATCTGATTTTCTCCACAATAAATACATTATATGACAATTGCATGCACTCAGTATATGCACAAGATTGATATCTAAAAGAGATACTTCATCGTTACCCTTTACAAAGTCATAATACAATTTTATTCGTTAATTTTTCAACAACAACGTAAGTGCCGTAGGGGAGAGTCGATTCGAATTGTCTTGAACGTAGGGGAGAGTCGATTCGGACTGTTGTGAACATAGAAGAGAGTTGCATTATTTGCTTTCAATCACTTTTTTTCACAACAAACGTTGCAAAACCTTGAAAAGGGTATTATGGGATTTTGTTATGTTTTATTGTAAGTGTTGTCAGATATTATCAATGTTAACAGCATATTATTATGTAGGTCTGATAGCAAAGGCTCCCACCACTTCCAGCCCCTTGCTCAATTTTTCTGCACCTAGTCCTTCATGCAATATATAACGCCCTATTTGATCCCGATCCCCAAATCAGATAGACCAACATTGATTATTGAAAATTTTCCCGACGAATAGATTGAATTTTTTAAAATCAAAGTGAGTTTCTCCTTTTTCTTATCTGATTTCGGGCTAAGATTGCAATCTTCCCTGTCCCCCTCTCAGTTGCGAATCCTCCGTTGGACCTTTTGTTTTTTAATTCGTAAAACAAAGTTTAACCTGTTTTTATTTTATTTTATTTCAGCTTACACATATATGTGACGGCCCTTAGGTGACGGTGAAATGGAATTTGGTAAATAATACTCATTAGTTCATGAGGAGCTTACAAACTTCCCGACTACCGTTCTGTTCGGATTTTCCAACAGTTGTATGGTGGTCACTGTATTCTGTATAAGGACTGAATTATGGTGATGTGGATGGTGGACATCATAAAGTGGAAAGGACTATACTTAATGGTTGTTATTTGGTGTTCCATTTTAAATGACTGATTAAACTTCCAAAATATTTGTGTAATTGATGCATAAAATAAATGTTTTTTTTTTACTTCTTAAATTTTCGTTTATGGATATATAGATGTGCAGAGTAATGGCAAACTGAGGACAGTTCAAAACATTTACCTGTGCTTGACTTTTAAAATAGAAGAAATGGGTAGACAGCAGTCTCATCTTAGTCTGTTCTCCAGCGTGTTTTTCTAACACAAAACATAACACGGTTGTGTGACATACATAGTTTTTATATTGGCCTTTTTGCTTATTGTTGCATTTTTATCTGTTCGTGGTCATATTAAAGTGTCTGATTTCGGATTCCCTGCCTTTAACTAAAGCGGAGCAACTCGAAAAAATTATGTAATTCCAATTCTGCTTGAAATCAAAATAATTTGACAATCATTTTGTACTTTAAAACAAGTATGACCAAACATTTTTTTTTCAAACACGTAAAACATTATCATCTGGAAACCTCGAAAGACAGACAGGACAGGCATGATGCACTACATAGGTAGGGAATAATTTATGGTGACTTTTGTTTGTTCATATTATGATGCATACGTGTATAAAGTTTAATTTCTCATAAATATGATCTCATAGTTCTTACATGGAAAACCATTTTAACTAACATAACCAAATTAACCAATTAAGCGTTTTATACCCGTTTTTGGTATTGTATTTTAAACAAGATGGTCGTAAGTCTGATTTTGGACTTACGGACGGACAAATAGACTAGGACCATATATATGAACCTCTTTCGTAAGTGGGACATACAGTTACTACATTTAATCTTACTGAACGAGAGGCTCACAGAAGCCTGAATCGATCACCTGTGTCTCTTTTTATGAGCAATTACCCTAATAAGGGTCTATTGAAAGGAGACTTTTGAAAAGCTAAATGAGATGACAGGTTAAGCAGGTTCTGCAATACTTGTCAATCTTAATGACAAAAAACATAAAAAACGCTTTCCTCGATCTTAACCCCTCTTAAGGGTCATCTGACAAGATCAAACCAATGCAGACTTTTGAAGAGCTCAGTGGACCTGCAATATATTTTATTCTGTAGGGTAAAAACGTGAAAATCCGCTATTTTTTTTTTACCTTTAAAAAGACCTTAACCCCTATAAGAAGTCATTTGACACCTTCGACCAAAAAGAGACTTTTGTAGATCTGATGAGGCTGGAGAAGGTAGGTTGCATCAGGTTATTTCTATATCTTATAGGTGTTTTTTTCTTTTACAAGCCAAAACAGTAATCTGACTCTCCGAGTTAATTTATAGCAACGGCGGCCATGTGTTTTCAGTGGATCAAAAAATCAGAACTCAACTGTTATGCAGCAGGACACCCAAAGAACCAATCATACCAAGTTTCATTGAATTCTGTTCAGAAGTTTCAATGAAAAAAATATTCTTAAAATGTTAACGGACGACGACCGACGACGACCACATGGACTTATCCTTGTTTAGAATGAGGTCTATCTGTGACTATTTCAGGACTGGATTTGAATTATATGCATTTCATTTAGACCATGGACCAATTGCAGAACCACGAGCAGCACCTACTGGCCTCGTTAAAAGCTGCTGGCGGTTGTCCATTGTGGTTATTCTAAATTGTCGCTTGTTATGTGGGCTGTGCACCTATTCCATATCTCATTATTTTCTATTTTGTGGTTCCAGGTGAGCTAAAAAAAAACTGTTCCTACAATTCTGTCTCAAAACTGAACACTAATGAACGACATTAAAATTAATTTATATTTATACAATTTTAATAAGATTTAAACATCTTCGGCCCACAAGACACTGCACATCAAACATCAATAGTCTTTTATAGTAGAATTTTTATTTCATCTTTTCTATGGCTTTGTCGAACTGGCAATCCAACTGGAAGGTTCAATCGGCTTTGATACAAATGTACTTCCAAATTTGATATTCTTCTCCTTCGCAGCTTTTTTTTACTTTATCAAACGAGTTATTTCTGAAAAAAATAAAAACCATAACTATCATACTTTAGTCTTGGAAAAAAACCATAAGAATTTCATAATATGCTAAAATAAGTACTTCTAATCTTAAATAACAGATAATTAGATCAACCTAACTTTTTTAACGACAATCTAAAACAATATGCAATAGAAAAAGTGGGAGTTCATATGACACAAGGAATTACAAATGAACAGAAGGCCATGTATTCTAAAGACGGTACTATGGAACAAGAAATGACAACTACGTATTTAAGTACGTATTTAAGGGAAATTTATAGATATCATTGTGCATACAAGTGGTGGCAATCAGATGCAAGGAATGACAAACGTAGGTGAAAACTCGGAATTTTGAGTGGGCGCAGTAGACATCCGGAGACCAACTGGATAGGGGGCAGAAGCCCGCATGATGCGTATATTTATTTGCTCTTTGGCCCGACAATGCATGGGCGGAAAAAAATATCAAAGGGATATAGGCAATGTGATTAAAGGTTAAAGGTTGAGGTTTAGAAAGAACTGACACCATTTACCGTCAATACATGTATCAAGCTGTCACAGTTGAAAAAACAGGTTGTAATATTTTTCAAGGTTTTGCAACTTATTTATCCGTATATCTGGGGATCAGAATCAATGAGGGCTGTATATATTGCACAAACGACTAGGTGATGGAAGTTTGAGCAAAGGTTTGGAAGTGGTTTGCTTGATCTTAGACCTACAAGTATGCTGTTAATGTGAATAATGTAGGTTTAGGTATCAACACGTACAATAAAACATAACATAATCTTATGATACCTTTTTCAAGGTTTTGCAACGTTTGTTTTTGTAAACGTGATTGAAAGCCAATATAATGCAACTCTCTTCTTTGTTCACAACAATCCGAATCGACTCTCCCCTACGTTCAAGACAATTCGAATCAACTCTCCCCTACGGCACTTACGTTGTTGTTGAAAAATTAACGAATAAAATTGTATTATGACTTTGTAAAGGGTAACGATGAAGTATCTCTTTTAGATATCAATCTTGTGCATGTACTGAGTGCATGCAATTGTCATATAATGTATTTATTGTGGAGAAAATCAGATTTTAAGATGCGATGTCACCAAATTTACACTGACCGCCCAGAAAAGTTTGAGGTGTTTGGTATGAAATGGAAGGTTCTGGGAGGTAATTTTAGCGTGTACACATTCTTAAATAATTCTAATGTTCCGTGCAATATTTATTTGTAACATTTGATCAATGAAAATAGATGATTTTATCGTTTACATACCTGGTGTGTTTCGATCTAGGTCAAATATCGACTCTCCCCTACGTTCAAAGCGACTCTCCCCTACGTTTTAGCGACTCTCCCGCGGTAACGCTTATACCCGGTGCCTTTGTAAAGTTCAAAAATAGTAGGCTAAATAGGACTGCTACAAAGACAGTACTCGCAAACTGCAAACTTGAGAGGGATTTATAGAAGCACTTAGCTTGTTTCCCAATCATGTATAAATAAATATGCTTTAACTAACTAGTCAATTGCAACTTCAGATTGATGGATCGAATTCTGGTTTGAAATTTACAAAAAACGGGACTTCTCCACCTCTATGAAATTGTTTTTTTTTCAGTTACCTGCTTATCCGTACTTGGATTATTTCAACATAATTAGATTTTTGACGGATAAATGATTTTTTGTCTGATAAACAAACATATTTCTATGTTTACAGAAATGTGTATCTTTTATTTCCTATTGACATGCTAGATAAGGGGAAACTTGACAATATTATTTCATTTGTAAACTTCCATGCTCTATCGCTTCCTTGCAGTATACAACATCGATCACCAGTCAAAGACTGCTTCATGTTGCCTAATCGACTTTCGGTGGGTAATATTATTACTTCCCACCTGAATGTAATTAGCTTTGTATGTTACTTTACGAATGTCGGTGGTTTACCTCGGGTTGCCCGGTTTCCTCCACCATTAAAACTGACCGCCCTACATGACCCAGGTGTGTCGATAAAGGACGTTGACACCATTACACATATACACATTTGCTAACTGTATTTTTGTGATAGTTATTGTGACGCTCTCGACATTTGTTCTCCCACTTATCTTGAAAAAAAGTATCGCTACATACATACATTACCGCAAAGTCCATGAAAGAAGCAGAGATACTATTTGGGTATCTGAATGTCAAAAGTCTGGATGGGCAGAGACGAAACAAGTAAACACCAAAAAGGACAGGACAAGAATAGACAAGATGTAAAACATGGATACACAAACGTCACTGAATATCAATCAACGACGAGAACTCCAGTCGTAGCGAGAGTAAACTCAGGTGCCCTGGAATCGTAAGCCGTTCCTGCTTGCTATAACTCACCCGTCGCGTTGCCAACAGTAAATTCAGTGTGTCAAATCCAGTAAAGAAAGACAAGAAAAGTATAACAAATCAGCACTCATCTGACAGATCGAAATCCCTTATTTGTCTGAAAGCGCATGATGTCTTCTAAAAAATTTCTTCTGTGAAGACGGCAACCGAGGAGCAACATAATCCTGTGTGAGCAATTTTTGTGTCAGACGTGACGCTCTGCTAGGGAAATCGAAGTAAGTCCCACATGCTTTGGAGTAACGAATCAATGTGATACGTAAACTCCGTAAGCAGGAGCAGATGTTGCTACACAAGAAGGGAAAATTGACGAATGGAAAGTTGAGATCGTCCCTTTTTATAGCGTTTTGTTGAAAGTTTTTTTCGTGAGAGTCAATTTCAAGATGAAATCTAAATATTAAGCAGACTTTCTAGAATCCACTTTGTCCATTATCTCAAGTTCCTTGGGGGATATATGAGATGTAGAAAGTCGAAAATTGTTTATTGAAAAGAAAATCATCAATATAACTCAACGTGAGGTAAAAAGAGAGAGAGAGCTAGTCTACGATCTTTTTTTGTCTATAAGAGATTGTAAGAAGTCTGCTTTATATAAATGAAGAAAAAATCAGCTAACAAAGGTGCACAATTATTGCCTATTGTTTGCTGAAAAACACATAGGATTTTGCTTTGTCTTCAATTTGATTGGCAGCGCGACGGATGTGCTATAGCAGACAGAAACTGCTTACTCTGCCGAAGCATTCGAATTTACTCTTGTTACTACTTGAGTTCGCGTTGTGGATTTCTGGTCGGTTGATTTGGTTTTTTGTGTTTCTTCGAGCTGTTCTTGTTCATTTTAACTGGTTTGTCATGGCTTTTCGTACTTTTGACACTTGAATGCCCCATTGGTGCCTCTTTTCTCCTTCGAAGGCCCTGTAAGTTTCGTGCATCCCGTTTACTACGTTTCTAAAACGTGGTGAACCGGCTATTAACGTAACGAACCGTACAGACACGTAGTTGAAATCAGCTATTATACGTTGACATACCTGGGCATAAAGGTGACTTGTCCCGTTTGTATTGATTGTTCAACATAAACGTGACTAAAAACATGCGTAGCAATTAAGTACTACAACGTGTTAAAACGTTGTTAAAACGAATTAAAACCCAATAAAGGCGTAATGAAAACCTAGTAAAAGCGTAGCGAATGCAAACCAACAGGTTTTACTACGATTCCCTAAGTACTTTCAGCTTTCACAAGGTTTCAATAGGTTTAAGTACGATTCATTACGTTTTATGATACGTTTTAATATTGAAAGAACAATCATGAATTGGTTTCGACTGAAGTTCGCGCTGTTGATTGATACTCAGTTATTTTTGTGTTTTCGTGTTTTACATGTTGTCTCTTTTTGTCCCGTTCTTGTTGGTGTTTACTGGTTTTTTCTCTGCTCTTTCGAACTTTTGGCATCGAATACCCCAAAGGTACCTCTGCTTTTTTGTAAATATCGGAATATTGATGCAGGAACACATTTTGCAAATGATGCTGTTTTTGCTTCAGTAAAACCGGAGCCAGAGATCTGAGGATATAGTTTCTTTAATAGACTTTTTGCGTGCTTGGTAATGTTCAGGAGATTACGGCTAGACTGACACCAAGACTTGACAAGATAAACGCATTGTTAGGATAAGCACTGGCAGTTGGTCTGAACAAAGCTATTACTTTTTGTCTCTGGTGAGTACTGAATATACTAAATGCGCATCATGCATAGTAGCAATATTTATTGCCTGGAACTTTGTTCTGTTTTTTTTTTATTTCTAACATCCGTGATGATTAACACTGCTGATGGAGTTTTAATTCCTCGAGGTTAGACCCCTCCGGTATTAACATTTATGTGATGAAAATCACACCAAACCTAAAAAATATCCGTGTAAATATTTACATTGTTAAAACTCTTAGCTTCTCCCTACCACAGGCGAAGGTTGATCTCAGTTATAATAAATAATTACGTTTGATATAACGGTTCCACGTCTTCTCGGATTGGGAAGGTGGGTAATGTTTTTTTAAGTAAAAAATTCATAAGTAAAAGCTTCAAAAAATGAAAAAAGAAGTGTATCATGAAGAATCATCATATCACATTAAAACTGTATGGGAATAAAAAAAAATGGAAATATAATATCTTGATACAAAATTTGCTCATTGCACAAGGCTTTTTGTTAAACAGAATTATTTCTTTAATATAAAATTTTATGACTCTCAAGGTCTATGTTTGTTTATAATTATCAGATTCTAAACTTGATTGGAATAATCAGGTTAAGAAGAGAAGCCACATCATTCACAGTATTATAACATTTAAAACACAACGATGTACCAACGGGACAGTAAAATGTCGTTGATCTCAAAAGTAAAAAAAAACTCGGATTACATAAAACCATTTCAAAAACAAATTGTAGAAAAAAAAATCAAATTACAATCAGCAACGTAAAGCTTTCCATGTTGGATTACTTGGGTCTGCTGTGTTCCGGTTCTCGTGGGTCTGCCTGTTCGGCTATGATCTGGTCAACAAGTTTTGGGGCTGAGTCGAATACATTTTGTTGTGCGATGAAGTATGAAGTATATAATTAAAATGAAACATGTGCTTTCAATACTTTCATAATATGACATTTATATTATATAATTAATATATATTTATATGCAAGTCATTTATTTAACATTACCATTTAAATGGATCATTTAGTAAAATTCCATTGTTGTCTTTATTTGCATTATACCTCTTTTGCAATCTTCACAGCAGTATGAATACCGGGCTGTGATGCATTCTGGTGAGTCTTTTGAGTCGTGAAGGTATCACCACGTTTTACCACTGTGTCGGGACATGTCACGTTCTTGTTGTGTACGCTACAGCGCCATTGTGTGGAGCTGGTGTTCTGTCTGTTTACTGTCAACGTGTAGCCGTGACTAGAAACCAACTTTCCTTTTCCCCGTTGAATACCAGTATCTACCAATGTGAAGGTTTCTTCGGCTTCTAGTATTGAAACGTGTTCTATGGGATCTTCTTCGATAGATCTACAAAGATATAATAAAAAGAATGTTAAAAGGAAACATACACAATGCTAGCAGAACAAAGAAACGAAAAGTAACGTATAATACAACTTATTTAGCTCTACAAAAGTCTCCATAGGATGAAAGTTGCCAGATGAACCCTCATAGGGGTTATGGCCCCTAATATAATGTTTTTGGCCTATGGAAGGAAATAAAGGTAATAACAAAACTACCGAACTTGAATGATCAATCTCATAGTTCAGAGAAAATGACAAAAACGAATCAGTAATACCGGAGAATAGGTGGATCGCAATGGTCCTGCCTTGGTATAGGCATTTCAAACGAAATGGTGGGATAAACCAGGTTTTATGGCACCAAACCTCCCTCTTCCATTGCGATCTTACGATCCGGTAATGACCATAGAACACAACATAGTTGTGATACACAATAGGGATATTAAGGTGATCATCTCAGTACAGCTGACCAGTGAAACACTAATTAAAACAATTAACTATCATATCTTTTAAGTCAATTTTGAACTTTTCTACTAGTGGCTGATAACTATAAAACTATAGCAGGTTATTATGAAGAGAAGCTGTTGCTTGCATAAATGTTCAGCTAATTTAGCTGTACAAAAGTCTACATGATATCAAAGTTGTCAGACGACCCCTTATAGGGGTAACGACCCCTAAATTAACGTTATTCATTTTTGGCCTATTAAATGAAAATTATAGCAGATAGAGAAAAGCTGTTGCTTGCTTTAATAATCAGTTTATTTTGCTCTACAAAAGTATCCAAGGGTCGAAGTTGTCAGATGATCCCTTATAGGGGTAATGACCCCTTAAATAAGTTTTTGTTTTGTTTTGGGCCTTCAGAATGAAACTTTAGTAGATAGAGAGAAGCTGTTGCTTGCTTAAAAGTTCAGCCTATTTAGCTTTACAAAAATAGTGTTAAAGTTGTTAGATGACCCCTTACATAAGTTTTTTTTCATGTTTTTGGTCTATAGAATGAAAACTATTGCAGATAAAGAAAAAGTTGTTGCTTGCTTGAATGTCCAGCTAATTTAGCTCTACAAAAGTCTCCATCGGGATGATGTTGTCAAATGACACTTTATAGCGGTTACAGCCAATAAAATAAAGTTTTTTTCATATTTTTGGCCTAAAGAATGAAAACTATTGCAGATAGAGGAAGCTGTTGCTTGCTTAACTGTTGAGCTCATTAAGCTCTACAAAAGTCTTCATAAGTTTGAGATTGGCAGATGGTCCCTTAAATGCTCTTCAAAAGTCTTAATAAGGTTGACATCAAGACCAGGTGAGCGATTCAGGCCAGTAGGTACTATATGCCGTTCTGAAATTGGCCCATGATCTAAATAAAATGCACACAAGTCAAATGAATACCTATAATAGTCATATAGTCCTACTTTAGTTTTACTTAATTAGCTATCATACTATGAAATTCTGAACTTCATTGAAGAACTAGGTGTTTCTGTACAAGAGAAATATATATAGGAACTAAAAGATCAGAAGTGACGAACTTTGGGAACTACTTGCATACATTATTTGGAGGTTTGAGTCAAAACATGACAAGAATGTATATGGCGGTATGTATTACAGTAAAACCTGTCTTATGGGGCACCTGTATATAGCAAATCACTGCCTATAAAGGGCATCTAAAAATATCCTTAATATGAACATTACAACAAAAATGAACCTGTATATAAAGGTCATCTGCTTATAAAGGGCATGATTTTGTCGTTCCATGGCTGCCCTTTATAAACAGGCTTGACTGTAATTTCGATCGCTTCTTTTGTTATCTTTAAAAAATATCATAGGTAAGAGCCTAACCAACAAGGCATCCTTATCGCCTTCTGTTTACTATGCATTTAGAGAATTCAAAACAAAGATGTTTAAAGGGGGGATTGAATGTCGTAATTTCGGAAAGGCTAAAACAATGTCAATAGACATTAAATCAACCCCCCCCAAACAAGCCCCAGATTAAATCTTAAAAAAACACAAACCAAACCACGAAAACAGATTAAATCATCAAAAACCCAGAAACAATATTACAATTAAGTGGCTATTAGAAACACGTACTAACGATGAAAACAAAATTGAACTCGGTTGCTCCGGAAATTGTTGAATTCAAAACGTTTAAACAATAGATAAAACACAATCCAAAGCTACAACCCAGTAATATTGTCTATTACGAGGACCCAAACATTTGGAATCAAATTGAGCAGTCATTTAAGTTTGCCGATAGCTAAATTTTATGCTTTGATTACTGTTACATCAATACATACATGTGTATATATTTCAAATATCAAAACATGTGTTCATAGCGAAATATTTTAAGGTCTGATTCTGTCGATAAATATGACTGTACTTATTAATCGACAACAATAACAATATATGACGATCATGAATGGCCATGAAATATTTTTTTAAATACAATGATGCCATTTAGGACATTTAGAACTGTTCTTTAATTGCAAAACATGGTTATTCTACATCTACATCTCATTACCTTCTATCAGAAGCAACACAACTTGAAGAAGGGAAGTATATGAAAGGGAGTTAACCATGAAACTATCATCGCACCGATCCATTTTTCAAGTTTTGTGGCGTTGGACTTTAACGGTCGTAATGGAGAACAACTTTTTAATTGCTAAAAAGACTTAGTAGATTGTGGATTTGTGCCATTTTATATTTTAGCCCTCAGATGTCGATCGCACCATTGGAATCAACACCTGGTATAAAACAACTCTTGATTTTGTGTTGGAAAAAGGAGATCGAGAATTTATTATTGATGTAGGTACAAGCGGACTACAGTGTTACACTTATACTTAAGTGCAAAAATGTGATGGAATTCTTAAGTTTCTCATTTAAAAATATCGTTTTATAAAGGTATTTTTAATAATTAAACTGAACTGAAAGAGACAAAAACATACCGGATAGTAAAGATTGCAACGTTTCTGATTTGATACAGGTACTGCTTCAGAAACGGTGACCTTAAAAATATTTGTGGCGCTAAATCTCAGTTTGATTTATTGTACTTTGTAAAACGATATATTGTGATTTCATTTATTTTAATGTAAACGTAATCGGGTATTTTAAAGGTGCTTGTTGATTCTCTCGTCATTATGATTTGAAGAAGCACAAATCAGGTAACTCCAAAGGATGTTTTTGTTTGTAACGATGATCTATAATAATTTATGTTAACTGGATTATAAATTTAACAAGTTTTACTATCCTATTTCTTTAATAGCAAGGTAAGAGGTCCACACAGGCTTTTCTCCAGAACCATGTTCTCGACAATAATCCGGAAAAGCTGTCACAAGCCGAGATCCAGTCCAGAGCTATACCAACAGGACCAAGTTTGTCTAAGGAGCAGATCGAAAAAATTCTTGTGGTTGGCCGTTGATTGTCATTTGTGTACCTCGAAAAGGATAACTGTGGATGGAATTATAGGCGTTATATGCGAGCGAAGCGAAGCTCACTATTGTAGAGAGTCTGCCAAATTGCACGAGACTCAAAATACGATGGTTGAAAATAAATTCTGTCTGCTACTCGGAATGCATTGGGAATTTACGAAAAAAGCGGGTCTCGCGTTAGCGAGACCCGGTGTTTTCGCTTATTTATTTGCAAACGGTTACAAAACTAAACCTTTTGTTGTTGTTAATGGCAAGAACTTTCTCAATAAATAATAACTATCTAACGAACGAAGGCTAGTTGTTTTGTTTTTTTTAAATATGACCCCTTCTCGCGAGATTTCAATACACTAGTGACCTTTAACACAGAGTGCACAGTCATGCGCAGAAAAATGGCGGGAAATATCACATCACATCGTCCCTAACAAGGGTAGTTAAAACTAAGTTCTGCCAATCAATATTATCGGAACTTTTAACATAAACAGATTCATTATAATAGCGTGACCAGCAACTTTTTTCTGCATATGTATGATAAATAAATTTGGTCCTACCTGATCTGAAAATATAATCCTAATCCATCCTCATGACGTGTGCCGTGTCGTGGTCCTTCAAAGTCAAACTGACACAGTTAAATAATCAATGCAATCATGGGTCCGTCGTCATTTTCCACCAGGTTATTCAATCTTTTGCAGCCAGTACTAGTAAAAATTAGATACGGGTATACAGAAAATCTCACAAAACCTGGCAGAAGAACATTGACATTTTGACGTCTTCGTGTTTACAGTCTGCTGGATATGTGACGTCACAAATGGACGATCAATATTTATGTATAAGTTATGGATAATATCGTCCCGGCCGCGAACCATATTTTGACGTTTTTTTAGGATAATACATTAATTATTATTTTTTTTCGAACAAATTATTCAATGTTTAATCACTAGCGGTCCCTCTTAGATATTGGTCCAACTGAGAGTATTTTGACAATATTTTCCATATCCAAATTAAGGTTCGACCCAGATTAGGCTGAACCTATTATCTTATTTATCACGTTGCATCAACATAATTTGTGTTGATTTTGTGTCTTCGCGAGCTTTTAGGGCAGAGCCATTCTCATATTATGTAAACACCTATTACATGAATATATTATATTTTTAAAATAAGTTTACACGAAACATGTCAAGACTTGTATGTTATGGAAATACTGAATTTAAGGAATACAAATTGATCTCCATAAAACCTGGCTATGTTTTATGAATCTTGTACCAGTATGTCTTTTTTAAAAAGGAAGATTACTTGTAAACATATCACTAAGTCTAAGAGAACTTTCCAGTAGGATGTTTAAACTCGGACAATCTTTGATTTACTCTGCTGTAAACTCCACAAATATACCACCAAGTCTAAGACGTTACCTCTTCTAGAATATAACGTTGGGTGGTTTCATTTTTTTTTTCGATTTGAATTAATGCAGTGTTGGTGAAAATGTAAATCATGGTTTTGTTAATTTGTGATGCTGTTGGGAACATTACTTGTTTCGTATTAAAAACTATTAAATAATAAAATAATTGTATTTTCATAAAATAAACAATTTTAATGTACTGTTAGTCTGTTATGTTTTTTTCTTGTGTGAATAATAAATCTGTTTTTTTTTTAGTTTTATTTCGTTATATTGTTTTTTGGTCGAATCAATCTACCTTTTTAGATAGAAAGTTTTAAATCAGAACAGTAGAATTTTGTATTAATAATTGCAAATACATGAAGTAAAAAATCATTTACAGAAAAGTGTCTTCGTATTACAGTTGAATCGTCATTCCAGAGCTTGCGGGAATTACATCGATTTCATTGGCACAGTGTCACGTTTAACACAGAAATTACGGTAGACACAGTGCACTCGTAGACAAATATGGGATTTCTATATCTCAAATGAGTGCAGATGTTGATTTGTCATAGAAAATTGTTTTGTCTTCCTTTACCAGATTTGACAAACTGAATTGGAAATTAGCAACATGATGGGTGTGAGATAGCAGGCAGGAAACCACATAGTTCACTGTTGTAACGACTTGAGTTCGCGTTGTTGATTTCCGTTCAGTTGATTTTGTGTTTTGCTGTTTTTGTACGTGTTTACCGGTTTCGTCGTTACCCATTCGGACTTTTGACATTCGCATGCCCCTTTGATGCCTCTTTTCTTCTTTAATTAAATACAACAGTATGCATGGTATGATTACAAACATTTCTATTAAAAACAAAGGTACACCAATGAAGTTAGTACTAGTAAAGCGCACCATCCTCATTTTAAAATGATTGGAGTTTTGTGTCAAGCTCATAGGATATAACAAAACGAGGAAGATCTATAGAAACAAGTAATTGCAAACAAGAACAAGCCAATGCATTTCCATATGAAGAAATATACATAAGGGAAAGATCCCGACTCGGAAGAAACGATAGATTAAACTGGGTTTAAAGGCACTAAATCACTCCCTTAATGTACGGTTTATATATCTGAAAATATCACTTGCAAAAACCTAATATCCTTGAAAACTAGGAGAACACATAAGCTAATAAAAACAATCAATAAAACTGTCTTCTGGAGAAATACTTAATTTTCAAATCGACTGAATAATTGTCTTAACGTATAGAAAGCGGATAAATAGTTTTATAAGGTAAATAAATACGAATCGAAATAGTATACATGTACTGTATACTGAGAGTAAATGGAGTCTTGAGCAATTGAATAACTTCATGTGTCAAACAGGAATTGAATGGACTTTTTATCCTCCTGCAAGCTCACACTTTGGAGGTATATGGGAAAGACTAATCAGATCTGTGCGTAAAATTCTTTATTTACTGATGTCAGAGCAAAGCAACACATTTGACTTGACGACGAAGGTCTAAGTACACCCGTGTGTGAAGTAGAAGCTAAGCTGAACAATCGACCAATCTCTGATGTATCGGACAATGTTAATGATGTCAAAGCGTCGACACCAAATCAGCTACTTTTGTTGAAGCCAGGAGAACATTTTCCACCTGGATCCTTTTCTAATAGAAAATAAAGAGATGTGGAATAAGCGTACACGACACAGCCCACAATTAAACGGCAATTTAGAAAAACCACAATGGACAACCGCCAGCAGCCTTCAACGAGGCCATTTGGCACTGCTCGCGGTTCTGCAATTGGCCCTTGGTCTAAATAGGATGCATATAATTCAAATCCAGCCCTGAAATAGTCACAGATAGACCCCTACTCTGATAACTACGCTTAGAGACGATGGAGACAGATTCAGTATTTATCAGTATTGAAAATAAAAAATAGAATATTACACAGCACAACCGAATTGTGTTTAAATTAATATCAAAGTCTAACTTAGTAGTAAAATCATTACAAATTTCGGTTTTAAAATGCAAAAATTCATACGATTTTAGATGTCAAATATATTTTATTTTGAAATACCTATTTAGAATCTTGTCAGAAAGTTTTTTTGAAAACTTTTTTTTGTGATTGCTATTTAAACATCATATAATATTAAGCTCAAATATCAGATTTTTAATTTCTCATACATATGTAGCTTTAGCCGTAACATTTCTATGATGGAAATAAATTTTCTTCATAATCTCTTAAATATGAACCTTACTTATTTAAGTCAATGAAGTTATTGAAGTTTTCAAAATATTATAGCATTTATGTGTCAAACCTGATGAAAAAAGTTTCGCAAACAATTTCTCATCCATTTAATTGAACCGTCATATAACAGTCAGGGGACCAACTTGCAGAAGTCAGAATAGATCTTACTTGTACCAGTAAGATTCTATTTATGGTTTCTTACTTTGTAGAGTCAGATCCAATTCTGACTTCTATGGGTCAGAATGAATCTGACTTGTTAGAGTAAGAATTGTTTCTATTAAATTTGCTCCAATATTCAATGTTTTTGAAATAACATTTCTCAAAACCAATAAATTTTATTTAAATTATTTCACAAGGTCAACAATGACATCCTGCATTTAGGATGAAAGAATCATGAGCAAATAGGAAACAGATTGACTGTAAAGTTTCAATTATCATCAAAGAATTTCATAGCTAATTATCTAAGACTGTCATTTATATCCACGGTTTTGAACACCAATGTGGTTTATACTAGATAAATAATTGTAATTTAATGATTTAAGCATAATTAAAGACCATGGTGTTCACGACCGCCAAAGTAGAGAAATTTACTGCCAAAGGAGGGCAGTAAAGTTTTGATTCTGACTTGTTCAAGTAAGAATGATATAAAAACAAAAATATTAAATTACAAACCCATGACTATTTTGTAAGATTTAAAAATAGATCTCAGTATATAGAAAAGGAATTTAACCATAGAGAATATCTCTGGATAAGAGACTTTGATAAAAAGACATTCTAGTATATTCTACTCGTAGAAGTCAGATTGAAATTTCTAAAAATAAGGAGAAGATAACTCTAGTTTGTTTAATCTGACTTGTACAAGTAAGATTGAATCTGATCATTCTGACTTGTACAGGTTGGTCCCCTGACTGTATAATTTTATAATCAAATATAAGACTTAACTGAAGTTTCATATATTTTACATAAGAAATTTGTAAATGTGATCTATATTTAAATGCGAACAAATTTTCTTAATAATTTCTTTCTTAACTAAATGAACCATTTTTAAAAGTCATCAATATGTTTTTATGCAACTTTTCAACCTATGATAGCATTCATGTGTCATATCTGATGAAAAAAGTTGTTCCGCAAACAATTTCTTGTCAATTTTATTTAACCGTCAAATAATTTTATGCTCAAATATTAGATTTTAATTAAGTTTCATATATCTTACATAAGGAATTTGATCTAAAATATGCGAACAAATTTTCTTCATAATCTCTTTACTTTAAGAACCTTAATTTTTAAGTCACCAATATATATTTATACAACATTTCAACTTAACTTACCATTTATGTGTCCAATCTGATGAGAAAAGTAGTTTCGCAAACAATTTCTCATCAATTTTATTGAACCATAATATAATTTTATGCTCAAATATAAGATTTTACTAAAGTTTCATATATTTTTTTTACATAAAAAATTTGCAAATGTGATCTACAATGTATATTATAATAAGAACATTTTTTTTCTTTATAATCTCTTAACTATATGAATCTTAATTTTTAACTCATTTTTGGCTATGAAGACATACAGATTAAATTAGCTTGAAAAAAGACTAAATGTCCATCAAGTAGCAATCATGAATGATAATATGGGATTTGTTCGGCTTTTATATTCCTTTAAAAGTACTTAAACCACATTGAAAATAAGTTGTTAAAATAATAACCTATATTAAATATGGAACAAAATCAACTAAAGTATAATAATATGACTTATGCCTTCGTCAAAATCATTTGAACTCAGCTTTGCATAATATATACCATGAAGTTGATGAGGTGTCTAAAATTTTGAGGTAAAAAAGCCTTAAATTTTCATTTTGTAATTCCTTTTAAAAGGAATTGATTATTTCCTTAGAAACGCATGTAAGGTCGTTTAACTGAAAACATCCATAAGATTTTCAACTGTTGTTCTTTTATTAAAAATAATTTATACATTTTTCTTTTAAATGCACCGAAACATTTGTAAGATATATCTTTCAAATCTAATCTTCAGTCCAATTTTAATCGTCCAAAATGTATCTGCGTTATTAGTCCACTAACCTTCCGAAAAATAACTTTGTAAAAACATGGCGGTTAGATGAGATGATATTTTCCAATGTGCGATGTTTTGTAGTTTTTAGCTCACCTGGACCGAAGGTCCATGTGAGCTTATACCATCACTTGGCGTCCGTCGTCGTCGTCGTCGTCGTCGTCTGTCGGCGTCGTCGTCGTCGTTTGTTAACAATTTTCCAAACGTTAACTTGTCCAACACCATAAGTCCAATTGCAACCAAACTTGTTAAAGTTGTTTAGTAGCATTATGTGTACAAAAATGCCGTTCGGATTTGTGATTCGTAAAAAAACATGGCCGCCATGGCTAAAAATAGAACATACGGGTAAATTGCAGTTTTTTGCTAATAACTCAAAAACAGTACCAGATATCAAACTTCTGGTTAATTAAAAGTAATCAACACCTCAAGATCTACCTGCCCAGAAATTTTCAAGAAGATCCAACAACCGATGTAGAAGTAATTGCTCTTTTTCTGGATTTTTTCAAAATGTTGCACTTATTTAGCCCTATATCTTGAAAACTATACAGGATATTTTAAAAATTCAAATTGCACATGATTAAGCAAATCAAGATCTTCATTTCATGTAATAAGGTCAAAGCTGTAGAACAATTTCTTTTAGGAGTTATGGCCCTTAAGGCGTCAAAATTTACCATTTTCATTACTTTTCCCCTGAATTTCAAAAATTAACTTGTCTGACACCATACATTCAACGTCAGCCAAACTTGGCACAGTTGTTTAATAACATAAATGCTACAATTCTATCGTTCGGTTTTTTGATTCGTCAAACATTATGACCACCATGGCTAAAAATAGAACATAGGGGTAAATTGCAGTTTTATGCTTATTACTCAAAAATAGTTACAGATATCAAAATTCTGATGGGAGACAAAAGTGATTAACCTGCTCTGAAATTTTCAAGAAGATCCAACAATCGACATAGGAGTTATTGCCCTTTTTCTGGAGTTTTTCAAAATTTTGCACTTATTTAGCCCTATATCTTGAAAACTATACAAGATATTTCAAAAATTTAAATTGCATATAATTGAGCACATCATGATCTACATTTCATGTAAATAGGTCAAAGCTGTAGGACCATTTCTTTTTTAAGTTATTATCCTTAAAACAACAAAATTTACCCTTTTCCCTAATTTTTGCAAAATTTGCACTAATTAAGCCCAATATTTAAATCGCATATGGTTAAGCACAATAATATCTACAAATATATGTATCTGTGTAGTTCAGGTGAGCGATTCAGGCTCTTGGGAGCCTCTTGTTTAGAGACATAACATTACTCAGCAGAAATAGCATATTGAAAAACAAAACACAACCAATGATATTGTGAAATGAAAATTAACCGATCTGAATACAGATTTATAAAAAAACAATACCAAAATCGGACATATAACGGATAATATAGTTATGCTGTATATCGATATTTTAGAAAGTTTGTTTCATATTTAGATCTACATCTCGAAAAAAAACTTTCACGGAAAACTTTCAACAAAACTCTACGACAAACTAGATGATTTCAACTTTCCGATTGTCATCTTTCTCTTTTTGTGCACCAACATTCCGTCCGCTCCAGCTTATGGAGGTTACGTATCACAATTGATTATTTGTTTCTCCAAGCTTTCGGAAATAACATCAATTCTCTTGCCAGAGCGTCACGTTTGACACAAAACATTGTTAACACATGGTTATTGTGCTCTTCGGTTGCTGTCTTCACTCAAAAAGTGTACACCATACACTCACTGACAAATATGGGATTTCTATCTCACAGATAAGTGCAAATGTTGGTTTGTCTTCCTTCACCGGAATTGACACACTGAATTTTTCTATAACAGACAGGAACCGATTACTCATTTGGAGCACCTGAGTTCACTTTTGTTATGACGAGTTTGCGTTTTGATATCTGTTCTGTTTATATGTGATTTGTTCATGTTTTGGCAATGAAATGCCCGATTGGTGCCTCTTTGATTCTTAGAATAAGTTTGAAAATAAAGATATTGTTAACATTGTATACTAATGGAAAAAATAAACTGTGCATCACATTGAAAAATCACGAATTCAAAATTTTATTTAGTATCTTATACATTTTATCGCAAAAGTATTGCAAAATCATTTTTCTCAAGATCTGGACAAAAAATTTCATTTTTAGACCCCTAAAAGATGTTTTGTTTGCAGTTTGAAATCAGGTAGTGTCAATTTGAAATTCACAAATCACACTTTGGAAACAATGCACATTTTTGAAATTAAGTTTTCTCAGCTGATTTTCCCCAAAAAAGTTTCTCCTTTTAGCGGTTTAAAGTTTACAGTTTAAATTTTGAGTGAAAATCTTTTTTTATTTTTTTATTTTTGGGTTAAAAAAGTGATTTTGGAATCTCAGAAACTGGAATTATTTTTTTTTTCGGATTTTTACCCAAAAATGATTTGCATGGTCCACTCGACATTCAGTGAAAATTTCAGTTCGATAACTGTATTTTTTACAATTTTTTGATCAGGAGAAATATGGGTACTATTGATTTCCAATAGACATGCACAGTTTCTCTTTTCCATGAGTATATATCCATCATCAGTGTAAAGATATCAAATACTGCTTATGTTACAATGTAATTATGTTTGTCCAAACAGTCTATTCTAAAAAAAATATCAAAGTAGATAAGTCTAATAAAAGTATCAAAAAGCTGCCGAATAGGAATGATCAATCTCATATACCAAAGAAAAAAGACAAAACAAAGCAAATATATCTCATAAAAATTGACGATCGCAACATGCTTCGATTTTTTTGCAGGTTCTAAAAACTGGTGGGTCCTACCAGGGTTTCTGGCACCTAAACTTCTTCTTCCGTTGCCATCTTATAGCAAAAAACCACAACACTTAACACAGTTGCGAGGAAATAATATGGAAAATAAGTTGATAGGTTTAGTAGAACAAATTTCCATATGACATAGTTTTGAATTTAGATTTGATATCGACTAAAAAAACTTGTTAAGAAACTGTGTGAGTCGTGTTTTCCTGTCACAGTAGTCCAAAAACCGATCAGAGATAACTAGGTGTCGGATAAAAAAATCTATGAAAAATTTGCACAAGCATATAGAGCAACTTGTGAAATAAATATCCTCTTGCTAATGATTTATTTAAATATTTTTTCCATATTCATGACATTTGAAAAAAAAACAATAATTTAAAAATTGAAATCATCTCATTTGTCATATTTTTTTTGTACTCTGATGACCATCCCGTCTCAAATCTAAAATGTAAATCAAAACAAAGACGTGAAGCAAGTTGATTCGGTCGTTTCTTTAATCTCTATCTCTGCATGAGGGATAATTTTATACAAATTTAGGAATCCATTTAACGAACAAAGCATTTAGTCTATCAGCTAGCTCCAGAAAAAATTGATGCTGCATGATACCCATGTAGACCGCATTTTTATTTCATAAATCGAAGATTTCATGTATATAGATTGTTTTTCTGTTTGTTGTAGTCCGAAAAATTGCGCGGAAAATAGTACAACAAGCGGCCCTTTTGGGGCACTGTACGACTGGAAAATAAACCTATCTAAACTTACATTGAGCAATACTTCTTAGTTCTTCACAAAAATATTATATTGAGCTTTTGATTTTTTTCTTAAGACTTCAAACATAACTAAACATGTTGAAAATCGTCGAAAGGACTGTATAGAATAGTCGAAACAAAGGGAAATAACTCTAAAAGTAAAAAAATAAGCTTTTAAATTTTTTATCATTAAATTTTCTGCTTTAAATATTGTTAAACTTTAATATATAATATATTAGAATCGTTACTTATCATCCAAAGAACTACATTCATTCAAGTAGACAGAAAATTCTGCACTGGAGAATTTTAAAATGACAAAAATCCGTCATAGGCCATTTTTAGCAATCCGTCTAGATCGTGGTCAATATCTTTCACTTTAGTTCTTTTTTTAAGTTTATTTTGTAAATTTCGTTAATAAGATCTCATTTTTAAAGTATTATTACTGTGCTTTAGCTATATCATGCTGATGTGTAAGATCTGATCGCCTAAAATAAAGGTAATAACAAAACTACAGACCTTGGAGGATCAATCTCAATGTCCAAGACAAGACATAACTGAGAAATAGAAAATTGCAAAGGTTCTGACTTGGTATAGGCATTTCAAAAGAAATTATAAGTTGAACCATGCTTTATGGCACCAAAACTTCCCTTTCCATTGCGATCTTAAGGTCCGGTAGTAACACGAAACTCAACACGGTTGTAAGACATGATGGGGACGGAAATGTTGGATAATAAAGGTAATAACAAAACTACCGAACTTGGAGAATCAATCTCAAATGTTCATAAGACTAGACAAAACAAGGAAGACATACCGGAAAAATTGAAGACCGCAATGGTCCTGACTTGGTACAGGCATTTCAAAAGAAATGGTGGGTTAAACCAGGTTTTAAGGCGCGCCAAACCTCCCTCTTTTTAAGGCGCGCCAAAACTCCCTCTCCCATTGCGGTCTTTGGGTCCGGTAGTTACACAAAACACAACAGGTTTGTGATGACATATCAGGGATGCTAGGGTGATCATCTAAATATCAAGAATCATGTTTTTGCGATTGTTTTAGAATCTAGAAATCATATATCCGATATCGATACGCATAATACTAGTATTATTGAAAAATATAAGCACAGAAGAAAAATGAAAAGGTTTCTTTCCTCGCATTGAAGATGGTGCCATCCCTTTTCAAACCTATCAGGCAAATTATTGCTTTCCTGTGATATTTTTTTAATTACCAGTGGTACAAACGGTAAATCTTGTAAATGATGATAGTGCATAACATTTTCGGATTCGTTCATTCCTTTTGGTTTTTGACTTTCAAATGATGGCGATGAGAGGTTACACCTTGTTATGCATGATAAAGCATAACCAAATTTACTGTTTTATATCCGTTTTGGTAGTGTAATAGGAGAGCAACCCTACATTGCTTAATTCAGAGATACTAAAAATATGAAAAGCCATGCAAAATACATGTATAAATGATTTTTGTGCACTTAGGCAAGGTTACTAAATAATAAAGACAAAATTTTGACAAAATGAACCCTGCCTTATTCTTTTGCCACGGTTGAATTAAACAGTGACTTTCCAATGTTATGTTTCAAAAATATGGAACATTAAGGTATGCTTTTGTTCCTATTATTAAAGTATAAGTATATACATGCTGTCTATTCACAACAAAACAGGAAAAGCCGCCCTTTGAAATTCATAATCATTACAGGCCTCCTATAAATGTTCTCATATTACCGACAATGACCGATATAAAGTTGGAAAAAAGAAATGTGACTGTCTAATAGAATTATACATTAGATAGAAGTACTTTAAGGAGACTTGTGTTTATCTATAAAGCATGTATGTTCTTGGTGTTCTACAGTAACTAAGCCTTTTTCATTTTCTTTCTTATAGCCCCCGCTTGAAAAGTGGTGGTATATAATGATAGGGGTGTTTGTCTGTGTGTCCATCCTTTCATTACACATCAGGGTTTCCATCTCGTATTCGCAACTCCTCTTAAACCCAACCACTTGATGGATTTTCATGAAACTATTGAACAATCTTTATGAAATTATGTGCACCTCTTATTTCAAAAATTGATCAAAATGATTTTGGAGGTTTTCCATATCAAACATGGACTTGGCTGTTTGACTACATCTTATCCGCAGTTTCTCCTAAATTTCGTGATAGATTCGTGAAATTTTCACAAATCTGTAAGACATTAAGCAGATGTGCACCTACATGTATTTGAAAATGTGATCAGAATGATTTTTTTATGTTTCATAGCAAAACATGGGGTAAGCTTTTTTTTACTACAGGACGGTACCATTCTGTTATCCGCAGCTCCTCCTAAACCCTTTGGTGGATTTCATAAAACTTTCACACAAACTTTGTGACATACTGTAAATGTGCATCTCTGATTTTACAATTTGTCAGTCAAAATGATTTTAGGGCTTCCCAAAGCAAAACATGTTACTGCACAGGGGTACCCATCCCATATCACCAACTCCTCCTAAACATCTCAATGGATTTTCATGAAACATTCACACAAGTGTTGTAACATAACTAAGGTGTGCACCGCTTGCTTTGATTTTTTTCAATGGATTGGAGCTTGCGGTATTAATGTGTAAGCTGCTGTTCATGGTTTTTTTAGTTAGCTTTAATTTAAGTATAGCGTTATATCTGAAAACACTAAGCAAAGCAATTAACATGTTAATTTACTTAAACAAACCCACACATATTGATACAGCAAGAGAAATAAGGAAAGGCAATAAGCAAAGTTGATTAATTGCATATTAGAAAACTTCCTAGATACATTGTATGCACAAGGAGAAACATAAGTTTTATACATATTTTTTTGCAAATAAGCACTCAACCAATCAAACAGAAAATTTCCATGCTTAAACACCTTTAAAGCAAACTTTCAACATTAGGACTTTATTCGTTATTTAATAAAATATTGATCTCTAATAAGCATACCTTTTAAAAAGTAACGGTTTATTATTTATGAAAAGTCAGACACACCATAGGTAAAATAAAATCGAACGGACCAAATGAAAACGCCTTTTAATAGCAGAGGTTTGTTTAATTAACAAACCATATAAATAATACAAGGACTAAATAAGCTCTAACTTGTACAATTATATATTTTATGTCTCGAAAAGGCAACTTAGAATGTAATGTTTATTGACCTTGACCCGATTGATGTTAAAAACAGATCCGGACCGGTGTAAGCTTAAAGTTCCGTTAAATAATTTATTGAGAAAAAATATGTTATTTTCCATTTTTTATTAATATATAACGACTTTAAAAATATGAGGTTGTATGTATTCGATCAACCATTTCATATGCATAGTTGTTGTGACAATAAATTTTACATATTAAAAGACGATTTTTTTTTAAAAGTGAAAATGTGTGTAAATTTTTAATAAAACTGGGCCATATTTATTTAGGTCTTATAGGTATTAAACTTGTTGTAAATCTATCAAGAAAATGACGTGATTTTTTCTATACTTTTGTACATTTGATAAATCTGTTATAATTACATATAAACAAAGAGGTAGCCGTAAAATTCACTGTCAAAAATTTGACCCTCTTGTATACAAAGATGCATGGTTTAAAACAAATAATTTTGCACAAATTTCAGCATCTTTTAAATAAGTACAACAAACGAATTTTGAAAGATTTGATATTACACTTTGAGAAAATGCAATTAAATTTCGGTCTACAAGGGTATCACACAAACTTTTAAATAAGACGTCTTTTCCGACTTGGCTGATAGACTAATTATATGTGATTGTTTTCCTGTGTGTAACAGCCGTAAATTTACAAGCCATACATTTACAAGGGACTTTATTGCCTTATCAAGCCCGCGCGTGCACAAAAGTAGGAAATATGGCCATATCAACACCTCGCGTGCACAAAAGTGGGCTAATATGCCATATCAAGGTCTAGAGTCTCACTTTGAAATTTGATATTACAGTATATTTATATCGTCTGCTATTTATTTTTATGTAAATTATGAAAATGTATGATAAAAAGAATATGACACAGGGTTTTCAATATCAGGTCACATATCATTCCTCGACCCATATTAGGTCTCGGAATGATATGAGTCTTGATATGGAAAACCCTGTGTAATAATCTATATATATTTAATGAGATATGTCGACGCCTTGTACCTTTGTATTAATTGGGAAAACTATATTGTCCATATATATCAAATTGTCTTGTTTTTTTGAGAGCAGAAAGTTTTTTAAGGTCAACAGTCATACATATATATTGACATAAGATAGAATTTACACGATGAGGGAACTCTATGTAGATGACTTAAGCTTGGTTAGTAATATTTTGACTTTGATTTTAAGGTTTATGTTCTGGAAGCGACGTGAACTGTTTCGTTGATTCAATTTATTGTCCAGCAGGCCAAAATGACCAAGGACCGTGTTGTGATGGGTAAGAGGGCAATGGAAGGTGTTGCTCGGAAACTCGTAAATAATCATATAGTTAATCTTTATACAGTATATAAATGTTACACTTAACAAAATCTCTGGATATACGTTTTTGTATAAGTTATTTAGAAACTTTTCTGCGTTGATTTTTAACCAATGTTTAACAGTGAAAATAAAATCATATATAGGTTCATTTCTCTTGTTTGCATTTGTTAAATACATCTAATCAATAACATAAATTTATAAAAAAAAAATCATTAAAAACCTTTATTAGGGCCCCGCATCAAAGATGCGGACGCCCTATAGCTTTCACTGTGTCCGTCCGTCCGTCCGTCTGTCCGTCCGTCAACAATTCTTGTGAACACTAAAAATAAAAAACTATTAACACCACATTTCTGAAATTTTGTACAGCTACTAAGTAGCATGTCATAATTTGCATATTGAAATTTCATGCAAATCGGTTAAATATTTTTGGAATAAACATCATTTTTTATCGAAAATCATAAATTTTGAGATTTGGGCTTAGTGAACACTAAAACTCAAAAACTGTTAACAATACAGTTCTGAAACTTTGTACAGCTGCTAAGTAGCATGTCAGGATTTGCATATTGAATTTTCGTGCAAATTTGTTAAATATTTTTGGAAAAAACTTCATTTTATATCTAAAATCACAGATTTTGAGAATTTGGATTTGTGAACACTAAACCTCAACAACTGTTATTAGTACAGTTCTGAAACTTTGCACAGCTGCTGAGTAGCATGTCATGATTTGCATATTAAAATTTTGTTCAAATCTGTTTAATATTTTTGTAAAAAAATTATAGATTTTGAGAATTGGAATTTTTGAACAATAAAACTCAAAGGCTATTAACAATACAGCTCTGAAGTTTCATACACATTCCATGGATCATGCCTTAGTGGTTATAATCATAGTAAATATAATTTTGTAAACACTTAGATTTTTTGCCGCGGGCCCTTTCTAACTTTGTCAGTAATCTAGTTGATTATTCGAAAAAAATTATTAGTGAAATTCTTTGAAATAAATCATTATGTTTTAAACAAAAAAAAAGAGAAATGTTTTAAGCCTGGGTAGTCAAATACTCACGAAATACATTCACACATATATACAAAATCACTGAAATTGGTCAGGAAATTACTTCGCAATAATCTAACAAAAATTATTTGGTTCGCAATTGTTTCAGAAGTTGCACTTATTTTGGCACTTTACTGTTGATAATGGCACTATGTATTGCTTGTGTACTGCATGGGCTAAATATAAATTTGAATTTTCATTACCGCTATTGGTGTTTTCACTCCGATCTGAACACTTGTGTGTTAAAGAACATATCGAAGATAAAAAAAATGTGAACCCTAAAAATTACCCCAAATAGTATAAAATGCCTCTGATGAGTCTTGAATAGAATGTGTGTCAAGTGTAGCAAGAATATATTGTCTGTAACTTTATTGTATATTTGATTTCTAACATCCGTGCTACTGGTTGGGCTTTAATTCCACAAAATTACCCAAATCCGGCATCAACAGTTCTGTGTTGTAGACAACTCCAATGTTAAGAAATTATACGTACTTTTACATATTAAAATGTCAAAACCCTGAAGTTCCCCCCCACAGGACATATGTTTGTTGATCTCAGTCATAATATGATTCCCAGTTCGGTTTTTTATTTTTATTGCTTAATGCTCTTTATATTCATATGATGTTAGATATTCTTTAAAAGAGCGCTGATGATAATTATGTAATAAGTCTTCAAAAGACAAAACCTGCATCAGACATAGCAAATTTTATTGTCTGGAAATTTGTTGCATTTTTGCTCTGTTGATCACGAAATCTTGATTTACTTTTCGATTTACTTAAAAAGCCTAAACAACGAATAAACTTAACTTGTTTTGCATTACTATGTTAAGATCATTTAAAACTTTATAGTTAAACGTCACATACTTATATTCTTCAAAACTCATATACTTAGGAATTCTTCTATTTACCGCTTAATTGACTTTCAAACCTCATATCACCTTTTTTCGATCTAATTAAGCATATTGGCTAAGCAACCATTTTTGAGATAATACGACGAAAGGTTGTACACGTAGAAAATATTTATATTTTACACCTACTCGTAATTACAAATAAAGGTAATAACAAAACTACCACACTTAAATGATCAATCTCATAGTCCAGAGTAAAACGACAAAAACGAATCAGTCATACCGGAGAATTGGTGGATCAAAATGGTCCTGACTTGGTACAGGCATTCCAAACGAAATGGTGGGTAAAACCAGGATTTATGGCGCCAAACCCCTTTCTTCCATTGCGATCTTAGGATCCGGTAATGACCATAGAACACAACATAGTTGTGAGACACAATAGGGATATTGAGGTGATCATCTCAGTACAGCAGACCAGTCAAACACTAATTAAAACAATTAACCACCATAATTTTTAACTCAATTTTGAACTTTTCTACTAGTGGCTGATAACGAAGAGAGAATTTTTTTAGGGATCGTATGAAACTTATTTTCTTATAGCTCTGCTCCATAAGTCGGTCACGAAGAAATCAGTGTCTGATCAAACAATCTGTGAAATGTGTGCAAGCTCTTGCATATCGAATAAGTTGTGAAATATAAACACCATATCCTTGGGAAGTAGGTATATTGCTCTGTAGATTAGGAAAATTAATAATTTGAAAATTAAAATCGTCTCTTTTATCGTACGTGAATCCATACACCAAACTAGATTACTGACAAAGTCAGAAAGGGCCCCGCGGCAAAAAATCTAAGTGTTTTAAAAATTATTAACTATGATAAGGCATGATCCATGGAATGTGTATGAAACTTCAGAGCTGTATTGTTAATAGCCTTTGAGTTTCATTGTTCAAAAATTCCAGTTCTCAAATCTGTGGATTTTTTTTCTCCAAAGAATATTAAACATATTTGCACGAAATTTAATATGCAAATCATGACATGCTACTTAGCAGCCGTGCAAAGTTTCAGAACTGTACTGTTAACAGTAGTTGAGTTTTATTGTTCAAAAATTCCAATTCTCAAAATCTGTGATTTTCGATAAAAAATGTAGTTTTTTACAAAAATATTTCACATTTTTCCATGAAATTTTAATATGCAAATTATGACATGCTACTTAGTAGCTGTACAAAATTACAGAACTGTATTATTAACAGTTTTTGAGTTTTAGTGTTCACAAGAATTGTTGACGGACGGACAGACTGACGGACGGACAGACGGACAGACAAAGTGAAAACTATAGGGCGTCCGCATCTTCGATGCGGGGCCTAATGAAGTGTTATTGACAGAAAGGACATCATCAATATATCTGAATGTAAGATTAAATGACCTTGCATCTTTCATCTTCTCGTTCTTTACGAGTCCCTGAAGAAATTCAGTCTCGTAAGAGTATAAAAACAAATCCGCGAGGAGAGGGGCATAGTTTGTGCCCATTGGAATGCCGATTTGTTGTTGAAAAATCTCTCCTCCGAAGGTGACAAATATGTTGTCAATGAGGAAATCAAGCATACTGCAAACTTGTTCCAGTGTGTAACAAATTTTGTCTTTGAAAGATGTTTTGGAAAAGGATGTTATAACCCAAAACAACAAAATTCCTAGAGTTTGAAAAGTCTTTTTTCTAGAAGTTTTTTTTCAGGCGACATTTTAGTTTTTCGTGTGGCAAGGTTGAAAAAGCGAACGTTTTCAAAGAGTGAACCTCAGAAAATTATCTAGATTTAAAATGATCTAACAAATCTTTTGAGTTCTTCAAAATCCACATATGGTTGATTCAACTACGATTATAAATAGTGTCGCAGTATGCTTGTTGACCTGTCTTCCAGAATTCCGACCAGTACCTCCCCGTGGTGGAAGACGGGCCCTGCATCCATCGATAACAAAGGATACTATGGAGCAGCTAACACTGGCGGTGGTGTGTCATGGGCTGGACGACCCATGGCACATAGCGAGTCTTAAGAGGTTTTACTGCTATAGTCGATGCAGAGTGGCATTCCCCTAGTCACGACTATAAATACCCATCACCATCTTGTTGACCTTCTTTGACAGCAGACAAGACTTTTGTTAAATGAACGGACAGCTCTGTAATCAAACATGATGAAGATCCAGCTATATACCTTTCATTGTATGGATTTTTTTGAAGTTTAGGTATCCAGTACAAATATGGTAACTCTTTATGTTCCTCTTTCATTTGAATATTGAAAGAGGACATAAAAGAGCTATGGTTGGCTATGATTTCATCTTTGTAAAATGTAGTCCGTTTGTATGTAGCACTAGCGGAAGTATTACCATTAATGCCTAGTTCTTTTATTAGACAATTGCTATAATGTGCTTTACACAAAAACTAAATTATTGGAAGCATTGTCTGCTGGCGTGACAACATACCTGTCATGTAAGAAAGAGAGTCAAATTGAGAGCTTTACGATCTCTAAATACAGAAGAAGGCGGGGGGTTCACACATTTGCGAAGTTTGTCTATTCGGCTTCGTACAACAGCTCGGAAAGTCCTTACCAACAGTGATTCAAGCTCTGGTTCTTGGTCCTTTTCCCCTCTTTATCCAGGCTCTAGCATAGTCCTCCACAGTGTCCATGATGATCTTAAAGTTGTGATTCCAATTTATACGTTGTGGTTCCCTGAATTTAGGTCCATGGTAAACCACATTACGTAATAAATCATTTTCAATTATCTTAAGATCACCCGTGATGACATGACCAGATGGACCATAGATAAAGGAAGAAGCATAGCAATCACATGTCAGAGGGGACATGTGACCCTAACCCTGTAAACAAGAGGGTTTAAGTTCGAAGGTTCAAGTTGTCGAAATAAAAAAAAAAACGGATTTTATTTTTAACATCGTAGTTCCATGAAGGAATGTACGCTAAATTAACTAGTCTGTGTAATGTTATTTTCGTGGCTGGCTGTCATCCCCGTAAAAAATAACCAAGACAATAGATAACACACGATAATAGTGAAAAGGTATTGAATGAAAGATAATGGGATGTGGGATAAGTGTACGTGTAACAAAATTCAATATAAACGACAATAAATATTTTGCGTAGCAAAATTTATTGTCTGGAACTTTGTTGTCATTTGTATTTACAACATTGAAGAGACAGTAGCATTCCTTTAGACTTTTGAATTCTGCTAGCTGTTTTGCAATATAATGCTCATGATTCAAATCCATTTCTAAATACCAAAGAAAGAGCCTTTCTTGACATAGAGCAAGTAACAAAATCGACTAATACGTACACACAAGATCTCCACATTAGAATAGGGGCGTATAAAGTGTGGCCTGGTTTAAACTAGTTTTTTTCCCATCTGGTCACCAGTGTTCGAGGATACACAATTTGTTTGTTGTATATATCCCCTTAAGTCATCGGACATCAATGACATTCAATAAATTTAGTCTTAAAAATAACATATCAGTGTTTATGCCTCGAAATTTGCATAAACAGCATAACGAAATTTCCCACCTTGATACTAAATATCTATGCTGCATTTCTTTCAGTAATACCTTGTTCTAAAGTTGTTAATAATGGTTCTATCATACCTTTTAGCTGCAAGGTTGACAGTTGCGACGAGTGTGGGTCAAGTGTGGGTGGTTCGGTTAACACAGGCTACTGTCCTACCAATAATATAAATTGTTGTCCTGAATGCAAGTCAAAAAATACTAGCCATATTTACTCGCATAAAATAGTCAAATTGACACTAAGTTTCAACTAATCTAAAATCGAGTAACATATACACCGGGTTATGAAGAAACAAAGACGTGTTAATCGGATAATCAAATGTCGTTAATCCAAAAAGGCAAAGACAAAATAGGTAGACAAAAAATCACGACAAAAGCAAACCAAACAAAACATGCAGAAAGAACTTTAAACATGTTTAGGGTTTTGATTTTAAACTAATTGGTTTAAAAAAATATCTTTTCTCTTCATGTAATACTTCAACAACTGTTTATTAACTCCAAATATGAATGGTAGTTGTCAGACGCCCGTCACTTCTACTTTTTATTCTCTTAAACTGGCAAAACATTAAGACTCAAATTCAAAGGAAAAGTGCTCAAATAAATACCAATAGGCCATAGAGCTTATTTTGTGCGGTTTTTTTTTTATTTCAACATTTTGTAAAGTTTTAAACATGTTTATCTTACTTAATTTTATACTCGCAACAAACCTATGCTAAACTGACCAACAGTCCTATTTTCTGTTTTACTTATAACCCCCTTATAAATTAAGATCACCCCAAAAAATATCAAAATAATAGACACTGGAAAATAAATTTCATTGAAAATCTATAGAGTTACCTATATTTAAACTTACTCCAGATCATTCGAAATCTTGTTTATATAAGGTGGATGGGACTGAATCTATCTTTATGGCGGACAAAATTGCAAACTGAACAACCAGTGCAGTAACCCAGTTACCTCCAACCTGATGATTGTTGTAGTCCTAATCAATGCTCTGCAGATCCTTATAGTGTCATACAAGTTTGATATATATGATATCCTAAAGAATTAACCCTAAATAAAGCAAACTCTACCGACAGTAGATGTCCATTTCTAGATTTGGACTTAAGCATTATCAATGCTAGATTACACATTAAAGTTTATGATAAACGGGATGACTTTTCATTCCCAATAGTTAATTTTACGTTTCTTGAAGGAGACGTACCATTAGCTCCAGCTTACGGGGTATACATTTCACAATTAGTCAGGTATGCTCACATTTGCAGTGATGTGTCTGATTTTAATGATAAAAACCGTTTTATTACAGAAAAATTGCTAAAACATGGTTACCGTTACCACGAATTAGTCAAATCTTATACAAAATTTGCACATAAATATGGACATCTCATCGAAAAATTTGATTGTACACGTAGATTTCTGATTGTTAAAGGAATATCTCATCCTGATTTTTATAGTAATGTAGTTTATAAAGCGCAAATAATCAAAAACAACCTTATGGAAATTAAAAACTGGCTTAAAACATTTTGAAAAAAGAATACGAATTCAATGTTTTAGTAAAATCTTTGCATTTGGTATGTTTTGGCAGAAATATTGATAGCTTGATAGTAACTTTAAAACGTTAAATTTTCACTTTGTATCCACTGTATTATTTGTAAGCACCACAGCGATCAAGTATGTCGGTTCTGTGTGGTGATACAACTCTAAATCATTCATTGTTTTGACGTGGGGTGTCGGATTTAGAACTGATGTATTTGATTCTTTTACATCAATTGATAAATGTTTCTTAGCTAGTTGTCAGTAACTTCGAGTGTTCTCAAGAGAGTTCCTCCTTGTCTTGTTGTTTTCGTACAGTATTTTGTCTTAGGTTCTCTCTTGTTGAATTGAACTTTTGTCGATTGAGTTTTATAGTGTGTTTTATATGTATGCTTTGTGCAAGCTTATCAATAGGGGGAAGGTTGGATCCAAAAACTAGTTTAACCCCGCCACATTTTATATGTGCCTGTCCTTTGCCAGGAAACTTTGCCAAATATAGACGATATTGAGATGTGGAATAAGTGTACGCGACACAACAAACATAAACAAACAGCAATTCAAACAATCACAACGGAAAACAGCAAGCAGTCTTCAACATGACCATAGGTCACTGCTTACCGTCTTGCATTGGCCCAAGACTTATAATACAATACAAAAGTATCAAAACCAATCCCTAAATCATCAACGAAAGACCCAATTCTTGACATAAAACAGTTAACACAGAATGACAAGGACAAACAAAGGCTTTGGCAAGTTTCCTGGCTTAGGACAGGCACATATAAAATGTGGCGGGGTTAAACTAGTTTTTTGGATCCAACCTTCCCCCTATTGATAAGCTTGCACAAAGCCTTTGTTTGTCCTTGTCATTCTGTGTTAACTGTTTTATGTCAAGAATTGGGTTTTTCGTTGATGATTTCGGGATTGGTTTTGATACTTTTGTATTGTATTATAAGTCTTGGGCCAATGCAAGACGGTAGGCAGTGACCTATGTCCATGTTGACTGCTTGCTGTTTTCCGACGTAATTTTTTTAATTGCTGTTTGTTTATGTTTGTTGTGTCGCGTACATTTATTCTACATCTCAATATCGTCTATTAAACAAGTAAGTTTAGCACAATAAAAGTAATAACAAAATTACCGAACTTGGAGAATCAATCTCAAATGTCAATAAGACGAGTCAAAACAAGTAAAGCATACCGGAAAAATTTAAGATAGCAATGGTCCTGACTTAGTACAGGCATTGCGATCTTTGGGTCCGGAAGTTACACAAAACACAACAGGTTAAAATAGAGGAAAGTGTAGAATTTATTTTCCCGCAAATTAGTCTGAAAAGGTTATACTTATATCGCCTGGTCATGGAATAGTTAAATACGACGAAAGGAAGAGTGCCTGGTATTCTGGCTCATTAGGTCAAAGGTTATAATCATCTCGACACCTCTATTGATTCAATTGTTCCATCTTAAGTTGATAAAACATTCATTTTGTTTTCTTTACATTAAAACAAATTGATACAAAGGCATAAACACAGATTGAAGGTCGAATCGAAAAATGATTATCTAATTCTCCCTTTGATATATTATTTTTGTGGCAACTGAAAAAAATACCTGAGGTCTAATGTCTAATCTATTTGACAATATATAGTAATCGTTTCTATCCCACGCTACCTACGGGAGTGATAATGGGAAAAAAGTCAATAATTTAGTTGAAATTTGGACTGTGATTTCTTTCAACGTCCGGTTTGGCACGCTTGATTTCTTGAACTTTCAGCGTCTTTTGAACGCCTTTTTTTTTGAAAATTTTGCACTTATTCAGCATACAAATTAAATGGCCCACAAGAAAAGCTATTTAGTTTTTATTTTCGAATACAAATCGTTTCAATTCATCGCATTTTCACATTTCAATTTCTATATCTTGGAAAATATTCAGAATATATGTTGTAAATTTTGGAGCGTCTCGGTAAAACCTGCTTCATATTATGTTTAAATAATGGAACCGTGAAGGGAATTATCTAGTTATTGCAAAATCAGCAAAATATTAACTAGGCCATATTCAAATGTGTACAGCATAAAGTTCTTTTCATTCACCCTTAATTGACCATCGAATCATTTTCCAGGTTTTTATCCAACATCCCAATAAAAATATGTTCTAATACTAACTCTCAGTTAACAGAGCATCCCTTGTGTGATGATCCCATGTAAGGCAAGGTTAGGATAAGAAGCCAGGGTTTGGTATAGTTGAACCCTAAGATAAAAAACCATGGGAAAACAGTTAAGGCTTACCCAGACGAAGGTCATGTAAGCTTAAGCCATTACTTAATCGTCCTCCATCTGAAAACAATATTTTAATTTTAGTTGTTCATGCAAAATAGAAGTATATAAAGTGGTGATGCTGTTGAACGATGAAACTGATTTGGAGTTAAGAATCTCCAACTGTTCTTTCGAATTCTTCAGGATCCAGATTTGATCGACACCATTACTAGAATTATAACACTCGTAATATATTATTGGAGGTCAGATTTTATTGTCGTTAGTATTGAAGTTTACAGAATTGAAAGAGGTACATTTTGATGACCCTGCAATGAAACGCAACTTATATGGATTTTTATGTAATTTAGGAATCCAATACAGGGATGGGATATCATAATTGTCAGCGCCAACAGATTTGTGACTGTCAATAATGGCTGGTACAACCAACCCCTAGTTCAGCTGTCAAGCATTCAATATAGTGTTTCTTGTACACAAAAATGATGTTATTTGGTGCTTTGTCTGCAGGTGCAAGAACATATTAGTCATGTAAGATTGACAGTGTTTCTGCAAAATCGGCATTGTTAATAATGGATGTTGCTTAAGTGCTCATTGAGCCCTTCAAAGAATTTATTATTTTTAAAATCAATGACCTCACAGCTTAAATCCACTCTGAAAACCGTCATTTTCTTTCTCCTGTTTTTTCTCGGCCCATTTTTCTGCATAGTCTTCACCTGAATCCGTGATTGTTTTTAAAGTATGGTGCCAGTTGATTCGTCTTGGCTCACGATATTTTTGTCCTTTAGCCAAAACATTGCGAAGTAAGTCATTTACAACGATGTTCAGGTCACCTGTGATAACGTTGCAAGAGGGACCATAATTGGATGGGAATTTTTAACAAGAGCAGTCTGGAGGTTTTGATTTTTGGTCATTGATTTGGAAATCCTGCAACACTGTTTTTGTACTTGAAAACCTTGGTTGGGTGCAAACGTATAAGAGATGATTGGAATACTTTTGTCTTTGAAATAAGGAGGAATATGTGCCTTAACAGATTTATGATGTAGAATATTTCCTTAATTAATGGCATTCAAACCTTTGTTTAGGAAGGGAAGCGAGAGAAAAGAACGGTTGTCTTTACTATTTTCATGTGGACCTCCGACAGGTTTGAATAGGCAGTTGTAACTGACATCAAGAAAAATAGCGGTCAATCGGTAAAGGTTGGACTTTGGGTCAGTGACATTGTTTATACCAGGTATTAAGTTTCGAAATGGGGTATAGAATACAATTTGGTGTAAATCTGATGAATCCCTAGTGGTTTTTTGGACAACGGTAGCAATTCTTTTATTGTAACATTGCAGAGCTTTGGTGCATTGTAATTACAATGACCACGACTGCGTTTCCGTCTTTCTGTTCTTTCTAAGTTATTAATCACATTCACATCATTGCATTAATTAGGGATAGACAAATTGCTTATACTTCCAATGTTATCATTGCACCCATAAGGTAGTGCGTGCGGTTCCCAGTCGTCTAATCCAGAACTCTTCTCTTTCTCTACGGAAAGGTGTTCTCAAAGTGAGATTGTTCGTTGTATGGTATTTTTTTCCTAGAATGTGAACTCTCAAGGACAATATGGGATGGTCAGGTTGGTTAAAATATTGGTAGACAAAAGCAAAATTGTCGTTTGTGACACCTGACCTGTGACCACACATACGAGCATTTAGTCTTCCCTTTTTCTCAACAACATAGATCAATCCAAAGAGAGTGCGTTCTAGTCCGTGAATTAGATTGGAAGATTTGCAATTTAAATCAATCCAACTGATAAAGATGTATGATCGATTGGTTAAGTTGCTTTTAATTTCGGTGTCATTGAACAAGATTTTACAAGTTTTATCACATTTACTGACTGTGCAATTGCGTTTAACATTTTCAAAACCTAAAACCTCTTCCAAGATTACAAAGCATTGTTTGATGTTAATATAATAAGAAGAAAAAGTTTTTATATTCAAGATCTGGATTATCAGACTAGCTATATGAAATCTTTGACGAAACTTGGGTATTTTATACTCCTGCATTACGAAAAGACGCCGTGTCCGTAGTGTGGTTAAGTCCAGGCCTTTTTATACTGGGCGACGCCTGAGCTTATACCCTTTTCTGGTTTCTCAAGATTTTGCTTATATTAAGCTACAGGGCTGGTGATGTCCTCTTGGGAAAAATGTCCACAAGCAGAGACATCGACCCAGTGAATTGAAAAAAGCAAAGAGGCACCAAAAGTCCGAAAGAAGAACGACGAAACCGGTAAACATGAACAAAAACAGCAAAAAGAAACCCAAAACACAAACTCAACTGTACGGAAATCAACAACGCAAACTCGAGTCGTGACAAGAGTGAACTCAGGTGTTTCGGAAGAGAAAGCTGTTCCTGCCTGATATAGCACACCCGTGGTGTTTCTTATTTCCAATTCAGTGTGTCAAATCCAGTAAAGGAAGACAAAACAGATTTTTACGACAAACCAACATCTGCATTCATTGGAAAGATAGAAATCCCATATTTGTCAACGAGTGCACGGTGTTTAAAATTTTCTGAGTGAAGACAGGAACCGTGGAGCAACATAACCCTGTGTCAGCAATTTCTGTGTCAAACGTGACGCTCTACCAAATCGATGTAATTCCCGTAAGCTCTGGAGTAACGAATCAACTTTGATACGAAAACGATTGGAAAATTGAAGTCATCACGTTTGTCATATGCATAGAACTTTGTTGAAAGTCCTTCATGAGAGTCAATTTCGAGATGTAGATATAACTATGAGGCAGACTTTCTAGAATCCGTTGTGTCCTTTATCTCAAGCTCTTGGGGATAAATGAGATGGAGAAAGTCACGAATTCGAATATTGTTTAGTGAAAGTACATCATCAATATAACAGAACATGAGGTTGAAAGAGAGAGCTAGTCTACAATCTCTTTTTTATATAGAAGAGATTGTAAGAAGTCTGCTTTATATGAATGTAAAAACAAATCAGCAAGCAAAAGTGCACAATTAGTGCCCATTGGAATCCCTATCATTTGTTGAAAAATACGTCCACCAAACTGTACAAATATGTTGTCGATAAAAAAAATGAAGCATGTCGACTATTTGTTATTGCAAATTACAGAAAAGCATAAGCAAATGCACAAACTGCAATCAGTGACTGTGATACGTCACCCACCGAGTTATCAATGGATATATAAGGTTTGTAAAATTTTGTAAATAAAGACAAAGCAACATTTATATGACGCCATCATCTGTGGTAATCTAAGAGATGCAAATCTTTATTGAATCAACACCGTGTGATTGCTCTGTCGTTCAGTCTCCGGGCCAAGCTAGCAGGATGCATATACATGTATTAATTTGGTTGGACCAAGAAACGGAAAGAGGAGGATGATTGTTACGTGTTTTTTAAATATCATATTTATCTTAATTTTTAAAAGTTACTTTCTTTTTTAAGGTTTAATAATGAGGCTTTTTGTAAAAGCTGAACATCTAAAAAAGGAGGATTTTGAACACATAAAATGATGTAAGGTTACTGATAAAGGCGAGAAAAGAAAAAAAAGTTCGTATCTTCATATAGGATTGTTCCACAGAACATTTGGAAGCGTTTGGCCTCTTGTGTATAATCTAATATAAATAAATGTTTTAAAACTCGGCGATATGTCAAAGTTGTTAAGGATGTTCTCTGGTCAGGATCCAAAACTTTAAAGCATCAAAGTTTTTTCTTACCTTGATTTTTGCAATGTCCCGACACTACAAAAGCAATACATGAAGAAAAATTCATGGATGGCTGTGCTTTTTTTCTTCGCTACAGACGTTTATAGATGGCCAATTTTGATGATTTTGTAAATTTTCAGCAATTTTTACCCAGATTTTGACTCTTTTCATGGAATCATCAATTTAAGATTATTGAACTTTTAAAAAAAACTTTTCGATATGTTTTATCACGTGAAAATGAATATATCAAACTAAAAACTATTTTTTGCAGTGTGGATATAAGAAAGTTTTGTCCCATTTTCATGTATTTAAGGGGCATATTTTTGGCGTTCCAAATTCCCTAAAATCCTTTTTTTTATTTTCTTGCAGCTGATGATTCAAACTTCATTTATTTTGTGGTGTTTTTTAGCCAAAATTTCTAATCAAATGTTTTAGGAGGCAAAAATAGATGACAAGTGTAACAATTGTATGGTATACATATGTAGAAATCAAATCCATGGCGGGTTCCAAATCTGTGGCAGATGCCTAAACTGTGGCAGATCATGATGTCATAATTAAATTTCAAAGGCCCCAAATCTGTGGCAGGTTTCAGACGTTGCAAATCTATGGCAGATTTCAAACCTTATGGTTGATTGTGACATCACAATGATTTATTCAGTGATCCCAAATCTATGGCAGATTTTAATTGTGCCAAATCCATGGCATATTTTATAAGTGTCCAATCTATAGCAAATAAATACCCATCGGTAATTGGAATTAGGAAAATAATAAAAGAGACAGACAAAAACATTTGCTCTTCATATTCTTGTATTTGTCGCCTCACAGGATTCGGTTTGAGCGTCTCCGATGGATATTAAATGCATGTGTGTACGCAGTTTTAAATTATCAGCCTGTAACTTTGGTATACATTGAAGAAACAAACACAAAACAAGAATATGTCCGAAAGACATAATGGACCATCTCTCAGCATTAGGAAAGTACAAAAAGGGACAGACAAAACATTTGCTCTTCGTATATTGTATTTTTTGCCTTACGGGATTTGGCTTGAGTGTCTCTGATGGGTATTAAATGCATGTGTGGACACAGGTTTAAATTAAATGGTCCGGAACTTCACAAAACAATAATATGTCTGAAAGGCATGTTGCTCCATCTCGAAGCATTTGGGACGGACGAGTAGACGGACGAACAGACCCGAACACTATATGCTCCCTTCTTCCGTAGATGGGGCATAACAACAGACAAAGTAAAAACAAATACAAAACATCCTTACAGCAATCACCAACAAGAAGGGGTCGTAATGTAAGATTGTCAACAGGCACAATGCATGTGGCCCAAAACAATTATTGTAACAAATTCTAAAATGCTTTCATCAAAAAGTTTCTATATCAATGGTGTTTTTTTTCAGTTCAGACTAAACTACATGTATAATTTTCTTTATTTTAATCTTTGAATCTGCAGGACCAGAAACATTAGGTATCATCGAAAATGTGTCATGTAATTAAGTTTTAAATTTATTCCTAGCATGAATATAAGCAAGGACAAAGTCGCCCAACCAGTGACAAACATTTTATAAACATCTGTCTTATGATTACGCCTCGTAACATTTTTACTGTAGCTTTTCTGGTGAGTTATTTTTTTTTGGTACGAAAACTGATAAGACAGGTAATATGCCCAGAGATTAATCCATTTATATTAAGGATGTATTCTTCTGAGGGGTCAAAATTTTCCTTAATCAAGTTTTTTCCCAAACCTACATTTTTGAAATGCTAAGACCCTGAGAAAATCAAATTTACTAAGAAAATAATATGTCCGTGTGCATTTTAGTTTGCTACAGCCATTTGAAAAGGGCCTATTTTGACAATTTTCCCAAAATTTCATCATTTTTGGCCTATTTTGAGGTAATTTTCTTTAAGATATCAAGTTTCAAAATCAAATTTTCTCTCAAAGTCTCCATATTGATAGATGCCATGATTCTGAACTAATTTAACTTATAAAAAGTATATGTCCGTGATGATATAAGAAAGTTTAGTCCCGAAAATGTGCCTTTTTATGTCATTTTCAAGACACCTTTAAGTCGGTAAAAATCTAGATTTTTCAAATTTTCTATCATACCAGAACCTCAAACTCTCCATTTTCGTTTGAAATAATTGGACAAATATATCTTTTTGAATTTAGAAAAGAAATTATATGAATTGCATGAATATTTTGTTGGAAAAATGAATTTTACTACCCCTACCCTGAAATTGGCTAAATTCAGATTGAGATCAATGGTCCAATTTGGTCAAAAATTAAAATGTTGCATATCTCAAAAACTACTAATAATATCTTCATACTTTTTTGACAAAATTGAGATGGATCATCATTTGATATATATCCACCAAAAGTTTTCAATTATAAGGCAAGGTTTAAAAATTATTCACAAACGAGATTTCAACGAGACTGAAACCTCAGAAGAATACCCCCTTAAAATCACAGAGACTCCAGAATTGTTTTTTTTATTATTGTGATTAATGTTATAGGGACTGCATGAACTGCTTACAATATGAGTTTTGTAGCAGACAAAATGTTTATTTAATCTAAAGACTACAAATAAATTTTATACTTTCATTTGGTCTATAAAAACACGATGGATTAGGAAAGCTGGCGTTTATTATGCTTACAATATGAGTTTTGTAACAGACAGAATGTTTGTTTAATCTGAAGACTACAAATAAATTGTACACTTTCATTTGGTCTATAAAAACACGATGAATTTTATTAAGCCAGTTCCTTCAGCTGGTAGCGGTTGAGATCAAACACGTATCCAGTTTCGCCATCTCTGACTTTGTAAACCTTCCCCGCATTGGAGGAACAAATGCTTGTCACGATTCCTTTTCTGTAGTACCCGCTTGAAAAGATGGCTGTACCTTTATTCATCGCAGGATTAGTCCTATAGTATACCCACTGGCTTTCGAAAGGATAGAAAGTGATGTCGTCTTGAAGGTTCTCGGCAAACTGTTGTAAGGGAAATAATGAATGGGCTTCCATCTGTAAGCGTCTGTAAAAAGCACTTTGTCCGTATTTCGGCATTTCTCTTGATGGAACCTGTGAAAAGATGCAAAGTTTAAAATTCAAACATAGCATTAATATTGTTAATCAAACCTAGTTAAAAATAGAATATCTAAAAGCATGGAAAACCCAGAAGTAAAAAATACCTTATATTTGTATTTATAACCTAACTGACGGATACGTATATCTGGTTTGGTTAGCATCAGGGAGCGACATCGACTATGAAGGTAGCATCAGTGAGTCACCTTGACTATCAGGGTAGCATCGGGGAGGTTAGGATTAGAATAAAACAACTTTGATAATCACCACGTGCACACGCATAAGTATAAGACTTTTCGACTTTCTGGTTAGCAGCAGCGAGCAGCCTCCATTATAAGGTTAGCATCAGGAACTTAGAGTAAGACTTAGGATCAGTGAGCCTTCTCGATTAACAGGGAAGCATCAGGGAACTGTCACGACGATAAAAGGAGCATTAGGGAGCCGCCTCGCCGATTAAGTTAGGGTTAACATTTAATATGGTTAGGGTTCAGGGAGCCTCATCGATGATCAGCTGGGTTAGGGTAAGCATTGAATAACGTTAGGGATTAGGGTTAGGGACTGGTGTTAGTGCTAAGGTTAGGGTATGGGTTAGGGTTTAGATCACACGATCAATTTGGGATAAACATTTAATAGGCTTAGCATTGGGTTAGCGGTAAAGGTTAGGGGTTAGGGGTTAGGGTTAGGGGCTAGGGTTAGGGTTAGGGTAAACATTTAATAGGACTATGGTTTGGTTAGTGGTTAGGATTAGTGGTTTGGGTTTGGTTAGGGTTAGGGTTAGGGTTAGGGTTTAGTAAGCGTTTAGGGTTAAGGTTAGGGGTCGGGTTTGGGTTGCGGTAAGGTTTAAGGTTAGGGTTAGGATTTAGTTAGTGGTAAGGGTTATGGTAAAGGTCAGGGTTTGTGCTAGGCTTTAGTTAGCAGTTAGGGTTAAGGTTAGGGTTAGCGGTAGGGCTAGGGGTAAGGGTAAGAATTAAAATAGCGGTTAGTGTTAGGGCTAGGGGTTCGAGTTAAGGATAAGTAAGCGGTTAGGGTTTGTGTTAGGGTTTGGGTTGCGGTAAGGTTTAAGGTTAGGGTAAGGATTTAGTTAGTGGTAAGGGTTATAGTAAAGGTCAGGGTTTGTGCTATGCTTTAGTTAGCGGTTAGGGTTAAGGTTAGGGTTAGGGGTAGGGCTAGGGGTTAGGGTAAGAATTAAGATAGCGGTTAGTGTTAGGGCTAGGGGTTCGAGTTAAGGATTTGTAAGTGGTTAGGATTTGTGTTAGGGTTATGATTTAGTAAGCGGTTAGGGTTTAGTTAGCGGTAAGGGTTTAGTCAGCAATTAGGGTTAGTGGTTAGTGTTACGTGTTAGGGTTAGGAGTTAGGGTTAGGTTAGCATCAGGGAGTCGTCTCGATTATCAAACTAGCATCAGGAAGCCGTTTCGACTATAAGGGTAGCATCAGCGAGCCGTCTCGACTATCAGGTTAGGGTTAGCATTTTAATAGATAATAATATTATTCTATCAATCTCTCCTAGCGCCGCCTCCACTATCAGGTTAGCATCAGGGAGCCGCCCAGACTATCAGGTTAGCATCAACGAACCGTCTCGACTATCAGGTTAGCATCAGGGAGCAGCCTCTACTATCAGGTTAGCATCAGGGAGCCGCCTCGATTATCAGGTTAGCATCAGGGAGCCGTCTCGTCTATCAGGTTAGCATCAGGGAGCCGCCCCGACTATCAGGTTAGCATCAGGGAGCCGCCTCGACTATCAGGTTAGCATCAGGGAGTAGACTCTACTATCAGGTTAGCATCAGGGAGCCGCCCCTACTATCAGGTTAGCATCAGGGAGCCGCCTCGACTATCAGGTTAGCATCAGGGAGCAGCCTCTACTATCAGGTTAGCATCAGGGAGCCGCCTTGACTATCAGGCTAGCATCAGGGAGCCGTCTCGTCTATCAGGTTAGGGTTAGCATTTTTATAGGTTATAATATTATTATATCAATCTCTCTTAGTACCGCCGTCACTATCAGGTTAGCATCAGGCAGCCGCCTCGACTATCAGGTTAGCATCAGGGAGCAGCCTCTACTATCAGGGAGCCGCCTCGACTATCAGGTTAGCATCAGGGAGCGGCCTCGACTATCAGGGAGCCGCCTCGACTATCAGGTTCGCATCAGGGAGCGGCCTCAACTATCAGGTTAGCATCAGGGAGCGGCCTCGACTATCAGGGAGCCGCCTCGACTATCAGGGAGCCGCCTCGACTATCAGGGAGCCGCCTCGACTATCAGGTTAGCATCAAGGAGCGGCCTCGACTATCAGGGAGCCGCCTCGACTATCTGGTAAGCATCAGGGAGCCGTCTCGACTATCAGGTTAGCATCAAGGAGCAGCATCTACTATCAGGGAGCCACCCCGACTATCAGGTTAGCATCAGGGAGCCGTCTCGACTATTAGGTTAGGGTTAGCATTTCAATAGGTCATAATATTATTATATCAATGTCTCCTGGTGCCCCCTCGACGATCAGTGTAGCATTAGGGAGCCGCTTCGACTATCAGGGTTCAAGCATTAGGAAGCCATCTCAACTATCAGGATAGTATCGTCGTTTATTCTTTTTGTAGACAAAGTCAAACGTTGTGAGTATAAGCAAGATTTGCGTGATTGACATTTACTGTCACGCTTGAATTTGGTATTCTTCTTAAACACGGATCATTTTTTTCATTTACTCGAAACTGTGTTATTAAAAAAGAAGATATTATCTCTTTTATTGCAGAAATTAATCATAGCTTTAAAAATTCTGAATTACATTTCTATTTACCAGTAAGCATCCACCAGCGGCCTCGAATATCATGGTGTAAATTTTAAAGCATTTTAAAACATGTACATCTCCATGAACTAACCCCTTTACGTTTAAACTAGTCTGCTGTAAGCTATATTAATTACCTTGTTTTCTTTGTCGTCTCTTTCTCTACAGAACTTCCTTCTGTACAGTTCCCTATTGTAAGGGCTCACATTTTCCTAAATATTAGAAAATTATTAAATTAACAAACCAAATAAACCAATAAAATTTTAAAGGCAACTAGTGTGACAAAAGAACAATGCAAACTTTTCTGAATATAAGATTTTCTTTATTTAAGGACTACATTTAACCTGTTGACAATTGTAAGGATAACATCCTTTGCACAATCTAGATTTGTTTTTCCAAGATTCATCCAAAATGTGTACCCTTTCTTAAAAAAATCATAACTAGTTTTATACATTGTATAGATTTTAATGAGATGAAGAAGTGTACGCAAAAACCTACATGCATAAATGTAGCGACAACTTATACCTGCATTACTTCTGTCTGTGTAAAAGACGGCTCAGGAAGCTGATCAATACTAGGCGCAACCAGGGTGGGGTTGCAATACTTTGCGACTTTTGGCGGTGGTGCATCGTCGTTATCTCCAACAAATTCCATTGCCTCTACAATAAATCAAAACAGAACCAAGTCATGACAGTAACCAAAGACACCTTATATCTTTTTAAAATACGATAATCAAGGACCATCAACACACTTAATAAGGTGAGTTCACGTAAGAATGGTTTTGGTAAATTTTTGCGTTTTGATACGATAATTTGGATCATAAAAATATAAAACCGATACAAAATAATAAGAAAAAAGTTTACTTTTTTCTTTACCGGACAAAACAGGTTGTGGTTAAATGCTTTACCAAAACTAGCTTGCGTGAATCTTTGAAAGTTTTGTTATTGATCAACTGACATGAACTTTATATTTTTTAACGGCAGTAAACCCACTTATCTTTTTGTTTGTTGCACACATAAAATATTTGCGAGTTCGATGGTATTTTTTTAAAAGACCACATCCTCACCTTCAAAAGTAACTTCGTGGATCTGAGCTTCATCTGTGGCCGCGGTTTTTTTCCGCCTCGATGTCAGATTCGTTGTCGTTTGCTTCTCTAATGTTGCTGCCGTTGGTACCCGATTTTGGATGCTCTACTTCTTCGTTTTCCTCTTGGTCGTCTTCTTGGACATCAAATTCTGCATTCCTTAAAAAGTCCTTTTCTTCTTTAGTAAGTGCTGCGAATGGCAACTGAAATGATCAAATAATACAATGTCTTCTTGACAAAAGTTAAATACAAATTGTGTACCGTTTTCCCGGTTTTAGCGATGATTTGATCTGCCTGGACATAAGAGATTGATAATGACTCCCAGTTCGGTAGTTTTGTGTTGTCCCTTATTGTGAACTCCTCCAGGTGAGGCTTACCAGATGACATGAACTTTATATTTTGAACGGCAGTGTTGTTTTATCGGACAAAACAAGAATTACGGTACAAGAATTAAAATAAATTGAATAAGTATATGTATACGTAGTATTTTTTCTGTCCCCCGCCGCAACGAGGAGCAGGGACATAGAAATGCCAGTGTCCATCCGTCCGTCCGTCACACTTTTTTCCGTAACAGTTTTCTCAGCAACTATTAATCACAGGCTTTTGATATTTCACCAATTTTGATAATACCTAAAATGGTGTGTTTATCTGACGGAACAGCCAGGTGTTGGGCCCACCTGAACATAATTGAAAGGACTAACAATAGGAGATTAGATGACCAATTGGCTCCACAAAGGATTTTAAAGGTATACGGAGCAAATGCTGTTCCTGGTCACTAGGTTGTACTCCCGTGGATTTCTATGAATTTTTGGTCCATTTTTAATATTAAGGTCTATGGAAAACATTTTTATTAATCATGCAAAAATTTTGAAATGTTATGCCTGAGTTCGTATGCCATTAAAAAGTCATGACTTATTAAAATAGTTGAAATATTTTGCAAGACGTAAATTTACAAGCCATTTTTCGTTGATTTATAAAACTCATACGGACTTATACTATAGATTATATTAACGATTTTTTGTTCCTTTTCCACTGCATTTAAAGTAATGTTGTAGTTCAACATGTTATATTTCTGATTTTAAGAAAATAAATAAATTGTTAAGGATGTTCGCTACTATTATTGAAAATAAATAGGTTTTAAATCTGATGCCTTATATGAAAAGATAATAGTAAATGGTATAAAATAAGCCCAAAATTTTGATAGGTTCATGACCTTGTTTTCAAGATAATAGATGTTATAGTTTTGGCGGGAAAAGGTTTTCTCTGCCTTTTTCATAGGTTTAGTATTAGCACTATTTAGCTCTTAAAACCTATGACAGAATAAATAGGATTTGATAAAACTATGTGTATAACCTGTTTATGACATATTTAAGACATTGATAACAAGAAAATAGGGGGTTCGTGGGCAAAAATTTTAACCCTATTTTGATAGACGATCTTCCAAAAGTGCCATTCCGGAACGTTCCGGATGTTAGAATAGGGGTCACGAAAGGTCATGTGGGGTAAAATGGCGGCTTTTTTAGAAGAGAGCAAAGGGACTGAATTATTCTATCAATCTATTAAATGTGTTTGTAATGGAAAACAATCAAACATGAAATGAATTAATTTGCTTCACTCGGAGGGTCCTTTCAACCCAATTCATTTACACTTAAATAATGAAATTTAAAAATTCCCTTTAACGCGCAATTGACGTCGGCAACCAGTTATCCAGTAATTTGAGGTAAGATTTCGACAATTACCAAAAAAATTGAAATTGGAAGATCGTCTATTGTAAAATCCAGAGGATTCCGAGAAAATGACAAAAACACCAAAACAAGACCAGCGAGCATCCTTTATTAGGCAACATGACGAAAAATTGGAAATAAATGCACAAACATTTTGTGAAGTTCAGTCAAGAACAACATGCATTCACTATTCGAGTTTTTGGGTCAACTTTTTTATATAGAAAATGAGTGTAAATGTTAAGAAACTAAACGAATAAAATTGAAAAGTGAAAATTGAAATGTTGAAATCATTTCATTTTTTAAAGTAATTGATATACTAGTAGAATATAATACCTGGTCATCTAGAGGAACTGCAAAGTTGGGCCTGCTGAAAAATAGTTGGTAAGGAGTTTTCGGACGAGTCGCTTTATTTAGCCTATTGTTATAGTAGTAATAGAACTCGCTGAGGTTATCAGACCAGTTGGTATTAGTAGCCATCTTTATTTTAAAATAGTCTGTCAAAGTGCGATTAAAACGCTCCACTCTTCCCTGACTTTGAGGGTGATAAGGCCTACCATGCTTTTGAATTGTGTCAATCATTTTGACAACTTCTTTGAGATTTTCATTTCTAAACTCTTTTCCGTTGTCGGTCTGGAGAATCCTCGGAGACCCGTATAAGTAGATAAATTTAAGCAAGATCTTACTGATTTCACTGGCTGTTTTTGTCTTGCAGGCCTGTCCAAATGCAAAACGGGAAAAGCAATCCACAATGTTACAAACATATTGGTAGCCTTTATGATTGGGCATTTTTTTCAAGTCGATCTGCCACCTGGAGTTGGGATATGTTGCCGGGATCGGGCGTCTAGTGCACTCCGTCTTTGGCAATGGTGCAGTGCTCTTACACTGTTCACAGGAAATGTTTAAATCAAATAAAAGTTTAATGTTGTCCCTTGCCACCGGAAAAGCAATTCTTCTGATCGATTCGTAAATTGCTTGGGATTTTTTGTGATCGATCAAATGATTTTTCTTGACAAGCTCAATCATTTCCTCTTTCTGCAGACATTTTCTGTGTGGTGTATGGAGGTCTCCGCTCTTCTTGTACATACGATTGGAAGCTGAATCGTAAAAGTAATTTTCCAGGTACTTACGAACCATTCTTTCGTTCAGATTTGTCTTCAGATGCTTGACTATCTTCCCCGCTCCCCATTTCGGATTTGCTTCCTTTAGACGGCAAATTTCCATAATCTGTGTGTAATCTTTCCAAAATGTCTCCGGATTGGGATCTTTCGATACCGGTTTGTTCTTATCCCTTACAAGTGCAATGCCTTCGTCAGGTATACTCGACGCTCCGCCCGTGTCCGTCATGTTTGTGCAATACCCGTTTGAAAAAATACGTTCGCTCGTTTGTGACGTTACGGACGGTAACGTTTTCCCGTAAAAAATACGTTTTCCCGCATTTCCGATCGTCGACACAAAAATGATTTTTATTTGGTTTAAATTATTTACTAACTTATAATTTATTTTTTTATAATATTCTTGAATCTTTAAATTTTGAATCTGAATCTTATTTTTTAAGAAAGCGATCTTAATGAATATCTACAATGACTTAGAAAAGAAAGTCATTAATATGATACAGGTTAAACCTGATAAGCTCCCGCAGATAAAGTAACTTTCTTATATATATATGGTGCTTCATATCCATAATTTTGAAAAAGAACGGACCTGCAAACTGAACAAGGAAGTGAATTGCTTCGGACGCGGACCTCGAAGAACGCATCCGTAAACAAAGAATATTTGTACTTTCATTTTCGAATGCAAAGCCGGTAAGAGAGAAAATAACAAAAACAAATTTGTTTACTGAGGACAAAGTAAATATATTGCATTGGCTACTGGGAATGACATTTGTCTGCTGAATTTGTTTGGTTGATAATGCACCGCTTTTTTGGGGGTCTTGGTTTGCGTAAATTAGAACGACAGGTTCCCGCGCTTCTGTCATTTTGTTTTGATAGACGCGACCTCTAGTGGACGCCAATAATAAAAATATCCCTGATGTCCTAATTTTTTATTCAAATTCTTTACATTCAAAACATTTCATAGCTGGAAATACTTGAAATAATTTATATTAATACAATAACTATGTTTATCATTTTTTAAATTGAGAAATTCCCAAAAAGGAATTTAATTTTGCATTCAGTGTTATTGGGTGCGGATTTTTGACTAGCTTATACGTCTTCCGGTTGAAGGCATCATACTCAGTCTATTTAGCTCCCGCTAAGCGGGAGCTTATTATCCATTGTATTTTTTTTTTAGATATTGTAACGAAAATAATGTTTGATACTGTAATAACACACCATTTCTAAGTTGTCATTTAAAATCTGCCATAGATTAAGAGTCATAAGAATTTGCCACAGATTTGGCGTCATTGAAGTCTGCCATAGATTTGGAGTAAAAAAAAATGCCATAGATTTGGCGTCGTTGAAAATCGGCCATAGATTTGGAGATATACGATCTGCCACAGATTTGGCGTCTTTGAAACAACTGATACGTCAGATTCCGCCATAGATTTGAAATCTGCCATAGATTTTGAACCCGCCATAGATTTGAGTCCTACACATATATTTCAAAATTTCATTGCCATTGTTCATTAATGATAAATAATTTTGAATTATTTCAAAGTTATTTCCAAACGAGATTTCAACGAGACCGAAACCTGACCAGAATGCATCTTTGAATTTCATCATTTAGTTTTGATAAGACAATACGTGCTTAATTGAAAAAAAAACAATAAGCACTACTTTTTTTTCATTTCTTTTTCGTTCAAACCCTGGCTCTCATAGGTACATGTATCTCAGCGTATGGCTAATTGAAAATAGACCAATCAAATAAACATTAACACATACTATGAATTGTCAAGGTGCATACCTATAAAGATCTCCCATTAGGAATTTATTTCATCCGAAAGAATCCGTTTGGCTATGGACCGTTTCTAGGCAACTATCGAATAGTTTATAACACAATGAATATAAATGAAATAATAATCATTTAGTTTTAATTTTGTTTTATATATATATTTATTTTCATTTACTTTTGAATGTCTGGTTTTATTTAGACCTAATTAAACACAATTTATATTCTTCCTATTCATAATTTGTTTTTGATCTCAACATTATTAGTTGATTGTTAAGCAGGCGAAAATAAACATTATTTCTAGCAACATTTTTAAGACACCATCATCTGGTAATCTGAGAGATGCAAATCGTTATTAAATCAGCACTGTGTGATTGCTCTGACGTTCAGTCTCCGGGCCTAACTAGCAGGATGCATGTACATGTATTTATGGGGTATCCGAATGTCAAAAGTCCGAAAGGACAGAGACAAAACTAGTAAACAACAACAAGAACGGGACAAAAACAGTCAACATAATATGAGGTAGGCTTTAGCCTAAAATCGGACGAAGTCAAAAATAATAAAAATAAATATTTGAATTATTATATGTCAATGATTAAAAGCCCCTTCTTTTATTTAAGTCTTAGATTTTAATCACCCCGGACAATCATAACATTTGCATTCTTGTTAAAATATACATTGGATCAGTAAATATGCAAACTTAAAATTGCAAATACCATCCAAATATTTGTGGACAACACTAAGCGGGGACGAACTAACTTCTTCATGACGTCATTTCCCTGTCAGACAATTTCGCGCTTCAGTAGACAACAAACAAAATGTCAACATTCATTCAGCCAGGTTTTGAAGATTTTCGGTGTCAGTATTTAATCATCTCGGTCGTATTGACATCAGGAGATCGATTTAGAAACCTGGCGGAAATTAACAGCATGAAGGTTTGACATGTGAAGATATCACGCAGGATTGAAAACTTCCAAGGATACATCTCAGCATCTGAGGTAGGACCCTTTCTTTCCATTCTTAAATTTTGTTTTGTCATAGGCTGAGATTAGCTAAATCAGTGCAAGGCTTATTTATGATCATGGTGCATTATTGTTCGTATGTAAACATTCCCATACTGATAACGTTGACATGGTGTCATGTTGTTATATGTGACGTCATTTAGTAATGTTTTATATTAGTATGTCGTCATGTAAACACGTCGCCATATTGGAATCCGTTGTTATGGTGTTTTTTGTAGGTCACTGGCCAACGTTTCGAATAAAGTTTCAATTTCGCACAAAAACTTGAAAAAAAATCGTTTGAAAATTTAATTGGTTTAGAAATTATATTTTGGCTTCGCCAAAACATAATTTCTTTTAAGTTTCTTATGCGAAAACACAGCTAAAGCTGGCCTTCGGGGGATTATGGGATTGATTTACAAAATGCTACATCCGGTTTGCAGCATTACTACACTTGTCATGTGACCTATATTCTACACTTAGTCGGACTTCGTCCGATATAAAACATGGAAACCCCAAATAACTGAATATTAATCAACAACGCGAACTCCAGTCGAAACAAGAGTGAACTCAGGTGCTCCGGAAGAGTAAGCAATTCGTGCTTGCTATAGCACACTCGTCGCGTTGTCAATAGTCCATTCAACGTGTCAAAGGCAAGACAAGAAGAAAATAAATAGTTTAAGAAATCAGAGTGCATTAGTTAAAAAGAACATTTGGAAGCGTTTGACATTTTTGTCATTAAAAACTATAATAAAATATAAAAAAAAATGTTTAAAAAAGGCGAAACGAGAATACGTCAATGACTTTAACAAAGGCAATATATGAAGAAAAATTCATAGGTTGCTGTGCATTTTATCTTTACTTCAGACGTTAAAAGATGACCAATGTTGATAAGTTTGTTCATTTTTAGCTATTTATTCCCAGATTTTGATTTTTTTTCATGGAAAAAATCTGTTTCGTTTATTAAACTTTTTCGAATACTTTCCGATAATTTGTATCACATGAAAATGAATATATCAAGGTAAAAACAATTGTATGTACGTGTTGATATAAGACAATTTTGTCCCATTTTCATGTATTTAAGGGGCATTCCAAATTCCCTTAAATGCTAATTTTCATAATTTTCTAGCAGCTGATGGTTCAAACTTCATTTGTTTTTGTGATGTCTTATAGCCAAAATATCTAATCAAATGTTTTAGGAAGCAAAAATGAGTGACTATTGAATATTTGTTAACTGTGATGAATTTTTCCACCAAACCCCTATTGTTTTAAAATAAAGGTAATATCAAAACTACCGAACTTGAATGATCAATCTCATTGTCCAGAGAAAATGACAAAAACGAATCATTCATACCGGAAAATTGGTGGATCGCAGTCGTCATGACTTGGTACAGGCATTTCAAACGAAATGATGGGTTAAACCAGGTTTTACGGCGCCAACATAGTTGTGAGACACAATAGGGATATTGAGGTGATAATCTCAGTACAGCAGACCAGTCAAACACTAATTAAAACAATTAATCACCATATATTTTAACTCAATTTTGAACTTTTCTACTAGTGGCTGATAACGAAGAAAGAATTTTTTAAGGATCGTATGAGACATATTTTTTATAGCCCTGCTCCAAAAGTCGGTCACCAAGAAATCGGTGTCTGATAAAAAAAATCTGTGAAATGTGTGAAAGGTCTGGCATTTCGAATAAGTTGTGAAATATAAACACCGTATGCAGGAGAAATAGGTATATTGCTCTGTAGATTAGGAAAATTAATGATTTGAAAATTAAAATCGTTTTTGTTATCGTTAATTTTTGTACTGAGATGACCACCTGGGTTAAATTCGAGGTGCAAATCCAAGAAAGACGTGAAGCAATTTGATTCGGTGGTCTCTTTAATTTCCAATTCTGAAGGATACATTGAAGGAATCTGTCCACCAGATAAAGTGTTATTAACACTTTATCTGGTAGACAGATTCCTTAAATATATACAGAAAGGACATCATCAATATATCTGAATGTAAGATTAAATGACCTTGCCTCTTTCATCTTCTTGTTCTTTACGAGTCCCTGAAGAAATTCAGTCTCGTAAGAGTATAAAAACAAATTGGCAAGGAGAGGAGCATAGTTTGTGCCCATTTGTTGTTGAAAAATCTCTCCTTCGAAAATTTAACCTATAAATTCACCAGCAATTTTGGGCCTAAATGTGAACAAGAGGCTCCCAGGAGCCTGAATCGCTCACCTGGTCTTAATGTCAACCCTTTGAAGACTTTTGTATAGCTAAATGAGCTGAATGTTCAAGCAATAAAAAGCTTTTCTCTATCTGCAATAGTTTTCATTTCAAAGCAAAAAAACACTATTTTTCACCTTTAAAGGGCCATAACCCCTTAAAGGGGTCAGCTGACAACTTCGACTCTAAAAGGACTTTTGTAGAGCTAATTAAGCTGAACATTTAAGCAAGCAACATCTTTTCTCTATCTGCAAAAGTTTTCTTTCTTTAGGCCAAAAACACTATTTTTTGCCTTTAAGGGGCCGTAACCACTATAAGGGGTCATCTGGCAACTTTGACCCTATGGAAACTTTTGTAGATCTAAATGAGCTGAACATTTAAGCAAGCAACAACTTTTCTCTATCTGCAATAGTTTTCATTCCATAGGCCAAAAACACTATTTTTTGCCTTTAAGGGGCTGTAACCCCTATAGGGGGTCATCTGACAACTTCGACCATAGGAGACTTTTGTAGAGCTAAATGAGCTGAACATTTAAGCAAGCAACAGCTTTTCTCTATCTGCAAAAGTTTCATTCTGTAGGCCAAAAACTCTATTTTTTGCCTTTAAGGGGCCATAACCCCTATAAGGGGTCATCTGACAAATTTGACCCCATGGAGACTTTTGTAGAGCTAAATGAGCTGAACATTTTAGCAAGCAACAGCTTTTCTCTATCTGCAACAGTTTTCATTCTATAGGCCAAAAACACTATTTTTTGCCTTTAAGGGGCCGTAACCCCTATAAGGGGTCATCTGACAACTTCGACCCTATGGAGGCTTGTGTAGAGCTAAACGAGCTGAACATTTAAGCAAGCAACAGCTTTTCTCTATCTGAAATAGTTTTCATTCTATAGGCCAAAAACTTTATTTTTTGCCTTTAAGGGGCTATAACCCCTATAAGGGGTCATCTGACAACTTTGACCTTATGGAGACTTTTGTAGAGCTAAATGAGCTGAACATTTAAGCAAGCAACAGCTTCTCTCTATCTGCAATAGTTTTCATTCCATAGGCCAAAAACATTAAAAAATGCTATTTTTCACCTTTAAGGGTCTCACTCCCATAAGGGGTCATCTGACAACTTCGACTCAATGGAGACTTTTGTAGAGCTTTTGATGCTGAAGCAGTAACGTGGCATCAGATTTCATTTATCTCTTATACTGTTTGATTTACAAGCCAAAAACAGTAGTCTGACCCCCTGGTCTATTTTTAGCAACGGCGGCCATATTTTTCGACGAATCAAAAATCCCCACATCAGTTCTGTGGGGGATACCCTAAAGTACCACCAGACCAAATTTGATTTGAATCTGTGCAGCCGTTTCAGAGGAGAAGAAGTTTGAAGAAAAGTTAACGACGACGACGACGACGACTAACGACGACGGACGACGACGACGACGGACGCCAAGTGATGGCAATAGCTCACATGGCCTTTGGCCAGGTGAGCTAAAAAAACTACTTATTCAAAGCTCATTATTTTTACACAATTTTATGGTTAACATTTATTTTAAAAGTTCATTGTCATTGTTCATAAATTTTGAATAATTTTAAAAATACAGTCAAACCTGCCTTAGCGGCCACCTCTATTAAGCAATCACCTGCTTTAGACAGCCATATATTTTTTGTCCCTTTCTTTAATAAAACAACAAAAACAAACCTGGATTAAGCAGTCACCTGTCTTAAGTGGTCATTTTTTTCTCATCCCAAGGGTGGCCTCTTAAAACAGGTTTGACTGTATTTACAAACGAGATTTAAACGAGACCAAAACAGGACCAGAATACATCCTCAAATTCAACTTTTAGTTTTGATTAGAGAAAGCGTGCCAACTTTAGAAAAAATAAACATTACCTTTTTTTTCGTTTTATGTTTGTTTCATCCTTTAGAAATCTCTGACATTGCAAGGTTTGTTCAGTGTTCCGTTCTATGTACAGCAATAAAATGTTCAGAGTAAAATTGAGCATTTTAGTCTTTCTGGTGTTTTCCATTCGATTGTACCTACATTCGATTGTGTTCCAGGGGGACAAACTAAGTCCACATTTATTTAATGTTTTTTGTTAATGATATCACAAAATCATTCGACTCACAATGCCATCCTATTAAACTTGGGCTAAGAGACATAAGTTGTTTAATGTATGCTGATGACCTTATACTCCTATCTGAATCTGCAGAGGGTTTAAATCAATTTTTAAGCTCAGTAGTTTATTCAAAAACTCTCCTTGCTTTTTGAAACTTTTATGTAATTTTTAACCACATGGTAAAACATGTGGCTCTTTATGCCTCACATGTTATTGGTATTTTTGATATTCAAAAAAGCAAACGGGTGCAATGAGGAAAATGTACTTGAAAAAAAACCTATGAATCCTTCATAAGAAGACTTGTATACTAGCCCTATATGGGGAATTAGGTCACTTTCCTTTATATTTTGACACTGTGATGTCAATGATTAAATTTTGGTCTAGATTTTATGATGACAAACCTAAAGATAAGTTAATAAATGGTGCTTTAAATGAAAACATTACTATGGTAAAAACAATAAGCCAACAATGCTTGTTTTGTTGTGTAAAACTCATTTTAGAGAAACTTGGTTATGTTATAGATTCGTTTTTAATACTGAAAGGGCAATCGAGGGCAAAATGATGTCAGATATTAAAAAGAAGTTGCAAAGTATGTACCATAATAGTTGGCTTTAAAACTTGGATAAAAGTGATAGACTAAGGTCTTACAGAATATTAAACAAAAATTTCGTTTTGAAAACTACTTTATAAACACTTAACACAAGTGATTTTCGTTTCGTTTTTCGTTTTTCGTTTTTCAAAATTAATATGAATACAGTTAACATGTAATTCGAAAAAAAAATTGAAAAAAAATTGAAAAGGAAAATGAATAACTAAAAGGAAAATGGGCCATTTTCCTATTCAAAATCGAAAAAAAGGAAAAGGAAAAACGAAAAGAAAAATGAATTACGAAAAGGAAAATAAGTCATTTTCTTATTCAAAATCGGAAAGGAAAATGAAAAACGAAAAGGAAAATGGGTCATTTTCCTATTCAAAATAAAAAAAAAATGAAAAAAAAATTAAAAAAAAATTTGAAAAGGAAAATGAATAACGAAAAGGAAAATGGATCATTTTCCTATTCAAAATCGAAAAGGAAAATGAAAATCAAAAAGGAAAGTGAAAAACGATAAGGAAAATGAATTACGAAAGGGAAAATAGTTTTTATATGTATTTTTCCATATATATATGTTAACTGTTTTCATATAAATTTTGAAAAAAATGAAAAACGATAACGAAAAGGAAAATCACCTGTGTTAGGTCTTATAAACTCTTGGACAGAGTAAGTATGTCTAGACTTCGAGCTGGTAGCCATAAACTTCATATGGAAACTTGTAGATATACTACACCAAAAACTGAGGTAGAAAATAGAATTTGCAAAATCTGTAATTTGAACCTTATTTAGGATGAAAAACACTTTCTCATTGTTTGTCCAAAATCTAACGATAGCAGAAACGAACTTTTTAAAATAATTTTGTCACAGACGATTTAAGAACAGAATCAAATTCTTGTGGCTTCTTAGTAATGAAGATTCTTCAGTTTGTAAAAATGTTGCAGCAATTATAAACCATTGCTCTTTATTGAGAAACACAAACTAACCAATCGCGTTATTTTTAGTATATAAATGTACTTTACTGTCATGACTGTTATGTTGCTATGTAACTGTGTATTTCTAGTCATATTTTATCTTTTGTATTGGGCTTATTGATACCATTTTTACATAAATTATACTGGAGTTGTCCCTTTTGGAGCTCAAACTTAATCTTTCAGATTAATATTTTATCATTGGTATTGTTTCTTATATTATTGTGCCTATCATTGTAACTTTTATATACATGTTCATTTATGAGCTTTCTTGCAATAAATATTTCTGATTTCTGTATAGCCGGACCGTTAACAGTGCATGATATGTCGTTTTCTAATAAATTATATATTATTATAGCTTTCTACTATTTACCCATTTTGCCATTATGATAATATTTGTCTTATTATTACTCATGTCTTTGGAATTTCATATGTTTGAGAAATGATGATAATGATGGTGATGTTGTTTCGGCGCATGGCTCATTAGACAGTAGAACAATCCAATGAACATTAACACATAGGTGCATACATACATACAAAGATCCCCCTGAAGGAATTTATTTCATCCGAAAGAATCCGTTTGGCTATGCCCCGTGTCTAGGCAATTATCGAATTGTTCAAAAAACAATGAATATAAATGAAATAGTAATCATTTAGTTTTAATTGTTTTAATAAATATATATTTTCATTTGCTTTTTATTGTCTGGTTTAATGTGGACTTAATATAAAGCAATTTGTATTCTTCCATTTCATACTTTGTTTTATCTTTACATTTTTATTTGATCATTAAGTAGGTATAAATACACATTTTTGTATACAGCTAAACAGACATTTATCTGTACCCGCAAGAAGTGCTATCCGTAGTGATACATGACATACTTCTCTCTTGATCGTTTTATTAATGGCGTATTTTATTCTAGTAGTACTTTTTGTGCTGATAAACGTTTACATTTGTGTTGGAACCAATGGTAAAACAAAAAAGGGAATCGTGAATCCTGTTTTCGAAGACATAAATGAGAGCAGTAACGTTATTCGTGAGATCATCAGTGATGGTGTGATCAACTGTGTGATGCTTTGTTCAGATAACGATGTCTGCAAATCAGTCTCCTATAATAAATTAGATAGCAGATGCCGTTTGTTTTCCCAAGATTTCACCGACCAAGCACCGACTGGACCATATGAAATAGGATGGATTCATTTGGACTTAACATTAGGTATTTTATTTTCATACTATTTGATGCTTTTTGAAGTTTCATTTTCCGAGGTCTTTTGACGTAATAAAAAGCTATAAAAACTACCTAGCTGGAGTAATAAATGTATAATGTCCATGAAAAAAAAACTAAAGAGAAGCGTACAGAAGACATTAGATATCACAATCATCTCAATACAACAAACAGCCAATAGATAATCAAAACAATCGCATATTATTTTCTTACATAATTTTGAATTTTTGTACATTGGCTGGCGACCCCTATTTAATGTCCCTACCAACGCTCACAAAATATGTTAACGTATAGTTTTGCATTACATAATAACGTTCATATGTATGTAAATGTAGCTTTACAACGCGATCGAATTAATTATGGAATTTCTAACATCAAGAGGCATAAATTCAATTTATATAATGGCGAGGCTTGCCGAGCGATTAAAATAACAAATTTATTGCCTGAAATGTTAGAACTTTTAAAATCATTGAGAAATAAGTTGTAGAATGTTTTTCACTAATGTCTACAATTGAAAAATTGCAAAACGGTTGCTCATCAATTGCACGTGGACACTGAGAACAATTTCTTTCAAGAGGTGAAAAATAGTTTTTCTGCAATCGGCTGAGAGGTTGATAAATCGGATGAACATCAGAAAAATATATCTATTACTGTTTTCTGGTTTCCCAAATGGACATTAAAAGGTATACACAAATCATTTGCATAAGCATTTGTAAAGTAAAATAAAATAGCATCTTTTGGTAAACATATATATGAATGAATCTAACTTTGTGTTAATTGACATAATTTTCTTAGCTTTGTGGTTTTTGTTGGTTCAATAAAAACTAACACATAGTTACAATACTGTTCATAAAAATGTCCTAAAATGATATTTTCCTTTCGGTATTTACAACACCATATTCCATATTGTAATGTGTTGTCAATGTCCATTTCCAATGGCAAGCTTGGGGTTAGTGGTTCTGAAATTTTATTAAATATGGGATTTATTTTACCAGCTCCACTTTACTGCGCTGAAGTCCAGTCTCGAGGACACTCTAATTCTGGACTGTATAACATAACAATAGGCGGGCAGCAGGTACCAGTTTGGTGTGACCTAGAAACAGAAGGAGGAGGATGGACGGTACATGTTCTTTGTCACATATATAAGATTTTTACCAGTAATAACAAAATAAACCTAACTCGGATGATCAATTTCAAATGTCTTATAGAAAAGTGTGTGTGTATGGGGGGGGGGGGGTGTGTAATAATTTGGTATTTTGCATGACATTAAAACTAAACACAAACATTCAAATTTTAATATGCAAATGAAATGCTGTTAAATGTTAGTGCAGACGACATCAAAACGTCTCTGTATGAACGCGGCTTAAACTTTTAACATTTAGTTATAACCTTTTGATATAGACACGATAATTAACCATGCTTTTCTTTATTTTTATCAAAATCACCGATGCACTGTAGGTATTTCAGCGTAGGTCAGACCGATCTGTAGACTTTGATAGAGACTGGAATGACTATGTAGCAGGATTTGGTGATCCTTCCACAGAATACTGGATCGGTATGTTGAAAAGGTCAACAAATGTCATTTTGTGAGAAATCGTGTTTTGAATTATTTAGATTATAAGAAATTATGACAAGTGTGTATATCTGAAATTTTGGATCTTTAAAACATTTATTTTTAATACTCAACGGAATATTTTTTTAGTTTGACTTTATTGAAGAGAAAAAAGTCTTGTATCAAAAAATCACAAAACACACTTTTCATATGTTTAAAATAAGTTAAGTGCTTCAATGATCAAGATCACGAAGCATAAGAAGAAATCTAATATGTGAATTGATGCTACGTGTTTTCATAAATATTTCTAATTTTTTATTGTCCTAACCTGTATGCATAGTGAACCAAAAAAGCTGACCAGAAGTTCAATTTGGACAGTTTTCTGGCCTGTTTTAGAGGAAAATGGTCCGCTTTAAAGCGGACTAGGTCCTAGGTCTGGCTTCACAGGGCAGGTCTGGTCCGCGTTTAGTAAACCAGCACTCTGGTCAGGTTCACTGACGATAGACCTGACCATTAGTCTGATCAGATCCAGGTCCGCTTTGGACACTTTTGATCAGGTTAAGTATATGGAAAAGAATATTTATAGATTGAAAAGTGTTAACAATAAATGAAAACCTACGATATGCTAAACATTTTAAATTAATGTGGAATTACCTTATCAAGTGAATAAAGGTCTACAACAAAGTTCAGGATTAATATTGATGACGTACATTTAATAAAGTACCTGGGCCAGATGTTTTAAATTTGTTATGGTTTTGTCTTAAATATATAGTTTTATTGTTTAATTGCTATTTCAAAATTAAACTATTTGTTAACATTATCAATTCAAAATAAAAAAAAAACAATGTTTTTATGTTTTTGTTTATATTCAATAAAACATAACTAAATTCACATAACTACATGTACGTTTTCAGAACTGTTTTTATTGCAAGAAAAAAACCGTCCGACATAACATGTTTGTAGGTGTACTTAAACTAAATTAAGTACATAATTTGATAAATTTTAATAAGTATTGAATAAAATAAATATTTTAAAGTGAAAGTTATTACAATTTTGACATAAAAAATCATATCATTCTTCTTTATTGTTTGAATAAAAGTAAACATTAATCAACTGGATAAAATAATAAAATGAATATGCAAGTTGCAAAAGTGTATTTGACTTGACAACCGATTAATTAACATGCAATCCTGATCACTGTCTAAAATTCTGTCTAAAGCGGACCTGTCCTGTGTTCAGGTCAGCTCTGGACAGCCCTCGGTCTGCTTTTAGCTGACCAGACCTGAGGACATGTCAGTTTTAAGCTGACCTTACTTGTGGTCAGGCCTCGTCTTGTCCATTTTTAAATGCAGACCTGGCCAGAAAAGCGGACCACGGTCTCCTTTGACCTGACTTAAGTTAACTCTATGGACAGCTATAGATTACCAGAAAAGCTGACCAAAAATCTGCTTTAAGTTTTGTACAGGTTAGGACTGGACCCGTCTGTACCATACCAAATACCGTATAGCAGGTTATTTTTGCAGTGGTTTGATTTTCGCTTATTTTTCGCGGAACAACGACAAGCACGAAAATAAAACTTGCGAAATATTTTTTAAGCTAAAGACAGTTATTTTCTTAGGTATGATTCCTATTCTGCTTTAGGCTTAGTGGATCACTGTTCTTTCACTTTGTAAATTTTAAAGCTAATTAATATGTAAATTATTAATGATGAGTATTCTTCAATCAATCTTTTATAGTTTTATTAATACACGCCATCCACAAATATTAAAGCTCAAAAGAGTTAGAAGCTTGTACACCCAAGCCTAAATTTCAATTAATTAGTGAATTAAATCGATGATAGAAAACAGTTACATAGAATTAATGTTAATTGATCACAATTTACCATTTTATTTTCTAAAAAAACCCAGACCATCTATATATATTGTGTATGCTCCATGAACGAATCGCGAAAATTAAACCTGCGAAAATTTTTGAGGTACTTTCTGCTTCTAAAATCGCGAAAATTTACCCCCGCGAAAATAACCCGCTATACAGTAGCTTGTTGCTACTTTTAACGATTTCTTTAAATATACATTTATATCACTATAAGCCGAAACGGATTCACAAACTAAAATCGAATCCGCAACAGAAATTGAAACCTAAACCTGAAGTAGGTAACGCAAATGCTGTGTCATTATCATCATATCTTAACTTGTGGTGTTAAAAGAACGTTTTATTCGGTTTTATCATTTTACTTTTTGGCAAGGTATTATCATGGTATAGGGTTTGATTATTATGTTATGCACTTGTGTTAGAAATGCAGAAACTAAGATGAAAGATTTGAAAGTCTGAAAGGGCTAAGATAAATTTATTAAACACACGAGTATAACACAATTATATAAGAACACACAAAACTATTGAACATCAATCAGCAACGCAAACTTCAGTCGTATACGATAATTTGTGTTGTTTTATCATTTTATTGTTTCGTTCATTAATAAACGATTTGAAGAAGTATATTCATACTTTCAAGATTGAGATATATTACCTTGTCTTAGACCTAAAATTTAATTATGGAAAAATAAGAGTTATAGTTAGTCATATATCTATACTATTTCTTAGCGTTTTTTTTCCATGTTTTTGTGTTAGTGATAGTCTTAACTATTCTGCCATTGATTGAATTGTTTGAGATAGCTGATACTTTTTTACTTGTCGATAAATTTTGACGAACTTGTTCGCGTTGTTGATTGATATTCAGTTGTTTTGTGTTTCCATGTTTTGCATGTTGTCTGTTTTTGTCCCGTTCTTGTTGGTGTGTGCTGGTTTTGTCTCTGCCCTTTCGGACTTTTGACATTCGGATACCCCATTGGTACCTCTGCTTCTTTGCAGAGAAAACAAGGGTTCATTGGGCATCCACAAAATGCATTGACATACAAATTGGTGTATAAAATGATACGAAAAAGAAAATACAAGCCTACCAAAGTTAGATGATTAATCTAAAATATTGAAGAAAAAAGACAAAACTAGGCAAAAGCTCATCTGAAAAATTAAATATTGCATAAGGTTCCACTAAAGTCAAAATCTAGGACATGCATTTCCTATGTACATTTAAAAAGAATTATACAGAAAAATTAGAAATAATATATAAACATATTGACTTCAAAAACGAGATTTTAGCTTTATTTTCTAGTGCAAGCTAGTGATATTTTGTTGAAAATTTCATTAAAAATAACACAATACTGATTTTTGTTATAAAAAAATCACAAAAGTCAAACGCACCCTAACTTGGACTAAATTTTTTTTCAATTTTATCTAATTTAAATACAATTTTTAAACAAAATACATCTAGATCTAGCTTGTACTAGATGTATCAGAAAGGAACCAATTGAAGTGGTTATTAAAGCAAAAACTGTTTTCAAATTTCCTGCCTAATTATTTTCAAATAAGTCCTGACATTAGACAGGGTTTATGTCCACACAAGAAACAAAAGATTTCTACGGTCATGACTTGATACAGGCCAACCTGAGAAATTGAAGACCACAACGGTCCTTACCTGATACAGACATTCATCAAATATTTGGTTAAGTCGGGTATTTTATATGGTTCGGTAGTAACACGAACCATCCCTGATCAATTGTTATCTAAGGTTTTGCTAGTTACACAAAATATTCCCTTCCATTGTGATCTTATATTAGTGTTCGGTATTAACACACGACATTTCTCTTCTATTATGATCTAAGTGTTCTGTAGCAAGACAAAACATCCATGTTCTATTGCAATCTTTGAGATCGGTTGTAACACACAAGAAAACACTGCAATGAGATACATCTTTTGTGACCTTAGAGTTCGACAGTACCTCAAAACAAAACTCAGACGAGAAAACTTTTAGTAAGATAATCATATTTGCACAACAAACAGACAAAAACCGAAAAAAACAACAAAGAATTATTTCATCTGATATAAAAATTAAATTTTCTGGCAATAAAAAATATAGGTATGTGCATACATAACCTGTACGAAGGGTTAACTTGAAAAGCAAACATTAAGTTAACGTCAAATTCACTTGTTACTGGTCATGCCACTATTTTGAACAGACGCGCAACTGGTTCCAAGTTAAGTTAAAAAGCGGTCATTATTTCACGTTTGCGTTTAAAAGCAGTTGCTTTTCTAAGATTGGTCTAGTCAAGTTAACTTTGTGACAGATGTGCTTTATTTAATGAAGATTTCACAGTATATGTTTCATATTTAACCAATGAAACAGTCATAGTAATTTATTTTCAATGTTATAAGCAGTTTTTTATATAACAAATACAAATGACAACAAAGTTCCAGACAATAAATTTTGCTACGCCTGACGCGCGTTTCGTCTATTCAAGACTCATCAGAGGCGCTCTACCAAAAAAAATGAAAATGCCAAACACTGTATGAATATGAAGAGCATAGAACAGTATAACCAAATATACCAAACTGGGGAACCAAATTATTACTAAGATATTCAACCTATGTCTGGGGTAGGAAGAACCTTAGGGTTTAGACAATTTTGAAATTTAGACGGATAATTTAAAGCTTTGATGTATTTTCCAACTCAAGTGTTGGTGCCGGAGCGGGCTAACCTCGGGGAATTTAAACTCCACCAGCAGCGCTAACCTTCACGTGTGTTCGAAATACAAATGACAACAAAGTTCCAGACAATAAATTTTGCTACGCCTGACGCGCGTTTCGTCTATTCAAGACTCATCAGAGGCGCTCTACCAAAAATATTGAAAATGCCAAACACTGTATGAATATGAAGAGCATAGAACAGTATAACCAAATATACCAAACTGGGGAACCAAATTATTACTAAGATATTCAACCTATGTCTGGGGTAGGAAGAACCTTATGGTTTAGACAATTTTGAAATTTAGACGGATAAAAATTGAATTGTAGTATGCTTTATTAGAGTCTAATAAGAGCAGACCTTTTACCATGACTGGTCTGATTAGAGCAGTCACGACTTTATGACTTTTTATGACCAGTTATAAAAAGCTGTAGCAAGTCTTCCTTGACCATTCGTGGTTAACGCAAGATAACTTTATTCTTCCGTTTTTGTTTATTTTCTATGACAGACAGCCCAGGACAGACAGGATCATGTGACCGTTTCTGTCATAGAGAAATCAAACCTTTAAAAGAATAGTTCGTAAAAATTGAAAGGTCAATGAATAAATTAATTATATGTCGTCGGTTTTATTGGTCGCGCATTAACTCAATATATGCAAATTTAATTTTTGCGCATTAATTCAATATATGCCAATTGGATTTTGACCTCGTTATATTCATTCATGAAATTATTTTTTTCACTGTTAAAAACGAAAGAAATATGTTCTTACACTCGTTATCTATTGAAGATCGGGAATTTCTTCCATTTCCATTTGTGTAAGAAATTCTTCGTCTTTTCACTCGTTCCGCTGCGCTCAACTCGTGAAAAGACGGAATTTCTTACACTCGTGGAAGAAATCTCTGATCTTCAATAAAGACTCGTGTAAGAACCTATTAATGTCTGCTAAAGCAGACATGAGCAGACATGGAAAGCAGACACAAAGTAAACCTTTTGTACAGGTTTTGTGTGCACCAATTTGCATATTGAAAGAAAAAAAACACTCAGTCTACTACAGCCACGAAAACACTTAAATTATTTATCAGAATACTTAATTATAGGTAATTGCTAGTACATTAAACAAATGAATTGGAATGCTTGTCTTTTGTGATTTTTCTGAATTGCAGCTTGATTGTGGGTTATGTCGCGTACTCTTATTCCACATATGATTGTTTTCTATAATACTTGTCGACTCGGGTAATATGTGTTAATATTAATGAGAATTTGAAATGTTAACGTTTAACATTTAATCGTTTTTTTTTTTCTGAAAAGTTAATTTCAGTTTAAGTTACGATTTCGGTATCGGTTTTGATTTCGTTCTACCTTAATTATATTGATAATGTATATTAATTATATGTATAAATTAAAGAAAATGTAATTTAATTTGAAAAAAAAACAATCTAGTTTTATACTAAAGTTTTCACAATTTGTTTTGCGATATATGCAGTGTACCATCATTAAAGAATGGTTATTATCAAATTTCGTTTAAGGAAACGATGCCTTGAATGTCTTAACAAGTTCAGGGACCAACGAGTTAATGATACTTATGGAGACTTGGAACAGAACTTGGTGGCATGCGCGTTACTCAAATTTCTGGGTAAATGATGGTACAGATAAATACCGACTTCATGTTGATGGCTACAGTGGAACAGCAGGTACATTTTATTTTCCATTAATTTTTGTGTTCTTCATTTACAACCACCTTGAACTTATTTCGAAACACTGATTTACAGTTTAGCATTTAATGTGATGTTAATGTAAAAATCTTTATTTCAGGTGACAGTCTATGGTATCATTCCGGACAACAGTTTAGCACACGTGACCAAGATAATGACAGTTGGCCTTATAGATGTAACCCTGTCTGGTATTCTGGTGGATGGTGGTTCCATGCTTGTACATATTCGAATTTAAACGGAATCTGTTTCAGCTCAAATACAATAGCAAAAAACTCTTGTCATTGGAATCGAATAGATGGCACTAAGCATTCACTACGTACTATATTTATGATGGTCAGAAGGAATTGAATTGTTTGAGTAGACCCATCGAACAAGCATCATTAGCCAATATTGTTATGTTTTGTTGGGAGGATTCTTAATTATAGAACATATATGTAGATGTCTATTTGAAGGTTTTTTTTCATTTTGTTTTCGTATAACTATAGTCAACTAACACTTATTTTATACACGAAGAATGTCATATGGTATTTTGCACCATAGTGAAAGCATGTATGTTTTGAGGCATCCGTAATTAACATTTATCTAGAGACAGAGGTTATAACATTCATGGTATATTTCTCACTGAATTCATAGCATAAAGCTTCATTGTGATTGAAGGCATTACAATGTCGAAAACACATTTGTTGCTTATTCTACCAGAAAGGACTTTAAACCTGATTTAAGTAGGCTTATCGGCTCATTGGACGCGTAGAAAGACATTACAACATATGACAGAAATAGAATAATCCAAACTGATTAAGTATGAAACAAAGCAATCTCATAATCGTCATTTTTGTCAGTAGGAAGTTCCGTGAACAACGATGTATATTTGACCAATTAGATTTTTTTACTTTTTCTCTTTTTATGATATTTATATATTTTTTTTGGTGACAAATGGACATTTAATGTCTAATGTATTAATTCATGTATTGATATCTTTAGATGTTTTGTTTTGCTTTAGTCTAGAGTTTTGTGTATATTTGTTTATTTCTTTTACTACCTTTAAATAAATATGAATATTTCACTATATGTGTGTGATTTGATTTGTCTTGTTTTTTTTTCTTAAGGTAATTATAAATAAAATTGAATCTCGTGCAATAACTGTCCGTAAAAACGCACAAAAACAAACATCACTCGACAAATTGAAATATTAACATAGAATTAGAATGCATCAAGCAATAGAGGAGCTTCTGTTTGGTGCATACTCTGGTTGCAAGGTTCTATTTGTTTGTTTGAGTTACTTAAAATATGAATATTAAAATCTTAACTTTATTAACCTTATTTTAATAAAGCATGGCATATATAGGCTTTTTCGAATAATGATGATGCGATTCTTTAAAAGATTTAAAAACACAAAAAAAAAGAAGAAGGTCTGAAAAGCCATTGTTACAAAAAATCAGCAGTCCATGTGGAAAAAAATTAAACATAAAAGAGAAACATCAGTAAATCGTATTTCATTTGCAAATAAAAATAATAATAATGAATAGTAATTATAATAATAATAATAAAGTTATTGAAACTAGGATGATCATTCTTTAAAACATATTTGAGAAATTGTAGATAATAGTGTGCAAGAATTTAAACATTTTTTTCAAATTATGTGGTGGGTACAAACAGGTTTAAATGTACCAAAACCCTCTTTTATTCCATTTTTATGCTCCGCTATTACTTACACATCAGGGTTGTGAAACACAAAGTGACAGAACTCGGGTGCTCTAAAAGGGGTAAACAGGGTACTCGTCGCGTTAGCCTGAAGTTATGGTGTTTATGTTAATGAACTTGAATATATATGCAATATTTGAATCAAATGTTGCCAGAAATTAAACAATGTAGGCAGCAATTGAAATGAGATAAATAATGTAATATATAAGATTTAGAAGAAGAAATTATCCGTCCGGTTACTTTTAAAAATTGTCATTTCCCGTAGGGTTGTTCTTACACCAGACATAGGTTGTTCTCAGTCAAACTTTGGTCCCCAGTTCGGGTTTCATGTTCATATTGTTGTTAAGTATTCCATTTTATTCGGAATATGTCTCTAATACATGTGAGTCTTGAAATGAGAAAAAACGCGCGTCAGGCGTAGCAAAATCTATTATCTGGAACTTTGTTGTAATTTAGATTTGATGATCACTCCATTTTGAATTACCTTTCGGTGTCTTTTTAAAGCTTAAAGAACGACAAACTCAAAGAAGAATGTGTTGTTGCATCACTGTTAAGATAATCTCAATTTTTGTAGTACGACGCACGAAAATAATATTTTTAAAGACCCTTAATTTTTCGCAGCTGTCCTTTTTGTCGTTTTTTTTTGGCTTTCAAACCTAAATATAAATTACAAGAAAGTTCCAGATAATAAATTTTGCTATGCCTGATGCGCGTTTTGTCTATTCAAGATTCAATGTCAGAGGCGGAATGATGCTACACAAAAAAGGAAAATTGACGATTGGAAAGTTGAAGGCATCACATTTGTCTAAGAGCTTTGTTGAACGTCTTTCTTGAGAGTCGATGTCGAGATGTTGATCTATATATGAAGCAGATTTCCTGGAATCCACTGTGTCCTTTATCTCATGTTCCTGAGCATGTATGAGATGGAGAAAATTACCAAATCGAAAAATGTTAAAAAAGGACATCATCAATATAACGGAACGTGAGTTAAAAGAGAGTTAGTCTACGATCTTTTTTGAAGAGATTGTAAGAAGTCTGCTCCATATGAATGTAGAAACAAATCAGCAAGCAAATGTGCACAATAAGTGGCCATTGGAATCCCTAATGTTTGCAGAAAAAAACACGTCTACAAAATATTTGTACCTTCGTTTTCCATTCTTTTTAAAAAGCTGCGTTTAATCAGCTGTGCCAATCGTGAGTTGTTCGTGCGAAAAAGAAGTGTAAAGAGTGGAGAAATCAAAAGCTTCGATGCTGTTGCAAGATGAAATTGATTACGAGTTAAGAATCTCCAATAGATCTTTCGAAATCTTAAATATCCACATTTGATCGAAATCATTTCTAGATTAACAATAATCATAATATTTCTGGAGGCCAAATTATATTGGATTTTTGATGACCCTGCAACCTGCAATAATGCACTGTTTGTATGGCTTTTTATGTAATAAGGAATCCAATACAGGGATGAAATGCCATCATTGTTAGCAACAACAGAGAGGTCAAAGGAGGAAATGACATATTTGTGATTGTCAATAATTTCCTCCTTAGACAGTGTTGTAGCTCTGCAATTGCTTGTACAACCAACTCATAATTCAGCTGTGAAGCAGTCAATACAGTGTTTCTTGCACACAAAAATGATATTGTATGGTATTTTGTCTGCATGTACAACAATTCATTTGTCATGTAAGACGGACAGTTTTCTGCAGCATCAGCGTTGATGAAAATGGATTATGCTTTAGTGCTCATTGAGCTCTTAAAAAAATTGATTCATTTCAAAACTGAAGACTTCACAGCTTTAACCCACTCCGACAAAACGTCATTTCCTTTCTCCTGATGTTTCCTGGCCCAAGTTTTTTTGGTATAATTTTCAAATGAATCAATTACTGTTTTAAAATTACGGCTCCAATTGATTCGTCTAGGCTCGCGATATTTTGGTCCTTGAGCCAAAACATTGCGAAGTAAGTCATTTTCCACGATGTTCAGGTCAAAAGTAATAACGTGGCCAGAGAGACCACAATTAAATGGAGATTTTTCACCAGCATTCTGGAGGTTTTGCTTTGAGGTCATTGATTTGGAAATCTCGCAAAATTTATTTTTAATTGAATATGTGCCGTAACAGATTTATGAAGTAGAATATTTACTGAATTAATGGCATCAAAACCTTTGTTTAAAAATGGAAGTAGAATATTTACTGAATTAATGGCATCAAAAACTTTATTTAAAAATGGAAGTGTTGCCTTTACTATTTTCATGTGGAACTTCGACAGGTCTGAATAGGCGGTTGTAACCGATATGAAGAACAAAAGCGGTCAATCGGTAAAGTATGGAGTTTGGAACTTTATTTTGAAACTAAATATAATAGAAACATCGCCACTGCTACTTATATACAACGTAGGGTAACATCTCTTAAAAAAAACAGATAAAATATAGCAGATTATAAGAATATATAGGGTCATATACTTTTCAGAACCACAGCTTTACTTACATGTAAGACTTCATTGAGTCAAAATGTCACTTTACAATTGATGAATACGTTTATCTAAAAATGGATTAATTTCAGGTCGATTTTTCAGGAGTAAGCAACAAAGACTGCATACAGCATTCAAAAGTAAGCCGCGGTTAATTTTGTAATTTTTTAAGTTCTGCGTGTGCCGTTTTTGATCACAGTCGATTGACTGCTTATATCACTTACACCATTTAACGTGGCCTCTAATTCCATGGGACATTTAATTATTCTAAAAGTGTTTACTGAGGTATTATAGGAATATTTTGTCCTGATTTAAAATCCATTTTGAACGCAAAGAATTGTACCGAAAAAAAACTACCCTAGAAAAGTTTATCAATGTCATAAGGTTTGTTTTTATCTATGTACTACTATTCTTTATTTGTCCTGATAAAATGTTGCATGTGCCGTACATATACTAAGGTTTACTTTTAAAAAAATCAAATTATCCTGATAAATTTTAAAGGGGTAATTGTTCATTAAAGGTAAAAAAAAAAGTTTATAGAATGAAAAAAATGCAGATAGAAAAAAGCTGTTGCTAGCTTTAATCTTCAGCCCATAGAGCTCTACTAAAATACACAAGGTTAAGTATGTCAGGTAAAAAATATTGCATGACTTTGGCTATATCATGGAGATTGAACATGAAATGAGATGAAGAGAAGAAACTGGGTTCACATGGCCAATAAGGGATTGTAACTGTAAATGGGAGAATTAAACGATTAGGCATTTGGCCTCCTGAAGGGGATTACGGGTCTTCCGTTAGCTTATCGAGACCTGCAGTAGGATTTTTAATTTGCTAGGAGCGAAACATCTTCCAAACACTGATGCAACTATTATTTGGGGTCAAATTTTTTGCAGTTTAGCCTGGAGACCTTAGCATTCAATATGACAGGGCCACGCCAGTCGACCGCCTGGGGCACACATCCAAGTCGCTATGTGTATCAAAACCTCGGCATTCAATATGACAGGGCCACGCCAGTCAACCGCCTGGGGCACACATCCAAGTCGCTATGTATCAAAAACTATGATTTTATTTGTTCCAAGCAATAAAGAAAGATTCAAAAACAACATTCGCCTGTTTTTGTTTTGTTTTTTTTTGTATGAAATGATACCAATCGGATGGCAGAGGACAGAAAAGTTCAAAAACTGCATGCCATGGCACAGAAGAGAGCGAAAAGTTTTATAAATGTCAGCATATATGTTTTAGAACTGGTTTTCGGACAGATGTAGAGAAAGTTTTTTTTAAAGAGATTCATGACCTCAACTGTACGTTGTGTGTTAATATTTGTTATGCAGATACTTAACTAAAATTATGTTGTGTGTTGCCATTGTTAATTGTTAATCTTTTATTTTTTGGTGTAATCTGAAGAAAAAGAATCCAGTTATCTACAAGTTAATTGTGAAATAAAAATGCAGATTCTTATAAAAAATCAGTTTTATATATTTGAACGAGTTGTTTGTAAACTTTCTCGTTTATTATTGAGTTTTTAGATTTATTGAACTGCAATCTATGAAGATGTTAAAAGGTTTGACTCGTTTTTATGAACATAGATGTCATTTTTATGAGTGGTTACTCGTGTAAAAAAAAGCCATATATCCCTCCTTCTTCCAGAAATACATGGTAACGTATACAAAATAAACGCTATTTTGTAGATAATATCTTTCAAATTAAATGGAAATTATTAACAATCACAAATCTGTCATATACTCCTTCAGGCTCTCAGTTGATCTTGACAACTAAGACATATTTCCTCCTTAGACAATGTTGTAGCTGTGTAAGTGGTGCTTTTGCTGGTACAATCAACCCTTAATGTAATTGTCAAGCAGTCAATCTAGTGTTTCTTGCACACAATGTTATTTGGTGCTTTGTCTGCAGGTACAACAACATATATGTCGTGTAAGGTGGGCAGTGGTTTTGCATTGCATCAGCGTTGTTACATATAGATGTTGCTTTAGTGCTCATTGAGCTCTTCAATGAACTGATTCGTTTCAAAATCAATGACCTTACAGCTTGAACCCACTCTGTCAAAGCTTCAGTTTCTCTCTCCTATTTTTTCTTGGCCCGTGGTTCGGTCCTCGTCAGGGGTAAAAAACTCATGGACCGATTTTCCGACTCTCTCTTGACACCATTTGCGAGGATGGTCTCAGGAAACGATGCACGTCCTTCGGAAGGGACAAAAATGGTTGTCTCGTGTAAAGGGAGAGTAATACTCTGTGCACGTTAAAGACCTCTTTGTAGAGTTGGATAATAGTAGGCTAAATACTCGCAAACTGCAAACTTGAGAGGGATTTATAGAAGCACTTAGCTTGTTTCCCGATCCAGTATAAATAAATATGTTTTAACTAACTAATCAATTGCAACTTCAGATTGTTGGATCGAATTCTGGTTTGTAATTTACAAAAACGGGACTTCCCCACCTCTATGAAATTTTTTTTTTTTTAGTTACCTGCTTGTCCATACTGGGATTATTTCAATATAATAAGATTTTTGACGAATAAATGATTTTTTGTCTGATAAACAAACACATTTCTATGTTTACAGAAATTTGTATCTTCTATTTCCTATTGACATGCTAGATAAAAAGGGGAAACTTGACAATATTATTTCATTTGTAAACTTCCATGCTCTATCGCTTCCTTGCAGTATACAACATCGATCACTAGTCAAAGACCGTTTCATGTTGCCTAATCGACTTTCGGTGGGTAATATTAATACTTCCCACCTGAATGTAATTAGCTTTGTATCTTACTTTACGAAGGCCGGTGGTTTTCCTCGGGTTGCCCGGTTTCCTCCACCATTAAAACTGACCGCCCTACATGACCCAGGTGTGTCGATAAAGGGCGTTGACAACATTACACATATACACATTTGCTTACTGTATTTTTGTGATAATTATTGTGACGCTCTCGACATTTGTTCTCCCACGCATTTTGAAAAAAAGTATCGCTACATACATACATTACCGCAAAGTCCATGAAAGAAGCAGAGTTACTAATTGAGTATCTGAATGTCAAAAGTCTGGATGGGCAGAGACGAAACAAGTAAACACCAAAAAAGAACGGGACAAAAACAGACAAGATGTAAAACATGGAAACACAAAAATCACTGAATATCAATCAACGTCGAGAACGCCAGTCGTAGAGAGAGTGAACTCAGGTGCCCTGGAATCGTAAGCCGTTCCTGCTTGCTATAACTCACCCGTCGCGTTGCCAACAGTAAATTCAGTGTGTCAAATCCAGTAAAGAAAGACAAGAAAAGTATAACAAATCAGCACTCATCTGACAGATCGAAATCCCTTATTTGTTTATAAGCGCATGATGCCTTCTAAAACAATTCTTCTGTGAAGACGGCAACCGAGGAGCAACGTAATCCTGTGTGAGCAATTTTTGTGTCAGACGTGACGCTCTGCTAGGGAAATCGAAGTAAGTCCCACATGCTTTGGAGTAACGAATCAATGTGATACGTAAACTCCGTAAGCTGGTGCGGACGGAATGTTGCTACACAAGAAGGGAAAATTGACGAATGGAGAGTTGAGATCGTCCCTTTTTATAGCGTTTTGTTGAAAGTTTTTTTCGTGAGAGTCAATTTCAAGATGAAATCTAAATATTAAGCAGACTTTCTAGAATCCACTGTGTCCATTATCTCAAGTTTCTGGGGGGATATTTGAGATGTAGAAAGTCGAGAATTGATTATTGAAAAGAAAATCATTAATATAACACAACGTGAGGTAAAAAAAGAGAGAGCTAGTCTACGATCTTTTTTGTCTATAAGAGATTGTAAGAAGTCTGCTTTATATAAATGAAGAAAAAATCAGCTAACAAAGGTGCACAATTATTGCCTATTGTTTGCTGAAAAACACATAGGATTTTGCTTTGTCTTCAATTTGATTGGCAGCGCGACGGGTGTGCTATAGCAGACAGAAACTGCTTACTCTGTCGAAGCATTCGAGTTTACTCTTGTTACGACTTGAGTTCGGGTTGTTGATTTCTGGTCGATTGATTTTGTGTTTCTTCGTGGTGTTCTTGTTCATTTTAACTGGTTTGTCATTGCCTTTCGGACTTTTGACACTTGAATGCCCCATTGGTGCCTCTTTTCTCATTCGAAGGCCCTATAAGTTTCGTGCATCCCGTTTACTACGTTTCTAAAACGTGGTGAACCGGCTATTAACGTAACGAACCGTACAGACACGTAGTGGAAACCAGCTATATACATTGACATACCTGGGCATAAACGTGACTTGTCCCGTTTGAATTGATTGTACAACGCAAACGTGACTAAAAATATGCGTACCAATTAAGTACTACAACGTGTTAAAACGTTGTTAAAACGAATTAAAACCCATTAAAAGCGTAATGAAAACCTAGTACAAGCGTAGCGAATGCAAACCAACAGGTTTTACTACGGTTCCCTAAGTACTTTCAGCTTTCACTAGGTGTTAGTACGATTCATTACGTTTTATGATACGTTTTAATATTGAAAGAACAATCATGAATTGGTTTCGACTGAAGTTCGCGCTGTTGATTGATACTCAGTTATTTTTGTGTTTTCGTGTTTTACATGTTGTCTTTTTTTTCCGTTCTTGTTGGTGTCTACTGGTTTTGTCTCTGCCCTTTCGAACTTTTGGCATCGATTACCCCAAAGGTACCTCTGCTTTTTGGTAAATTACGGAATATTGATGCAGGAACACATTTTGCAGATGATGCTGTTTTTGCTTCAGTAAACCCGGAGCCAGAGATCTGAGGATATAGTTTCTTAAAAGACTTTTTGCGTGCTTGGAAATGTTCAGGATGATTACGGCTAGACTGACACCAAGACTTGACAAGATAAACGCATTGTTAGGATAAGCACTGGCAGTTGGTCTGAACGAAGCTATTACTTTTTGTCTCTGGTGAGTACTGAATATACTAAATGCGCATCATGCATAGTAGCAATATTTATTGCCTGGAACTTTTTTCTGTTTTTTGTTTATTTCTAACATCCGTGATGATTAACACTGCTGATGGAGTTTTAATTCCTCGAGGTTAGACCCCTCCGGTATTAACATTTATGTGATGAAAATCACATCAAACCTAAAAAATATCCGTGTAAATATTTACATTGTTAAAACTATTAGCTTCTCCCTACCACAGGCGAAGGTTGATCTCAGTTATGATAAATTATTACGTTTGATGTTACCGGTCCACGTCTTCTCGGGTTGGGTAGGTAGGTAATGTTTTATGAAGCCAAAAATTCATATGTAAAAGCTTCAAAAAATGAAAAAAGAAGTGTATTATGAAGAATCATCATATTACATTAAAAATGTATGGGAATAAAAAAGAAAAATTGGAAATATAATATCTTGATACAAAATTTGGGGTAGGACCAATTTTTCTGAGTAGGTAGGCTACATCAAACCAAACATTTGGTATTTTGGCCTTATGAAATACTCCTGACAGGAAATCAAATTAAAAGGAGATGTTTACCTCTAAATACATGACACTAAAAGAAATTAAGATAAGTGTTGACATGCGATAGTGTTAAACTTATCTAATACGCAGTATAAATGTACGAGAATTTGAACGCTGTTATAATTTACATTCAATTATCTATAAGTCCAACACTTCCTCTTCTAGAAAAGCATGATTAGAAATTGAAATGATAATTTTTTTTTGAAAGAGGAGAAACTCAAAATGGCGCAGCTTAACGTAGAAACACGTAGTACTACTCAGTTAAAAGTTGCACAAATCAGTCAAGACCGCATCAATCAGTACTAAAACGTACCTCATACCTAGTACTTCGTGACAAATCCTAGTAATACCCGATTAAGCGTACCAAATACGTAACAAAACGTACTAAAACCTACCGAAACGGCTAATGTTAAAGCTGGCTCTACTTAGTAAAACGTAAAAAAACGTAGGAAAACCATAGCATATACCTAGTTAAACGTAGAAACCGAAAACCATTACAATAAATTACATAAAACGTTGCGTAATTAAACGTAGTAAAACGGGATACCCGAAACGTGACAGTATGACTTGGCATCATATCTATTGATGTCAACATTATCAATGTGTCCCTTCACGTATTAGGGTTAATAAAAAAAAAGATAAAAACAATCATTTTAACACTGACAGTTGAAATGCACAGTCTTAAATGTTCGACCAACGTATTGATTCAAACATGTATTTTCAAATCTTATTTCGGAATTATATATCCGTGAATGTTTGTCCCACAGAGAAATAATTACAAAAAGTTTTTGTTAACATTTCTCCTATAATTTAAGTTTTTACTTATATGCGAGCGTAGCGAGCTCTCTAATGTAGAAAGTATGCCAAATTGCACGAGACTCAAAATACTATGGAAGAAAAATTGTTCTCACCGGAAACATTCGATTTTCGGAAGTTTTCGAAAATGTCTGCGCGTGCTGAAAAATTGCGGGAAATAGTAATACATCGTCCCAAATTATCTCGTCCCAGGCATTATTCGAAATTTTCAATGGAATTATCTACGCGAGCTTCTAAGGCAATGTCTTTCTCATATTAATGCTTATTGCACAAGGCATTTTTTAAACAGAATTATTTCTATAATACAAAATTTTATGACTCTCAAGGTCTATGTTTGTTTATAATTATCAGATTCTAAACTTGATTGGAATATTCAAGTTAAGAAGAGTAGTCATATCATTCACAGTATTATAACAATGAAAGCACAACGATGTACCAACGGGGCAGTAAAATGTTGTTGATCCCAAAAGTAAAAAAACTCGGATTACATAAAACCATTTCAAAAACAAACTGTAGAAAAAAAATCAAATTTCAACCAGCAACGTAAATCTTGCCATGTTGGATTACTTGGGTCTGCTGTTAGGCTAGGATCTGGTCAACAAGTTTTGGGGCTGAGTCGAATACATTTTGTTGTGCGATGGAACGGATCTAAAAAAGACACAGATGAAGTATGAAGTATATAATTAAACTGAAACATGTGCTTTCAATACTTTTAAAATATGACATTTATATTATATAATTAATATATATTTATATGCAAGTCATTTATTTCACATTACCATTTAAATGGACCGTTTAGTAAAATTTCATTGTTGTCTTTATTTGCATTTTACCTCTTTTGCAATCTTCACAGCAGTAAGGATACCGGGCTGTGACGCATTCTGGTGAGTCTTTTGAGTCTTAAGGTATCACCACGTTGTACCACTGTGACGGGGCATGTCACGTTCTTGTTGTGTACGCTACAGCGCCATTGTGTGGAGCTGGTGTTCTGTCTGTTTACTGTCAACGTGTAGCCGTGACTAGAAACCAATATTCTTTTTCCCCGTTAAGTACCAGTATCTACCAATGTGACGATTTCTTCGGCTTATAGTGTTGAAAAGTGTTCTATTGGATCTTCTTCGATAGATCTACAAAGATATAATAAAAAAATGTTAAAAAGAATGCTAACAGAACAAAAAAAATGTTAAAAACAATGCTAACAGAACAAAGAAACGAAAGGTAACGTATAATACAGCTTATTTAGCTCTACAAAAGTCTCCATAGGATGAAAGTTGCCAGATGAATCCCTTATAGGGTTATGGTCCCTAATATAATGTTTTTGGCCTATGGAAGAAAATAAAGGTAATAACAAAACTACCGAACTTGAATGATCAATCTCATTGTCTAGAGAAAATGACAAAAACGAATCAGTAATACCGGAGAATCGGTGGATCGCAATGGTCCTGACTTGGTACAGGCATTTCAAACGAAATGGTGGGTTAAACCAGGTTTTATGGCGCCAAACCTCCCTCTTCCATTGCGATCTTAGGATCCGGTAATGACCACAGAACACAACACAGTTGTGAGACACAATAGGGATATTAAGGTGATCATCGCAGTACAGCAGACCTGTGAAACACTAATTAACACAATTAACTATCATATTTTTTAAGTAAATTATGAACTTTTCTACTAGTGACTTATAACTATAAAACTATAGCAGGTTATTATAAAGAGAAGCTGTTGCTTGCTTAAATGTTCAGCTAATTTAGCTGTACAAAAGTCTACATGATATCAAAGTTGTCAGACGACCCCTTATAGGGGTAACGACCCCTAAATTAACGTTATTCATTTTTGGCCTATAGAATGAAAATTATAACAGATAGAGAAAAGCTGTTGCTTGCTTTAATGTATAGTTTATTTTGCTCTACAAAAGTCTCCAATGGTCGAAGTTGTCAGATGATCCCTTATAGGGTCAATGGTCCCGTAAATAAGTTTTTGTTTTGTTTTGGGCCTACAGAATGAAACTTTAGTAGATAGAGAAAAGCTGTTGCTTGCTTAAAAGTTCAGCTTATTTAGCTTTACAAAAATCTTAATAGTGTTTAAGTTGTTTACATCCCCATAATAAGGGTTTTTTTCATGTTTTTGGTTTATAGAATGAAAACTATTGCAGATAGAGAAAAGTTGTTTCTTGCTTGAATATCCAGCTAATTTAGCTCTACAAAAGTCGCCATAGGGATAATGTTGTCAGATGACACTTTATAGCGGTTACAGCCCATAAAATATTTTTTTTTTCATATTTTTGGCTTAAAGAATGAAAACTATTGCAGATAGAGGAAGCTGTTGCTTGCTTAACTGTTGAGCTCATTAAGCTCTACAAAAGTCTTCATAATGTTGAGATTGGTAGATGGTCTCTTAAATGCTCTTCAAAGGTCTTAATAAGGTTGACATCAAGACCAGGTGAGCGATTCAGGCTCCTCGGAGCCTCTTGTTCAGTTAAATTTACAATACCCCAGTTTTCACAACCATACAACAAAATAGGCTTTAAAATACAATGATCAAATAAGTGAAGATAAATTTAAACATTTGAGCTAGCAGATTATAAATCACTATACATTTTAAAACATGCCTTCATACTTTTCTGATAAAGTTTTTTTTTTTTGCTTCATTAAATTTCCTTAACACATTCAATTAAGTTGTTTCCAATGTGGAAACTGTCTTTTATAACTTTTCCATTATTATTGAAAATTATGACTTCAGATTTAGTAAACTTAATTTCTAGGCACCATTCTCTACAGTACTCATTCAATAAATACAAATTACTTTTGAGGCCATTTTTTGTGTCAGAAAGGAGCACCAAATCGTCTGCATATAGCAAACACAGAATCTTTTTATTGTCTATCAATATACTGTCTGTCTTTTCCTCTAACTCAATAGGTAAATCATTAGAAAAAAATCGAACAGGTTGGGTCTAAGAACATCGCCTTGTCTTCCCCTACTTTTGAAGAGAAAGTGACAGAACTTGCACACATTTCACAGTTTTTTTTTATCAGACACCGATTACTTCGTGACCGACTTTTGGAACAGTGCTATAAGAAAAAAAGTCTCACACGATCTCTAAAAAAGTTTTTTCTTCGTTATCAGCTACTAGTAGAAAAGTTCAAAATTGAGTTAAAAGATATGGTGGTTAATTGTTTTAATTAGTGTTAGACTGATCTGCTGTACTGAGATGATCACCTCAATATCCCTATTGTGTCTCACAACTATGTTGTGTTCTATGGTCATTACCGGATCCTAAGATCGCAATGGAAGAGGGAGGTTTGACGCCATAAAATCGGTTTAACCCACCATTTCGTTTGAAATGCCTGTACCAAGTCAGGACCATTGCAATCCACAAATTCTCCGTTATGACTGATTCGTTTTTGTCATTTTCTCTGGACTATGAGATCGATCATTCAAGTTCGGTAGTTTTGTTATTACCTTTATTGTTAGTTTATCTCCAACCTTTACACATAACGTGTCTTTGAAAAAGATAGATTTTATGATATTATAAAATTTGCTATTAATGTTCTTCAGTAAAAGTTTGATTCTAAACCCAGCCTCAAAGATAAACATGTTCATTATAATGCTTAAATAATAGGTTTCAGAGGATCACTTTAACTTACTGTTTGGTCCAGGCTGTAGTCCAACCAATGGATAAACATGGTCATTTTTATACTTTAATTTATAGGTAACCGAGGATCACTTGGACTTACTGTTTGGTCCAGGCTGTAGTCCAACCAATGCATTTGATGCTATAGACATCGATGGAAGTGGAAGTGTAAGATATCTTAAAATTTCTATCAATAAACAATGGACTGGAATAAAACTTGTTATCAGATAAACATATCACTAATGCGCGTGAAATTGAATAACTGTTATTTAATCGATAAATATGTCCTTGTTTAAGTTGTTTACGTTAATGACAAAAATGAAGAATGCAATTATGAAGAAGAGGTCTCTGATTTGGTAAAAACAACTTTCAGTATTTAGAAAATTTATAGGTAACAGGGTCGAACAATTGCAAATTATTAGATATGAAATATATTATGACCTGCTAGATTTATTAGAAGCTTGTTTAAGAAAATAATAAGATGTGGAATAAGTGTACGCGACACAGCTTACAAAACAAGCGACAATTAAGAAAACCACAACGGACAACCACCAGAAGCTTTCAACGAGGCCAGTTGGCACTGTTCTTCGTTCTGAAATTGGCCCATGGTCTAAATAAAATGCATACAAGTCAAATGAAGACCTATAATAGTCATATAATCCCATTTTATTTACTTTTTTAGCTATCATACTCTGAAATTCTGAACTTCATTGAAGAACTAGGTGTTTCTGTACAAGAGAAATATATAGGAACTAAAAGGTCAGAAGTGACGAACTTTGGGAACTACTTGCACACAATATTCGGAGGTTTGAGTCAAAACATGGCAAGAATGTATATGGCGGTATGTATTACAGTCAAACCTGTCTTATGGAGCACCAGTATATTGCAAAACACTGCCTATAAATGGCATCTAAAAATATCCTTAATATGAACATAAGAACAAAAATGAACCTGTATATGAAGGGCATCTGCTTATAAAGGGCATGATTTTGTCGTTCCATGGATGCCATTTATATACAGGTTTGCCTGTAAGTTCGATCGCTTCTTTCGGTATCTTTAAAAATATTATAAGTAAGAGCCTTCTATTTACTATGCATTTAGAGAATTCAAAACAAAGATGTTTAAAGGGGGAATTGAATGTCGTAAGTCCGGAAAGGTCAACACAATGTCGATAGACATTAAATCAACACCTCCTCCCCCAAAAAACCCCAGATTAAATCATCAATAAAACACAAAACAAACCACAAAAACAGATTAAAGCATCAAAACCAAGAAACAATATTACAATTAAGTGGCTATTAGAAACACGAACTAATGACGAAACAGAATTGAACTCTAATGCTCCGGAAATTGTTGAATTCAAAATGTTGTAAACAATAAAAAAAACACAATCCAAAGCTACAACCCAGTAATATTGTCTATTACGAGGACCCAAAACATTTGGAATGAAATAAAGTAGTCATTTCAATTTGCTGATAGCTTAATTTTATGCTTTGATAACTGTTACATGCCATTTTATATTTTAGCCCTCAGATGTAGATCGCACCATTGGTATCAACACCTGGTATATAACGACTCTTGATTTTGTGTTGGAAAAGAAGATCGAGAATTTATTATTGATGTAGGTACAAGCGGACTACAGTGTTACACGTTTACTTAAGTGTAAAAATGTTATGGAATTTCTTACATTTCTCATTTCAAGATATCGTTTTATAAAGTTATTAACAATTAAACTGAACTAGAAAGATACAAATAAAGATTGCAATGTTCCTGATTTGATACAGGTACTTCTTCAGAAACGGTGACTTAAAAATCATTTGTGGCGCTAGATCTCAGTTTAATTTATTGTGCTTTGGAATACGATTTATTGTGATTTCATTTATCCCAATGTAACCGTAATCGGGTATTTTAAAGGTGCTTGTTGATTCTCTCGTCATTATTATTTGAAAAAAACACAAATCAGGTAACTCCAAAGGATGTTTTTGTTTGTTACGATGATTTATAATAATTTATGTTAACTGGATAATAAATTTTACAAGTTTTACTATCCTATTTCTTTAATAGCAAGGTAAAAGGTCCACTCAGGCCTTTCTCAGGAACCATGTGCTCAACAATAATCCGGAAAAGCTGTCACAAGCCGAGATCCAGTCCAGAGCTATACCAACAGGACCGAGTTTGTCTAAGGAGCAGATCGAAAAAATTCTTGTGGTTGGCCGTTGATTGTCATTTGTGAATCTCGAAAGGGATAACTGTTGATGGAATTATAGGCGTTATATGTAAACACCTATTACATGAATATATTATATTTTAAAAATAAGTTTACTCGAAATATGTCAAGACTTGTTCTATGTTATGGAAATACTGAATTTAAGGAATACACATTGATATCCACAAAACCTGGCTATGTTGTATGAATCTAGTACCAGAATGTCTTTTTTAAAAAGGAAAACTTTGAAACATATCACCAAGTCTAAGAAAACTTTCCAGTAAGATGTTCACACTCGGACAATCTTTGCTTTTCTCTGCTATATACTCCACAAATATACCACCAAGTCTAAGAAAAAAAACCATAAGAATCGGACGGTAAGATGTTTACACAAAGACAGTCTTTTAAAGAGGAATTTTCAAGGAGTCAGTAGGTCTTGCACTATAATAACATATAATTAAATGTATAAAAGAGGAGAGAAAAGTGTCATTTGGTTAGATTATGGATAAGACGTTACCTCATGTAGAATATAACGTTGGGTGGTTTCATTTTTTTTCGATTTGAATTAATGCAGTGTTGTTGCAAATGTAAATCATGTTTTTGTTAATTTGTGATGTTGTTGGGAACATTACTTGTTTCGTGTTAAAAACTAATAAATAATAAGATAATTGTATTTTCATAAAATAAACAATTTTAATGTTCTGTTAGTCCGTTATGTTTTTTTTCTTGTGTGAATAATAATTCTGGTTTTTTTTAGTTTTATTTTGTTATATTGCTTTTTGGTCGAATCAATCTACCTTTTTAGATGGAAAGTTTTAAATCAGAACAGTAGAATTTGTATTAATGATTGCAAATACATGAAGTAACAAATAATTTACAGAAAAGTGTCTTCGTATCACAGTTGAATCGTTACTCAAGAGTTTGTGGGAATTACTGGCATCGATTTCATTGGCAGAGCGTCACGTTTAACACAGAAATTACGATAGACACAGTGCACTCGTAGACAAATATGGGATTTCTATATCTCAAAATACAAATGACAACAAAGTTCCAGACAATAAATTTTGCTACGCCTGACGCGCGTTTCGTCTATTCAAGACTCATCAGAGGCGCTCTACCAAAATTATTGAAAATGCCAAACACTGTATGAATATGAAGAGCATAGAACAGTATAACCAAAAATACCAAACTGGGGAACCAAATAATTACTAAGATATTCAACCTATGTCTGGGGTAGGAAGAACCTTAGGGTTTAGACAATTTTGAAATTTAGACGGATAATTTAAAGCTTTGATGTATTCTCCAACTCAAAAGTGTTGGTGCCGGAGCGGGCTAACCTCGGGGAATTTAAACTCCACCAGCAGTGCTAACCTTCACGTGTGTTCAAAATACAAATGACAACAAAGTTCCAGACAATAAATTTTGCTACGTCTGACGCGCGTTTCGTCTATTCAAGACTCATCAGAGGCGCTCTACCAAAATTATTGAAAATGCCAAACACTGTATGAATATGAAGAGCATAGAACAGTATAACCAAAAATACCAAACTGGGGAACCAAATAATTACTAAGATATTCAACCTATGTCTGGGGTAGGAAGAACCTTAGGGTTTAGACAATTTTGAAATTTAGACGGATAATTTAAAGCTTTGATGTATTCTCCAACTCAAAAGTGTTGGTGCCAGAGCGGGCTAACCTCGGGGAATTTAAACTCCACCAGCAGTGCTAACCTTCACGTGTGTTCGAAATACAAATGACAACAAAGTTCCAGACAATAAATTTTGCTACGTCTGACGCGCGTTTCGTCTATTCAAGACTCATCAGAGGCGCTCTACCAAAATTATTGAAAATGCCAAACACTGTATGAATATGAAGAGCATAGAACAGTATAACCAAAAATACCAAACTGGGGAACCAAATAATTACTAAGATATTCAACCTATGTCTGGGGTAGGAAGAACCTTAGGGTTTAGACAATTTTGAAATTTAGACGGATAATTTAAAGCTTTGATGTATTCTCCAACTCAAAAGTGTTGGTCAAATGAGTGCAGATGTTGATTTGTCATAGAAATTTGTTTTGTCTTCCTTAACCAGATTTAAAAAACTGAATTGGAAATTAGCAACATGACGGGTGTGAGATAGCAGGTAGGAAACCACTGAGTTCACTCTTGTAACGACTTGAGGTCCGTTCAGTTGATTTTGTGTTTTGCTGTTTTTTTAGTGTTTACCGGTTTCCTCATTATCCTTTCGGACTTTTGACACTCGAATGCTTCCTTTGATGCCTCTTTTCTTCTTTAATTAAATACAACAGCATGCATGGTATGATTACAAACATTTTTAGTAACAACACCAATGTAATTAGTACTAGTATAGCGCACCATCCTCATTTTAAAATGATTGGAGTTTTGTGTCAAGCTCATTGGATATTACAAAATGAGGAAGATATATGGAAAAAAGTACTTGTAAACAAGAACAAGGAAATGTATTTCCAAAGGGAGAAATTTACATGAAGGAAAGATCCCGACTCGGAAGAAACGATAGATTAATCTGGGTTTAAATTCGCTAAATCACTCCCTTAATTTATGGTTTATATGTCTGAAAATATCACTTGCAAAAACTTAATATCGCTGAAAACTAGGAGAACACATAAACTAATATAAATAATCAAGACAATTGTCTTCTGGAGAAATATTTAATTTTCAAAGCGACTGTATAACTGTCTTAACGTATAGAAAGCGGATAAATAGTTTTATTGAGTAAATAATTATACGAATCGAAATAGTTTATTTGTACTGCATACTGTGAGTAAATGGAATCTTGAGCAATTGAATAACTTCATGTGTCAAACAGGAATACAATGGACTTTCAATCCTCCTGCAGGCTCACACTTTGGAGGTATATGGAAAAGACTAATCAGATCTGTGCGTAAAATTCTTTATTCACTAATGTCAGAGCAACACATTCGAAGTACACTCATGTGTGCAGTAGAAGCTACGTTGAACAATCGACCAATCTCTGATGTATCGGACAATGTTAATGATGTCAAAGCGTCGACACCAAATCAGCTACTTTTGTTGAAGCCAGGAGAACATTTTCCACCTGGATCCTTTTCTAACTCTGATGACTATGCTAAGAGACGATGGAGACAAATTCAGTATTTATCAGTATTGATAATAAAAAAAAGAATATTACAAAGCACAACCAAATTGTGTTTAAATTAATATTAAAGTCTAACTTTAAAGTAAAATCATTACAAATTTCGGTTTTAAAATGCCAAAATTCATACGATTTTAAATGTCAAATATATTATATTTTGAAATACCTCATTTTAGAATCTTGTCTAAAAGTTATTTTGAAAACATTTTTTGTGTGATTGCTATTCAAACATCATATAATATTAAGCTAAAATATCAGATTTTTAATTTCTCATACATATGTAGCTTACATAAGAAGTGTTTAGTCGTAACATTTCTACGATGGAAATAAATTTTCTTCATAATCTCTTAAAGATGAACCTTATTTATTTAAGTCAAAGATATGAAGTTATTCAAGTTTTCAAAAGTGTCAAACCTGATGAAAAAAAGTTTCGCAAACAATTTCTCATCCATTTAATTATGCCGTCATATAATTTTATAATAAAATATAAGACTTAACGATTACTATATATTGTCAAATAGATTAGACATTAGACCTCAGGTATTTTTTTTTTGATATACTATTTTTGTGGCAACTAAAAAAAAATACCTGAGGTCTAATGTCTAATCTATTTGACAATATATAGTAATCGTTTCTATCCCACGCTACCTACGGGAGTGATAATGGTAAAAAAAGTCAATAATTTAGTTGAACTTTGGACTGTAATTTCTTTCAACGTCCGGTTTCGCACGCTTGATTTCTTGAACTTTCAGCGTCTTTTGAACGCCTTTTTTTGAAAATTTTGCACTTCATTAAGCATGCAAATGGCCCACAAGAAAAGCTAGTTAGTTTATATTATATTTTCGAATACAAATCGTTTCAATTCATCGCATTTTCACATTTCAATTTCTATATCTTGGAAAATATTCAGAATATATGTTGTAAATTTTGGAGCGTCTCGGAAAAATCAGCAAAATATTAACTAGGCCAAATTCAAATGTGTACAACATAAAGTTCTTTTCATTCAGCCTTAATTGACCATCGAATCATTTTCCAGTTTCTTATTATAAATGGATAATACTTTTAGAAACATCCCAATAAAAATATGTTCTAATATTAACTCTCAGTTAACAGAGCATCCCTAGTGTGATGACCCCATGTCAGGCAAGGTTAGGATAAGAAGCCAGGGTTTGGTATAGTTGAACCCTAAGATAAAACAACCATGGGAAAACAGTTAAGGCTTACCCAGACGAAGGTCATGTAAGCTTAAGCCATTACTTAATCGTCCTCCATCTGAAAACAATATTTTAATTTGAGTTGTTCATGCAAAATAGAAGTATAAAAAGTGGAGAAATCGCAAGTTTTGATTCTGTTGAATGATGAAACTGATTTGGAGTTAAGAATCTCCAACAGTTCTGTCGAATTCTTCAGGCTCCACATTTGATCGACACCATTACTAGAATTACAACACTCGTAATATATTATTGGAGGTCAGATTTTATTGCCGTTAGTATTGAAGTTTACAGAACTGAAAGAGGTTTAGTGGTACATTTTGATGACCTTTCAATGAAACACAACTTATATGGATTTTTATGTAATTTAGGAATCCAATACAGGGATGGGATGTCATAATTGTCAGCGCCAACAGAGAGCCCGAAAGAGGAAATGACAGATTTGTGACTGTCAATAATTTCCACCTTAGACATATGTGGTACTATTGCTGGTACAACCAACCCCTAGTTCAGCTGTCAAGCATTTAATATAGTGTTTCTTGCACACAAAAATGATGTTATTTGGTGCTTTTTCTGCAGGTACAAGAACATATTAGTCATGTAAGATGGACAGTGTTTCTGCAAAATCGGCATTGTTAATAATGGATGTTGCTTAAGTCCTCATTTTGATGATTTTGTAATTTTTTAGCAATTTTTACCCAGATTCTGACTCTTTTAAAACTTGGCGAATTGACGATGTGCCAAAGTTGTTAAGAAGCAGAGGTACCAATGGGGTATCCAAATGTCAAAAGTCCGAAAGGGCAGAGACTAAACCAGTAAACACAAACAAGAACGGGACAAAAACAGACAACACGTAAAACATGGAAACACAAAACAACTGAATATCAATCAACAACGCGAACTCCAGTCGAAACAAGAGTGAACTCAGGTGCTCCGGAAGAGTAAGCAGTTCCTGTTTGCTATAGCACACCCGTCGCGTTGCCAATAGTCCATTCAGCATGTCAAATCCAGTAAAGGAAGACAAAACAACATCCTATGACAAACCAACATCTGCACTCATCTGAGAGATCGAAATCCCATATTTGTCTATAAGTGCATGATGTCTTCCGTAAAATTTCTTGAGTGAAGACAGCAACCGAGGAGCAACATAACCCTGTGTGAGCAATTTTTGCGTCAGACGTGTCGCTCTGCTAAGGAAATCGATGTAAGTCCCACACGCTCTGTAGTAACGAATCAATTGAGATACGTAAACTCCATAAGCTGGAGCTGACAGAATATTGCTACACAAGAAGGGGAAGTTGACGATTGGAAAGTTGAAGTCATCACGTTTGTCATAGAGCCTTGTTAAGGATATTCTCTGGTCAGGATCTAAAATTTTAAAGCATTTAGATTTTTTTTTACCTTGATTTTTGCAATGTCCTGACACTACAAAAGCAATACACGAAGAAAAATTCATGGATGGCTGTGCTTTTTTTCTTTGCTACAGACGTTTAAAGATGGCCAATTTTGATGATTTTGTAAATTTTTAGCAATTTTTACCCAGATTCTGACTCTTTACATGGAATAATCAATTCAAGATTATTGAACTTTTTTCAAAAAACTTTTCGATAAGTTTTATCATGTGAAAATGAATATATCAAAATAAAACTATCATTTGCAGTGTGGATTTAAGAAAGTTTTGTCCCATTTTAATGTATTTAAGGGGCATATTTTTTACGTTCCAAATTCCCTAAAATGTTTTTTTTTTATTTTCTTGCAGCTAATGGTTCAAACTTCATTTATTATATGGTGTTATTTAGCCAAAATCACCCTGTCCAATGTTTAGTTTAAAAATGAACCTTGTGTTGTCGAAAACACCACTTTTTAATAAAGAGTTTAACTTTTTCTTCAATAACAGTGTATTTTTTCTTATCATCGGAATAAAAAATATAAAACTTAAATAGCTCATTCGGTAACGAAAACTATGCACAAAATGATTGCCACACACGCTCGTAGTTAAAATTGGATATAAACAAGTTATACTTGTTTAACCATTACATGCACACGTACACTGGATGTTGACAAGGTCTAAAACTGTCTCAAAACACTTCAAATCTTGCTAAATATTGCCCTACTATATACAGATATTATAATGGTGTCATCAAAATGACAATACATAATATTTACAGGGTAACATGGTAAAAAGTAAGAGTTCTAACGGTACACTCTAAATTGATCGAGTGTTGTCTGTAGCACATTATATAGATAAAGAGGTTGGTCTCCATGATCAAGGTTAACAAACATATATATAGAACTACATATCAGTGCGTTTATTAAAAGAAGTAGAATGGTATATTACAAGTATGTTTCAAGTCTACAAGAAGCAGAGTATACTCGCTATGGCTAAACTTCGAATTTTAGACATTAAGTTTATTTTCCAGCCTATGGTAAGCTTATACTAAACATAGAGCTGTAGTTAAAAAAAATGACATGTACCTTGTACGTTAAACGCTGATGTAGATGTAATAATAGGACCTTCTGAAGTAAGATATGGTGTCCGACTCTAACTATTCCCCACTTTCCAGCGTCCAAATCCTACTTGATTATAATTTCATGTCAATTTTGATCAACACCCTTGTTTTAGCTCACCTGGACATATAGGCTATGCCATCACTATTCGTCCGCCATCGTATGAACAAAATTAAAAAATCTTCTCTGAAATCTCTAAACGTATAGTGTTAACGTTAAACGGTCCATTTTTTGAGGGAATCGATAAATTACATGTACATGTACTAAAATAGAACAAAGGGAGGGTTAAATCACTGAAACTGGATTGTAACTCAGCGACTTTGACAGAAGGAAAAAAATAGACATTGATTTGTCAGCACACCGTCCCTTTTTTAAGAGATTCGATAAATAATATAACATGTGCTAAAAAGAACATAGGAGGGTAAAATCACTTAAACTGGCTTGTAACTCAGCGACTATGACAGAAGGCTCGTCAGAATCGAAAGCTCTACAAAAGTCTGTGTTGGGTCTGAGTCGGCAAATGATCCCTTATAGGTGTCAAAGGTAAATATAGCGTTTTTCATGTTCTTCCACTTTAGAATGAAAACTATTTCAGAATAAGAAAAGCTGTTGGAGGTATAAAATTTCAGCACATTAAGCTCTTATTAAGTCTTCATTGAGTCGTTGTCAGATACATATAACCCCTTATAAAAGAGACCGTTATTGCTTTAGGGCCAAGTAAAAGATTCATGCAGGCTCCTGAGATCCTTTTGTAATCTTCATCTCCCTGATATAAATTAAAGGTCTTTATTGATACTAGTAATTTAAATCTTTAAATGAAAAGCTCTTTTATCGAGTATGCAGTAGCATATCTAAAAAATACTATTATACAACACGAAAAAAACTTCTTTTTATCTTTTCAGGGAATAAATCCCTAATACTGGCGTTACACTGTCCCGATTTTTACATACGATGGACATACGAATGTGAAAATTTCAACTTCGTGCGAAGTAAGTCCCGAACTTGCTAAAAATCGAAATATACGATTAAAACCGATGGCTAAACGATTAGAAAAGTTGCACATATGAATAGCTGCGAACCCATATAACGAAGTTGTCACGATGTTATCGAGAATTAGATCCGAAAGAGAAACGAAGATATACGATGGCTGTACGAAGTAGTGTTAAGCATACCATTGGTCTACGACGAATCACGATTGGTGTACGAAGAAAATTTTATGTGATAACGTGACATGCAATAATATTATATAGTTTAATCTATATAAATTGGCCTTTGCTGCCTCTAATTAGTATGTATGGATAACAAGTTAAAACGAAGGCTCTCCAAGTATACCCCTGTCCATGATGTCGATCAAAAAGAGTAAATGAGACATTTGATCTAAAGCTAATATGTAGGGACTGTAAAGATAGAACAGAAAAAGAAAATGTTACGTTATCTTGTTTTGTTCGTGCCTTGTATCAGTTGACCGAAGCACACATAATATGAAAACAGCAAGTATATGTAGAAACATTACACCAAAGCATACATTGTTATTGCAAAATTACCTGAAAAGATGCAATAAAAGCCTGGACGAGAGCGTGGAAGAGGGAATCGTCTGGTTGGAAAGGAAAGCGTCAGAAGCTAGATTCTAGATCCAGACTGTCTTCGCCTTGTTTTGTTTTTTCTTCTTGTACCTTTGAGATTTACCATTCATTTTTTTTATTTGTATTTCCTTTATTAGTTTTTCGAAACGAGAAAATTATGAATAGAGAATTAATGAGGGCACTTGTATCATAAGCTGCTGTCTTCTAAGTCTTCCTCCTGCTGCATGTTAATTTAAAGAACAAAAGCTGGGTTTCATGTACTTATATTTTTCTCGACGATTCACTATAACACGCCATACCTGAAAGTCTTACTGAAATTGATTAATAAATGGCCCTATAAGGCACTTTGACACGTTTGATATTTCTTACTTCAGACCAGTGCCGTGTTTCCATCTCCGTGCCATTACTCTAGGTTACGACGGATATATACGAATACATTTTAAGCGCCGTGTTTCCTTTGCACCATCGTTTCATTCGTGCCGCCATCGTAAGATAAATGAAACCGACGACACTTAGACAAAAGATTCTTTTACGAAGGCATTACGAATGAAAGTGGAAATAGTATAAAGACGATATGATTTTTTTTATATACACGTTATTTATAATAAAAAGAAAAAACCTGGACCAAACGCCCAGTGGAAAGTGGAAATAGTATATAGACGATATGATTATTTTTTATATATACACGTTATTAATAATAAAAAAAACTGAACCCGAGCGCCTGTATATAGACGATATGATTTTTTTTACATATACACGTAATTTATAGTAAAAAGAAAAAAAACCGGACCCAAACGCTTGTGATCGTCTTATACTAATTGTAACAAAGGAAACGCACAACCTCTTAACGAAAATGCTTGTTCTTCATCTACACATATGCAAATTGTGTGTTCCTTATTTTTTCATCGAAAATCATATTTTTAAGCAAGTTTAATCTTGAATAAGAACAATTGTTAAAGCAACATTTAAAAAAAAGTGGATAAAAGAAGAATTAACACGACCTTATTTGAAAACAACATCGAAAATGCAATGTTTACCCTTAAGACATCCCCCTTTTATCTTGTTAAAACACGTCCAACGATAAAATGACTGGACCAAATTCAAAAACAATGGTACTGCAATATAGCTTTATCAACAGGCCCCCGAACTGTGCAACTAAATAATAAATAATCATTTCATAATAATGTTTTTCTTACCTTGCAAAGTTTGAGGCGTCCTAATTAATGTCATTTGCGACCAACTCAAGATCAAATGTCAAGTGTACATTAGGTAGGATGAAAATATCTAATAAAATGTTTTAGGAAGCATAAACGACAAGTGTAACAATTTTATGGTATACATATATACTCTTCAAAAAAAGTTACGCATAGATAGAAAATTCCCCGTTCGTTTAATGCAAATCGAAACAATTTCAAAACATTATTGCCGAGCTGTTCTGCAACCGATTTTCACGAAATAAAATCCAGTAAAAAGAAAACAAAATAGAGATTATTTGTTTTATTTTGAGTAAAATCGTAACATCGCTACTTTTTAAGATATTGCAAGTAGAACTCAAGTGTACATTTTACGATTCAATTTCCCGTTTAAATCAATGCAAAATGTTCCGTGGAAAACATAAGTCGTGTTCTACTCAAAATGTCTTAAAAACCATTGAAGTTAGGATTTTGGTCAAAATAAATCAAACAATATTTATTTTGTTTTCTTTTTACTGGATTTTATTTCGTGAAAATCGGTTGCAGAACAGGTCGGCAGTAATGTTTTGAAATTGTTTCGATTTGCATTAAACGTACGGGGAATTTTTTATCTATGCGTAACTTTTTTTTTGCAGAGTACATTTCCAAATTTCATTGCCATTGTTCAATAATAATAAATAATTTTGAATTATTTCAAAGTTATTGCAAAACGTTATTTCAACGAGATCGAAACCTGACCAGAATGCATCTTTAAATTCATCATTTAGTTTTGATAAGACAATACGTGCTTAATTGAAAAAAACCAATAAGCACTACTTTTTTCATTTCTTTTTCGTTCAAACCCTGGCTCTCATAGGTATCTCAGTGTATGGCTCATTGAAAATAGATCAATAAAATAAACATTAACACATACTATGAATTGTCAAGGATACCTATAAAGACCCCCCATTAGGAATTTATTTCATCCGAAAGAATCCGTTTGGCTATGCACCGTTTCTAGGCAACTATCGAATGGTTTATAACACAATGAATATAAATGAAAATAATAATCATTCAGTTTTAATTTTGTTTTATATATATATTTATTTTCATTTACTTTTGAATGTCTGTTTTTTTTAGACCTAATTAAACACAATTTATATTCTACCTTTTCATAATCTGTTTTTGATCTTAACATTATTAGTTGATTGTTAAGCCGGTGAAAATAAACATTATTTGTAGCTGAACAGACATTTTTTATACATGAAAGAATTGCTATCCGTAGTGATACATGATCATGACATACTTCTTCTAGATCATTGTATTAATGGCGTATTTTGTAAGCGCGTTTGGTGAAGTGAAGGATGAAAAGGAATCATCCATAAACAATTGTTTTGAAGCATATTTTGTTCATATTTACACTCTTGACATTGTTATTGCATGGAATTTCCCACGATTATTTGACCCGGTTAGAAAAAAAAATATAGTTGTTGCGAAACTTTTTTTTGTTCATAAAGTAATTTCAAAAATATTAGCGATTTTGAATTTATTATTATTGTGTGGATCACTAACCTTAGTAAGCAATCCAAAGAAGTCAATAAAAACGAAGTTGCTTGAATATGTAGAGAATGTATACCTGTACGGACATCAGCATTACGTAAAAGCATAAGCAAATGCACAAACTGCAATCAGAAAGTTGATCCGTTGATATGACAGAAAGTTCAGGTGAAACTGGTGTTACGACGCCCACCGAGTTATCAATGGTTATATGTATTTATTTACGGATTGGTCAAGTTTTTTAAATAATGACAAAGCAACATTTTTAAGACCCCATCATCTTTGGTAATCTGAGAGATGCAAATCGTTATTAAATCAGCACTGTGTGATTGCTCTGACGTTCAGTCTATGGGCCTAACTAGCAGGATGCATATACATGTATTAATTTGGTTGGACCAAGAAACAGAAAGAGGAGGATGAACGTTACGTTTATTTCTATATCATGTTTTATTTTATTTTTTTAGAGTAACGTTATATTTTAGGGTTTAATTATGAGACTGTTTGTAAAAAGATTAATCTAAAAAGGAGAACTTTGAACACATGAGATTTTGTAAGTGTAAGTTTTACTTATAAAGAAGCAGAGGTACCAATGGGGTATCCGAATGTCAAAAGTCCGAAAGGACAGAGACAAAACTGGTAAACAACAACAAGAACGGGACAAAAACAGACAACACATAAAACATGGAAACCCAAAATAACTGAATATTAATCAACAACGCGAACTACAGTCGAAACAAGAGTAAACTCAGGTGCTCCGGAAGATTAAGCAGTTCGTGCTTGCTATAGCACACCCGTCGCGTTGCCAATAGTCCATTCAACGTGTCAAAGGCAAGACAAGAAGAAAAAAAAAGTTTTAGAGATCAGAGTGCATTAGTTAAAAAGAAAATTTGGAAGCGTTTGACATTTTTGTCATTAAAAACTATAATAAAATATAAAAAAAAACTGTTTAAAAAAAGGCGAAACGAGAATACGTCAATGACTTTAACAAAGGTAATAAATGAAGAAAAATTCATAGGTTGCTGTGCATTTTTTCTTTACTTCAGACGTTTAAAGATGACCAATGTTGATAAGTTTGTTCATTTTTAGCCATTTTTGTCCAGATTTTGACACTTTTCATGGAAAGATCAGTTTCGTTTATTAAACTTTTTCTTATACTTTCCGATAACTTGTATCACGTGAAAATGAATATATCAAGGTAAAAACAATGATATGTACGTGTGGATATAAGGAAATTTTGTCCCATTTTCCTGTACTTTAGGGGCAGTTTTGGCGTTCCAAATTTCTTTAAATGCTAATTTTTATAATTTTCTAGCAGCTGATGGTTCAAACTTCATTTGTTTTGTGGTGTCCTATAGCCAAAATATCTAATCAAATGTTTTAGGAAGCAAAATTGAATGACTATTGAATATTTATTAACTGAGATGAATTTTTCCACCAAACCCCTATTTTAAAAAAAAAAGGTAATATCAAAACAACCGAACTTGAATGATCAATCTCATTGTCCAGAGAAAATGACACAAACGAATCATTATTACCGGAAAATTGGTGGGTCGCAGTGGTCCTGATTTGGTACAGGCATTTCAAACGAAATGATGGGTTAAACCAGGTTTTACGGCGCCAACATAGTTGTGAGACACAATAGGGATAATGAGGTGATCATCTCAGTATAGCAGACCAGTCAAACACTTATTAAAACAATTAATCACCATATCTTTTAACTCAATTTTGAACTTTTCTACTAGTGGCTGATAACGAAGAAAGAATTTTTTTAGGGATCGTATGAGACGTATTTTTGATAGCCCTGCCCCAAAGTCAGTCACGAAGAAATCGTTTCTGATAAAAAAAATCTGTGAAATGTGTGCAAGCTCTGGCATATCGAATTGTGAAATATAAACAACGTATGTAGGGGAAGTAGGTATATTGCTCTGTAGATTAGAAAAAATAATAATTTGAAAATTCAAAACGTTTTTTTTTATCGTAAATTTTTGTACTGAGATGATCACCTGGGTCAAATTCGAGGTGCAAATCCAAGAAAGACGTGAAGTAATTTGATTCGGTGGTCTCTTTAATTTCCTATTCTGGAGGATATATTGAAGGAATCCATCTACCAGATAAAGTGTTATTGACAGAAAGGACATCATCAATATATCTGAATGTAAGATTAAATGACCTTGCCTCTTTCATCTTCTTGTTCTTTACGAGTCCCTGAAGAAATTCAGTCTCGTAAGAGTATAAAAACAAATCGGCAAGGAGAGGAGCACAGTTTATGCCCATTGGAATGCCGATTTGTTGTTAAAAAATCTCTCCTTCGACAATTCAACCTATAAATTCACCAGCAATTTAGGGCCTTAATTTGAAAAAAAAAACTACTTATTTAAAGTTCATTATTTTTTAATTCTATGGTTTACATTTATTTTAAAAGTTCATTGTCATTGTTCATAATTATAAATTTTGAATAATTTCAAAGTTATTTACAAACGAGATTTAAACGAGACCAAAACAGGACTGAATGCTGAATGCGGTTTTGTTGTTATATGTGTGTGTTTTATGTTGTTATGTGGTTTGTTTTGTTGTGATGATTTTTTGTCTGTCGGTTTTGTCTTTGTCTTCACGGTTTTATGATACTGATTACCCCTTTGGTACACCTTTGATTCTACCAGAATACATCCTCAAATTCAACATTTAGTTTTAATTAGACAAAGCGTGCCAACTTAAAAAAAATGAACATAACCTTTTATTTTATTTCGTGTTCGTTTCATCCTTTAGAAATCTGTGATATTGCCACGTTGTTCATTGTTCCGTTCTATGTACAGCAATAAAATGTTCAGAGTAAAATTGAGCATTTTAGTCCTTCTGGTGTTTTCCACTCGAGTCTAGGTGTGTTCCAGAAGGACAAACTAAGTCCAAATTTATTTAATGTTTTTGTTATTGATACCACAAAATCATTCGACTCACAGTGTCATCCTATTAAACTTGGGTTAAGAGACACAAGTTGTTAAATGTATGCTGATGACCTTATACTCCTATCTGAATCTGCAGAGGGTTTAAAACAGTGTATGGAAAAGACATATACATTATTTTCCTCCAATGGGCTAGATATGTAGTATATTAAATCTAAGATGGTGGTCTTCAACAAATGTGGTCGGCATTTGTCTTTTAGGTTCAATATACACTTCAAAGAGATTGAATCTGTTCGTAACTATAATTACCTAGGTGTTCAACTTAGCCAAAATAGGGTTTTCAAGACAGCCCTTTTGGATCTTACAAAAAGAGCACAAAAAGCATTTTTAAGCTCAGTAGTTTATTCAAAAGCTCTCCTTGCTTTTTGAAACTTTTATGTATGTTTTAACCACATGATAAAACATGTGGCTCTTTATGCCTCACATGTTATTGGTATTTTTGATATTTAAAAAAGCGAACGGGTGCAATGAGGAAAATTTACTTGAAAAAAACTATGAATCCTTCAATGTAAATAAGTAGACTGTTAATAAGAAGACTTGTAAACTAGCCCTATATGGGGAATTAGGTCACTTTCCTTTATATTTTGACACTGTGATGTCAATGATTAAATTTTGGTCTAGATTTTATGATGACAAAACTAAAGATAAGTTAATAAATGGTGCTTTAAATGAAAACATTACTATGGTAAAAAAATAAGCCATCAATGCTTGTTTTGTTGTGTAAAACTCTTTTTAGAGAAACTTGGTTATGTTATGGATTCGTTTTTAATACTGAAAGAGCAATCGAGGGCAGAATGATGTCAGATATTAAAAAAAAATTGCAAAGTATGTACCATAATAGTTTCGCTTTAAAACTTGGATAAAAGTGATAGACTAAGGTCTTACAGAATATTTAAAAAAAGACTTTCGTTTTGAAAACTACTTTATAAACACTTAACACAAGTTATTTTCCTTTTCGTTTTTCGTTTTTCAAAATTTATACAGTTAACATATATGGAAACATACATATAAAAACCATTTTCCTTTTCGTGATTCATTTTCCTTTTTAATGTTTTTTCAATTTTTTTTATTCGTTTTTTTTTCTTATTTTCTATTTTGAATAGGAAAATGACCCATTTTCCATTTCTTTATTCATTTTCCTATTCAAAATCGAAAAGGAAAATTAAAAACGAAAAGGAGAATGGGTCATTTTCCTATTCAAAATCGAAAAGGAAAATGAAAAACGAAAAGGAAAACGGGTCATTTTCCTATTCAAAATCAAATAAAAAAAAAATTGAAAAGGAAAATGAATAACGAAAAAGAAAAGGGGCCATTTTCCTTTTCAAAATCGAAAAGAAAAATGAAAAAGGAAAAGGAAAATGGGTCATTTTTCTATTCAAAATAAAAATAAGAAAAATCGAGAAAAAAAATTTTGAAAAAAAAAATTAAAAAGGAAAATGAATAACGAAAAGGAAAATGGGCCATTTTCCTATTCAAAATCGAAAAAAGGAAAATGAAAAACGAAAAGAAAAATGAACAACGAAAAGGAAAAAGAGTCATTTTCCTATTCAAAATCGGAAAGGAAAACGAAAAACGAAAAGGAAAATGGGTCATTTTCCTATTAAAAATCGAAAAGGAAAATGAAAATCGAAAAGGAAAGTGAAAAACGAAAAGGAAAATGAATAACGAAAAGAAAAATAGTTTTTATATGTATGTTTCAATATATGTTAACTGTATTCATATAAATTTTGAAAAAAACGAAAAACGAAAACGAAAAGGAAAATCACCTGTGTTAGGTTTTTTAAACTCTTGGACAGAGTAAGTATGTCTAGACTTCGAGCTGGTAGTCATCAAGTTCATTTAGAAACTTGTAGATATACTACACCAAAAACTGAGGTAGAAAATAGAATTTGCAAAATCTGTAATTTGAACCTTATTTAGGATGAAAAACACTTTTTCATTGTTTGTCCAACATTTAACGATAGCAGAAACGAACTTCTAGATAATTTTTTAAATAATTTTGACACAGACGATTTAAGAACAGAATCAAATTCTTGTGGCTTCTTAGTAATGAAGATTCTTCAGTTTGTAAAAATGTTGCAAAATTATAAACCATTGCTCTTTATTGAAAAACACAAACTTACCAATTGCGTTTTTTTTTAGTATACAAATGTACTTTACTGTCATGACTGTTATGTTGCTATGTAACTGTTTGTATTTCTAGTTATATTTTATCTTTTGTATTGGGCTTATTGATACCATTTTTACATAAATTATACTGGAGTTGTCCCTTTTGGAGCTCAAACTTAATCTTACCGATTAATATTTTATCATTGGTATTGTTTCTTATATCATTGTTCCTATCATTGTAACTTTTATATACATGTTCATTTATGAGCTTTCTTTCAATAAATATTTCTGATTTCTGTATAGCCGGACCGTTAACAGTGCATGATATGTCGTTTTCTAATAAATTATATATTATTATAGCTTTCTACTATTTACCAATTTTGCCATTATGATAATATTTGTCTAATTATTACTCATGTCTTTGGAATTTCAGATGTTCGAGAAATGATGATAATGATGATGATGATGTTTCAGTGCATGGCTCATTAGACAGTAGAACAATCCAATGAACATTAACACATAGGTGCATGCATACATACAATGATCCCCCTGAAGGAATTTATTTCATCCGAAAGAATCCGTTTGGCTATGCACCGTGTCTAGGCAAATATCGAATTGTTCATAAAACAATGAATATAAATGAAATAATAATCATTTAGTTTTATTCTTTTAATAAATATATATTTTCATTTGCTTTTTATTGTCTGGTTTAATGTAGAGTTAATATAAAGCAATTTGTATTCTTCCATTTCATACTTTGTTTTATCTTTGCATTTTTATTTGATCATTAAGTAGGTATAAATACACATTTTTGTATAGAGCTAAACAGACATTTATCTATACCCGCAAGAAGTGCTATCCGTAGTGATACATGACATACTTCTCTCTTGATCGTTTTATTAATGGCGTATTTTATTCTAGTAGTACTTTGTGTGCTGATAAACGTTTACAGTTGTGTTGGAACCGATGGTAAAACAAAAAAAGGAATCGTGAATCCTGTTTTCGAAGACATAAATGAGAGCAGCGACGTTATCCATGAGATCATCAGTGATGGTGTGATCAACTGTGTGATGCTTTGTTCAGATAACGATGTCTGCAAATCGGTATCCTATAATAAATTAGATAGCAGATGCCGTTTGTTTTCCAAGGATTTCACCGACCAAGCACCGACTGGACCATATGAAACAGGATGGATTCATTTGGACTTAACGTTAGGTATCTTATAATCATACTATTTGATGTTTTATGAAGTTTCATTTTCCGTGGTCTTTTGACGTAATAAAAAGTTATAAAAACTACCTAGCTGGAGTAATATATGTATTATGTCCACTAAAAAAACTAAAGAGAAACGTACAGAAGACATTAGATATCACAATCATCTCAATACAACAAACAGTCAATAGATAATTAAAACAATCGCATATTATTTTCTCACATAATTTTGAATTTTTGTACATTTGCTGGCGACTCCTATTTAAGGTTCCTACCAACGCTCACAAAATATGTTAACGTATAGTTTTGCATTACATAATAATGTTAATATATATGTAGCTTTACAACGTGATCGAATTAATTATGAAATTTCTAACATCAAGAGGCATAAATTCAATTTATGTAATGGCGAGGCTTGCCGAGCGATTAAAATAACAAATTTATTGCCCGAGATGTTAGAACTTTTAAAATGATCGAGAAATAAGTTGTAAAGTATTTTTGATATAATTTTATAGTGAAAACTCATGAAGATTTTCTTCATTTAAAATGATCGAGAAATAAGTTGTAGAATGTTTTTCACTCATGTCTACAATTGAAAAATTGCAAAAGGCTGCTCATCAATTGCACGTGGACACTGAGAACAATTTCTCTCAAGAGGTGAAACATACTTTTTTCTGCAATCGGCTGAGAGGTTGATAAATCGGATTAAGATCAGAAAAATATATCTATTACTTTTTTCTGGTTTCCCAAATGGTAATTAAAAAGTATACACAAATCATTTGCATAAGCATTTGTAAAGTAAAATAAAATAGCATTTTGTTGGTAAACATATATAAGAATGAATCTAACTTTGTGTTAATTGAAATGATTTTCTTAGCTTTGTGTTTTTTTGTTGATTCATTATAAACTAACACATAGTTACAATACTGTTCATAAAAATGTCCTAAAATGATAATTTTCCTTTCGGTATTTACAACACCATATTCCATATTGTAATGTGTTGTCAATGTCCACTTCCAATGGCAAGCTTGGGGTTAGTGGTTCTGAAATTGTATTAAAGATGGGATTTATTTTACCAGCTCCACTTTACTGCGCTGAAGTCCAGTCTCGAGGACACTCTAATTCTGGACTGTATAACATAACAATAGGCGGGAAGCAGGTACCAGTTTGGTGTGACCTAGAAACAGAAGGAGGAGGATGGACGGTACATGTTCTTTGTCACATTATATATAAGATTTTTACCAGTAATAACAAAACAACCTAATTCGGATGATCAATTTCAAATGTCTTATAAAAAAGTGTGTGTGTGTATGTGTGTAACATGTATACTTATTTGGTATTTTGCATGACATTAAAACTACACACAACATTTTAATTTTAATATGCAAATGAAATGCTGTTGTATGTTAGTGCAGAACATCAAAACGACTCTGTATGAACGCGGCTTAAACTTTTAACATTTAGTTATAACCTTTTGATATAGACGAGATAATTAACCAATTCTTTTCTTTATTTTGATTAAAATTACCGATGCACTGTAGGTATTTCAGCGTAGGTCTGACCGATCTGTAGACTTTGATAGAGACTGGAACGACTATGTAGCAGGATTTGGTGATCCTTCCACAGAATACTGGATCGGTATGTTGAAAATGTGAACAAATGTCATTTTGTGTGAAATCGTGTTTTGAATTATTTAGATTATAAGAAATTAAGACAAGTGTGTATATCTGAAATTTTGGATTTTTAAAACATTTTTTTTTAATACTCAACGAATATTTTTAAGTTTGACTTTTTTGAAGGGAAAAAAGTCTTGTATCAAAAAATCACAAAACACACTTTTCATATGTTTAAAATAAATTAAGTGATTCAATGATCAAGACCACGAAACATAAGAAGAGATTTATTATGTGAATTGATGCTACGTGTTTTCATAAAAATTTCAATTTTTATAGGTCTAATAAATAAAAGTCTACAACAAAGTTCAGGATTAATATTGATGATGTACAATTAATAAAGTACCAGGGCCAGATGTTTTAAATTTGTTATGGTTTTGTCTTAAATTATATAGTTTTATTGTTTAATTGCTATTTCAAAATTAAACTATTTGTTAACATTATCAATTCTAAATAAATAAAACAATGTTTTTATGTTTTTGTTTATATTCAATAAAACATAACTAAATTCACATGACTACATGTACGTTTTCAGAACTGTTTAATTGCAAGAAAAAAAGCCGTCCGACATTACATGTTTGTAGGTGTACTTAAACTAAATTAAGTACATAATTTGATAAATTTTAATAAGTATTGAATACAATAAATATTTTAAAGTGAAAGTTATTACAATTTTTACATAAAAAATCATATCATTCTTCTTTATTGTTTGAATAAAAGTAAACATTAATCAACTGGATAAAATAATGAAATGAGTATGCAAGTTGCAAAAGTGTATTTGAATTGACAACCGATTAATTAACATGCAATCTTGATCACTGTCTAAAATTCTGTCTAAATCGGACTTGTCCTCTGTTCAGGTCAGCTCTGGACAGCCCTCGGTCTGCTTTTAGCTGACCAGACCTGAGGACATGTCAGGTTTAAGCTGACCTTACTTGTGGTCAGGCCGCGTCTTATCCATTTTTAAATGCAGACCTGACCAGAAAAGCGGACCACTGTCTCCTTTGAACTGACTAAAGTTAAGTCTATGGACAGCTATAGCTTACCAGAAAATCTGACCAAGAGTCTGCTTTAAGTTTTGTACAGGTTAGGACTGGACCCGTTTGTACCATACCAAATACAGTATAGCAGGTTATTTTTGCAGTGTTTTAATTTTCGCAGATCAACGACAAGCACGAAAATAAAACCCGCGAAATACTTTTTTTAAGCTAAAGACAGTTATTTTCTTAGGTATGATTCCTATTCTGCTTTAAGGCTTAGTGGATAACTATTCTTTCTCTTAGTAAATTATAAAGCTAATTAATATGTAAATTATTAATTATGAATATTCTTCAATCAATCTTTTATAGTTTTATTAATACACGCAATCCACAAATATTAAAGTTCAAAAGAGTTAGAAGCTTGTACACCCAATTTCAACTAATTATTGAATATCAATAGTGATAGAAAACAGTTACATAGAATAAACACCTCAATTAATGTTAATTGATCACAATTTACCTTTTATTTTCTAAAAGAAACCAGAACATCTATATATATTGTGTATGCTCCATGAACGAATCGCGAAAATTAAACCTGCAAAAATTTTTGAGGTACTTTCTGCTTCTTAAATCGCGAAAATTTACCCCCACGAAAATAACCCGCTATACGGTAGCTTGTTGCTACTTTTAATGATTTCTTTAAATAAACATTTATATCACTATAAGCCGAAACGGATTCACAAACTAAAATCGAATCCGCAACAGAAATTGAAACCTAAACCTGAAGTATGTAACGCTAATGCTGTGTCATTATCGTCATATCTTAACTTGTGATGTTAAAAGAACGTTTTATTCGGTTTTATCATTTTACTTTTTGGCAAGGTATTATCATGGTATATGGTTTGATTATTGTGTTTTGCACTTGTGTTAGAAATGGAGAAACTAAGATGAAACATTGAAAAGTCTGAAAGGGCTAAGATGAATTTATTAAACACACGAGTATAACACAATTATACAAGAACAAACAAAACTATTGAACATCAATCAGCAACGCAAACTTCAGTCGTATACGATTATTTGTGTTGTTTCGTTCATTAATAAACGATTTGAAGAAGTATATTCATACTTTCAAGATTGAGATATATTACCTTGTCTTAGACCTAAAATTTAATTATGGAAAAATAAGAGTTATAGTTAGTCATATATGTATACTATTTCTTAGCGTTTTGTTTTTTCATGTTTTTGTGTTAGTGATAGTCTTAACTATTCTGCCAATGATTGAATTGTTTTTTACTTGTCGATAAATTTTGACGGACTTGCAGAGAAAACAAGGGTTCCTTGGACATCCACAAAATGCATTGACATACAAATCGGTGTATAAAATGATACGAAAAAGAAAATATATTTTTTTATTATCTTTATTTGTCAAGAAATCAACATTTAAATGATTTGTGACATAATTATATACATATATGACAATAAACAAAAAAAGAAAACATCAAGTCTTTGAGTCTCCTGTCCTCAGTTCTGATGACTGTTTTATAAAGGAGGCAAATACAAACCTACCAAAGTCAAATGATAAATCTAAAATATTGAAGAAAAAAGAAAAAAAACAAAGCAAAATCTCATCCGAAAAATTAATTATTGCATGAGGTCCCACTATAGTCAAAATCTAGGACATGCATTCCCTATGTACATTTGAAAATAATTATACAGAAAAATTAGAAATAATATATAACATATTGACTTCAAAACAAGATTTTAGCTTATTTTCTAGTGCAAGCTAGTGATATTTTGTTGAAAATTTCATTAAGATTAACACAATACTGATGGAGAAACTAAGATGAAACATTGAAAAGTCTGAAAGGGCTAAGATGAATTTATTAAACACACGAGTATAACACAATTATACAAGAACAAACAAAACTATTGAACATCAATCAGCAACGCAAACTTCAGTCGTATACGATTATTTGTGTTGTTTCGTTCATTAATAAACGATTTGAAGAAGTATATTCATACTTTCAAGATTGAGATATATTACCTTGTCTTAGACCTAAAATTTAATTATGGAAAAATAAGAGTTATAGTTAGTCATATATGTATACTATTTCTTAGCGTTTTGTTTTTTCATGTTTTTGTGTTAGTGATAGTCTTAACTATTCTGCCAATGATTGAATTGTTTTTTACTTGTCGATAAATTTTGACGGACTTGCAGAGAAAACAAGGGTTCCTTGGACATCCACAAAATGCATTGACATACAAATCGGTGTATAAAATGATACGAAAAAGAAAATACATTTTTTTATTATCTTTATTTGTCAAGAAATCAACATTTAAATGATTTGTGACATAATTATATACATATATGACAATAAACAAAAAAAGAAAACATCAAGTCTTTGAGTCTCCTGTCCTCAGTTCTGATGACTGTTTTATAAAGGAGGCAAATACAAACCTACCAAAGTCAGATGATAAATCTAAAATATTGAAGAAAAAAGAAAAAAAACAAAGCAAAATCTCATCCGAAAAATTAATTATTGCATGAGGTCCCACTATAGTCAAAATCTAGGACATGCATTCCCTATGTACATTTGAAAATAATTATACAGAAAAATTAGAAATAATATATAACATATTGACTTCAAAACAAGATTTTAGCTTATTTTCTAGTGCAAGCTAGTGATATTTTGTTGAAAATTTCATTAAGATTAACACAATACTGATTTTTGTTTGAAAAAAAATCACAAAAGTCAAACGCACTCTAACTTGGATTAATTTTTATTTCAATTTTATCTAATTAAAATACAATTTTTGAACAAAATACATCTAGATCTAGCTTGTACTAGATGTACCAGAAAGGAACCAATTGAAGTAGTTACTAAAGAAATAACTGTTTTCAAATTTCCTGCCTAATTCTTTTCAAATAAGTCCTGACATTAGACAGACAAGACAGGGTTTATGTCCACACAAGAAACAAAAGAATTCTACGGTCATGACTTGATACAGGCAAACCTGAGAAATTAAAGACCGCAACAATCCTTACCTGATACAGACATTCATCAAATATTTGGTTAAGTCGGGTATTTTATAGGGTTCGGTAGTAACACGAACCATCCCTGTTCAATTGTTATCTGAGGTTTTGCTAGTTACACAAAATATTTCCTTCCATTGTGAACTGATATTAGTGTTCGGTATTAACACATTGCATTTCTCTTCTATTACGATCTAAGTGTTCCGTAGTAAGACAAAACATCCATGTTCTATTGCGATCTTTGAGTTCGGTAGTAACACACAAGAAAACACTGCAGTGAGATACATCTTATGTGACCTTAGAGTTCGACAGTACCTCAAAACAAAACTCAGACGAGAAAACTTTTAGTGAGATAATCGTATTTGCACAACAAACAGACAAAATTGAATAAAACAACCAAGAATCATTTCATCTGATATAAAAATTAAATTTTCTGGCAATAACAAATATAGATAGGTGCACACATAGCCTGTACGAAAGGTTAACTTGAAAAGGAAACATGAAGTTAACGTAAAATTCACTTGTTACTGGTCATGCCACTATTTTGAGCAGACGCGCAACTGGTTCCAAATTAAGTTAAAAAGCGGTCATAATTTCACGTTTGCGTTTAAAAGCAGTTGCTTTTCTAAGATTGGTCTAGTCAAGTTAACTTTGTGACAGATGTGCTTTATTTAATGAAGATTTCACAAGATGTGTTTCATATTTAACCAATGAAACAGTCATCGTAATTTATTTTTAATGTTATTAGCAGTTTTTTATATAACAAATACAAATGACAACAAAGTTCCAGACAATAAATTTTGCTACGCCTGACGCGCGTTTCGTCTATTCAAGACTCATCAGAGGCGCTCTACCAAAAATATTGAAAATGCCAAACACTGTATGAATATGAAGAGCATAGAACAGTATAACCAAATATACCAAACTGGGGAACCAAATTATTACTAAGATATTCAACCTATGTCTGGGGTAGGAAGAACCTTAGGGTTTAGACAATTTTGAAATTTAGACGGATAATTTAAAGCTTTGATGTATTTTCCAACTCAAGTGTTGGTGCCGGAGCGGGCTAACCTCGGGGAATTTAAACTCCACCAGCAGCGCTAACCTTCACGTGTGTTCGAAATACAAATGACAACAAAGTTCCAGACAATAAATTTTGCTACGCCTGACGCGCGTTTCGTCTATTCAAGACTCATCAGAGGCGCTCTACCAAAAATATTGAAAATGCCAAACACTGTATGAATATGAAGAGCATAGAACAGTATAACCAAATATACCAAACTGGGGAACCAAATTATTACTAAGATATTCAACCTATGTCTGGGGTAGGAAGAACCTTATGGTTTAGACAATTTTGAAATTTAGACGGATAAAAATTGAATTGTAGTATGCTTTATTAGAGTCTAATAAGAGCAGACCTTTTACCATGACTGGTCTGATTAGAGCAGTCACGACTTTATGACTTTTTATGACCAGTTATAAAAGCTGTAGCAAGTCTTCCTTGACCATTCGTGGTTAACGCAAGATAACTTTATTCTTCCGTTTTTGTTTATTTTCTATGACAGACAGCCCAGGACAGACAGGATCATGTGACCGTTTCTGTCATAGAGAAATCAACCAATCAAAAACCTTTAAAAGAATAGTTCGTAAAAATTGAAAGGTCAATGAATAAATTAATTATATGTCGTCGGTTTTATTGGTCGCGCATTAACTCAATATATGCAAATTTAATTTTTGCGCATTAATTCAATATATGCCAATTGGATTTTGACCTCGTTATATTCATTCATGAAATTATTTTTTTCACTGTTAAAAACGAAAGAAATATGTTCTTACACTCGTTATCTATTGAAGATCGGGAATTTCTTCCATTTCCATTTGTGCTCAACTCGTGAAAAGACGGAATTTCTTACACTCGTGGAAGAAATCTCTGATCTTCAATAAAGACTCGTGTAAGAACCTATTAATGTCTGCTAAAGCAGACATGAGCAGACATGGAAAGCAGACACAAAGTAAACCTTTTGTACAGGTTTTGTGTGCACCAATTTGCATATTGAAAGAAAAAAAACACTCAGTCTACTACAGCCACGAAAACACTTAAATTATTTATCAGAATACTTAATTATAGGTAATTGCTAGTACATTAAACAAATGAATTGGAATGCTTGTCTTTTGTGATTTTTCTGAATTGCAGCTTGATTGTGGGTTATGTCGCGTACTCTTATTCCACATATGATTGTTTTCTATAATACTTGTCGACTCGGGTAATATGTGTTAATATTAACGAGAATTTGAAATGTTAACGTTTAACATTTAATCGTTTTTTTTTTTCTGAAAAGTTAATTTCAGTTTAAGTTACGATTTCGGTATCGGTTTTGATTTCGTTCTACCTTAATTATATTGATAATGTATATTAATTATATGTATAAATTAAAGAAAATGTAATTAAATTTGAAAAAAAAACAATCTAGTTTTATACTAAAGTTTTCACAATTTGTTTTGCGATATATGCAGTGTACCATCATTAAAGAATGGTTATTATCAAATTTCGTTTAAGGAAACGATGCCTTGAATGTCTTAACAAGTTCAGGGACCAACGAGTTAATGATACTTATGGAGACTTGGAACAGAACTTGGTGGCATGCGCGTTACTCAAATTTCTGGGTAAATGATGGTACAGATAAATACCGACTTCATGTTGATGGCTACAGTGGAACAGCAGGTACATTTTATTTTCCATTAATTTTTGTGTTCTTCATTTACAACCACCTTGAACTTATTTCGAAACACTGATTTACAGTTTAGCATTTAATGTGATGTTAATGTAAAAATCTTTATTTCAGGTGACAGTCTATGGTATCATTCCGGACAACAGTTTAGCACACGTGACCAAGATAATGACAGTTGGCCTTATAGATGTAACCCTGTCTGGTATTCTGGTGGATGGTGGTTCCATGCTTGTACATATTCGAATTTAAACGGAATCTGTTTCAGCTCAAATACAATAGCAAAAAACTCTTGTCATTGGAATCGAATAGATGGCACTAAGCATTCACTACGTACTATATTTATGATGGTCAGAAGGAATTGAATTGTTTGAGTAGACCAATTGAACAAGCATCATTAGCCAATATTGTTATGTTTTGTTGGGAGGATTCTTAATTATAGAACATATATGTAGATGTCTATTTGAAGGTTTTTTTTCATTTTGTTTTCATATAACTATAGTCAACTAACACTTATTTTATACACGAAGAATGTCATATGGTATTTTGCACCATAGTGAAAGCATGTATGTTTTGAGGCATCCGTAATTAACATTTATCTAGAGACAGAGGTTATAACATTCATGGTATATTTCTCACTGAATTCATAGCATAAAGCTTCATTGTGATTGAAGGCATTACAATGTCGAAAACACATTTGTTGCTTATTCTACCAGAAAGGACTTTAAACCTGATTTAAATAGGCTTATCGGCCAATTGGACGCGTAGAAAGACATTACAACATATGACAGAAATAGAATAATCCAAACTGATTAAGTATGAAACAAAGCAATCTCATAATCGTCATTTTTTTCAGTGGGAAGTTCCGTGAACAAAGATGTATATTTGACCAATTAGATTCTTTTACTTTTTCTCTTTTTATGATATTTATATATTTTTTTTGGTGAATAATGGACATTTAATGTCTAATGTATTAATTCATGTATTGATATCTTTAGATGTTTTGTTTTGCTTTAGTCTAGAGTTTCGTGTATATTTGTTTATTTCTTTTACTACCTTTAAATAAATATGAATATTTCACTATATGTGTGTGATTTGATTTGTCTTGTTTTTTTTTCTTAAGGTAATTATAAAAATAATAATAATGAATAGTAATTATAATAATAATAATAAAGTTATTGAAACTAGGATGATCATTCTTTAAAACATATTTGAGAAATTGTAGATAATAGTGTGCAAGAATTTAAACATTTTTTCAAATTATGTGGTGGGTACAAACAGGTTTAAATGTACCAAAACCCTCTTTTATTCCATTTTTATGCTCCGCTATTACTTACACATCAGGGTTGTGAAACACAAAGTGACAGAAATCGGGTGCTCTAAAAGGGGTAAACAGGGTACTCGTCGCGTTAGCCTGAAGTTATGGTGTTTATGTTAATGAACTTGAATATATATGCAATATTTGAATCAAATGTTGCCAGAAATTAAACAATGTAGGCAGCAATTGAAATTAGATAAATAATGTAATATATAAGATTTAGAAGAAGAAATTATCCGTCCGGTTACTTTTAAAAATTGTCATTTCCCGTAGGGTTGTTCTTACACCAGACATAGGTTGTTCTCAGTCAAACTTTGGTCCCCAGTTCGGGTTTCATGTTCATATTGTTGTTAAGTATTCCATTTTATTCGGAATATGTCTCTAATACATGTGAGTCTTGAAATGAGAAAAAACGCGCGTCAGGCGTAGCAAAATCTATTATCTGGAACTTTGTTGTAATTTAGATTTGATGATCACTCCATTTTGAATTACCTTTCGGTGTCTTTTTAAAGCTTAAAGAACGACAAACTCAAAGAAGAATGTGTTGTTGCATCACTGTTAAGATAATCTCAATTTTTGTAGTACGACGCACGAAAATAATATTTTTAAAGACCCTTAATTTTTCGCAGCTGTCCTTTTTGTCGTTTTTTTTGGCTTTCAAACCTTAAATTAACCTTTGTTCTAAATATAAATTACAAGAAAGTTCCAGATAATAAATTTTGCTATGCCTGATGCGCGTTTTGTCTATTCAAGATTCAATGTCAGAGGCGGAATGATGCTACACAAAAAAGGAAAATTGACGATTGGAAAGTTGAAGGCATCACATTTGTCTAAGAGCTTTGTTGAACGTCTTTCTTGAGAGTCGATGTCGAGATGTTGATCTATATATGAAGCAGATTTCCTGGAATCCGCTGTGTCCTTTATCTCATGTTCCTGAGCATGTATGAAATGGAGAAAATTACCAAATCGAAAAATGTTAAAAAAGGACATCATCAATATAACGGAACGTGAGTTAAAAGAGAGTTAGTCTACGATCTTTTTTGAAGAGATTGTAAGAAGTCTGCTCCATATGAATGTAGAAACAAATCAGCAAGCAAATGTGCACAATAAGTGGCCATTGGAATCCCTAATGTTTGCAGAAAAAACACGTCTACAAAATATTTGTACCTTCGTTTTCCATTCTTTTTAAAAAGCTGCGTTTAATCAGCTGTGCCAATCGTGAGTTGTTCGTGCGAAAAAGAAGTGTAAAGAGTGGAGAAATCAAAAGCTTCGATGCTGTTGCAAGATGAAATTGATTACGAGTTAAGAATCTCCAATAGATCTTTCGAAATCTTAAATATCCACATTTGATCGAAATCATTTCTAGATTAACAATAATCATAATATTTCTGGAGGCCAAATTATATTGGATTTTTGATGACCCTGCAACCTGCAATAATGCACTGTTTGTATGGCTTTTTATGTAATAAGGAATCCAATACAGGGATGAAATGCCATCATTGTTAGCAACAACAGAGAGGTCAAAGGAGGAAATGACATATTTGTGATTGTCAATAATTTCCTCCTTAGACAGTGTTGTAGCTCTGCAATTGCTGGTACAACCAACTCATAATTCAGCTGTGAAGCAGTCAATACAGTGTTTCTTGCACACAAAAATGATATTGTATGGTATTTTGTCTGCATGTACAACAATTCATTTGTCATGTAAGACGGACAGTTTTCTGCAGCATCAGCGTTGATGAAAATGGATTATGCTTTAGTGCTCATTTAGCTCTTAAAAAAATTGATTCATTTCAAAACTGAAGACTTCACAGCTTTAACCCACTCCGACAAAACGTCATTTCCTTTCTCCTGATGTTTCCTGGCCCAAGTTTTTTTGGTATAGTTTTCAAATGAATCAATTACTGTTTTAAAATTACGGCTCCAATTGATTCGTCTAGGCTCGCGATATTTTGGTCCCTGAGCCAAAACATTGCGAAGTAAGTCCACGATGTTCAGGTCAAAAGTAATAACGTGGCCAGAGAGACCACAATTAAATGGAGATTTTTCACCAGCATTCTGGACTGGGTTGCTCGAAACTATGGCTAAATTTAACCAATGGTTATGCTAACCAACGGTTAAATATGTTATCCGTTGGTATCATAACCACCGGCTAAATTTGAATTGCTCAAAAGAAAAAATGACCCATGGTTAGGTAGCCAATGGTTAACAATATTAGCCACTGGCTACCTCCCACAATGCATTGTGTAAAGCTGTAACAATGGCAGACAACAAGCAGACGACGGAAAAAAGAAAAAGAAGTGAAAACTTCCCAAAAGCCTCCTTGACGTATTTGTGTGAGCTTGTGGAGGAAAATTATGAGATTATAACAAGCAAGCAAAGTAATGCGATAACAAATGCAAAGAAAAACCAAGTTTGGCAATCCATCGCGGATTCTGTAAATGCAAGAGCCGTCGGCTCTAAATGGTCTGCAGAACAACTGAAGGAAAAATGGAGGAAATCATGTTCAAAAGCAAAACTAACTGCTGCACTAATGAAAAAGGATCGTGTTGTTACTGGGGGTGGTCCACCAATGCCTGCCATCGATGAAACAACGCAGAAGATCATTGATCTTCATGAGGACGCACCCCACTTCACTGGCGTTGAAGGAGGGGTGGATGTTGGGTTGCTCCAGACTTCGTTTCCAGACGCCAAAGGTTCGATTTTTTACATATTCCGATTTTTATATTATTTTTACTTGTTCCGGTTCAATAATTAGAACAAGCGTGACCTTGCCTTGAATGTATAAAGACTGTAAGTGTAAATGAATTTTCATGACAAAGATATTTTTGTAATCCATACATATCAGACCTGAAATACTTTCATTTTTTTTTTTGGATGAAAATTGCTAGCCTATTCATTACGTTAAAAACAATTATCAGGTTGTGCTAGCCACCTCAAATAAGGGGGGTCTCAATAACAGCATATTACATCTACATTTTCTAATAACATTTATAAAAATAGGCTGTGGCCATTTTGCCGTAACTGATAAAACTCAATAATTAACACAGGTATCACATTCACAGCCTAAATTTAACTAATTTGGGACTTTTGTATAGGTATATACATGTACAGTCATGATTTGATGATTTTTGTTGTTGTTTGGAAAATCCAGACTTTATACGAAATAAATTTTGATGGTCTTGCCCTAACCTCCTCTCAAATTGGGAGCATATATATAGTATGTTTCATGTTTTCTATGACCAATCAATGTTGTAACTGTTATGTTTTGTCATCATGCCCTCTTGGGCCCTTAATTGGAGTTAATAAATTTATCTTTATCTTATAGAGTAATTAGTTACCCAATTTAGTAACTGAATTCTTCAAATCATTAAATATAGAAAGCTTTTTCAAAAGGCCAAACAAAAAAGTATGTGTGTTTACTGTCACATGCTGAAAATTTTTAGGGTCGGTAGGTAGGAATTTTTTTTATTTTTAAATTTATTTTTTTACCTTGAATCTATGGAAGTAACTTTGTGACTTTTAATAACAAACTAACAAATTCTTTATTGTCAATCAAGACGCCCACGAATGAGCTGAACAATCACATTGATAATCACAATATACATTTAATTAGAGTTGATTACAATGATTTTACAAATACAAATACAAATACAAATTTTATTAGCCAATTATGGGCCCACAAGGGGCATTTACAAATACAAACATATATGATCAGTGTACTCACATATTATATGGAGTGACTATAAATAAAAATAGGAGTCGGTTCACATTCATGAGAATTAACAATGAAAATATTAAAAATTAAGTCACATTACAATTTAGCAGGAAGGAGCCCAAGTCATTCAGAGTTCTTATATCTTCATTATTGAAGCACCAGTAGAATTTATTAAAGTTTGATAACTGGGTGAAGTTAATATTATATTTTTGAATACTTTCAAATAATTTATTTCTGAGATCAGAAAACGTAGGACAAGAGGTAAAGAAATGGAGTTCATTTTCAATTTCATTTAGATTACATTTTTGACAAATTCTTTCTTCTTTTTTAGTTAAGGGTTTAGTATATCGTCCAGTCTCAATGAATAATTTATGGTTGCTGGTTCTGAATCTTGCTATGCATTTTCTTAACTCAGGTCTTTCTATAAGGTTAAGGTATTTTTCAGTTCCAAAATTGGTTTTTATTGAAAGATATGTTCTAAGTTTACCATCTTCTTTAATAAGATTGTCACGAGTTTTATACCAGTTATCAATATATATATGTTTCATCTGGTTTTTAATTAAATGTTTAAAATAATGTTTATTTAGATGACTTGGACCCCTCTCCAAATCAATATTTAAGATTTTTAGTAAATGTGAAAGTGATGAGTACCAGGTGTCTGCACCATTATGATGTAAATCCTTCAAATCAGAGTAGGCATTTTTTAAAAGATCCGATGGACATGTAACAATTCGGTGCCAATAATTTAACACTGCCTTAAAATGTGTAAATGCCATAGGAATTCTGCCAAATTCAGACATAATAGCAAAGTTTGAGGATTTTTTGTTAACAAACGAAAGGTATTTTAGAAAGTGTAGTTCTAACTTAACAGAGGGGAAGACACCTGGCAATCTTCTAAAATTACATAGACTATCTGATTTCATACTTTTTGGAAGAAAACAACCCCAAATTTCAGATCCATAATCTAAAATGGATCTAATGGTGTGGTCAAAAACATGTATAGCAGACTTTATACTAGGACCAAGGGAGAACAGATCAGACTTAAGTTTGTACAATCCTTTCATTGCTTTTCTGTACAGGTCATGTTTGGTTTTTAAATAAAATAAAAATAAAATATTTCTAATTTTAAATAAGTACAGTGATCCTTAGTTAATTATAATATGATTACCAGAGCAGAGCACTTACTATGATCATGATAGTGTTAATATATATAGTGATAAGAGTATAATTATTAAGAATAGTAATAATTAGAAATAATAACAATAATAATAATACATTATTTTTTCATGTTATTTAATAACTCATCTCTTGCTGTTGAAAGATTACCTAAAAGAGAATGTAGTTGGCTGTAAATGTATCTATCTTCAGCTGACATTAGCCAAATAAATTTTTGTTTGTTATCTAATTGTGTCAGATTTGGATACTTTATTAGTATCTCACCAATAATTGGTTTTCTAATATAATTAAGTTTATTACATTCCAACAAAAAGTGAATTTCATCTTCGACATTTTGGTTGCATAATTTACATATCCTCTGCTCAGCAGGGATATTTTTATATCTACCTTTTTCTATTTCTAAGCTATGACAGCTAATTCTAAATTTTGTGATACATTTTCTGATTGATTGATTGATTGGAAGCAACTTTGTGACTTGAAATAAATCTTTGATTGATTGATTGATTGATTTGATTAAAAACTTTATACATTTATATCAATAGGAATATCTTACACAGGCAGAAGTTCAGATGGGAGTGATGTTTTCTCATTGAGTTTACCTTACAAACCTGCAACTAAACACAGTTCTTTGTGTATTGATGGTAAGACTTTTAACACATGTTTAATAAGGTAAAATTTGAGCTTACTTGTAAACAACTTTGAAAAAACTATAGGAAACTGTTAATATTTATGGACTGGACTGGGAATTAGTATACACTATGCAACAAACATTATACTTGATTTTTAAGTATCTGTATGCATTTAACGGTCAGGGTCACAAACCCCAAATGCAAAACCAACATTGTTTTGATGATCTTAAGCATTTTAAGTAAGCCTACATCATTAGTAATAAGAAAAATGTGGTAATTGACCTATCATTTGTAAATTTATTTAATTTTTTTTTATTTCAGAAACTGCTAACAGTTCTCAAGATGAAGATGTTATTGTAACCAGTGGTACGTTTGAATAAATCAATTATTTTGTACCTATATTTTTATACCCCTGCTTGGAAGTACTGTTTAGTTTTTAAATCCGTTCGTCTGTTTTTCTGTAACAAAAAGTTTTGTCACAGTTTTCTCAGCAACTACAAAAGATAGAGTCAAACTCAATAAATTTACATTTACAAACTGTACATGCATATTCATATGTACATATTCTATGAAGTAGGCTGAAATCTTTAATTTGCAGTATTTTAAACAATATTCAAAGTTATAATTACAATTTAACCATGTCCATTAAGCATTCATTGGAGTTAATGTTGACAGTGTTTACAAATTTGTCATTATTTTCTTATGACACATTCTCTCCATTGCTTTTCTGTAGGTTTAGGGAATTTAGGTTCATCTATAGTTATGAAAGCACATTCAATGAAAGAAGAGATAAAGAAATATCTACAAAATTACACCCATCAAAAAGCTTTACCCAAAGTAGGGGACAGTATTTTTTGTGACTATGCTGATGAAACTTGTGGCATATCAGAAGAAGAACGTGACGATCTAACCAGATACTTATGTTCATACCATGCAATCACAACACATGTCTATGATGTCCCTTCAATGGTTCATAACACCATAGCATTCATTATGAAGTATGATCACAGTAAATCAAAAGGTGTTCATTATTTAATCTATAAGTAAAGTTTTACATGTACTGAATAAAGTTATAAATATGTTTTTAGAAAAAATAGGCTAATGAAAGAAAATAAGAAATTGAATGAATTCGCAATTCTTTCTTAAACAAAATCTATGACGATTATACATTGTACATGTATTGCAAACATGTAGTCATTATTGCTGTACTACTGGCAATGTTGAAGATTGCTGACTGTTTTACTTTGTGGATTTTAAAATTTCTGTTGATATTGTAGGTCGAGTCACATACACTTATGCCTAATCTCATTATCTACTATAATAATGTCTATTTTTACGTTTGTTGGGAGACATATTGTTTTTGTCATGTCCGTCAGTCTGTCCATCACAAAGTTTATCAGGGCAACTCCTCTGAAACTATTTAACATAATTAAACTTGATCAGAATGTCTCAAATTCTTTTTTGGGTTTTGGCATATCGAACTTCAAATTTGACTATTTTCTGCTATGTGTGTAACTAAATCAGCCCCATATTTGCACAAAATTATAAACTTTTGCAATCTAAATGAATTTGATGTAACCAAGTAATGTGATAACCAAACTTAAAATATTTAATAGAATTTTGCATGCTGATGAAAACATTCATGATATTATGACGTCATAAAAATGCTGAAAACTCATAAAAAATAATATTTGCTTTGTTTTTAAGGACTTTTTAATGATTTTTCTTAAAATTAGTATAGAGCACATTCCTCAACGACAATGATTCTTTATGCATTTATTTGTCTGTCATTAAAACACATTTGGTCACAATATTGTATTTGCCGACGCATGTGCTCTATGTTATATCAAACAATTTCTCACCAAAAATGCTCAAAAATTGGCAAAAATTGTTGAATTCCATAACTCTATGTGGCTTTAAGGCCTGTTTTCTCTAAACTGGTAGATATTTTGTGGCAAACTTTTTGTTTCCTTAAACTACAGCATTTCAACACATCTTGAGCAGTAATTTTAAGAAATGTACTAAAAGTTAAAAATTTGGGCCAATTTTGGTACTTAGTGAACCTTCTCCTTTCACAATACTTTGCTGGACCGAAGCAATTTTTACCAAACATGTCTGACAATCTTCAGAATCACTGCTTTTGATTTGCTTTTGAATACATTAATATATCTGTCCTAACATGCTGATATCTTTTTTATAGAAATAAAGACAAGTGGAAAGGCGAAGGAGATAGTTGAATCAGCTACATGTAACTTGAGCAAGTATAGGAAAAGAAAAATTATTGAGGACTATCAAATCCAGTGTCTACAGCAGGAAAATGCCAAACTAAAAACAGAAAACCAGAAACTGTTGAATGAAATTGAACTGATTAAACTGCAGAAATCGAAAATAAAACTTCAAAAGCAGATTCTTAAACTCCAACTTAAGAAACTTAAAAACAATGATCATGAAAGTTAAAACTATTTAATGTTTATTTATAGAGCCCTGCATCAAAGTCAGTAATGTAGTTTCTTGTTTACTCTTTAAAAGAAACTTTCTATCTTAAAATCAGTTTGTGCTTTTAAACAATTTTCCAAGCTTTATATTGTCTTTATTTATTATCCTAAAACATCTTAGAAGTATTGGTTAGTGATAAATTGTCTAACTTGTTGTCTTTCATCTCTATGTTGTTGATCAACTGGTACATCCTGTTGAATGTTTGCTTCATCATCCATAGGCTCATTCAGTTTTATAGCAATATTATGCAATACGGCACATGCTGTAATGATTTTAACTGCTTTTTCTGGTGATGTTCTCATTTCTCCATGTAAAATAGCAAATCTTTTTTTCCACCAGCCAAAACACCTCTCAATTACAGCCCTGGTTTTAACATGGGAGTTGTTGTAATGTCTCTGTGCTCTAAAACATGACAAATCATGGACAATAAAGTAAAAGGATGTAGTCAGCTGATTTGGTATTCTTATATCTGATCCGTTAAAAGCTTTTTTGAAGTCCGATACCATCATGGCAAAGAACAAGTTGAGTGTTGGTCTTTTGATTATTACTTATTACATGTATACATGTATAAGACATATGTAATGAAATTTAATTCCTCTTTCTAGTTATTTCAGTAAACACACTAAATTGACCATTGGCAAAGCGACAGGTGTGTTGCAACAGGCAAGAACTACTAACTCTACCTTATGTCTTAGGACTTAACTTCATATTGTCAGTTACTGTTTATTGTAGTTGTTATTTGAGTGTTTGTTTGACAAAAAAAAATCAAGATGGTTTTCAATAAAAAAAATATGAGTTCATTGCTGAAAAAAAATCTTTCTTTCAAGATAGGAACCTACTGTGTGTCTGGATGCAGGTATGGTGTTACAATATACTTTTTGCATGGATAACCACTGTCACCAAGTAACACACCATCAATGTCAAAACCCCTGTGCTCTCTTTCTAAATATCTACCAACGGTTGATGTCTTGAAAATGAAACTGTCATGACAGGATCCAGGCCATTTTGCAACAACATTTAGGAAACGTCCTACAATAAATGCATACCTTTTTAGCTCACCTGGACCAAAGGTCCATGTGAGCTATTGCCATCACTTGGCGTCCGTCGTCGTTAACATTTTTCAAACGTTAACTCCAGTCATGGAAATTAGCACAGGACCGACAGCCCACGACCCGTAAAAATCTGTTCGGTCCTGTCAATTTTTGCAAATTTTGTAACACAATCAAAGTAAAATATTTCAAAATCAAGGATTCGGTCCTGTAGATCCAAAGTCCTAAATTCCATGACTGTTAAACTCCTCTAACACCAAAGTCCAATGGCTTTTAAATTTGGCACAGTTGTTAATTAGCATAGGTAGTATAAAAATAGCGTGGGGATTTTTGATTCATTGAAAAACATGGACGCCATGGCTAAAAATAGAACATAGGGGTAAATTGCAGTTTTTTGCAAATCTAAACAAATCTTTTTTTTTTTATAAATGCAGTGCATTAATAGTATGAGCAAATATTGATAAAAAAACACAAAATCAGTAAAACAGGAAATTAAAGTATAGACTGGCTGAGGTCCTATATCGTAGAACTAACGTTGTACCTTTATCATCACATATTCCTTGGACATTTATGGAGTGAAAACCCTTCCTATTTACATAGGCATACTCGTTTTGACCAGATGGCGCTTGGATTCTAATATATGTCCCATCTACACAACCTATTACTCCAGGAAAACTGGCTATTCCATAGAATCCTTCTTTGATTTTGTTTTTATCTGCTTGTGTAGTTGGCCATTTAATAAAGTTATCTGCTACATTGCATAATGCATCAGAAACATCACGGACAGCTCTAGAAACACTGGATATGTGGTAACCCATAGTATCGCCAACTACTCTCATAAGACTTCCACTTGCGAAGTACCTCAGAGCCAGCTTAACTTGTATGTCTGCTGGAATTGCATGTGATCTAAGTGTTGGTCTACACAGTCCTGGCTCTATAAGATTAGTAATGTAGTCCACACTATGATGTGAAAAGCGAAACCGGTCTTTGAATTCATTTTCATCATATAAAGGGTCAAAATGCCGAAAAACTCTTTCTTTTTGGTGTCGTCTGCCTACATTGTAGATTGGTCGAAAAGCCATATTTGACCAATGGCTAATATTTTAGCCGACAAAAAAGCACCGGCTAAATATATCCACTGGTTAAGCATACTTAGCCAGTGGATATTTTTTGAGCAACAGAAAATAACCATTGGATAAGAGTTATCCAGTGGATAACCAAAGTTAACCACTGGTTAACACTAACCAGAGTTTCGAGCAACCAATCCTGGAGGTTTTGCTTTGAGGTCATTGATATGGAAATCTCGCAAAATTTATTTTTAATTGATTATGTGCCGTAACAGATTTATGAGGTAGAATATTTACTGAATTAATGGCATCAAAACCTTTGTTTAAAAATGGAAGTGAGAGATAAGAACGGTTGCCTTTACTATTTGAATATGGAACTTCGACAGGTCTGAATAGGCGGTTGTAACCGATATGAAAAACAATAGCGTTCAATCGGTAAAGAATATAATTTGGAACTTTATTTTGAAACTAAATATAATAAAAACATCGCCACTGCTACTTCTATACAATGTAGGGTAACATCTCTTAGAAAAACAGATGAAATAGCAGATTATAAGAATATATAGTATCATAGACTTTTCAGAACCACAGATTTACTTACATGTAAGACTTCATTGAGCCAAAATGTCAATTGACACTTTACAATTCAAGAATATGTTTATCTTAAAATGGATGAATTTCAGGTCGATTTTTCAGAAGTGAGCAACAAAGACCGCACACAGCATTCAAAAATAAGCCGCGGTTAATTTTGTAATTTTTAAGTTATGCGTCTGCCGTTTTTGATCACAGTCGATTGAAGGCTAATATCACTTACACCATTTAACGTGGCCTCTAATTCCATGGGACATTTAATTATTCTAAAACTGTTTACTAACATGTCAGTTGAGAGGTATTATAGGGATATTTTGTCCTTATTCAAAATAAATTTTGAACGCAGAGAATTTTACCGAAAAAAACTACCCTATCTTCAAGTAGAAAAGTTTGTCAATGTCATAAGGTTTGTTTTTATCTATGTAATACTATTCTGTATTTGTCCTGTCCTGATAAAATGTTGCATGTGCCGTACATATACTAAGGTTTACTTTTAAAACAGTTAACAAATTATCCTGATAAATCTTAAAAGGGGTGATTGTTCATTAAAGGTATAAAAAAAACGTTTATAGAATGAAAAAAATGCAGATAGAGAAAAGCTGTTGCTAGCTTTAATCTTCAGCCCATAGAGCTCTACTAAAGTACACTAGGTTAAGTATGTCAGGTAAAAAAGGATTGCATGACTTTGGCTATATAACATTGAGATTGAACATGAAATGATGATGGAGAGGTAATGGGTTCACATGGCCAATAAGGGATTGTAACTGTAAATGGAAGAATTAAACGATTAGGCATTTGGCCTCCTGAAGGGGATTACGGGTCTTATGCTAGCTTATCGAGACCTGCAGTAGGATTTTTAATTTGCTAGGAGCGAAACATCTTCCAAACATGGTGCAATTATTATTTGGGGTCAGAATTTTTGCAGTTTAGCCTGGAGACCTTGGCATTCATTATGACAGGGCCACGCCAGTCGACCGCCTGGGGCACACATCCAAGTCGCTATGTGTATCAAAACCTCGGCATTCAATATGACAGGGCCACGCCAGTCAACCGCCTGGGGCACACATCCAAGTCGCTATGTGTATCAAAACCTCGGCATTCAATATGACAGGGCCACGCCAGTCAACCGCCTGGGGCACACATCCAAGTCGCTATGTGTATCAAAACCTCCGCATTCAATATGACAGGGCCACGCCAGTCAACTTCCTGGGGCACACATCCAAGTCGCTATGTGTATCAAAACCTCGGCATTCAATATGACAGGCCCACGGCAGTCAACCGCCTGGGGCACACATCCAAGTCGCTATGTGTATCAAAACCTCGACATTCAATATGACAGGGCCACGCCAGTCAACCGCCTGGAGCACACATCCAAGTCGCTATGTGAATCAAAACCTCGGCATTCAATATGACAGGGCCACGCCAGTCAACCGCCTGGGGCACACATCCAAGTCGCTATGTGTATCACAACCTCGGCATTCAATATGACAGGGCCACGCCAGTCAACCGCCTGGGGCACACATCCAAGTCGCTATGTGTATCAAAACCTCGGCATTCAATATGACAGGGCCACGCCAGTCAACCGCCTGGGGCACATATCCAAGTCGCTATGTGTATCAAAACCTCGGCATTCAACATGACAGGGCCACGCCAGTCAACCGCCTGGGGCACACATCCAAGTCGTTATGTATCAAAAACTATGATTTTATTTGTTCCAAGCAATAAAGAAAGATTCAAAAACAACATTCGCCTGTTTTTTTTTTTGTTTTTTTTTTTGTATGAAATGATACCAATCGGATTGCAGAGGACAGAAAAGTTCAAAAACTGCATGCCATGGCACAGAAGAGAGCGAAAAGTTTTATAAATGTCAGCATATATGTTTTAGAACTGGTTTTCGGACAGATCCAGAAAGTTTTTTTTAAAGAGATTCATGACCACAACTGTACGTTGTGTGTTGATATTTGTTATGCAGATACTTAACTAAAATTTTGTTGTGTGTTGCCATTGTTAATGGTTAATCTTTTATTTTAAGGTGTAATCTGAAGAAAAAGAATCCAGTTATCTACAAGTTAATTGTGAAATAAAAATGCAGATTCTTATAAAAAATCAGTTTTATATATTTGAACGATGTGTTTGTAAACTTTCTCGTTTATTATTGAGTTTTTAAATTTATTGAACTGCAATCTATGAAGATGTTAAAAGGTTTGACTCGTTTTTATGAACATAGATGTCATTTTTGTGAGTGGTTACTCGTGTAAAAAAAAAGCCATATATCCCTCCTTCTTCCAGAAATACATGGTAACGTATACAAAATAAACGCTATTTTGTAGATAATATCTTTCAAATTAAATGGAAATTATTAACAATCACAAATCTGTCATTTACTCCTTCAAGCTCTCAGTTGATCTTGACAATTAAGACATATTTCCTCCTTAGACAATGTTGTAGGTGTGTAAGTTGTGCTTTTGCTGGTACAATCAACCCCTAATTTAATTGTCAAGCAGTCAATCTAGTGTTTCTTGCACACAATGTTATTTGGTGCTTTGTCTGCAGGTACAACAACATATATGTCGTGTAAGGTGGGCAGTGTTTTAGCATTGCATCAGCGTTGTTACATATAGATGTTGCTTTAGTGCTCATTGAGCTCTTCAATGAACTGATTCGTTTCAAAATCAATGACCTTACAGCTTGAACCCACTCTGTCAAAGCTTCAGTTTCTCTCTCCTATTTTTTCTTGGCCCGTGGTTCGGTCCTCGTCAGGGGTAAAAAACTCATGGACCGATTTTCCGACTCTCTCTTGACACAATTTGCAAGGATGGTCTCAGGAAACGATGCTCGTCCTTCGGAAGGGACAAAAATGGTTGTCTCGTGTAAAGGGAGAGTAATACTCTGTGCACGTTAAATACCCCTTTGTAGAGTTCGATAATAATAGGCTAAATAGGACCGCTACAAAGACAGTACTCGCAAACTGCAAACTTGAGAGGGATTTATAGAAGCACTTAGCTTGTTTCCCGATCCAGTATAAATAAATATGTTTTAACTAACTAATCAATTGCAACTTCAGATTGTTGGATCGAATTCTGGTTTGTAATTTACAAAAACGGGACTTCCCCACCTCTATGAAATTGTTTTTTTTTTTTAGTTACCTGCTTGTCCATACTGGGATTATTTCAATATAATAAGATTTTTGACGAATAAATGATTTTTGTCTGATAAACAAACACATTTCTATGTTTACAGAAATGTGTATCTTTTATTTCCTATTGACATGCTAGATAAGGTAAAACTTGACAATATTATTTCATTTGTAAAATTCCATGCTCTATCGCTTCCTTGCAGTATACAACATCGATCACCAGTCACAGACCGCTTCATGTTGCCTAATCGACTTTCGGTGGGTAATATTAATACTTCCCACCTGAATGTAATTAGCTTTGTATCTTACTTTACGAAGGCCGGTGGTTTTCCTCGGGTTGCCCGGTTTCCTCCACCATTAAAACTGACCGCCCTACATGACCCAGGTGTGTCGATAAAGGGCGTTGACAACATTACACATATACACATTTGCTTGCTGTATTTTTGTGATAATTATTGTGACGTTCTCGGCATTTGTTCTTGAAAAAAAGTGTCGCTACATACATACATTACCGCAAAGTCCATGAAAGAAGCAGAGATACTAATTGGGTATCTGAATGTCAAAAGTCTGGATGGGCAGAGACGAAACAATTAAACACCAAAAAGAACGGGACAAAAACAGACAAGATGTAAAACATGGATACACAAACGTCACTGAATATCAATCAACGACGAGAACTCCAGTCGTAACGAGAGTGAACTCAGGTGCCCTGGAATCGAAAGCCGTTCCTGCTTGCTATAACTCACCCATCGCGTTGCCAACAGTAAATTCAGTGTGTCAAATCCAGTAAAGAAAGACAAGAAAAGTATAACAAATCAGCACTCATCTGACAGATCGAAATTCCTTATTTGTCTATAAGCGCATGATGTCTTCTAAAAAATTTCTTCTGTGAAGACGGCAACCGAGGAGCAACATAATCCTGTGTGAGCAATTTTTGTGTCAGACGTGACGCTCTGCTAGGGAAATCGAAGTAAGTCCCACATGCTTTGGAGTAACGAATCAATGTGATACGTAAACTCCGTAAGCTGGGGCGGACGGAATGTTGCTACACAAGAAGGGAAAATTGACGAATGGAGAGTTGAGATCGTCCCTTTTTATAGCGTTTTTTTTAAAGTTTTTGTCGTGAGAGTCAATTTCAAGATGAAATCTAAATAAATATTAGGCAGACTTTCTAGAATCCATTGTGTCCATTATCTCAAGTTCCTGGGGGGATATTTGAGATGTAGAAAGTCGAGAATTGATTATTGAAAAGAAAATCATCAATATAACACAACGTGTGGTAAAAAAAGAGAGAGCTAGTCTACGATCTTTTTTGTCTATAAGAGATGGTAAGAAGTCTGCTTTATATAAATGAAGAAAAAATCAGCTAACAAAGGTGCACAATTATTGCCTATTGTTTGCTGAAAAAACACATAGGATTTTGCTTTGTCAATTTGATTGGCAGCGCGACGGGTGTGCTAACAAAACAGAAACTGCTTACTCTGCTCAAGCATTCGAGTTTACTCTTGTTACGACTTGAGTTCGCGTTGTTGATTTCTGGTCGGTTGATTTTGTGTTTTGTGTTTCTTCGTGTTGTTCTTGTTCATTTTAACTGGTTTGTCATTGCCTTTCGGACTTTTGAGACTTGAATGCCCCATTGGTGCCTCTTTTCTCCTTCGAAGGCCCTATAAGTTTCGTGCTTCCCGTTTACTACGTTTCTAAAACGTGGTGAACCGGCTATTAACGTAACAAACCGTACAGACACGTAGTTGAAACCAGCTATATGCATTGACATACCTGGGCATAAACGTGACTTGTCCCGTTTGTATTGATTGTACAACGCAAACGTGACTAAAAATATGCGTAGCAATTAAGTACTACAACGTGTTAAAACGTTGTTTAAACATATTATAACCCATTAAAAGCGTATTGAAAACCTAGTAAAAGCGTAGCGAATGCAAACCAACAGGTTTTACTACGGTTCCCTAAGTACTTTCAGCTTTCACAAGGTTTCAATAGGTTTAAGTACGATTCATTGCGTTTTATGATACGTTTTAATATTAAAAGAACAATCATGAATTGGTTTCGACTGAAGTTCGCGCTGTTGATTGATACTCAGTTATTTTTGTGTTTTCGTGTTTTACATGTTGTCTCTTTTTGTCCCGTTCTTGTTGGTATTTACTGGTTTTGTCTCTGCTCTTTCGAACTTTTGGCATCGAATACCCCAAAGGTACCTCTGCTTTTTTTGTAAATTACGGAATATTGATGCAGGAACACATTTTGCAGATGATGCTGTTTTTGCTTCAGTAAAATCGGAGCCAGAGATCTGAGGATATAGTTTCTTTAAAAGACTTTTAGCGTGCTTGGAAATGTTCAGGAGATTACGGCTAGACTGACACCAAAACTTGACAAGATAAACGCATTGTTAGGATAAGCACTGGCAGTTGGTCTGAACGGAGCTATTACTTTTTGTCTCTGGTGAGTACCTAATATACTAAATGCGCATCATGCATAGTAGCAATATTTATTGCCTGGAACTTTGTTCTGTTTTTTTTTTATTTCTAACATCCGTGATGATTAACACTGCTGATGGAGTTTTAATTCCTCGAGGTTAGACCTCTCCGGTATTAACATTTATGTGATGAAAATCACACCAAACCTAAAAAATATCCGTGTAAATATTTACATTGTTAAAACTCTTAGCTTCTCCCTACCACAGGCGAAGGTTTATCTCAGTTATAATAAATAATTACGTTTGATATTACGGTTCCACGTCTTCTCGGATTGGGAAGGTGGGTAATGTTTTTTTAAGTAAAAAATTCATGTGTAAAAGCTTCAAAAAATGAAAAAAGAAGTGTATCATGAAGAATCATCATATCACATTAAAACTGTATGGGAATAAAAAAAAAATTGGAAATATAATATCTTGATACAAAATTTGCTCATTGCACAAGGCTTTTTGTTAAACAGAATTATTTCTTTAATATAAAATTTTATGACTCTCAAGGTCTATGTTTGTTTATAATTATCAGATTCTAAACTTGATTGGAATAATCAGGTTAAGAAGAGAAGCCACATCATTCACAGTATTATAACATTTAAAACACAACGATTTACCAACGGGACAGTAAAATGTCGTTGATCTCAAGAGTAAAAAAAAAACTCGGATTACATAAAACCATTTCAAAAACAAATTGTAGAAAAAAAAATCAAATTACAATCAGCAACGTAAAGCTTTCCATGTTGGATTACTTGGGTCTGCTGTGTTCCGGTTCTCGTGGGTCTGCCTGTTCGGCTATGATCTGGTCAACAAGTTTTGGGGCTGAGTCGAATACATTTTGTTGTGCGATGAAGTATGAAGTATATAATTAAAATGAAACATGTGCTTTCAATACTTTCATAATATGACATTTATATTATATAATTAATATATATTTATATGCAAGTCATTTATTTAACATTACCATTTAAATGGATCATTTAGTAAAATTCCATTGTTGTCTTTATTTGCATTATACCTCTTTTGCAATCTTCACAGCAGTATGAATACCGGGCTGTGATGCATTCTGGTGAGTCTTTTGAGTCGTGAAGGTATCACCACGTTTTACCACTGTGTCGGGACATGTCACGTTCTTGTTGTGTACGCTACAGCGCCATTGTGTGGAGCTGGTGTTCTGTCTGTTTACTGTCAACGTGTAGCCGTGACTAGAAACCAACTTTCCTTTTCCCCGTTGAATACCAGTATCTACCAATGTGAAGGTTTCTTCGGCTTCTAGTATTGAAACGTGTTCTATGGGATCTTCTTCGATAGATCTACAAAGATATAATAAAAAGAATGTTAAAAGGAAACATACACAATGCTAGCAGAACAAAGAAACGAAAAGTAACGTATAATACAACTTATTTAGCTCTACAAAAGTCTCCATAGGATGAAAGTTGCCAGATGAACCCTCATAGGGGTTATGGCCCCTAATATAATGTTTTTGGCCTATGGAAGGAAATAAAGGTAATAACAAAACTTCCGAACATGAATGATCAATCTCATAGTTCAGAGAAAATGACAAAAACGAATCAGTAATACCGGAGAATAGGTGGATCGCAATGGTCCTGCCTTGGTATAGGCATTTCAAACGAAATGGTGGGATAAACCAGGTTTTATGGCACCAAACCTCCCTCTTCCATTGCGATCTTACGATCCGGTAATGACCATAGAACACAACATAGTTGTGATACACAATAGGGATATTAAGGTGATCATCTCAGTACAGCTGACCAGTGAAACACTAATTAAAACAATTAACTATCATATCTTTTAAGTCAATTTTGAACTTTTCTACTAGTGGCTGATAACTATAAAACTATAGCAGGTTAATTATAATGAAGAGAAGCTGTTGCTTGCATAAATGTTCAGCTAATTTAGCTGTACAAAAGTCTACATGATATCAAAGTTGTCAGACAACCCCTTATAGGGGTAACGACCCCTAAATTAACGTTATTCATTTTTGGCCTATTAAATGAAAATTATAGCAGATAGAGAGAAGCTGTTGCTTGCTTAAAAGTTCAGCCTATTTAGCTTTACAAAAATAGTGTTAAAGTTGTTAGATGACCCCTTACATAAGTTTTTTTTCATGTTTTTGGTCTATAGAATGAAAACTATTGCAGATAAAGAAAAAGTTGTTGCTTGCTTGAATGTCCAGCTAATTTAGCTCTACAAAAGTCTCCATCGGGATGATGTTGTCAAATGACACTTTATAGCGGTTACAGCCAATAAAATAAAGTTTTTTTCATATTTTTGGCCTAAAGAATGAAAACTATTGCAGATAGAGGAAGCTGTTGCTTGCTTAACTGTTGAGCTCATTAAGCTCTACAAAAGTCTTCATAAGTTTGAGATTGGCAGATGGTCCCTTAAATACTCTTCAAAAGTCTTAATAAGGTTGAAATCAAGACCAGGTGAGCGATTCAGGCCAGTAGGTACTATATGCCGTTCTGAAATTGGCCCATGATCTAAATAAAATGCACACAAGTCAAATGAAGACCTATAATAGTCATATAGTCCTACTTTAGTTTTACTTAATTAGCTATCATACTATGAAATTCTGAACTTCATTGAAGAACTAGGTGTTTCTGTACAAGAGAAATATATATAGGAACTAAAAGATCAGAAGTGACGAACTTTGGGAACTACTTGCATACATTATTTGGAGGTTTGAGTCAAAACATGACAAGAATGTATATGGAGGTATGTATTACAGTAAAACCTGTCTTATGGGGGCACCTGTATATAGCAAATCACTGCCTATAAAGGGCATCTAAAAATATCCTTAATATGAACATTACAACAAAAATGAACCTGTATATAAAGGTCATCTGCTTATAAACGGCATGATTTTGTCGTTCCATGGCTGCCCTTTATAAACAGGCTTGACTGTAATTTCGATCGCTTCTTTTGTTATCTTTAAAAAATATCATAAGTAAGAGCCTAACCAACAAGGCATCCTTATCGCCTTCTGTTTACTATGCATTTAGAGAATTCAAAACAAAGATGTTTAAAGGGGGGATTGAATGTCGTAATTTCGGAAAGGCTAAAACAATGTCAATAGACATTAAATCAACCCCCCCCCCAAAAAAGCCCCAGATTAAATCTTAAAAAAACACAAACCAAACCACGAAAACAGATTAAATCATCAAAAACCCAGAAACAATATTACAATTAAGTGGCTATTAGAAACACGTACTAACGATGAAAACAAAATTGAACTCGGTTGCTCCGGAAATTGTTGAATTCAAAACGTTTAAACAATAGATAAAACACAATCCAAAGCTACAACCCAGTAATATTGTCTATTACGAGGACCCAAACATTTGGAATCAAATTGAGCAGTCATTTAAGTTTGCCGATAGCTAAATTTTATGCTTTGATTACTGTTACATCAATACATACATGTGTATATATTTCAAATATCAAAACATGTGTTCATAGCGAAATATTTTAAGGTCTGATTCTGTCGATAAATATGACTGTACTTATTAATCGACAACAATAACAATATATGACGATCATGAATGGCCATGAAATATTTTTTTAAATACAATGATGCCATTTAGGACATTTAGAACTGTTCTTTAATTGCAAAACATGGTTATTCTACATCTACATCTCATTACCTTCTATCAGAAGCAACACAACTTGAAGAAGGGAAGTATATGAAAGGGAGTTAACCATGAAACTATCATCGCACCGATCCATTTTTCAAGTTTTGTGGCGTTGGACTTTAACGGTCGTAATGGAGAACAACTTTTTAATTGCTAAAAAGGCTTAGTAGATTGTGGATTTGTGCCATTTTATATTTTAGCCCTCAGATGTCGATCGCACCATTGGAATCAACACCTGGTATAAAACAACTCTTGATTTTGTGTTGGAAAAAGGAGATCGAGAATTTATTATTGATGTAGGTACAAGCGGACTACAGTGTTACACTTATACTTAAGTGCAAAAATGTGATGGAATTCTTAAGTTTCTCATTTAAAAATATCGTTTTATAAAGGTATTTTTAATAATTAAACTGAACTGAAAGAGACAAAAACATACCGGATAGTAAAGATTGCAACGTTTCTGATTTGATACAGGTACTGCTTCAGAAACGGTGACCTTAAAAATATTTGTGGCGCTAAATCTCAGTTTGATTTATTGTACTTTGTAAAACGATATATTGTGATTTCATTTATTTTAATGTAAACGTAATCGGGTATTTTAAAGGTGCTTGTTGATTCTCTCGTCATTATGATTTGAAGAAGCACAAATCAGGTAACTCCAAAGGATGTTTTTGTTTGTAACGATGATCTATAATAATTTATGTTAACTGGATTATAAATTTAACAAGTTTTACTATCCTATTTCTTTAATAGCAAGGTAAGAGGTCCACACAGGCTTTTCTCCAGAACCATGTTCTCGACAATAATCCGGAAAAGCTGTCACAAGCCGAGATCCAGTCCAGAGCTATACCAACAGGACCAAGTTTGTCTAAGGAGCAGATCGAAAAAAATCTTGTGGTTGGCCGTTGATTGTCATTTGTGTACCTCGAAAAGGATAACTGTGGATGGAATTATAGGCGTTATATGTAAACACCTATTACATGAATATATTATATTTTTAAAATAAGTTTACACGAAACATGTCAAGACTTGTATGTTATGGAAATACTGAATTTAAGGAATACAAATTGATCTCCATAAAACCTGGCTATGTTTTATGAATCTTGTACCAGTATGTCTTTTTTAAAAGGGATGATTACTTTTAAACATATCACTAAGTCTAAGAGAACTCTCCAGTAGGATGTTTAAACTCGGACAATCTTTGATTTACTCTGCTGTAAACTCCACAAATATACCACCAAGTCTAAGACGTTACCTCTTCTAGAATATAACGTTGGGTGGTTTCATTTTTTTTTTCGATTTGAATTAATGCAGTGTTGGTGAAAATGTAAATCATGGTTTTGTTAATTTGTGATGCTGTTGGGAACATTACTTGTTTCGTATTAAAAACTATTAAATAATAAAATAATTGTATTTTCATAAAATAAACAATTTTAATGTACTGTTAGTCTGTTATGTTTTTTTCTTGTGTGAATAATAAATCTGTTTTTTTTTTTTTTAGTTTTATTTCGTTATATTGTTTTTTGGTCGAATCAATCTACCTTTTTAGATGGAAAGTTTTAAATCAGAACAGTAGAATTTTGTATTAATAATTGCAAATACATGAAGTAAAAAATCATTTACAGAAAAGTGTCTTCGTATTACAGTTGAATCGTCATTCCAGAGCTTGCGGGAATTACATCGATTTCATTGGCAGAGTGTCACGTTTAACACAGAAATTACGGTAGACACAGTGCACTCGTAGACAAATATGGGATTTCTATATCTCAAATGAGTGCAGATGTTGATTTGTCATAGAAAATTGTTTTGTCTTCCTTTACCAGATTTGACAAACTGAATTGGAAATTAGCAACATGATGGGTGTGAGATAGCAGGCAGGAAACCACACAGTTCACTGTTGTAACGACTTGAGTTCGCGTTGTTTATTTCCGTTCAGTTGATTTTGTGTTTTGCTGTTTTTGTACGTGTTTACCGGTTTCGTCGTTACCCATTCGGACTTTTGACATTTGCATGCCCCTTTGATGCCTCTTTTCTTCTTTAATTAAATACAACAGTATGCATGGTATGATTACAAACATTTCTATTAAAAACAAAGGTACACCAATGAAGTTAGTACTAGTAAAGCGCACCATCCTCATTTTAAAATGATTGGAGTTTTGTGTCAAGCTCATAGGATATAACAAAACGAGGAAGATCTATAGAAACAAGTAATTGCAAACAAGAACAAGCCAATGCATTTCCATATGAAGAAATATACATAAGGGAAAGATCCCGACTCGGAAGAAACGATAGATTAAACTGGGTTTAAAGGCACTAAATCACTCCCTTAATGTACGGTTTATATATCTGAAAATATCACTTGCAAAAACCTAATATCCTTGAAAACTAGGAGAACACATAAGCTAATAAAAACAATCAATAAAACTGTCTTCTGGAGAAATACTTAATTTTCAAATCGACTGAATAATTGTCTTAACGTATAGAAAGCGGATAAATAGTTTTATAAGGTAAATAAATACGAATCGAAATAGTATACATGTACTGTATACTGAGAGTAAATGGAGTCTTGAGCAATTGAATAACTTCATGTGTCAAACAGGAATTGAATGGACTTTTTATCCTCCTGCAAGCTCACACTTTGGAGGTATATGGGAAAGACTAATCAGATCTGTGCGTAAAATTCTTTATTCACTGATGTCAGAGCAACACATTCGACTTGACGACACCCGTGTGTGAAGTAGAAGCTAAGCTGAACAATCGACCAATCTCTGATGTATCGGACAATGTTAATGATGTCAAAGCGTCGACACCAAATCAGCTACTTTTGTTGAAGCCAGGAGAACATTTTCCACCTGGATCCTTTTCTAATAGAAAATAAAGAGATGTGGAATAAGCGTACACGACACAGCCCACAATTAAACGGCAATTTAGAAAAACCACAATGGACAACCGCCAGCAGCCTTCAACGAGGCCATTTGGCACTGCTCGCGGTTCTGCAATTGGCCCTTGGTCTAAATAGGATGCATATAATTCAAATCCAGCCCTGAAATAGTCACAGATAGACCCCTACTCTGATAACTACGCTTAGAGACGATGGAGACAGATTCAGTATTTATCAGTATTGAAAATAAAAAATAGAATATTACACAGCACAACCGAATTGTGTTTAAATTAATATCAAAGTCTAACTTAGTAGTAAAATCATTACAAATTTCGGTTTTAAAATGCAAAAATTCATACGATTTTAGATGTCAAATATATTTTATTTTGAAATACCTATTTAGAATCTTGTCAGAAAGTTTTTTTGAAAACATTTTTTTGTGATTGCTATTTAAACATCATATGATATTAAGCTCAAATATCAGATTTTTAATTTCTCATACATATGTAGCTTTAGCCGTAACATTTCTATGATGGAAATAAATTTTCTTCATAATCTCTTAAATATGAACCTTACTTATTTAAGTCAATGAAGTTATTGAAGTTTTCAAAATATTATAGCATTTATGTGTCAAACCTGATGAAAAAAGTTTCGCAAACAATTTCTCATCCATTTAATTGAACCGTCATATAATTTTATAATCAAATATAAGACTTAACTGAAGTTTCATATATTTTACATAAGAAATTTGTAAATGTGATCTATATTTAAATGCGAACAAATTTTCTTAATAATTTCTTTCTTAACTAAATGAACCATTTTTAAAAGTCATCAATATGTTTTTATGCAACTTTTCAACCTATGATAGCATTTATGTGTCATATCTGATGAAAAAAGTTGTTCCGCAAACAATTTCTTGTCAATTTTATTTAACCGTCAAATAATTTTATGCTCAAATATTAGATTTTAATTAAGTTTCATATATCTTACATAAGGAATTTGATCTAAAATATGCGAACAAATTTTCTTCATAATCTCTTTACTTTAAGAACCTTAATTTTTAAGTCACCAATATATATTTATACAACATTTCAACTTAACTTACCATTTATGTGTCCAATCTGATGAGAAAAGAAGTTTCGCAAACAATTTCTCATCAATTTTATTGAACCATAATATAATTTTATGCTCAAATATAAGATTTTACTAAAGTTTCATATATTTTTTTTACATAAAAAATTTGCAAATGTGATCTACAATGTATATTATAATAAGAACATTTTTTTTCTTTATAATCTCTTAACTATATGAATCTTAATTTTTAACTCATTTTTGGCTATGAAGACATACAGATTAAATTAGCTTGAAAAAAGACTAAATGTCCATCAAGTAGCAATCATGAATGATAATATGGGATTTGTTCGGCTTTTATATTCCTTTAAAAGTACTTAAACCACATTGAAAATAAGTTGTTAAAATAATAACCTATATTAAATATGGAACAAAATCAACTAAAGTATAATAATATGACTTATGCCTTCGTCAAAATCATTTGAACTCAGCTTTGCATAATATATACCATGAAGTTGATGAGGTGTCCAAAATTTTGAGGTAAAAAAGCCTTAAATTTTCATTTTGTAATTCCTTTTAAAAGGAATTGATTATTTCCTTAGAAACGCATGTAAGGTCGTTTAACTGAAAACATCCATAAGATTTTCAACTGTTGTTCTTTTATTAAAAATAATTTATACATTTTTCTTTTAAATGCACCGAAACATTTGTAAGATATATCTTTCAAATCTAATCTTCAGTCCAATTTTAATCGTCCAAAATGTATCTGCGTTATTAGTCCACTAACCTTCCGAAAAATAACTTTGTAAAAACATGGCGGTTAGATGAGATGATATTTTCCAATGTGCGATGTTTTGTAGTTTTTAGCTCACCTGGACCGAAGGTCCATGTGAGCTTATACCATCACTTGGCGTCCGTCGTCGTCGTCGTCGTCTGTCGGCGTCGTCGTCGTCGTTTGTTAACAATTTTCCAAACGTTAACTTGTCCAACACCATAAGTCCAATTGCAACCAAACTTGTTAAAGTTGTTTAGTAGCATTATGTGTACAGAAATGCCGTTCGGATTTGTGATTCGTAAAAAAACATGGCCGCCATGGCTAAAAATAGAACATAGGGGTAAATTGCAGTTTTTTGCTAATAACTCAAAAACAGTACCAGATATCAAACTTCTGGTTAATTAAAAGTAATCAACACCTCTAGATCTACCTGCCCAGAAATTTTCAAGAAGATCCAACAACCGATGTAGAAGTAATTGCTCTTTTTCTGGATTTTTTCAAAATGTTGCACTTATTTAGCCCTATATCTTGAAAACTATACAGGATATTTTAAAAATTCAAATTGCACATGATTAAGCAAATCAAGATCTTCATTTCATGTAATAAGGTCAAAGCTGTAGAACAATTTCTTTTAGGAGTTATGGCCCTTAAGGCGTCAAAATTTACCATTTTCATTACTTTTCCCCTGAATTTCAAAAATTAACTTGTCTGACACCATACATTCAACGTCAGCCAAACTTGGCACACTTGTTTAATAACATAAATGCTACAATTCTATCGTTCGGTTTTTTGATTCGTCAAACATTATGACCACCATGGCTAAAAATAGAACATAGGGGTAAATTGCAGTTTTATGCTTATTACTCAAAAATAGTTACAGATATCAAAATTCTGATGGGAGACAAAAGTGATTAACCTGCTCTGAAATTTTCAAGAAGATCCAACAATCGACATAGGAGTTATTGCCCTTTTTCTGGAGTTTTTCAAAATTTTGCACTTATTTAGCCCTATATCTTGAAAACTATACAAGATATTTCAAAAATTTAAATTGCATATAATTGAGCACATCATGATCTACATTTCATGTAAATAGGTCAAAGCTGTACGACCATTTCTTTTTTAAGTTATTATCCTTAAAACAACAAAATTTACCCTTTTCCCTAATTTTTGCAAAATTTGCACTAATTAAGCCCAATATTTAAATCGCATATGGTTAAGCACAATAATATCTACAAATATATGTATCTGTGTAGTTCAGGTGAGCGATTCAGGCTCTTGGGAGCCTCTTGATTAGAGACATAACATTACTCAGCAGAAATAGCATATTGAAAAACAAAACACAACCAATGATATTGTGAAATGAAAATTAACCGATCTGAATACAGATTTATAAAAAAACAATACCAAAATCGGACATATAACGGATAATATAGTTATGCTGTATATCGATATTTTAGAAAGTTTGTTTCATATTTAGATCTACATCTCGAAAAAAAACTTTCACGGAAAACTTTCAACAAAACTCTACGACAAACTAGATGATTTCAACTTTCCGATTGTCAACTTTCTCTTTTTGTGCACCAACATTCCGTCCGCTCCAGCTTATGGAGGTTACGTATCACAATTGATTATTTGTTTCTCCAAGCTTTCGGAAATAACATCAATTCTCTTGCCAGAGCGTCACGTTTGACACAAAACATTGTTAACACATGGTTATTGTGCTCTTCGGTTGCTGTCTTCACTCAAAAAAGTGTACACCATACACTCACTGACAAATATGGGATTTCTATCTCACAGATAAGTGCAAATGTTGGTTTGTCTTCCTTCACCGGAATTGACACACTGAATTTTTCTATAACAGACAGGAACCGATTACTCATTTGGAGCACCTGAGTTCACTTTTGGTATGACGAGTTTGCGTTTTGATATCTGTTCTGTTTATATGTGATTTGTTCATGTTTTGGCAATGAAATGCCCGATTGGTGCCTCTTTGATTCTTAGAATAAGTTTGAAAATAAAGATATTGTTAACATTGTATACTAATGGAAAAAATAAACTGTGCATCACATTGAAAAATCACGAATTCAAAATTTTATTTAGTATCTTATACATTTTATCGCAAAAGTATTGCAAAATAATTTTTCTCAAGATCTGGACAAAAAATTTCATTTTTAGACCCCTAAAAGATGTTTTGTTTGCAGTTTGAAATCAGGTAGTGTCAATTTGAAATTCACAAATCACACTTTGGAAACAATGCACATTTTTGAAATTAAGTTTTCTCAGCTGATTTTCCCCAAAAAAGTTTCTCCTTTTAGCGGTTTAAAGTTTACAGTTTAAATTTTGAGTGAAAATCTTTTTTTATTTTTTTATTTTTGGGTTAAAAAAGTGATTATGGAATCTCAGAAACTGGAATTATTTTTTTTTTCGGATTTTTACCCAAAAATGATTTGCATGGTCCACTCGACATTCAGTGAAAATTTCAGTTCGATAACTGTATTTTTTACAATTTTTTGATCAGGAGAAATATGGGTACTATTGATTTCCAATAGACATGCGCAGTTTCTCTTTTCCATGAGTATATATCCATCATCAGTGTAAAGATATCAAATGTTGCTTATGTTACAATGTAATTATGTTTGTCCAAACAGTCTATTCTAAAAAAAATATCAAAGTAGATAAGTCTAATAAAAGTATCAAAAAGCTGCCGAATAGGAATGATCAATCTCATATACCAAAGAAAAAAGACAAAACAAAGCAAATATATCTCATAAAAATTGACGATCGCAACATGCTTCGATTTTTTTGCAGGTTCTAAAAACTGGTGGGTCCTACCAGGGTTTCTGGCACCTAAACTTCTTCTTCCGTTGCCATCTTATAGCAAAAAACCACAACACTTAACACAGTTGCGAGGAAATAATATGGAAAATAAGTTGATAGGTTTAGTAGAACAAATTTCCATATGACATAGTTTTGAATTTAGATTTGATATCGACTAAAAAAACTTGTTAAGAAACTGTGTGAGTCGTGTTTTCCTGTCACAGTAGTCCAAAAACCGATCAGAGATAACTAGGTGTCGGATAAAAAAATCTATGAAAAATTTGCACAAGCATATAGAGCAACTTGTGAAATAAATATCCTCTTGCTAATGATTTATTTAAGTATTTTTTTTCATATTCATGACATTTGAAAAAAAACCAATAATTTAAAAATTGAAATCATCTCATTTGTCATATTTTTTTTGTTCTCTGATGACCATCCCGTCTCAAATCTAAAATGTAAATCAAAGCAAAGGCGTGAAGCAAGTTGATTCGGTCGTTTCTTTAATCTCTATCTCTGCATGAGGGATAATTTTATACAAATTTAGGAATCCATTTAACGAACAAAGCATTTAGTCTATCAGCTAGCTCCAGAAAAAATTGATGCTGCATGATACCCATGTAGACCGCATTTTTATTTCATAAATCGAAGATTTCATGTATATAGATTGTTTTTCCGTTTGTTGTAGTCCGAAAAATTGCGCGGAAAATAGTACAACAAGCGGCCCTTTTGGGGCACTGTACGACTGGAAAATAAACCTATCTAAACTTAAATTGAGCAATACTTCTTAGTTCTTCACAAAAATATTATATTGAGCTTTTGATTTTTTTCTTAAGACTTCAAACATAACTAAACATGTTGAAAATCGTCGAAAGGACTGTATAGAATAGTCGAAACAAAGGGAAATAACTCTAAAAGTAAAAAAATAAGCTTTTAAATTTTTTATCATTAAATTTTCTGCTTTAAATATTGTTAAACTTTAATATATAATATATTAGAATCGTTACTTATCATCCAAAGAACTACATTCATTCAAGTAGACAGAAAATTCTGCACTGGAGAATTTTAAAATGACAAAAATCCGTCATAGGCCATTTTTAGCAATCCGTCTAGATCGTGGTCAATATCTTTCACTTTAGTTCTTTTTTTAAGTTTATTTTGTAAATTTCGTTAATAAGATCTCATTTTTAAAGTATTATTACTGTGCTTTAGCTATATCATGCTGATGTGTAAGATCTGATCGCCTAAAATAAAGGTAATAACAAAACTACAGACCTTGGAGGATCAATCTCAATGTCCAAGACAAGACATAACTGAGAAATTGAAAATTGCAAAGGTTCTGACTTGGTATAGGCATTTCAAAAGAAATTATAAGTTGAACCATGCTTTATGGCACCAAAACTTCCCTTTCCATTGCGATCTTAAGGTCCGGTAGTAACACGAAACTCAACACGGTTGTAAGACATGATGGGGACGGAAATGTTGGATAATAAAGGTAATAACAAAACTACCGAACTTGGAGAATCAATCTCAAATGTTCATAAGACTAGACAAAACAAGGAAGACATACCGGAAAAATTGAAGACCGCAATGGTCCTGACTTGGTACAGGCATTTCAAAAGAAATGGTGGGTTAAACCAGGTTTTAAGGCGCGCCAAACCTCCCTCTTTTTAAGGCGCGCCAAAACTCCCTCTCCCATTGCGGTCTTTGGGTCCGGTAGTTACACAAAACACAACAGGTTTGTGATGACAGATCAGGGATGCTAGGGTGATCATCTAAATATCAAGAATCATGTTTTTGCGATTGTTTTAGAATCTAGAAATCATATATCCGATATCGATACGCATAATACTAGTATTATTGAAAAATATAAGCACAGAACAAAAATGAAAAGGTTTCTTTCCTCGCATTGAAGATGGTGCCATCCCTTTTCAAACCTATCAGGCAAATTATTGCTTTCCTGTGATATTTTTTTAATTACCAGTGGTACAAACGGTAAATCTTGTAAATGATGATAGTGCATAACATTTTCGGATTCGTTCATTCCTTTTGGTTTTTGACTTTCAAATGCTGCCGATGAGAGGTTACACCTTGTTATGCATGATAAAGCATAACCAAATTTACTGTTTTATATCCGTTTTGGTAGTGTAATAGGAGAGCAACCCTACATTGCTTAATTCAGAGATACTAAAAATATGAAAAGCCATGCAAAATACATGTATAAATGATTTTTGTGCACTTAGGCAAGGTTACTAAATAATAAAGACAAAATTTTGACAAAATGAACCCTGCCTTATTCTTTTGCCACGGTTGAATTAAACAGTGACTTTCCAATGTTATGTTTCAAAAATATGGAACATTTAGGTATGCTTTTGTTCCTATTATTAAAGTATAAGTATATACATGCTGTCTATTCACAACAAAACAGGAAAAGCCGCCCTTTGAAATTCATAATCATTACAGGCCTCCTATAAATGTTCTCATATTACCGACAATGACCGATATAAAGTTGGAAAAAAGAAATGTGACTGTCTAATAGAATTATACATTAGATAGAAGTACTTTAAGGAGACTTGTGTTTATCTATAAAGCATGTATGTTCTTGGTGTTCTACAGTAACTAAGCCTTTTTCATTTTCTTTCTTATAGCCCCCGCTTGAAAAGTGGTGGTATATAATGATAGGGGTGTTTGTCTGTGTGTCCATCCTTTCATTACACATCAGGGTTTCCATCTCGTATTCGCAACTCCTCTTAAACCCAACCACTTGATGGATTTTCATGAAACTATTGAACAATCTTTATGAAATTATGTGCACCTCTTATTTCAAAAATTGATCAAAATGATTTTGGAGGTTTTCCATATCAAACATGGACTTGGCTGTTTGACTACATCTTATCCGCAGTTTCTCCTAAATTTCGTGATAGATTCGTGAAATTTTCACAAATCTGTAAGACATTAAGCAGATGTGCACCTACATGTATTTGAAAATGTGATCAGAATGATTGTTTTTATGTTTCATAGCAAAACATGGGGTAAGCTTTTTTTGACTACAGGACGGTACCATTCTGTTATCCGCAGCTCCTCCTAAACCCTTTGGTGGATTTCATGAAACTTTCACACAAACTTTGTGACATACTGTAAATGTGCACCTCTGATTTTACAATTTGTCAGTCAAATTGATTTTAGGGCTTCCCAAAGCAAAACATGTTACTGCACAGGGGTACCCATCCCATATCACCAACTCCTCCTAAACATCTCAATGGATTTTCATGAAACATTCACACAAGTGTTGTAACATAACTAAGGTGTGCACCGCTTGCTTTGATTTTTTTCAATGGATTGGAGCTTGCGGTATTAATGTGTAAGCTGCTCTTCATGGTTTTTTTAGTTAGCTTTATTTTAAGTATAGCGTTATATCTGAAAACACTAAGCAAAGCAATTAACATGTTAATTTACTTAAACAAACCCACACATATTGATACAGCAAGAGAAATAAGAAAAGGCAATAAGCAAAGTTGATTAATTGCATATTAGAAAACTTCCTAGATACATTGTATGCACAAGGAGAAACATAAGTTTTATACATATTTTTTTGCAAATAAGCACTCAACCAATCAAACAGAAAATTTCCATGCTTAAACACCTTTAAAGCAAACTTTCAACATTAGGACTTTATTCGTTATTTAATAAAATATTGATCTCTAATAAGCATACCTTTTAAAAAGTAACGGTTTATTATTTATGAAAAGTCAAACACACCATAGGTAAAATAAAATCGAACGGACCAAATGAAAACGCCTTTTAATAGCAGAGGTTTGTTTAATTAACAAACCATATAAATAATACAAGGACTAAATAAGCTCTAACTTGTACAATTATATATTTTATGTCTCGAAAAGGCAACTTAGAATGTAATGTTTATTGACCTTGACCCTATTGATGTTAAAAACAGATCCGGACCGGTGTAAGCTTAAAGTTCCGTTAAATAATTTATTGAGAAAAAATATGTTATTTTCCATTTTTTATTAATATATAACGACTTTAAAAATATGAGGTTGTATGTATTCGATCAACCATTTCATATGCAAAGTTGTTGTGACAATAAATTTTACATATTAAAAGACGATTTTTTTTAAAAGTGAAAATGTGTGTAAATTTTTAATAAAACTGGGCCATATTTATTTAGGTCTTATAGGTATTAAACTTGTTGTAAATCTATCAAGAAAATGACGTGATTTTTTCTATACTTTTGTACATTTGATAAATCTGTTATAATTACATATAAACAAAGAGGTAGCCGTAAAATTCACTGTCAAAAATTTGACCCTCTTGTATACAAAGATGCATGGTTTAAAACAAATAATTTTGCACAAATTTCAGCATCTTTTAAATAAGTACAACAAACGAATTTTGAAAGATTTGATATTACACTTTGAGAAAATGCAATTAAATTTCGGTCTACAAGGGTATCACACAAACTTTTAAATAAGACGTCTTTTCCGACTTGGCTGATAGACTAATTATATGTGATTGTTTTCCTGTGTGTAACAGCCGTAAATTTACAAGCCATACATTTACAAGGGACTTTTTTGCCTTATCAAGCCCGCGCGTGCACAAAAGTAGGAAATATGGCCATATCAACACCTCGCGTGCACAAAAGTGGGCTAATATGCCATATCAAGGTCTAGAGTCTCACTTTGAAATTTGATATTACAGTATATTTATATCGTCTGCTATTTATTTTTATGTAAATTATGAAAATGTATGATAAAAATAATATGACACAGGGTTTTCAATATCAGGTCACATATCATTCCTCGACCCATATTAGGTCTCGGAATGATATGAGTCTTGATATGGAAAACCCTGTGTAATAATCTATATATATTTAATGAGATATGTCGACGCCTTGTACCTTTGTATTAATTGGGAAAACTATATTGTCCATATATATCAAATTGTCTTGTTTTTTTGAGAGCAGAAAGTTTTTTAAGGTCAACAGTCATACATATATATTGACATAAGATAGAATTTACACGATGAGGGAACTCTATGTAGATGACTTAAGCTTGGTTAGTAATATTTTGACTTTGATTTTAAGGTTTATGTTCTGGAAGCGACGTGAACTGTGTCGTTGATTCAATTTATTGTCCAGCAGGCCAAAATGACCAAGGACCGTGTTGTGATGGGTAAGAGGGCAATGGAAGGTGTTGCTCGGAAACTCGTAAATAATCATAAAGTTAATCTTTATACAGTATATAAATGTTACACTTAACAAAATCTCTGGATATACGTTTTTGTATAAGTTATTTAGAAACTTTTCTGCGTTGATTTTTAACCAATGTTTAACAGTGAAAATAAAATCATATATAGGTTCATTTCTCTTGTTTGCATTTGTTAAATACATCTAATCAATAACATAAATTTATAAAAAAAAAATCATTAAAAACCTTTATTAGGGCCCCGCATCAAAGATGCGGACGCCCTATAGCTTTCACTGTGTCCGTCCGTCCGTCCGTCCGTCTGTCCGTCCGTCAACAATTCTTGTGAACACTAAAAATAAAAAACTATTAACACCACATTTCTGAAATTTTGTACAGCTACTAAGTAACATGTCATAATTTGCATATTGAAATTTCATGCAAATCGGTTAAATATTTTTGGAATAAACATCATTTTTTATCGAAAATCATAAATTTTGAGATTTGGGCTTAGTGAACACTAAAACTCAAAAACTGTTAACAATACAGTTCTGAAACTTTGTACAGCTGCTAAGTAGCATGTCAGGATTTGCATATTGAATTTTCGTGCAAATTTGTTAAATATTTTTGGAAAAAACTTCATTTTTTATCTAAAATCACAGATTTTGAGAATTTGGATTTGTGAACACTAAACCTCAACAACTGTTATTAGTACAGTTCTGAAACTTTGCACAGCTGCTGAGTAGCATGTCATGATTTGCATATTAAAAGATTGTTCAAATCTGTTTAATATTTTTGTAAAAAAATTATAGATTTTGAGAATTGGAATTTTTGAACAATAAAACTCAAAGGCTATTAACAATACAGCTCTGAAGTTTCATACACATTCCATGGATCATGCCTTAGTGGTTATAATCATAGTAAATATAATTTTGTAAACACTTAGATTTTTTGCCGCGGGCCCTTTCTAACTTTGTCAGTAATCTAGTTGATTATTCGAAAAAAATTATTAGTGAAATTCTTTGAAATAAATCTTTATGTTTTAAACAAAAAAAAAGAGAAATGTTTTAAGCCTGGGTAGTCAAATACTCACGAAATACATTCACACATATATACAAAATCACTGAAATTGGTCAGGAAATTACTTCGCAATAATCTAACAAAAATTATTTGGTTCGCAATTGTTTCAGAAGTTGCACTTATTTTGGCACTTTACTGTTGATAATGGCACTATGTATTGCTTGTGTACTGCATGGGCTAAATATAAATTTGAATTTTCATTACCGCTATTGGTGTTTTCACTCCGATCTGAACACTTGTGTGTTAAAGAACAAATCGAAGATAAAAAAAAATGTGAACCCTAAAAATTACCCCAAATAGTATAAAATGCCTCTGATGAGTCTTGAATAGAATGTGTGTCAAGTGTAGCAAGAATATATTGTCTGTAACTTTATTGTATATTTGATTTCTAACATCCGTGCTACTGGTTGGGCTTTAATTCCACAAAATTACCCAAATCCGGCATCAACAGTTCTGTGTTGTAGACAACTCCAATGTTAAGAAATTATACGTACTTTTACATATTAAAATGTCAAAACCCTGAAGTTCCCCCCACACAGGACATATGTTTGTTGATCTCAGTCATAATATGATTCCCAGTTCGGTTTTTTATTTTTATTGCTTAATGCTCTTTATATTCATATGATGTTAGATATTCTTTAAAAGAGCGCTGATGATAATTATGTAATAAGTCTTCAAAAGACAAAACCTGCATCAGACATAGCAAATTTTATTGTCTGGAAATTTGTTGCATTTTTGCTCTGTTGATCACGAAATCTTGATTTACTTTTCGATTTACTTAAAAAGCCTAAACAACGAATAAACTTAACTTGTTTTGCATTACTATGTTAAGATCATTTAAAACTTTATAGTTAAACGTCACATACTTATATTTTTCAAAACTCATATACTTAGGAATTCTTCTATTTACCGCTTAATTGACTTTCAAACCTCATATCACCTTTTTTCGATCTAATTAAGCATATTGGCTAAGCAACCATTTTTGAGATAATACGACGAAAGGTTGTACACGTAGAAAATATTTATATTTTACACCTACTCGTAATTACAAATAAAGGTAATAACAAAACTACCACACTTAAATGATCAATCTCATAGTCCAGAGTAAAACGACAAAAACGAATCAGTCATACCGGAGAATTGGTGGATCAAAATGGTCCTGACTTGGTACAGGCATTCCAAACGAAATGGTGGGTTAAACCAGGATTTATGGCGCCAAACCCCTCTCTTCCATTGCGATCTTAGGATCCGGTAATGACCATAGAACACAACATAGTTGTGAGACACAATAGGGATATTGAGGTGATCATCTCAGTACAGCAGACCAGTCAAACACTAATTAAAACAATTAACCACCATAATTTTTAACTCAATTTTGAACTTTTCTACTAGTGGCTGATAACGAAGAAAGAATTTTTTTAGGGATCGTATGAAACTTATTTTCTTATAGCTCTGCTCCATAAGTCGGTCACGAAGAAATCAGTGTCTGATCAAACAATCTGTGAAATGTGTGCAAGCTCTTGCATATCGAATAAGTTGTGAAATATAAACACCATATTCTTGGGAAGTAGGTATATTGCTCTGTAGATTAGGAAAATTAATAATTTGAAAATTAAAATCGTCTCTTTTATCGTACGTGAATCCATACACCAAACTAGATTACTGACAAAGTCAGAAAGGGCCCCGCGGCAAAACATCTAAGTGTTTTAAAAATTATTAACTATGATAAGGCATGATCCATGGAATGTGTATGAAACTTCAGAGCTGTATTGTTAATAGCCTTTGAGTTTCATTGTTCAAAAATTCCAGTTCTCAAATCTGTGGGTTTTTTTTCTCCAAAGAATATTAAACATATTTGCACGAAATTTAATATGCAAATCATGACATGCTACTTAGCAGCCGTGCAAAGTTTCAGAACTGTACTGTTAACAGTAGTTGAGTTTTATTGTTCAAAAATTCCAATTCTCAAAATCTGTGATTTTCGATAAAAAATGTAGTTTTTTACAAAAATATTTCACATTTTTCCATGAAATTTTAATATGCAAATTATGACATGCTACTTAGTAGCTGTACAAAATTACAGAACTGTATTATTAACAGTTTTTGAGTTTTAGTGTTCACAATAATTGTTGACGGACGGACAGACTGACGGACGGACAGACGGACAGACAAAGTGAAAACTATAGGGCGTCCGCATCTTCGATGCGGGGCCTAATGAAGTGTTATTGACAGAAAGGACATCATCAATATATCTGAATGTAAGATTAAATGACCTTGCATCTTTCATCTTCTCGTTCTTTACGAGTCCCTGAAGAAATTCAGTCTCGTAAGAGTATAAAAACAAATCCGCGAGGAGAGGGGCATAGTTTGTGCCTATTGGAATGCCGATTTGTTGTTGAAAAATCTCTCCTCCGAAGGTGACAAATATGTTGTCAATGAGGAAATCAAGCATACTGCAAACTTGTTCCAGTGTGTAACAAATTTTATCTTTGAAAGATGTTTTGGAAAAGGATGTTATAACCCAAAACAACTAAATTCCTAGAGTTTGAAAAGTCTTTTTTCTAGAAGTTTTTTTTTCAGGCGACATTTTAGTTTTTCGTGTGGCAAGGTTGAAAAAGCGAACGTTTTCAAAGAGTGAACCTCAGAAAATTATCTAGATTTAAAATGATCTAACAAATCTTTTGAGTTCTTCAAAATCCACATATGGTTGATTCAACTACGATTATAAATAGTGCCGCAGTATGCTTGTTGACCTGTCTTCCAGAATTCCGACCAGTACCTCCCCGTGGTGGAAGACGGGCCCTGCATCCATCGATAACAAAGGATACTATGGAGCAGCTAACACTGGCGGTGGTGTGTCATGGGCTGGACGACCCATGGCACATAGCGAGTCTTAAGAGGTTTTACTGCTATAGTCGATGCAGAGTGGCATTCCCCTAGTCACGACTATAAATACCCATCACCATCTTGTTGACCTTCTTTGACAGCAGACAAGACTTTTGTTAAATGAACGGACAGCTCCTTAATCAAACATGATGAAGATCCAGCTATATACCTTTCATTGTATGGATTTTTTTGAAGTTTAGGTATCCAGTACAAATATGGTAACTCTTTATGTTCCTCTTTCATTTGAATATTGAAAGAGGACATAAAAGAGCTATGGTTGGCTATGATTTCATCTTTGTAAAATGTAGTCCGTTTGTATGTAGCACTAGCGGAAGTATTACCATTAATGCCTAGTTCTTTTATTAGACAATTGCTATAATGTGCTTTACACAAAAACTAAATTATTGGAAGCATTGTCTGCTGGCGTGACAACATACCTGTCATGTAAGAAAGAGAGTCAAATTGAGAGCTTTACGATCTCTAAATACAGAAGAAGGCCGGGGGTTCACACATTTGCGAAGTTTGTCTATTCGGCTTCGTACAACAGCTCGGAAAGTCCTTACCAACAGTGATTCAAGCTCTGGTTCTTGGTCCTTTTCCCCTCTTTATCCAGGCTCTAGCATAGTCCTCCACAGTGTCCATGATGATCTTAAAGTTGTGATTCCAATTTATACGTTGTGGTTCCCTGAATTTAGGTCCATGGTAAACCACATTACGTAATAAATCATTTTCAATTATCTTAAGATCACCCGTGATGACATGACCAGATGGACCATAGATAAAGGAAGAAGCATAGCAATCACATGTCAGAGGGGACATGTGACCCTAACCCTGTAAACAAGAGGGTTTAAGTTC